>ML675614.1:35953237-35975106 GCA_007922155.1 Mesoclemmys tuberculata | reverse complement strand
GATCATATTGGTCCCTTCTGACCTATGAGTCTATGAGTCTATGTACTAAGAGATAATGCCTGGCCCAAAGAGTTTACAGTCTACATATGTAAGACAAATAAAGGATAGGAGAAAGGAAGCATTATTATCATTTTACAGATGATTTGGTTTTGTTTTGCTTTGCTTTTTAGTGAACTTTATGCATCCTGTATTAATTTCAGAACATTTCTTATAATGCAGCCATCTGTCTCTCCTCTAAATCAATCTCTTCTTAACCATGGGGAGCATAAACTCCTTCCATTCTTTAAATAAATTCCATGCAGAATTTTTTTCAGTATTATAACGAAATCCAATTTCCAAACAGAGTGGAAACATTTAGCTGCTCGTTCCCTTAAATGGCTAATTAGAGATCTTGTTCATGTCTATTAAAGCAAATTCTGGCACCTTTTATCTGGTAGGCCCAAATTTCAATGTATAAAATGTAGCACCTTATTCCAGAAGGGCTTAGGCTGGAATATGTTCCCTGCACTGGTATTGGAGGGTGTTCTCCTCTATTTCCACATAGTTTCCCATAGCTATCATTTCCTCCCACACCCATTTTTAGAAAGTGACACTGATCAACGCATCCTATGCACTGTTTTATAGCAATTCATTCCTTCCCAGGTCTAGCTCCTGTTCTCAGTGCAACAGTGTGTCTCAATTTTCATCTTAAAGTAAAGTGCTTCACCATCTGTGGATGGAACAGCATTATATAAATGCTAAGTGCTATAGAAAACATAGGAACCTTTTCTGAGCATTCAGCTTCCCTTCCAAGATTTTCTTTAATGTTAGTAATCTCTTTTGGACTGCCAAATTCAAAATAGATAAAATTAAGTCCACTGCATGAAGTAGCTGAGAAAATCCAAGAAAATGATTGAAACTCATAACATTGGGAGACCTATCTTTAGGTTGTGTTCTGCATTAATGGAATTAAATCTCTTCTGAAGTCTTATGTAGGGAGCCCACACTGCTGCTGAAAATATTTCAGGTAACTATTTTAGCTTTCGTTCATACCTCACCTGTAAAAGAAATATTAACAGCTGAGCCAACCCAAGAAAAAAGGAACAATAGTTCATTCTGTCAAAATATTAGACCTATTTATTAATTAGCTTTCCTGTTT
Source organism: Mesoclemmys tuberculata (assembly GCA_007922155.1). Classification (NCBI taxonomy): domain Eukaryota; kingdom Metazoa; phylum Chordata; order Testudines; family Chelidae; genus Mesoclemmys; species Mesoclemmys tuberculata. The sequence continues at coordinate 35,973,968 of ML675614.1, read as the reverse complement.
TGGAAAAGGTGACACAACAGCTTTATTGACAAGCTCCAAGAAGACTAAGGGGAAAACAAAATGTTTGGATTTAGATTCTTTAAGATTGTCTACTTACAGCTTTTAGGAATTGTGCTCCATTGGGAAGCAAGGGAAAATTACTTTCTGTTCAAGATTTTAACATTTAAAAGAACACTTTGAACTTGATTTTTTTAATTGACTAATTTAAAAAATCCAATTTTTGCTAGCGCTTTCCTTGAATAGCATGTCCTGAATTTTTAAAAAATTAATAATTAAAAAATAAAACCTCTGGAAGGGTTTTTTTTCCCCGTTGATGTTTATAAGAGAAAATTAATTAAGGGTTTGATACTACAAGCAGTTATACAAGTAACTTTACTGAAGTGAGTGGTTCTACTGATGTTAATGGGACTACTTGCATGAGTCAGGCTACTCGTGCATACAAGTTTAGAGAATTGGGCCACATGGCAGAAAAATGAAATTGGCTATACACAAAAGTACTGATCCTGCAAGGGCTTATGTTGTGCTTAATTGTACTCACATGAGTAGTCCCATTCTAAATTTAACTCCCAAAGTCAGTCCCAGAGTCAGTCACTCTGGGAAGAAGCAGTACTGCGGTGCATGCTCAGTAGTCGTCCATCTGGCTCTATAAGAGATGTATCCCCAGGGGGCATAAGTTTACGGCTAAGCTTTCCAAGTCACTTACATGTCTTTGCCAGAATGACATTGCCATAGCAAAATTCTGAACAGGAGTATGTATATAATGAGATAAAATCATCAACAGGACAACAGTATACTTTTCAGATTTAACAAATGGTATTTCTGTTTATTGAAATTTGAAAGTAAATATATAGTACACATTTCTATTGCCATTTCCTAAATGTTTGTGTTTGTAGCAAACCATCCATTCATAAATACCAACAAGTGCTATTCTCTACATGTTTGCAGTTTTCTGTAATAGAATTGAACACAGAGGCTAGAAAATAAAAAGGAACTATTTCTGTCAGGAAATGTTTGCCTTTTAAGAACTGAAGATCTGGAAACTAGTCCTTTAAGAAATATTTCCTAATGCACAATGAAGGGAGTAAATCTATCAAAAAGCTTAACAACTGGAATTCTGTCTGTCTCTCAGCTGGTTCCTGACATGAGTTAATAATGCTTGTTAGAAATCAGTTTAGATTGGCAAACTTAGTGATTGTGGCAGCCAATATAAAGTAAAAAATGGCCGAGGCAAATACAATAGATATATAAGCCATAACAAAGAAAAACAAACTAGAAGAATGGATATGCTTAGTAAATCCCACAGTGGGGTGCCAGAAGCCCACTATACAGGGGGTTTCAAATACTTTCATCATGTAGACCATGTCTTAATATAGAACTCTTTTATGAACCGCTTCCTCTTCCATTTGTAATCACATCCCTGTGGCAACTATGAGTATATTGCTTACATAGAAAAGTAATAGTAGGAAAGTATGTGTATGTTTTCAGCTATCTTTACTGTCATTTAACAGCTGGAAACAGAGGAGAACCAGCATCTTCTAAGCAGGCAGCTGTCTGTGGTCCACCAGGAAGTGATCTGTGGACCACAGTTTGCATGCCTTTGCTGTAAACCCGTGTTCAGCTCCAAAATATCTTTCCAGGTGGGCTGTTCAAGGGTGTTTCTGAAAGTTTTTTTCAGAAGTGAAATCATAAAAGCGAGAAGCAGTATTGCCAATTCCAAGTGTTAAAAAATCATGAGTTCAACCCCAAAAAATCATGAAGTTTTAAAAAATGATAAGTTTGGGATTCCTTTGATTTGGCTTCTGGTTTCTGAGCCTTTAGAGTGCACTTGCTTCATGTTTCCAATGTTCCTATACAATGATGAGAGCTAGAAATGTATTTTTTTTTAAAAGACAATTGAGATTTTCATGTAATAACATGAGTCAAGGAGCTTGGTCATAAACACAAAATATTGTGAGACTCATGATAAAATCATGTGAGTTGGCAACTCTTAATAACCAAGCAAAGTTCTGAGGGATGTCTTTTTGCCTCTTGATAAGGCTAGATCTAGAAGATAAATTTACTGGACTGGAATTCAGGAAACCTGGGTTCTGTTTGAGGGTTGGCTGTTGGTCTGCTGGGTGATTTTGGGCAAGCCACTTCACTCATTGTTATTCAGTTTCCCCATCTGTAAAATAGGATAATGATACTGACCACCTCTGTAAAGTGCTTTAAGATCTATGGATGAAAAGCACTTTGTAAAAGGCAGGTATTACTATTATTTATTACAGTCAATCTGTTTTGTTTCTCCTACATACCATCCATAACACAATCCTTGAAGCAAGTTAAGGCCTTGTTTACAATTAAAGAATAAGTTGACCTAATATAGGTCATAATATTACATAATACATGTAATTACAGCCATGGCTGATGTCCACACTGCCCTCCTTGGGTCAGTGGAGTGCGTTCTCACCAGAAGAACTTCCACCAACCTAAGGGGCAGTGTGGGGAGCTGAGAGCTCCCTTTGGGCTGTCCCCCCACACATTCCCCAGTCCAAGCCAGGAGCCTGGGACTTCTCCCCTCCCCTTGCTGGGAGCCAGGGGAAGCCATGCAGGGCTTCTCTGTTCCCCATTCTCCTCCTGTTCAGCCGTGTAATTGACAAGGCTGACCTAGTGGGTAGCAGGTGGAGAAGCACCCGGTCTTCTCGCCCCAGCTCTCACCAAGAACAGAGACCAGCAGCTGGAGCTTCTTGCCCCACTTCCAGACGGGAGCAGGAAACAGCTGCCCGGGCTTGCAGCAGCCCAGGCTTGGGCTTTTTCCATAGCTGACATAAAGGAATGCAGTATCTTCATTTACACTGCATCGCCTTAAATATGCCAACAAAAGCCCTACACGTGTTGTCGAGGTGGTTTTATTTTGTTGAAAAAAACGGCAGTTTTGTTGGCACAGGGTTGATTGCAGTCTGTACACCTCTGTTTTGTTGACCAGAGCTGACATTAGTCGACAAATCTCTCTAGTATAGACCAGGCCTAAGTAAACAGTGTTATTGAAGTTACAGGAGAATGTACATTCGTGTTAGGGCTATTCTATACAAGAAAATATACCAATATAACTATAGCAGTATAATTATGCTGGTATAGTAACTCTGGTAAATTTCCCTGTGTAGACAAACCCTTAGTCATTGTGGTAAAAGCAGCAGTGCTTGTTTCTGCCACAGTGAAATCTGACGTTATAGCAAAGACTACCTCCTACATGGAGCTTAGTCTGCAAAAGAACCCCAGTATTTCCCTTTTGCTGCATGGGGATGGAGCATCTAAAGTGACCCAATTCACCCTTCTTCCAACAGACCTGACATCCAAATCACTAAACACAGAGAGCATGCAGCAAGATCACTTAATTCTCTCCAATGAACACATGAGCTACAGTTTTTGTTTCAGTCTGTAAATTGTTATTTTGTTTTGCAAGCTTTACTGAACACAGTTTTATTGACTGTGCTATTTATGGAGGAGTAAATATGGCCGGGGGTCTGTTTAAAAAGGCCAATGACCTGGATTTTTTTCCATTTGAATTATCTCCACGAGTCAGACATGTTTAACCACTGATTTTTTTCCCTTGTTCCTGCAGACTGCAGTCAGTTTTAACATCTTGGAACAACACTAACTAAAAAGATCAACATCTAAGGGGAAAGAAATTCTTATAATATAAGTGGCTAATTAGACAGTGTGCGACCCTTTCTTTACTGGAAGCAATTAATTCTATTCTAGAATCACCAATGAATGTATATAGTATGAATTTCACCCCTAAATATAATCCACTCAAACATCCTTGTAATTTAGGATCATAGTTCTGATTTTGTTACTTATTAATTATTATTTTTACAAACCCTAAAATTTATATAAATATTGTAATTAATTAAAAATAATTATATAAAAATGGATGCTGTGAGGGGGCGAGGACTTAAATGTTCTCTCTGCTGTGCTTGCAGTCTAAACAACAGTATTGCATTAATGCATGAGAACCCGAATGTGAAACTGCCCAGAAAATATACCATTCTAGTTTCACTGTCCAGAATGAGTGATGTGAAAGTAAATAGGCAGCATAAATGGTGGGAATACTTAGCACATCTTTGTGTTCTTAAAAGATGCGCCCATCACATTTGTGGAGTACATAACAGCTTTAAGAGTATAAAATTAGTTGATCATAGTCAAACTAAATATAATAGAGTCAAACCTGACAGTTTATGCTGTAAATATACTCCTCTATCTTTAATTACACAAAAGCCTGAGAGAAGGTGACATTTGTGTCCTGAAGGATAACAGATTTGTGCTCTTGTCAGACCAATGAGGAAATTAATTCCAGAGTCAAGGGCCTTTTTCCACTGAAAACATGACCCTGATTGTTCAAATCCAAGGCCTATCTCTTCACAAGTTATAGTGGTAGAGCTTTTATTGATGTAAGTAAACCAGTGTAACCACAACAATTGAAAGATCTCACTGACTGCTTTGTGTGCATTATTTTAAGCTATTTCACCTTTGAAGCCTTGTATCCACACTGTACAGCACTGTGTTAAAAGGTAGTTTAGATATCTGGTCATAAATTAAGAGCTGCAGAGTACTGAAACAAAGAGATATATTCTGCCTTTTGCTTGAGTTGGTTAATTTTTGTTTTCAAAAATGAAATTTCAGCAGAAATCAGAAACAAATGTGTGCAACGTTTATCCTCCCCAGTTTCCTACAGCAGCTCTACTTTTGATCTGTGAGCAACTTCTATTGATGTCAATAACAATATATAGCCTAAAGGTTATACATTATGACCCAATCTTAACTTTTAAGCATCCATGTAAGTTTTTGCAGAATTGGGATCTATATTTGTAGATTTATATCATCTACACATATTTGGGGCCTATATTATAGGGCCTCTATTTATACAATCTAAAGCCCCAAACCTGCAAGCTTATCTGTGCATGAGATTCCATGCATCCACAAGGATCAACTTACAAGGTGTCAGGGGTTCTGGCTAAAGATCTTAGGGCTGGTCTACGCTTACCTTCCAGATTCAGCAGGAGTCAACGGGAGGATACGCGAGTGATTTATGTCACTTGCATATCTCCCGTCGACTTCGCTGCATCTGCTCCGCGTACTGTTCACACTGCGCTGCACCGAAGGGAACAACGTTCCCTTCAACGCAGTGCTACACCAGTTACTGGAGTGGTTTTCCTGCATCGATTGCTGGATCGACTGAACAAGTCTACACAGACTGCTCAGTCGATCCAGAGCAATTGATCTGATGGTGGGTAATTTGTTGCTGTCAGTGTAGACCCAGCCCTAGGGTCAACTGTAGGATCAGAGTATAGGGTACTACTGAAGTAGTCTAGCTTCTATACCAATACATATTCTCTCTTAGGCATTCAGGTGACAGGTTGTAATTAAACAAATTAAGAATACACCTTCAATGGATTTTTCACTGTTGCTGTGCTGCTGATAAATCAGAAGATTTTGTTAGGACAATATAGGATTTATTGACTAATAATCCATTTTTTTGTGGTAAAGGGCTTATCTTAACTCAATGTTTATTTTTTTTCTTAAATTACTAAATTCACACATGTTGTATTCATGAGGGATGGACAACATTGGCTTGAGCCAGACTTAGTGCAGATACTGGGCAATGAGCATGCTATGCAAGTTTCCCCACACACAGCTCTGCCACTATTCCTCAGTCCTCCAAGACAAGACCAAGGAAGAGTGACAGAACTATGCCTGGGGAAGCTTTCTGTTCCATTCCTGGGCATCTCCTCAGCAAAGACAACCAGTTAGAGTTGTTGGGAGAAATATTCTGCACCACTAATGAAAGTGATGAAGTGCATGTTTTTACTGAATCAGACAAAACAAACTTGCATTTTTTTCCCATTTTTTCCCTAGGTCAGAGGGATTTGCATACCCACCTGGTTAGAATTTCCCCGTATTTGCCATTTCTTTTGACGCTTTTTAGCTCACCGGGTGGGCTGTTCCTCACTTATGATGATAGTTTGCCTTAGGTCAAAATTGTTACTGCAATATCTTCAACTGCCATCAGTGCCACCTGCAGCCTCCATTAATGTTAATTAAAGAAGTGTTTCATCTCATTTGTGGACTAACACATGCTTTTTAATTCTAATTTATATTCCTAATCAAGAGTTTGCACATTTTCACTGAGTTTTTCAAAATTAAATTAACTGAAGCCTTAATTGGCATTCAGCTGATCATAACAGATTGCAGTGACCCTATTCAAGATACTCTCTTCTCCCTCTTATCTCTGGAGCTTCCAACTTTCAATAAAAGGCCTCAGGGAAGACATCATGGACTTTTTCTTTCTGTAATATATCTGAGATTTTTTTGAGGGGAAGAAGAAGGGTTATAGTGCAGCTCAGCATCTCCTCCCTCCTCTGCATCTCCTCCCTTCATTCTTTCTCACATTTCTTCTGTTGATAAACCAGTTAAAGCACAAATCAGACCTGAAAAGAGAAAAGCAAAAATATTCTTAGCTGTTTGATTGACTATATAGGGGTATCTTGGCATCTTCCTGCTACTCACTGTTCTAAAGATAGGAGTCCTGATTCTCCTCTTATATTAATGTAAATGAGGAGTAATTCCACTGAAGTCAAGAGAGTTAGACTGATGTAAAATTAATTTAAATGAGAGGAGAATCATGCCACTAAGGATCAACTTCTCTAATGTGCAAGAGGCCACATTTTATAATAAAAAATGTAAATATATACTGTGCACACCAGCCTGCAGTTTCTGAACTTAAAAACAACTCTCTGTTTAAAAAATTATAATGATTTTAGTGCTCATGAAAAGTGTTGCCTTGCTAGCCCTGGAGAATATATTATTTATCTACAGAACAGGTAGGCAGCAATAGTGCAATTTCCCCCACTGCTGTGTTAAATATATCTCAACGCTGTTCTGAAAATAGCAGTTCTAGAGGGACCAGTCTCTGTGCCCATTCAGTCCTTGGCTTTTCTGCCAGCAGGTTGACAATTATAGCCAAATGTGGTGGTGGCGTTTTTTGCGTGTCCACTTATCCACTAGGGTTGAAACTGGATTGAGGCAATGATTGTATTTCATATAGGCCACCAAACATTCAGCACATGGTAACAGCTGTTGTTCACTGCTGACTTGGATGGGAATGGAATCAGCTATCTAGATACAGAAGACCTAGACCAATACCACTCTCCTTAGCTGTCAAGTCAGATGCATGTAAGGGTTTATATTGCCCTATCATAGTGTCTGATGCTACCAGCGTGTTTATATTTAGATAACTGTTAGTTTTTTTATTTTAATTTTACAGTGTATGTTGACTCTGATTATCCTACTATGATTCAGTAGAGTGTAAGGCAGTCCCTCAATTTAATGGTATGGAATGAAAGTAGAATGTTTTCTTTATGCTACACTATTTCAACTTTTATACTACAGAGTATGTACTGATACTTGCGAAGTTTGGTGTTAGGTATCCCAGATGCATAGGACCCTTGAAATAATATTATAAGACTCAACAAAGCCCTGGCAGATTTATTCAATACATCCATTCTGAATGGATGCATATTCAAAGTTAACTAAATGGTTCCCAAGTATACTGTCCCATCATGGACTGAGTGTCTTATAAATTATTATATGGATTTCTACAGTGGCTGTGTCTACTTGGTCATCCTAAAATACTCAGCACTCAGAAGGCCATAATTAAGAAAGACTTGTCTCATCACACCTCCAAGATACACCACTGCACTCCAGGCAAGGTGGAAAATCATCTTCCTCTGAAGTACCAGGTATTGACGAGGAGGCAGATTATCTGTCCAGATGGGGCAATGGTATTCTCATATATAGCATTTCCAGTGTTCCTTGATTCAATTGTGTCTTTAAGGCACAGCTCCACATGGATGGTAACATATTCCTACCACGTGCTCAGCCTGTTCTTCTGGCTAAGCATGACACCATCTTCTTCCCACTGTTCTTAGGATGTCATGTTCCAGGAAGCATCTGGAGGACCTCTTTGAGCACAGAGCCTGCAACTGCACCTCATTGCTGCACAGTAATGCAAGAAGAGGGGTTTCCTTACACTCTCCATTATGCATCTGTGAAGTAGCAGGGCACACCCTGGCTCATAAAGTGATGGCAAGTATCTTTGTAATATTTCATTCTGGTATCAAGGAAAAATGTGGTGTTGTTTTTTGGGGGTACACTATTAATGTTGTAAATTAGATACATTTTTGCATACAGGTTCCAATCCATATTTTAATAGAAGCATCAGTGTACCTAAGCTGGCATTTGGTATGTGGTAGGTGAAAAATTATACAAAAAGAGGCCAGACATTCTTTCAAGGTACATCCTAGACAAACCGGGATGTCCATCGATTCTTGAGAGTCAACCTATCAGTGACTTCAACAGTACAGCCCCCCCACAATAGACTTTATTGCATAAGCATCTTCTTGTCTTTCCTCATATAAACATAAATTAGTATCCCTTCTGAATGTGTGTTCCTCTAAGAATCACCCTTACTGAGTTTGTTCATTCAGAACAGTATTTTGATAAGTATTAACAGTCTTACCCTGCATTTCTTTGGGTAGCATTTATTCATCCTGGCAACACTGACGGTTCTACATGGTCATTTATCAGGTGTCATATTGTGAAATCTTTGCAAATTATTCCATAAAGCAAACTGATAGGTTTCATAAATAAGAAGATAGTCTAGTTAAAAGGCTTTTCCCTATTTTTTACACACACGCAGGCTTGACTATTCTGTATACTGTTCTATAGGGTATGAGATGGGAGTATATATTTTGGCATCTTTTGATTATATTCTCTGCCAGTCTACTATACAGAAACTTATAACTTTGTATACTTGCTTTCTCTGATTAGAAATTATCTACATCCCAATGTGTGCCCTACCTTATGAATTGCTATTCTTTCTGTCTGTAAGGCTTTTCACTGTAGAGGTTTCATAGGATCTACAGGTTCTTGTGCATTTTAAAAAAAAGTTTCACTGCAACATGAAACACATGATTGTTAACACAGAATGTACAACTATCTTCATATATTGTTACCATGCCATATTGTCATGTACGTGTCAAATTTTTCTTTAGTATTTCTTTATTTGACTGGGGGATTTCACATACCATGAGACTTATTTCTGCAATTTTATTCACATTGATGACTATCCCTTTCCTAGCAAAAGAAAAAGGTCACGTTTCAAACTTAACTTTCATTTAAACTTGGCTGGGAACATCAATCCCTAAGACTTGTTTAAATGCCAGTTCTGATTAATTTGGTTTAAATATAGCTTGACCAGGAGGCTAAACCAGGTTTAAAACTGAGTTTTGCATTCTGTCTAAGTAGGGGACTAAAACACTGTTTCTGAACTTTGTTTAAACACTATTTGATCCTATTCCCATGAGCTGGACAAAACATGTATTATACAAATGAGCCTGAACTGATTTTAATGGTTTATATGATCTGATTTCCAATGGTCCTAGTGTAGCTGTAGCCTTCCTCAAATAAGGTTCTGTTCAACTGAATAGTAGGATAAAACAGTACAATCCTTAAAATAGTATCATACCAATAGATGATTCAAACTGAAGCTTGTTGAGGCTTGAAGCCTATTGCTATATTTTTGTCAAATCTTCTTTCAATCCCAGTTTAATTTCTAGTAAATATTTAGGGCCAGTTCCTCAGCAGGTTTAAATTTACATAGCTCCACTGACTTACATTGGGTGTGTATCTGGCCAGTATCTTCAATTTCTCCTTTCTTAGTAAGGTTCTCAAAACAATTCTTTCATCTTCCTCGTTCTCTAATCATATTTATTATAATAAACTTAGTTTTCATTGGCCACTGACCTCTTCTCAGTGCTAACTGTCTGTGATCTGGGAATTGAAGCAATATTTGCCTAAGTGTTTTGACTGTGTAGACTATAAAAATGCGGGTATTGTTTTGCCCTAATTTCATTGGGCTGTATCACATATTGAATCACTGATTAGTATTTCACATCTTCTAATGTGATAAGAATACTTAGCTCTTTGCAGACACTAAAGTAAGCCTCCTAGCATCCCTATGGAACAAGTAAGTATTTTTATCTCCATTTTCCATGTGGTGAAACTGAGGAAGAGAGTGATTAGGTGACTTGGCCAAGATCACACAGAAAATTGTTCAGACCTGAGATTATAAATCAGGAGTTTGTGCACTGCTGACCTGTATAATGTTTGCTGCATCATACATGCTAACCAGCTAGAAACTGTACATGCACATTAGCCAATAGACCATGCTCTCTTGGGGATGGCATGCTTGGGCTGGCGTGTCACCCTCATTCTCTCATACTGATCTCTTAAGCACTAAAGAGGTTGGTTGCCCTGTTCCTTGTGCTAAGGGGAGGGAAAAGCAACATTTGGCTCTCAATACAAGCTGAATTCCACATTACTATAAGAGAATCAAGTGATTGATTTGATAATACTATGAGTTATGATATATTTTAATCCATAGGCCTGATTCTCCACTGCCTAGTTCCTTGTTTAATCATTTACACTTTTGTAAAGTGGGTGCAAAATGCTATCAAAAGAGAATGGTAGAGTTTTAGGCTCACTTTACACACGTGTAAGTGACTAGATCAGGAACAAGACAGTGCAGAACCAAGTCTCATGCTATCATCTTACACTTGTTTTAAGCTCACTGTAGGACCCAGTGTTGAAGTCCTAACTCAATTTCTACTCAGGCAAAACTGCCAGTAAGAAAGCAGTGGGAATTTTGCTTCAGTAAGGACTTCAGGACTGGGCCTTATAATATTTGTGATTGCCAGAAATGATTTTAAAAAAGTAGTGGAATATCATCATAATGTAACATCACAGTAGGTGATTGTTTTTAACTGTTGCACAGTAAAACATGAGTGGGTTTGTGACATCATTTTCTTGCAAAATTGCTCTTTGTTTTTGAGATTATTATAAAAGGCCCTACTGCAGATTAGAAATTAAAGTACAGAAAAAAGGTGGCCTCCAATTTCTCTGTAAGGTAATAACACAGTAGAGTGGTTAAAGTAAAAGTATGTGTGTCATTGAGAATCTTTCTGATGTTGAAGTTAAGGTGCATTTCACTGATTTTGAGGAATTAGTGGGTACTGTGGAAGATTGTATCTGAAAACAGAAGGGAGGCAGTAGTGGTGGTTGTGTATGATTCCATTTGAGTATTGTGGTGATTGGTTGGTAATGTGTACTGAAGTTGCAAAGGATGTTAATTATGTTGACTAATCAGAGGATTCCTTTGCCTTTAGTTATTATGTGGATAACAAAATGTTCTGCCACTGACTCCCATGAGCCAGGTCAAATTATTTAACTTCTTTCTATTTCCATTTTCTCCATCTGTAAAATAGGGATAATATGTGCCTAGTTTGCTGGGGTGTTGTAAGGCTTACTCTTTGTGAAATAGGTTGTAATCTTCAAATAAAAGGTACATTAAAGTATATAAAGTGTCATTTTTGATTGAAATATAGTATATGTCAGGTTTTATCTACTGAAAAACTTTGAAAGCATATTTAACTGACTAAAATGAATGATAAAGTTACATTATCTTTACAGTCTAAACGAAAACAAAGAATTCTACTTGGAAATTAATCCTACCTCAGATTATTTAGGCCTGATCTACACTGGCGGCCGTAGTCGACAGGAGATACGCAAGCTATGCAATTTAGGCATCGACATACTTTCATTGACATACACTGCATCTTCGTGGTGCTGCATCAATGGGAGATGCCCTCCCGTCGACATAGCCTTACTCTTTTCAGGGAGGTGGATTACCATTGTCGACAAGAGAGCCCATCTGGAAATCGATTTGAGCGGTTCTGCACAACCTGCTCAATCAATCCTGCTGAATCAATCGCTGCGGAGCCCACAGTATAGACATGCCCTTACACTACCCTAAAGGGACATAAGCTGTGATGTCAACTCTTGTCTGTGGAGATGAGAAAAATCTATATAAGTACTAAAAACAATCCACATAGTAAGAAAACAATTTCCTATCTGTATTTATGGAACATTACACAGCCCACTGATTGTTCAAATACACAATTTAATTTATTAGAGCAGATACATATTTTCCAAATTTGCAAACAAGATTCTTTTGCTCCTTATAAATTCCTATAATTCTTATGCATTGGGCAAAAGTGTGTTTGATTTGTAGTGTGAATAATCTTATTACAAGTAAGTTGTTTACAACGATAAACTTATCCAGCATCGGATTAGGAAAAGAATGTTTTTAATGAGCTAATAGAGCTTGTTTCTCACAAGCCAAGAGTTTTAAAAATATAATTGCAATTCCTTCTGGCTAAAGTAAGAACTGTCAGTACCAGACAGGGTTTTACCTCACATGTAAGATAGGTATACAATGCTGTTTTGAAAACAATAGGACCAAAGTCAAGGAATTTGTGCTCTTAAACATGATCTATTTCTAGCTTTGAACAAATCTAGCTATTTTAGGATGTTATGCTGGATACTCCAAATAACCACAGGAAATAGTTAAATTTTAATCTAATTCATTTAGTGTTGTCAACTCTCAAAATGTAGGGCTAGTCTCACAGTATTTGGTGCTTTGCTTGTAGCTCCTGCTCCTAGAGTCCTTTGATTATATGAGAATCACAGCTTTTTTTTTTTTTTTTTTTTTAAAGTTCTTAGCCCTCATGGTGTCAGAAAAAAGCTTGAAAATGTGAACAGTAAAGGCAACAAACAGAAAGGCCATTTAAAAAAAAGTATTATTTTTTAAATCTCATTTTTGTGGCCTGATTTGTGATTTTTTTAATGCTCACAGTTGGCAACACTGCATTGTAGAAAATCTTGACAAACTCCAATACTTTTTTAGCTCATGTGCTCAGTGGGAGATTTTTCAAGTCTAATTAGTGGTTCCACAGACACCTATCCATAATTAGAATCAAGTTTTTACTCTTCTAGCTTTAATTAAGTGATACATTCTGTAAACCAGGATCTGATCTCAGATGCTGATCTTTAAAATCTGAAATCTGGAACATGAGATATTTTGGGTTGGTTCAGTAACCTAATGTGCAATTACTGTAAGGCTACATGAAAGAACCAGGTTTGATTGTCAGGGCTGGGAAGGATTGAGAGTGGGATGGAAGCAGGGCTTACGACTGAAATGCCAGAAGATGCTTAGCAGTAACCTCCCTTCCTCCTCAGCTGATAGCATTGATGGTCTACAAAAGGAGTTCCTTCCAACTGAAATGTTCCTTCATTTCACTGGCTCAGATGGCAATACATATGGGTTGTAGTCAGATGGCACATGACCACGATTCATTGACGAATTTGGTCCTGCTGGTTGGATCAATAGCTTCCTTGGCCCAGGCCAGGTACTGATAGGGAGCACGATGTGAATGATGATCTGTTGCCTTGGCTGCTGTTACTTAGCAACATAGCACCACCCCACATTCGCCCAAGAAGGCCTCTGTCATGCTGTTGGCTAAGATCTGTGAGCATGGCAACCTGCTGTTGTATGCAGACTTCTTCAACTACCCATTAGCTCACCTGTCTTCTAGACTCCCATTTTGGTAATTTATGCCACCACAGGACATGACGGCAGAATCTGTGGTGCAACAAGTGATCAATGACGACATCATTAATCACTGTCTCATCACTGACCCAAGCATCTGTCCACCAGGTTTTGATCTGCCAAGGCACCTGTGGTCATCTCTGGACCGTTTCTGAACAGGGCAGGGCAGCTGTGCAGCCAGTTTCTTTGAATGGGGTTTTTCTAATGACCCACAATGCAGCTAGTCAGCTCCAACCTATGCTGCATATTATTGTCAAGTGCCTACTGACTTATTTCATTGGTGGGCTACCGGCAGTCTACCTGGCTGATGACACCATTAAATGGCTGGGCACATTGTGCAAACATAGAAATGGTGGCTCAGAGTGGAGAATTTGGAGTTTGAGGGGGCGCTGGCTGACAGCCCCCCAGAGACTTGTTCTTCATGCAGTCTCCAGTTGTACTATATGGTTTTGAGATGAACGCAGGAAAGTATGCAGAGGACACCTTGAGAAATAAAACAGCTTTTCTACAGAAGCCTGAGAGAGTGCACTTCTGTAGGGTATGTACATTTCTATGCACCATTATCTTTTTTATTGATATTTTCAGTAGGGCCTAAACGCCTTGGTTGGGTTCCCCTTATTCTACAAATGTATAGAAAAACATTAACTGCTTCAAATTAGACCCCCAGTCCTCCACAGACTTACATAGGTACTTAACTTTAAGTATGTGAGTAAGACCCTTGAGTTCTGACCTAAGCAGACAAGACAAATGAAAGCTAGGGAAAAGGGATACAACATACTAGGGGTCAGAGTGTTTTCTAGCAAATGTCTTGTTAGGTCCAGACCCTTTTTCTTTGTTTGCTCTTATTGTTTTTAATGGGGAGAAGGAAAAGTGGGGGAGAGGGAGAAAGGGGATGTAGGCAGTGAAAGAGAGAGGGAAGAGGAGAAAGGAGAAAGTGCCGATAGGAGACTGAACAGCCACAGATTGGAGCAGAGTTAAAAGTTCAAAACTAGATGCTACTTCTTGTGTTCTGGGGCTCTGTGTGTGAAGCTCCCAACGTGGCTGGTTCCGGAAGTTGGGATCAGTCCAGGAAGCTGGGGCATTTCACAGGTTGCACAGGAACCCGCCCTCTGCCAGGTATGCAAATTAAGCTTTTGGGGCTCAGTCCCCCATCATTGCTCTAACAGGGTGGGGGAGGGGCAGTCAGGCCCTAGATGCATTCCTGTTCCTACTGCATATTAATGTGCTATTTTGTCTTACTAGATAGGGTAGTGCAGAATGTTTGCAGAAACCTTGCTAATAATCATCTTAACTTAGAGTAGCACACCCTTGCCTGTATTTGCCAAAAATGTATCAGACCATATGTTTTTGTGATGACTTTTAGCTGTGTTTTGTTCTGCTCTCTATTTTGATACTTGTTCTTTATTTAAACATGAAACATGATTCTATTATGGAATAGGCACCAGCGCCATAAAATATAAACATGAGAATGGAGCTACTGATTCATAAATTCAGTAGTAATCGCTCTTTGCTTAGGTTTGTCATTTTGATTACCCTAGCTATTCAAACATTTCCTCATTTTGAGTGGGCTTCTTAATAGATGGTGCTGAAGTCCTCTGTCACTTGCTGAAAAATGACATCATATGATTAGAGATGAGTCAAAGCCACAAGTTCAACTTCTCCCACATTCAAGTTGTTTAGATCTGGGCACCTAGGCTGGATCCATCTCTATAAATAACTTAGAAGATCTCAATCTTTTTTGTCTTCTCTAATTTAAGATCCTGAGTAATGTTCCCTTGATCTTAAAGTAGGTTACCTGTTTCTCTGGTGACACAGCAGTACCATGGATGCAACAACTGTCGCTCCGCAGGCTAGTGTAGAGGGGTGGCAGTTGTTCCTTCCCTTCTGGGTCTGAGGGAGGCCAAGCCACCTCACTCAGTCGCCATCTATTGGCAGGGGTAATCAGCCAATAAGCTGAGTAGGAGTCTATTGCCCCTGGCCCTCAGGCAGGGTTGGACAAGAGATGCAGTCTGTAGCCCAGACCACCGGCAGGGTAGGGCCGAGGAGCAGTCTAAAGCCCACAGAGTCTTCACAGGCCAAGGTGAGGCCACCACCCCAGGGGTGGTGTGGAAAGGGGGAAGGGCGACACTGGCCCTCCCAACTCCACCACATCCCAGCCCAGGATCCTAACAGTGGCGGGGTGCTCTGCCACTGGGTCAGTGGGGTTCCATCTGAAACTCGCTGACCCGGCTGCACGCCACAACACAACCGGACAATTGTTTGGTTCCCCTGGGCTCCATCCTACCTCCCTTCCTTACAGTACCTTGACCTCAGGATCACCATCAGTCTACCCAGGATAAACCACAAGGGGCAGCCCCATCAGGCCTTCAGCGTCACAGGTGTCAGGCAGCTCCCCCAGGTCCTCTGGGGTCCAGGCAGTAGGCAGCTCCTTGGTGATGCAGCATTCAGGCTTAAGCACCAGGGGAGAGATGTCCTCCTCCTCTAGCAGTTCTCTCTGCACTAAGTTAGAGGCCCTGCCTTTTGTACTTCCTGTCCCACCTTCTGGTGAAGGTGTGAGGCTGAGAGGTAGAGAGGCTTGCTCCTCGCCCTTTGGGTCGGAGAGAGGCCACACCGCCCCATGACGCTACAACAGAGTATTTACATTAACATATTTGATTTTATTCCCCTAGAATCAGTATAGTAGATAAATAGTTTGTCATCTTGACAATGTATTTGCTCTCATGTTGAATAACGGGGTGCATCCGCGCTGGTGATTAAAACCAGAATGCTATATTGTGTTAAAAAATTAACATAAAATTCACCCTGTGCAAAGGGCCAGCACAGGACCTATGTAGCATTTAAGTCCCACTTAAGTCCCCAAATTAATTTTTGTGTGAGTGATGCATAGCCCTTGCACAGGTCCTCTGCACAACAGTGAATTTCATCCTTAATAAACAGGGAGTTTTGCACTTTAAATTCCTTTTACACATTAAAATGCTTGCAAAGAAAGCAGCCTGGTAGTAGCAATAGTAGGTACCAGCAAATTCTGAGTGGGGTTAGGGAGAAAAAAATTGGTTCTAATAACTGTGTGGCTTTTTTCAAGGCACAGCTGAGATTGTTTGTGGCTAAGTAAAAGCCCCCAATTTTTACTGAGTAAAAGTCTAATTTTCGACCTAATTTAAAGCTCACCTAACAAGCCCTGAGAATTTTGAAGTCACCAGGTTGGAACAAGTTCTACTGTAAGTGAATTCTATCTAACCCCAAATAGTCTCACATCTCAGATGATATTCCGGCACTCTGTGAATCCCAATCCTTCTCCTGACTGCATCACTGATGCATCCATAAATTGGACTCTAGTATCAGTCTTCTCCTTTCTTTGCTTATGTTTTGCTCTTGAAGGCTCTCTCAGAAGATCTAATGTTAACCACATTTTCAGTTTTGATTATAAAAAACTGACTTTCTTGGTGTCACTTGCTCTAACTTGGATTGTAATTGATGGAAGCTATCCTGTAGAATAACTGACACCTTTATTGTGATACCATTTATCCTACTGACTGAGAGGCAGCATACCATCCTGTTTTCTATGGGCCATAGATGCTTTGGGCTTCATTTCTCACTATGTAGTCACCAACTAAGACAATATATGTATGGATCCCTTTAGGTGTTTGCTTCTGGTCAAAATATTGCAGTACTGGTTCTGAGACAATTCTTTTATCACCTGTTGGTTGTGACTAGTTTGGAAGGCTCCATATTAATAAGTGTGCTTCTCTTGCCCTTTCTAGGGGTCGGTTTTGTTTTGTGTCCATTCAGGCCTATATACAAAAAAGAGCAGTTTATCTAAGAAATTGATCTATTTTTCTACCAGTAAAAGCGGTTTTTTTCTAAATGAAGTTGTTGCAGAGCCTGTCAGCCTCTACAACTAGGTTGCCATGAAGAATTTTCCTCTCTTTAACGTTGGGGGGTGGGGCTTCCTAAACCGCTCTCTAAGTCCCACTATCCATCATTTATCCTCTCCTCTACCCCAATTGGTAACATTTGGGGTTGGCTGGAATGAGGGCCAGTCTGTCAGACAGCCTCTGGATGTTTGGCTTTATCAGCTTAGTCTCTCAAAGTCTATTGTCCCTTCATGGGATTTACCTCCTACCCTTCTTCCTGAGGTGCATTGTTTTGCTGACATCTAGGGCAGCGCCAGAAGCAGTGTGTCCCTCGACTGTTGCCTCAGCTGGACTGCTTCTGTTAACCTCAGTTGCTGGGTAGAGCAACCTTCTTCCTGCTCATTACCCCCTCCTACAGTAAGTTACCCCTTTTAAGCCCCTGCTCCTCCAGGTTGAACAAGGTTTGCAGGTGTGCCTTGATAGCACAGCTCAGGCCTAGAAGAGCTCATTAGCCTTCTTCTGCCCAGTGTTAGAGTGTGTCCCTTCACAAACACAAACAGAGTTCTTTAAAGGTGTGGATTAGTTCAGACCCCAAATTTACTTAGCCTTTAAAGCTGATCCTTCTTGCAGCAAACTAATTGTTTTGAAACTGATCCCCTTGGTTCTGAGTCATTTAAAAAACAACCCACAATAACATGCTGCTCTTAGTGTAGGTAGCGCACAAAAATAGCGGTACCATGCTGTGCTAACA
Source organism: Mesoclemmys tuberculata (assembly GCA_007922155.1). Classification (NCBI taxonomy): domain Eukaryota; kingdom Metazoa; phylum Chordata; order Testudines; family Chelidae; genus Mesoclemmys; species Mesoclemmys tuberculata. The sequence goes on along the minus strand of ML675614.1, from coordinate 35,955,817 downwards.
ACACACAGAGGTGAATTACACATCACTTAGTTGGACCAAACTGTTTGAGAAGATATATTATGCTTATAAATATCCTTGACTGACCTTTGAGAAACATATTCCTGGGATTGTCAAAATTATTCACAGCAGACTTCATCCTCTATGTCTAGAATAAAAAGAGAAAAGCTTAACTGCTGAAGAAGAAAGACACTTGCTCTGAATATGTTAATTTATGTTTCAAGATATTTCTGAATTGGAAATGCGTCAGCTGGTTACTACTTACTCATCTGGGTTTGCAACTGCTGCTCTCAGGCTTAATCATCATGTACATAGCTGGGGGTGTTACCTTCTTAAAACTAAGGCCCGAAGGATGGGCAGTTAATGACAGTCTTCAACATGTTAACCCTTAAACTACCAGTGTTTTCAAGAGTGCCAGCCATATTAGTGATTAGGATGATGTATATGTCTGTGGTATTCAAAAGGGATTCCTCCCAATATTCAATCAATAATGTGGCTTGCTGCCTGTAAGTCTAATATGTGGCACTCTGCTTCTTGTTTACAAAGGGTCTAAGCCAAGTCAGAAAACAAAGTATTATTTTTGGCCACACATTAATGTTTCTGAACAATCTCCCCTATTGAGTGAGGTACTTGGTAGCTTACAAGGGTTGAAATAAAATGGAAAGAGGATTTAATAGCCATGACTATGTATCTGATCTTATCTATCTTTCTGTCTAAGCATGTATACCACAGTCATCAGCATAATATCTGAGTGCTTAACAACTATTACCTCAAACAGTTTACGCTTGTACTTGCTAGGTGTAGTATTAGACTATAGGCAGTATGATATATGTTCGTGAGTGCATGCATGATATAGATACCTGTGTGTGTCTTCTTTTTTGCCTGTATTGCTGTTTGTCACCTATCTGTTCCAGGATGTAGCTGAAAATAGGACCACTACAATTCCTGTCCAGTTTTTTCTCATAATTGCCTAATGAACTTTTTCATTGCTCACCACTGCACCCTTTATTATTATTTATTATTTGTTTTACAGTAGACTGGAACCCACGTTGTGCTAGGCATTATACAAACATAAAGGTAGATGTGGGTCCGTACCCTAAAAAACTTCCTACCATTTGGAAAAATCTGTCTGTCCTTAACTTTGATGACCGCACATGCCATACTAGCTGTAGTCTAAAATACCACATTGACAGAAAAAATACTTTCATATGCTTGATTTATCAGATACATCTTCTGATCTTTCTTCACTCCACTGCAATCTAATAACTCAGCGTTGTGTTTGCTTTCATTATTGAAGCAGCATGGTGGGGCACAGACTCTTTTCCAGGGAGTTCAAATCTCTTTTCAAATCAATACACTATTGCTGCTACAGCAGCTTCTACATTTCACAGCTGTTTCGCCTCTTTTGCACCTATATTTATTCTGTATTTGCCACCATCCAAATATAATTGCCTTAATTTAGCCCAGTCCTTAAGCTATCTGTTTTTTTTCTGTATTTTGTGCTGTTCCTGATCATTTATATTTTTGATCCTTTGCATCATCTGTACACTTAAAAAATATTTTGCATCAACTCCATCTGAATCACCTAGGGAATCTGTATCACCAGTATATTACATTACAGCTTTTGCTTATAGAAAAGACAACAGTACATTTAGGTTAGAAAATTATTTCCATTTTTCCTTGTTTTCAGAGGCACATAATCACCTGAGAAACTTTTCTTTTGGGCTGATATTACTTGCTCTTGGTCTGAGCTGATAGGTGAGGTTTTATTTTATTTAAAAAACTTAAGGAAACAGGTACAACAAAAACAGCTGGAGTGAAGCTTTTTGTATCAGTGGTCCTTAACAAGGAGAAGTTCCTTTGCTAGGCCTCTGGGGAACGGGAAACTAAAAATTGAAGTCACTTCTGAACATACTCCATAGAAATCAGCTAAGATTATTTTAGCAGTTTAATGAAGCCCCAGTACACGTTAATCCCCAGTCCTGTAAAGTTTTACGAATGTGCTGAACTTTATGCACTGCGTAGCCCTACGGATCATTCACAGTGTGTAAAGTTAACAGTGCAAAAGTGTGAGCTGGATCAGATGCTTGGGGAGATAATGGCTGGCAGTTTCAGGGGAGGTGGGCAAGAGGGGAAAAAAGTTAAATAATCAGCCCAATATGCAAGAAGGCTTCTTTTCACTGCAGAATTTACTCAAGTTACAACTCAAGTGTTGTGCCTAACTCGAGTACTGTCAACACACAAAAACTCTTAAGTATGGCCATGCTTTTAACTCGAGTTGGCTGGCAGTCAGAGGGTATAGGCTAAAACTTGAGTTAGCACAACGTATCAGCTAACACAACCACTCTGTGTAGCTTGAGTGAGTGTTTGCTCACAGTGTAATCATTCTCACTTGAGGTAGGCTCTCTTGAGAGGAGTTAACTCAAGGGTAGATAACTTGAGCTGATACTTCAAATGAAGACGTACCTAGAAGTGACTAATTTCTCAGTAGTAGCTTGAGGGCAGCAGGAAGGTTCACACATCAGTGCCTGGACTCCCTGACTCATAGGTCAGAAGGGACCAATATGATCATCTAGTCTGACC
>ML675614.1:35843362-35948237 GCA_007922155.1 Mesoclemmys tuberculata | reverse complement strand
TAGCAATACCCCCCCAGCTTCGTGTCATCCGCAAATTTTATTAACACGTTCCCGCTCTTTGTGCCAAGGTCAGTTATAAAAAGGTTAAATAAGGTCGGTCCAAAAACCGATCCTTGAGGGACTCCGCTAGTAACCTCCTTCCAGCCTGACAGTTCACCTTTCAGCACGACCCGCTGTAATCTCCCCTTTAACCAGTTCCTTATCCACCTTACAACTTTCACATTCATCCCCATCTTTTCCAATTTAACTAACAGTTCCCCATGCAGAACCGTGTCAAACGCCTTACTGAAATCGAGGTAAATTAGATCTACCGCATTGCCTCTGTCTAAGTAATCCGTCACCTTCTCAAAGAAGGAGATCAGGTTGGTTTGGCACGATCTACCTTTAGTAAATCCATGTTGCAATTTGTCCCAATTACCATTGACCTCAATGTCCTTAACTACTTTCTCCCTTAAAATTTTTTCCAAGACCTTACACACGACAGACGTCAAGCTAACAGGCCTATAATTACCCGGATCACTTTTATTCCCTTTCTTAAAAATAGGAACTATGTTAGCAATTCTCCAGTCGTACGGCACAACCCCCGAGTTTACCGATTGCTTAAAAATTCTCGCTAACGGGCTCACAATTTCATGCGCCAGTTCCTTTAATATCCTCGGGTGGAGATTGTCCGGTCCCTCCGATTTTGTCCCATTAAGCTGTTCAAGTTTGGCCTCTACCTCAGATACGGTAATATCCACCACCACATCCAGATTCCCGTTTGTCATCCCTCCATCATCCTTAAACTCCTCACTAGTCTTATTAAAGACCGAGGCAAAGTACTTATTTAGATATTGGGCCATGCCTAGGTTATCCTTAACCTCCATTCCATCCTCAGCGTATAGCGGCCCCACTTCTTCTTTCTTTGTTTTCTTCTTATTTATGTGGCTGTAGAACCTTTTACTATTGATTTTGATTCCCTTTGCAAGGTCCAGTTCTACGCGGCTTTTAGCCTTCCTCACTTTATCCCTACACGTTCTGACCTCACTAAGGTAGCTTCCCTTACTAATCCCGCCTTTTTTCCACTCCCTGTAAGCTTTCTGCTTTTTCCTAATCCCCTCTCTGGGTTGCTTGCTCATCCAGCTTGGCCTACTACTCCCACCCATAGTTTTTTTCCCCTTTCTTGGGATGCAGGCTTCCGACAGTTTCCGCAGCTGCGATTTAAAGTAATTCCAGGCCTCCTCCACATTTAAACCCACAAGTTCCTCCGTCCAATCCACTTCCCTAACTAATTTCCTTAACTCTTTGAAATTAGCCCTTGAGAAGTCGGAAACCCTAATCCCAGATCTACGTTTGTTTATCCTTCCATCTAATTTGAATTGAATCAGCTCATGATCACTCGAACCAAGGTTGTCCCCTACCACCATTTCTTCTACAAGGTCCTCACTACTCACCAAAACCAAATCTAAGATGGCATCCCCTCTCGTAGGTACTTCAACTACTTGATGAAGAAATCCATCTGCTATCACATCCAGAAAAATCTGACCCCTATTATTCTTGCAAGCACTCGTCCTCCAGTCTATATCCGGGAAGTTGAAATCTCCCATAATCACACATTGCCCCTTAGTGTTTACTTCGTTAAAAACATTAAAGAGGTCTCTATCCATATCCAAATCAGACCCTGGCGGTCTGTAGCACACCCCAAGCACTATCTCAGGGGAAGCTCTAGTAGCTTTTTTACCCAGTGTGATTTTTACCCAGACAGACTCCGTCCTATCCATTCCATCACTTCTTATTTCATTACAGTTCACCTCATCATTGACATACAAAGCTACTCCACCACCTTTGCCTTTCTTCCTGTCTTTTCTAAACAGCACATAGCCTTCAATACCCGTACTCCAGTCATGAGTACTATTCCACCAGGTTTCTGTTATCCCTATAATATCCGGTTTCACTTCCTGCACCAGTAGCTCCAGTTCCTCCATCTTGTTCCCTAGGCTCCTCGCATTAGTGTACAGACATTTTAATTTTTGACGTTTGGCGTCAGTGACATTCTTTCCCCCGTCATGCACAGACCTTCTACCACCAGCATCACCCGTTAGGCTAGTTTCAACTCCGCTTTTCCTCCTTTGGTCAATTCTTCGGTCCACAAGGATATCCCTTCTCACTTTGTTTCCCTCACCTCCAAAGAATGATTGTTATTGATAATTGTGATTGATTCTTTGAGAATGTGTAGGAAAATTTTATTTGCAATTATTTAAAGTGTTTAACTGTGTACCAAATAGTAGGACAACAATAGAAAAGGTAGACATAAGTATGCAGGGTAACTTAGCTAGTTGTATAGGGTAGTAGTTAACTTTTGATTAAAATATTTGATTAATCTAAAACGTTAATAGTCTTCGAACATAATGATGGGGAAACATATGTATATGGAGAAGCGACTTTGTAATGAAAAGTAGGCTGGTCAGGTGGTATGGTGCTTTTCTGACTTTGAAATGCTGAATCCCTATAACAGAAGTTACATTCACTGAAGTAGAGCAATTTTGCACACTCTGATAAGGGAAAAGATCAGTATAATCAGTTGCCTAACAAACATTCACTATTAGCAGTGGCTCTGAAGCTGGATAAGCAAGGATTAACTGAATTTGTGTTGACCCTTTGTTGCAGCTGGCTTGTTAACTCACCTGATCAGAAGAAAGAGGAAGTAGCTCTTAGGAGGAAGAAGATTGGAGTTTGAACAGACTTGATCTGAGGGGTTGAACTTGGATTGTGGTAGACTAGTGTGGCTAGGAGGAGCCCTTAGTGGGACCAGCCTGGGGAGAAGGTTTAGTGGTGGTGGTGGTGGTAAAGTGCTCTGGGTAACCAAGAGATCTAAGGGAGGAGGACTTTGAGAAAAATCTTGGGGAGGACCTGATTTATAGAAGATAATTTGGGTGAACAAATACTCCAGGAGTTGTGATTCTGGCATTGGGGTGTTACACCTTGGGCTTAGTCTATGGTTAAAAAGTTTTACTGGCCTAACTATGTCAGTTAGAGGTGTGAATTTTTATTTATTTATTTTTAATCAGCATAATAAAAGTCCTATTGTAGAGGCAGTTATACCAATGTAAAGGTGTTTTATACTGGTATACATTTTTGCTTTGTGAAACTGAAATAAGGTATACTAGTACAACTGCATCCATGCTGGGAGGAGGAGGGGGTTTGCTGGTGTAACTATACCAACATAGTTAAAGCAGCAAAACTTGTAAGCGTAGACAAGGTCTTGAAGAACCTGGAGTTTTGTATGGAGTCAGGTGGGAAACAAGACTCAACTTACACAGTGCTTTTGTAATGATTTTATTTAAAGAATTTTTTTCGCTATTATTATCATCACACTAAAAATTTTCCTTGGTAAAATTCACTCTTCTCTGTAACGTGCTTAACTGCATATGCTGGTTTGTTATTGTAGGGTTGCTGATGTGTGAGGCTGCTGAAGACTATTGTAGGAAAGTACTGAATCTGTTTTAAAAAAGTTGGGGGAAAATAGGAAAGTAATTAGGTCAAAGATTGACAAAACAAGGGGAATAATTAGGTCAAAGATTAGCCAGATCTTGCCTGGGAGTTTTAGATGTGAAGAAATTCAGGAATGGGATCTAAAGAATGGCTCAGAAACCTGAAGTTCCTGAAGGAAATGCTAACTTGTCAACAAATATCTGTTAAACACTGCCAATTTTCAAGATCCCCAGCATTCATGCTATATCCCAGGCTTCAAAGGAAACATTTAGATGATTCACAATAAAGTCCATAGATATTATAAGGCAGTAAAAATCTATCATCAGCAAGATATCTTCAGAAATCTTTGTCATGAATAATTTAGGGAAATACTATAACTTCAACAAAAATAATGAGGTAAGTCTTCCCTTTTGTGGTGGGTGGAGAATACACTGGGTGCCAGAGAAACTTGAAAGAATGACCAAGAGCCATCGTGCCTCAATACTTGACTAGAAAAGCTAGCTCAAGAAAGCATGAATAGTATTTATACATCCCTAATGAAGAGGAGACATATTTTTCTCTGAGGCACTTGAAGAAATATGTAATCTTTAAGGAGGATTTCTAGCAACAGCCACTAATAGGATTTTAGCTAAGAAACTAATAAAGCAGTTGGAGGATTTTAGATAGAGCAAGAAAGGTACTGACTGCATGTAGATACACAGTTCTCTTCCAATGGATAGAATTAGATCTGCCTACCTGTTATAGGCCAGATACTGTTAATGGTGAATGGCAATTTGTCTTTAGTTCAAGTGTTAGAGGGATACCTTTTGGAATAAGAAGATCTTAGTCCGGTCCCCCTGGTGCTGTAAAAGTTTTGCATTTCTATGGTGTACTGACTATGCAAAGGGACATCTGTGAAATGCAAGGTGGCCACAGACTCATTTCAGCATGTGATGTTTGGGAGGAAAGGCTCCAGATAAGTCAGTATTATAATTTAAAGATAAACTTGCAGGCTCTTTTTCTGCCAAGATGTGAATTCATATCCCAGGTTTTGGTGACGTTTTCCTGCTACAGATGACCTCACTAGCTAGAACAGGGACTATTTTCTCATTATGTATGCACAATACCCGGTATATTCCCCCAATCCCTGTTCTGCGCTCCTAACGAATATGTAAAGCAAATCAGGAACAGACTGCCTTCCCCGAATTGCCCTTAAGTATTCACTGTAGAAGTGAAATGCAGAATAATAAGAGCCTGATCGCTGGTTTTGTATATGAAGTGTAGGAGGAACTGATTTTAAAATGTAACTCTGATTTATAAGTCTGTACATGAATTTGGGATTCTCATGTTTTTATTTAAAGCATTTTAGTTCATCTCTGTAACACCCTCTGTAGTAATGCTAAGAATGGTTGGATTGTAAGGTGAACATGGACCAAGTTCGCACTTTCAACTGTGAGCCATATATTTAGTTTTGCAGTTTAGGAGTTCTTCAAAAAAATCAGACTACAGAAATTTTTTTACAAGCTCTAGAGCCAGAAAAATATGGTAAAAGAAAATTGAGGGATTAAGCAGAAAAAGAAAAAGCAAAAAAATCAGCCAAATGAGAGTCGCAGGACACTGAACTGAGCTGGAATGTAAGAGCAGCATCCAGACAGAGTGGGAAGTTTGATGTGACAGGGACTGAAGTGTTGCAAGAATTTCAGGAAGAAATTTAGGTCCTGACCCTATAAAACTCATTCTCATATGAGTAGTTCTTACTTGTGCAAATAGGGATTACAAAGGACTGTGGGATCAAGCTCTTAGAATAGATCAGCTGTTGTCATTGGCAACAGGGATAGAAGACAAAGATAGAAATATTATAATGTAAAAGGTAAAAAAGAATTGTTCAGTTCTTTAGAGGATCTTTGGCTAGGTTGACTTAGTCAAGCACACTGGAAATGTAGTAAATACTCTTTTATAAGAGACAGGTGGCTGTTTAGGGAAATGATGACAGGAGGGGCATATTTCAAGTGTACATATTTGCCAGATCTCACTCTCAGTTGGGACACTCCTTGCTTTTTTGGACTCTTTCCCAGCCTCCTGTAGATTTTGGAAAGCCTCCCAGTCAGCTGCCATGTAGCGGGCTTTGAACTTCAAATAGGAACACCCAATGCTGGAGGGGACTACACCACCCTTCCTCAATTCCTCTATTGTACTTGGTGTGTGGAAATAATGGAATTCTTCCATGCTGCAATTGCCAGTAAGCTGGCAAGCATGGTACTAGTACCGGGGATTCTGAGAACAGAGTTGGATTTAAGGCACAGAGAGTTTACAGGTCTTTGAAAATGGACATTTGTATGTTGTAAATACAGTGCCTAGTATTACTGTGCAAAGCATATGCGTGTGTGTGTATGCATGCATGCATGCATGTGCATACTGTAGTTGGGACAGAAATGCCACTTAAGTAATATGAAAGAAAATATAGAATCTGAATTGTTACAACTCTAATTATACCATGTCTTTAAACCTTTTCTGGTTTGCGTGCAGGCGTGTAACTGAGTTCTGAAACCGCTGACTGTAGTGGCAAAGTTAACAAGTAGGAGTGTTTTAGTTTATCATCATTCAGGCAAGATGAGCTGATATTAGTTGAAACCCCCCCCTTTCCATGAATGTAGCACTTATGCTTTCATTCCAGCGTGCTAGTGGTGAGTAATATGGGACTTGTCTTATGGTTCAACTCAGTAGTCCCTCCAGCTAGGTGTGCTGTCTCTGGCCAGTACCTCCTGCTTTAGAGGGTGCAAAAATCTCCATAGTGGACAACCATGGAATAATCTGACTTTAGGGGAAGTTTCTTCTTTGTCTCAGGTAGTTAGAGGTTGACATATACCCTGACACATCAGAGTTTATATCCCTTATAACTTTTTTTTGTCCTACATAATGTAACTGTGGATGTTGTTATCCATATACTGTAAATTACTATCCTGTTTTAGAATTCTGCTGACCTATTGGGGCAATGATATGTTGAGGAAATGAGTTCCACAGATAGGTGGGTTTGTTTTAGCAAAACCCAGTTTTCTATCATAAATTATAATATATTGCATTGTTCTTGTACTATGATAAAGTATGTCGGAACACCTGGTTTACCTTTTCTGTGTCATTTATTGTATATATTGTATAATCATGTCCTCTTTTAGTCTTCTCTTCCAAATATTTCTGTATATGGAAGTCTTTCTCTGCCTCTAGTCATTTTTATTCTGTACTGTTGACCCGAATTTCTTTGTTTTATGGTGAGTGTTTTTGAGATCTGATGAACAAAACTAAACACAATGTTTAAGGTGAGGTTGTATATTGACATATAATGCATTTTAATATTTTCACTTTGTCCTATCATTTATAAATTTTTGTTTGCTTCTTGAATGCTGCTGATACTGAGCAGAGGTGAGTGATCTATAGTGATATCCAAGTCTCTTTCCTGAATGATGCCAGTTAATTTAGGACCGAGCAGGAATTCCCAGAAGGAATAACATGAACTACTCCTACACTGTGCATTACCTTGCTGTTAGTGTCACTTCCTCAACAATGAACTTCATCTACTGCCACGCTGCTCATCTTTGCTAGGTCTTTCTGATGTTTTTCAGTCTTCTCTAGTATCGACTAGCCTAAATTACTTTGTCATCTGAAAATTTTGCCACCTCGGTGTTCACACACACACTCCTTCTTCCTAATAATTATTAATTAATATGTAATCACATAAAAGCCAAAAGTTTTTATATTTCTTGGCAAAATCAAGAGCATTGCCTTGCAGTTCTTAAGGTGAGAGAAGTGCAAAGTGAAGCTGAGATTTTCTGCCACCTGAGGAACGCAGTAGCTGATGCTTAACTTGCCAAGAATAATGGATTTTGTTTCATGAATACTTCAGCCATCAGTTTAAAATACTGAATGTTACATCTCCTCCAAAACCAATATCTCATCTGCACTCAAGAATGTGTGATTATTCTGCCTCAGCAGAGTGATTTGCAATGATCTGGTTTATTGAGTGCTCAATCAGTACTGTCATGTAAAAGGTAGGTCTAATTCCCAGTTGTATGGTATTCTTTAACCTGCATGAGCAGGGAGCTACCTTTATGCCAACTCAAAACTGAACCCCTGTTTGCTCCCCAGAGCCTCACAGTTCTGTACCATTCTGGCATGGCATTGATGGCTTCCAAAAGGCATTCTCACTCAGGTTGGCAGATTCATAAGCTAAACTGGGAGTGGGATCCTCAGTTTAATAATGGATGTAGAAGACCTGTTCTATGCAAGTTGTATTCTAGCTTTCCTAGATTATAACAATATAGATATTAATACTTGCACTGAAAATCTCTTCATACAGGTTCATCGCAGCAGTGGAGGTTAAATAAAAAGGACTGTGAATCAAAGCTGAGAGGCCAAATTCTGTTTTCAGTTACATCAGTGTAAATCTGGAGTAACTCCACTATCTCCAGAACAACACCATGAAAGGGCAGAATTCAGCCTGAGCTTTACAGTGTTGCCTGAAATGAAGGAAAATTCTTATATTAAGTGGTACCAAGTACATGTGTGGATTTATCATTATGCAACCACAAATAATTTTAAAGAATCCTAAATTTAGGAAGCATTTAAACACATCCACCAACAATTTGAAATAAAATCCAGTCTTGCTGTTTGTATAAGACAGTATCTTTTTAGTTATTTTAGAAAGAGGTATTCATATATTCAGTTGAGCAAATCTCTGCCTGAAAAGGCATAGGAGCTTTGCAGTGAGGGCTGGGGAAAAAATGATGACTACACAGAGAAGAATGAGACCTTACGATGACTTACACAAATGTTGTATCACCTTGATAACAGTTAAGGGTCAGAAATGATTGAATGTGTAGTTTGTTTTGATGATAGCCGTGACAAGAAAGATAATACTGATAGTAATGGTTTTGTTGAATCTGGTTTTACTTAAAATGAGTTTAGGCCACATCCCAGAAAGCTGTGTTTCTCTAGGCAAGTCCTTTAACTTCTCCCAGTCGTGCCCCATGTACATCTAGTTTGTGCCATATCATTAAGCATGTTTTTTTGAACGATGAATGGGTAATAACATTCCTCCCTCCCCGCCCCCCGACCTTTATGAGAATAGGTCAGTATTATCCATTTCTTTCAATGTTGTGTAAAATCAGTTATGCCTCATCCATGTTGGCAGGCACAACTGCACTGACTGAAGCAAGTTTTAAGGAACTTGTTTTTAAAAGAGTTTCAGAACACAATAGAGTATAGTCAAAACATTAATTTCCTGATATTTCACAGAAGTATGTTGAGTATTAATTAGTTACTGTGGAGTATTAAATGATACACACACACTCACGCTCTCAGACTCTGAATTTCTATTGTCTAGAGGTATTGGAGAGAGCTAATTTTAACAACAGAGCATGCAGAACGTAACTGATATGCTAAACTGAGAGAGCATTAATATAAAAAATGCATGCATTGCACTGAATAGAAGCCAGACCAAGACCACACAAGAATTAAAAAACTCTAAAAAAGCTATATCCACAATCATGACAATAAGGGAAGGCAAGATGGTGGTGTAATCTGTGGTTAAAAGTAATGGTGATAGCCCTGTGCTTAAATAAAGGCAACATGGAGGCATCCTCAATGGTAGATATAGGTACACTTTTGGGGGGGGGGAGAGGAAGAACCTGCCACCCCTGGATCATTTTCATTATAACCCTGTAGAGCACAGCCCGTTATCTGGTAAACCTGCCTATTTCTCCTCAATAGAAAGGATGTGCAGAAACGTTCTGGAAGCATTTTCTTGTGTTACTTAAGAAAAGGGTGGATATTCTGCCCTTTACTTGTCCTCTTTTGGAGATAAATGGGGAGGGAGTACTTGTTAACAGACTCTCCCATGGCTAATCAGAGGATAGAGGTCCTAAAAGTGGGGTTGGCTTTTCTGATGCACACATTTTTAATTTTATTTTTATTCTCCTCAGGGTGTATATTGGGTCCAGTTGGCTTGAGTTGTTTTGTCAACAATCTGTTGCTAATAATGCATGAAGGTCATTTTTAATGCTGACTCTTTTTTCAGGCTTTAACTATAGAGATGATGAATGTTTAAAAATAAAGTTATTCAAAGAAACTGTTAGATAGTAGTTCCTTCTTGATTAGAACATCTTCAATGACTACCGTGCTGACAAGCCCAGGGAAGAGTAACTTTTTTCTTTTTGTGAACAGTAAAATACTTTATAGTTTCACCATGAGCACTTGGCTATTTTTTCATAACAACAAAAAGCCATTTAAACATTGTTTTGGTTTGTTTGTTTCTTTTGCAGGCCACAGCCTTTATTATGCCACGACGTTGACACCATTTCTTTGTGAAAATGGTTCATTGTAAGTTGTAGCAGGCAACTAGGTGAGGCAAGAATCTTGAATTTTTTGTACAGTAAAATTGTTAGTGAAAAGTTATGCAATCAATTCAACAAAATCTCACCAAATAATATTTTACAACTTGCCTTTTATCCTAAAATACTTAACAAACAAAATACATATATGCAGCACTGAACTGCAGCCTCCTTTGGGAAGGAGAGTAGCAAATTAATTGCACAGTACTAAGGCCAGAAAAATATTTGCTTCCAAGTCTGCATTATTTACAAAAAATGCCATGAGGTTTGAAGGGCAAAACCTTTTAACTACATATGTCCCAAGGCCCATGTATGCAAATATGCTGCAACTGTACACTTGTATGTGCAATGTCCGATTCATGTGCGCAAATAGGTATTTTTATATTTACTTATTTGCATATGCAATTGCAATAATAGTATACATAAATGTACACACCTTTGAACAGACCTTAGGCTGCATCATTACAAAAAAGGTGGTTGTAAACATCTACATGGAGCAGATAGAACTTCTGAAAGACTTGCACCTGTCAAACTGCCTGGAATCCATTTCATCTACCAGTGAAGGGACCTGTGAATTCTTGGAGTTTAGGTACTTTAAACCTGATGCTTTGCCCTTGAGACACTCACTCCGCCAGTTAAAGTCTGACTTTCTATATGAAAAAATTTGTCTAGAAGACATAGCTAGTTGTGCACTGCTCAGCTTCTGGTGGAATGGCATCTGCACTGCTTTCTAAAGAGACTTGCTGAAAAGCTGTAGAGAAGTGTGTGACCTCTTGGTTTGAAAACCAGCTTGTAAGTATAATTTACCTTAGTGTGTCTTTTTAAAAAATGGCGCCAAATGCATCACAGAGAGCAGCTGTACCGATTATGAATAAATGGCACCTTCTCAACCTCTTTTCTGACCAAAAATGCACTTTAAACCAAAAGAAAAACACCCACAAAGTATTCGTCAGGCACTGCCTCTAATAATCAGGCTGGAGTTTGGATCACAGCTAGGCATAGTAGGGTTGGGCTTAGGCCAAGGGTGGTCCTGAAATCAAGATCAGGGGGCAGGCCAGGGTCAAAACAGAGATCAGAGTCCATAGACAAAGCAGGATCTGAAATGGAGCCAGAGTCCAGGTGCAGGCCAGAGGTTGAAGCTGTGTGATCAGAGTCCAAAGACAAGCCAAGTCGATACCAAAGCTGGACTCTAGATATGTGACGAAGATCAAAGCCAGATAGTCAGAGTCTAAGGGTGAGGGGAGGGGCAGTCAGGAGGTGGCGGCAAGGCTGGAGTGAGGCTAGGGCAGGAGCAGGCTGGGAGTTTCTGGAGTCTGGTGTGCTGTGAGGCAGCAAGAAGGCTCCTGGCCAGGTAGTGCTGTTGCTCAAACTGATTTGCAGCTCTGCGGGGGTTGTGGAAATACCTGAGATTGAGGTCCTCTGACCCATGGTCTGCTTGGTGAGAGGTTGCTGTTGCACCTGAGCTAGCAGCCCTGATTTGGCTGTGAGTTTGCCTCTCAGTTTAGCTGATAAACATGCCAGGGCCGAATTTAGTCCCATAAGGCAGGTACATCTCCCTTTTACTGCAGTGGGAGTTGTACTTGCTTATGGAATGAATGAATTTGGACCATGATGTAAACACAAGTTCAAGCTGCAATCATGCTTGGCACTATCCTGCTCTTTCCCATTCATAGGCTCAGTCAAGGAACTACATATGACATGTTTTTCTATCCACGTCGCTGATGTTTGCATGCAGATCAGCTATACGGAAACCAAATTTAAAGTGTGGTTTAAATAGACAAAGAGAGGAAACTCCTAGTTATGGCCGAGACTAGTCTCCTTGATGTTTTTGATTCATGCTGTTCAGTTTAACTGAGTATCTTAGCACATATGGTACAAGGTAATTCCTCTTCAAAATGGAGGTCCCCTGGTAGGCGCAGCGTACCAAATGCCACCCACACCTAGATATGGCAAGGTGAGTACAGTACAGAGTTGCAACCTGTATTTATTTCCTAGCTTGAGTCAGTTGAAGCCAGACTCTTAATGTTTCTCTGTGTATTTTGTGTTTGTTTCCTTTGGATGTTTTTCAGTGTTTGTTTAAAAATAAGAGAGTTGAGATGAGTTGCATATTTCAGACCAATTTTGAAATGTGTTTCAAAGCCAAGCATTAACAACCTGAAACATTACAATGGCTTTGTTGAACTGTTGTGGTCTGCTGTGCAGAACCATTAAAAACACATATTTACTTATAATAAAAACATAAGATGTTCTAATACTACAGAATCGCTACTCATTTTCTATCACATAAATCTGCAGTGCTTTATACTCAGGCAGATCTGCCATTGGCTGTATCCATACTAGTTTTTTTCGAAAATCTCCCATCTATGGAGATCTACTGGTGGTAACAATAGAAGCATTAGTGTAAAGCAAACAGTGATGTTTTTAGCACCTGGTCTTTTAGATCTGCTCAGAGAAGGTGTAGAGCTGGGGTTCGCAAACTTTTATTGTGCTGTATATATGGACACACACCCTATTAGAGCAGAAATGTGTTGAAAGTTGTTTCAAACACTGTTACAAGCCATAGTGGGGACAGAGGTTTACTAGCTAAGAGAGTTGTTGGTGTGATATATCTGAGTAAGACAATCCACTTTCTTCACTTCCTTCCTTTAACAGTTACGTAAAGTTGCTAGGCAGAAAAGGTGATTTGCAAAGGGGAATAAAATGGCTGAACCCTTTCTGCTGCTTTATGATATAGTGCAGGAGAACTATAGAGACATCTGTTTCTGAACACTTGCAGCATGCATGATCCAGTGTTCCAGCGTGGACAGGGCTTTTGACCTCTGAAGAGCTTTCCAAAATGAAATTGGGGAACATCACTATTACACTAAGGAAATTGAAGGGGGATGGAGCTCATCAGCATACATACTTGTCATCAGCCCCTTTGGAAGGATTGCTAGAATGATGTGCTTCTCCAAAGCTACAACAAGCAACATGGCCTTAGGGACTACCAGCACCTTTAAAGGAAATTCAGCGAAATAGAAGAGAATCCAGTAACTAAGTCATAACTATTCTTTTCTTTTATTTAACAATTTACAAGAAAGTTCACATCTGGACAAGATGATGATGCAAACTTCACTGTTAGAAAGCACTGAAAACTGCCAGATACCAAGTAACCAAGCCCTAGTTCTTTTTAAAAAGATAATTTAAGAATTATTTAATTGATAATAAAAAATTATGGACTTCACATCCACCTTTGAAGCTTTCTGAATTTTCCCTGCAGTGTTTTCTGACAGTAAAGCCAGTCTTGTTTTGGTTCAAACTATGCTCTGCTGGGAAGCAGAGTTCTGTATCCTTAATAAGGCACTCCCCACCCCCACAGAGAGAGAGAGAACAGAGCCATGCACTTCATGGAGATACTGAAACAATGATGGGGTTTCCTAAAACCTGCTCCAAAAACATTTTAAAAAATAACTTAGAGAACATCTTTCTTTGCTAACAGAAAGCCAGATCAGGAAAATATCTACTAACTAGCAGAGCTTTCCTTCAACAATGTGAAAGGAAAGAGTATGTTTCAGTCTGGTCCAATGTCTGTTGATTTCCATTTCTTCAGTAATACCCAGAGGATTTAGTGTGAATACCTCTATGATGCAAATAAATAGTCTAACTTGGCACATGTTGGTATTACTTCAACTGCAGTTGTATCTTCCGCTGAGTCACACAAATTCCTGAGAACGTGGGCACACTTGTGGCCAAGTGCTGCATAACTGAGCTGCCAAAGCACAAGGCTGTCTGGAATCGTTATGGACCAATCCATCATCACATAGCAAAGCTCTGGAATGCTGTCCCTGTCCATTCCTGTGCAGCAGCCTGGAAGCATGCAGGATCCTGTTCCACATCAACCACCTAAAAGAAGCAACTTCCTTGTACTACTTGAGAACTAATTTAAAACAGCTGGGGAACAAAATACCTAATACTGCAAAGCAAAAAGATTCATCAAGCATTTTTCTAGGGAGGTGTCCCCAGGATCTCCTGTGCTTGTCACTACTAGTTGTGCTGACAGCTTTTTCTCCTTCAGAATGCTGTCTCCTCCCGAGAGGGCAAGTCTACACTGCATAGTAAATCTGGGTCTGTGAACCTCTCACCTTTTTTCAAGTTTTTTCAAGCCTGCATATGAGCATCCACATTGTATTGGAAGCCCACACCTCCCAGCTGTGCTGGCACATCCACATTGCACTATGCAAACCTGAAACAGAACTTCAGTTTCTGTGTACTTATGTGTTGTATCCTAAGGTACCTAGTGCCTTAGCCAGCTGTAGCTGCTCTAGGGCTTCGTTCATAATGGGTTGTGGAAGAACGTGTCTGTCCATCCTGTGTGAGTTGATTGGAAGTGTTTTGGTGGTTTAGCCCACCAACATGTGGAAGGGCTGGGAAACACAGCCCCAGGGGATTGTGGGGTAGAATTGGTAGACTCTCCACATCTGAATCTGGTGACTTGGACTTGAGCTGTATCCAGATGCTTGGGCTTTCATCTGGGTCACAGCATGACTTGGGCTCTGACCCGCTCTGTTAGCAGGGTCCTGAGTCCAGAGGGGTTCCTGCCCCAAATCAGACTGTGTGGAGGGAAAGGAGGCTTGAGCGTAAATCTGAGTCAGAGTCCAGGCTGAGAGTGCTGCAATAAAAAACCCACAGCACCGAGTCTCTGAACCTGGGTAAGATGGCTCACAAGGCTCAGGCTGCAGCTATAAAACAGCCATGTAGACATTCGGGCTTGGACTCCAGCCTGGGTGCTGAGACCCCAGGGTGGTAGGAGGGTCTCAGAGTCTGGGCTCTAGCCCCTGGCTTGAGCCCGAATGTCTACACTGCCATTTTATAGCCCCAGGAGCCTGAGTCAGTTGACCCGGACCAGCTGCGGCCATGCTACATGTCTTTTATTGCAGGATAGACGTACCTAAAGATACCTTCTAAAGTTGACTAGCAGACAGAATGCGTTGTTCTGAGTAGTTAATGAGAGCTGTGGCAATGCGGGATACTGACATTTTGGTATTTAATTCTAATGATTTGTGTACAGACATAAATGGCTCCTGATAATAGAAATTACATTTGTGTTACACAAATACGGGATTTGGTCCAGGCATATCCACTGGGTATGTTTTAATATAAACACAGTAATGTAACCTAAGAATGCCACATAGGGGGAAGGGAGGGTGTGACGAATTCAGTGAAGCAAACAGTGCAACATTGATATTGGCATTGGATAATCTAATGAGATGAGCCAAACTGTGGTTGTCCTTGTGCAGGTGCATTGGAGGTTGGAGGAAGCCCCTTTGTCCCCCCAGCACATCTGCACAGGAGATCATCACAATGCTGCAGGAGCTGCTGCCGTTGATCCCTTTGATGAAAAACTGGCCATCATCAAAAGGGGCACTGCTTTGTTGGAGTGGAGCAATGTCAGTGGGCATCTTCCCCAGTTAGGGCTTTGCTCTACCTTTCCCCATTCTTGCAGGAGACACAACTAGTGTGGAGGGTACTGATGCTATCTCGGGTGGGGAAAAGGCACCTCTGCTACACCAATATTCCCCATCTTCCTTCTCCTGCCCTAAAGGTTCACAACCAGCAAGCCAACTGTGAGTCACTTCAAGTATTGGTTTTGCTATTTCTCAAACTTGTTTCAAATTTCTACTGTGTCTTGATACGAGGCTTTGTTTTAAAACATGTTATTAGTCACATGAGGGATGTCAGTAGACACTTTGGAAAAATACATAATTAGGTACGTTTTAAAGCATGTATTATGTCCATTTCAAACTATAACGCTTTGTTTGGAGCTGACAATCTGCCAGGGAGAGATGGGTGGTTAGGGACTTATGAAAAAAATGGTTTTTACTCTCTTCCATTAATGATCTGTTGTGTCAGTGCCACTTATGTATTTTACACCTATGGGTTAGTTTTTTATTTCAGAAAGAAATAATACCAGGCCAAATCCTGAAGTCCTTACTCAATTTTTATTCAGGTAAAAAGCTCATTAAGGACTTTGGGATTTGGCTCTGTGCTACTCAATAATTACTCATTGCTTCAGATGAGAACATACTTAGGACAGAAAATGGAGGAAGAAAACTCCTTGCAAGTCTCTGAATATCTCCATCCCATCATTCTACAAGTACACAAAGCCCACAGAAATCCAAATGGAAAACAAACAAATTCAACTCTAATTTCCACCCCTCTTAATTTCTTCTCCTGTGCCAAGACAAGCAGCTGTTTAGCCCTGCCTATCCCTGTTGGATCTGAGTAGGTAGCCAAAATTTGGGGTCCTACAGCTGTTTTGGGTAGGAGGATAAATTGATCTTGGAGTCAGTTCTTTCTTTGTATTCCTGTTTATTTACAAAGAATGTACAAAGTCCTATTTCTCTGAATACAGCAGGAAACAAATGATGGGATAGTTTCTTTGTTTACAGTCCTTAGCCTGCTTCAGCCAGCACGCAACCCAAAAATGGATTCTATCTAGACTTTTCTCAGGGCCATGCTTATTCAGGCTATTCCAGGGCTTTCTGTTCCTTCTTTGAGCTTCTATCTCACACAAACCCCTCCACTAAATAATACCCAGTGAAATCCTCTCTGCTTGCATGGCTCCATTTATGTGTTGTTGCATGTGCCTGTGTTTTGGTTGAAAGCACTTATTGTTTTAGCCAGCTGATTCTATAAATGAGCTTAAAGACTTCTTACAGCTATCTTAAATTAAGGGCAACAATTACATCCACCTACTTCAGTGTGGTTTTGCCCAACTCATTAAAGGCCCATTTATGCTGATGGAATAGTGCTATGTAAAAGACATGCTTCGGCAACTTGGCTTATTTTTGCATCAGTTTCTCCAGCTCTAAGAAGGGGGAAAACACTACTTATGTACCTCCCAAGGACTAATGTGAGTCTTAGGACTTATCTACACTTAAAATGCAACAGTGGCACAGCTACACTGCAATTGCACTTCAGTGTAGACACTGCCTACACCAATAGGAGAGAGACTCCTGTCCACATAGGTAATCCACCTCCCCAGGATTGATTCCACCTACATAGTAGGCTAGATCAATGGAAGAATTATTCTGTTGACCTAGCACTGTCTACATGGAGGCCTAAGTTGTCTTAACTATGTTGCTCAGGGGCTGTGGATACCCTGACCAACATAGTTTAAACCAAACTAATTTTCTAGTATAGACTGTCTTCATACCTTAACATTTGAAAAGATCTTTGGCTGCGCTGTAATTAAAGCACACTGTATGCATAGAGCCAGAATGCATGGTCACTGAATGTATGCTATTGTTAGTTGGGGAGCATGGGATAAAAACAAACAGCACACAGACTTCAAAATAGCTGAACGAGTTCCAGAAAAAATTGAAGGAACATAGAAGCCTAACAGTGTGTCTTTCAGGTATCCTGTACATGCATGTCATGTGTTATATCTATATAAAATCAGAGGAACTGGGTAGTTTTACAAATATGTCTAGAAGTTGATTAACTGGTGTTAAACGTGGTTTTTAAAAACAAGTGATGTGATCTCTTGGCATATTGCGGCACTTCATAACATTCAGTGATTTTTAGCAAACCTGGAATGTAATTTCCTTGGGGCAGGGAGCATGTCTGCTATGGTGATGCAGTCAGCACCTGCATACTGATGGTGATTAATAATTTAATCAGGTACATGGGGAGAGCTTAAAACAGCTGCAATTCAGTAAAGAATCCTTTAAATGTATATTATTTGGTGTTAAATCTGCCTCTGTAGACTGAATATGCAGTAGCTGTCTATTTTCAACAGCTCCAAGTTTTCAAATTAATCAGCCTCCAACATTGTGGTTTCACCATTTAAATGCCTCCACCCTATACTCTTAAGATCTTTCCTACCATGAGTAAAGAGTGCATATAAAGCTGAAGCATGAGATGATTCTCTGTAAGAAATATGAGCTAGTGTGCTTGAGAAATCTTGTTTTATATCTGGGGGAAAAAAAACTAGTAAATTATTGTTACAGAAAAAAAATCCACCACCTCCTCACAGCCTGACAAATCTGAGGAGTTCTCAAGCAGCACATGGGCTGGCATATACAATCTCAAAATTATTTTCAAAATGTGCATACTTAGTGCTGATAAAAAATAAAGCAACAAAGTGCTGACTGAGGAATAGTTTAGGAAGGAACTATGTACGCTTCCTTCACTTTCGTCCAAAGGTACCTCAGTATTGATTAGCAATGGTACTGGTCCAGTCCTAGGCTTCTCTTTAGCAAAGACTGCTAATCATAGCATGGCTTATCAGAGGTGCACAAATCAGGACTAGGATGAGGCTATCCAATGCATTTTCACTTGTAAATACATTCAGGATTTTGAACCTGGACAATTGTCTCCAACAATGGAAATGAAATGAAAAAATTAGTGCATTGTTCCACAGTGCACACTTCCTGATGAGACAACTGGTACCTTCGCTGACAGTCTCAACAGGTACATCAGGAATAAATGGGCACAGAGACTAAATTGTCCTCTCCCTTAAAGCTAATCCTAGCGAATCAGAGTTGAGCTGGATTGGTGAGGTGACAAATTTACAAATAACCTAATTAATTTGCATAAAATGTGACACAGCTGCACACAGTTTAGCAGCAATGTTCAGGAGAGGATTACTCCTCTCCCTTCCCCCATGCATTCCCAGCAACCACCTAAATTACTTATGCTGGATTGTGGATTTATTCCTAAATCATGGAATCCAGCACCCCTTTTATATTTCCATCAAAACAGGGTCAAAAATAGAATAAGAGTTCTAGAATAGTGGTTGGGTAGTAGTTACACTTTAATGTTCCTTTAACATTTTAAAATGTAATATATACTGTAATAAAAAAAAACTAGTTAAAATAATATTAAAGTTACAAAGTCAAATGCTCAGAAGTGAAGAAATGCCAGGCTTATGGTTGTCTGTGAAACCATCATTCTGCCTCTCTGTGTACGTTTTATCTTACAGCCTCTAGTTGTTTGATCATATGCTACTTTTTTCCCACAAGGATCATCCGTGGTGTTTGAATCCAGACTTGACCTTTAGGCTCATGGCACAGATCTGTTCCACTTGAGCAGAAGCAAGTGGAAGAAGCAGCTTCCAGCAGAAATAGACTGTTCTTCTATGAGTGAACCACCTTCTAATGGGGAATATCGCACTATGCCACAGGGCTGCACAATAACTTCTGAAACAGCAGTGGTTAGAGACAAAATAGCCAACTCCAACATGAGTGTGAAGGCAATGACTGAGTGATACTTGGCTCTGTCATATTGGAGAGCTGGATCCTATTCCCAGCTGTGCCTGAAGTGACCTTGGGCTAGCTCTGTTGCCTGATTTGTAAAATGGGAAGAATTATTTTTATCTGTCTGCCGGAGTCTGGGTATGAGTCACTGGTTAGCCGTAATGATTGTCTTTTGGAACCTAGCCCAGTGCACCTTTCTGTAGACCAAAAGCTGTTCTGTTCTTCTCCCACCCATGCCCTCTAATGTGAGTGGAAACAGGTGTGACAGAGCTACAAAATATATGATTGTCTTGCAGGATGCAGGTCTGCACATGGCATTTGGCCTTGCTCCCAACTATCCCCCATATGACTGCCTTACTCCCCTACCTCCACCTTCACTGTCAAGGCCTCTGCACCTATGAATGGAAGGGCAACATTTAGCCCTAACACCTCTTTCTTCAGTGCAATTTCAGTTGACATTTCCGGCCTATCGCTGCTGTAGTTTTTCTTTCTCTCTCATACTTATAACATCCAATCCATAAGAATAAGTTAGAAGTTTTTGTAATGTTACAGCTTGCTTGATCTAACCTTAATGCAAGTCAAGCAACAAAGAAAGACTTATGAGAATCCTCGGTTCAAGACCTACTTCTGCTGTGCTGCTTACAGGGAGACTAGTATATAAGTTGCCTAGTATTGTGCCCATTCCCAAATGTCTGTCTGCTTGTCTGTCCATTCTGAGAATGTAAGTTTCCCAGGAACAGCAACCATCCTCTGAGTGTTTGGAAAAGATGATCATATTGGTCCCTTCTGACCTTTAAAGTCTATGAAAGCATGTAGTGGGCACCACTGTAAATAAATCTTGTTGTCCACATGTTGCAGTTTCTTTTGCTTTTTAAGTGAATATGTTGTTTGCAAATGTATAATGTGAACAAGGTCCAGGCAGTAGGAGAGGAGAGAGGAAATGTTACTGTAAGAACCTCTCACTGTGGGCTCTGACCTGGAGAACAATTTAGTGTGCAGTAATTCCTGGAAGAGGCTTATTCACGTTTGAGGGCTTTTTAAAAAAAAATCTAATGCATTTAATAAAATACAATTGCTTATTTATGCTGGCTTTTTAAAAACACATTTCCATGTTTTTCTGGGATGTAGGGGGGGGGGAGGGAAAGTCCTATTTTGGCCAACATAGAGATTCTCATAGTAAAAAAAGCAGAACAGCAAAGGCTGCATAACATGCAAGCACAACTGTACTAATACTGTTGCCTGGCAACCAGCAGGAAGTGTGTTGGAGAGCCAGCCCTGCTCAGATGAATGAATGTGTTTTCAGCTGGCAAAAGAGCTCTGCCATTAAACATGCTCAGGCTGCTTGTATGAAACTTTGTGCTGAAGAGAAGCAAAGGAAGCAGAGTCTATGATATAGGGAAGGACAAGATATACCGGTAACAGCGGCATGGCTGGGGGTTCCCTATCCACACAGCAGTCAAGTTCCCTATCCACACAGCAGTCAAGTGGTGCCAGACTAGGCAGCCAGCAAGACTAGTACACAGTTCAGATTCACCTGTTAGCAGCAGCTAATTAATCATGTGGACTCAAATTGTAGCATTAGCCAGTTATGCCTCTGAACAGTTAAGGGCACAGCACACAGCTGTATGATGAAGACATAAGAGGAGCAGCTTGGAGAAACTGACCCGGCTATCATAGATGAGAGGATCATCTCACCAGTGTTCTTTTATCTTACCAGGCCAAGGTGCAGGGAATTTCATTGGTGCTCCAGAATTTAGCTTTCCTATGGAATATAGTAAAACATAGCACCTGTCCACAGACGGAGTCTGCATCTTGACTTTAAGTTTCTGCTGGATAATTTAATGGAAAAATGCATATCTTCACCATGAAGAAATTGCACTACAAAATCTGCTTTTTACTATCCTAAAATATCAAATATCAACCCAAATCAATCTAAGCATGAAGGGATCCATTGTAATAGCCCACCCTTTCTCCATTAGCTGGGATATAGGCTGGGGAAATGGGAATCGAATAAATGTTCTTTTGGCATCCGCAGCTCTGAGGGATGCAGACTCTTGACTGTTGGATTTTTAGATGGGATCTTGCCTCAGTCAGATAGATGTTACAATATCTGCCCACATAGAATAACTGTATATTTATAGCTCCTCCTGTTCAAAGATCTTAAAGCACTTTTCTAATATCGGGTTCCATGAGGTGCTGGTGAAGTAGGACAGCATGATCTTAATTTTACAGGTGAGGAAACAGGCATAAAGAAATTAACTATATTGCTGAAGGTCACACAGAGCCAGAAATAGAACCTAGAGCTGCTGGCTTTCATACCTGTGCCTTATTTACACAACCATCCTTCCTCTCCTTGGCTCCTGAAGGTGAGAGACCAGCAGGATTTAAAGGCATGCAATGCATATTCCCTTGAACTAGTTAATTTGATTATTCGCCGGCAGGCTAACCAGGAAGAATATCTACCATAATGCAAATATGGGCTATGGCCTCCTGGTCTGTGAGAGTGGGAGAGAAATTTAACAGACAAGCAGAGCCTGGAGGAAAATCGTGAGAGGAGAAATTGTTTTACATCAGACTTAATTAAAACACAGTTTTTGGTAGGCGTTGAAGTCTTTCTATTTCAAGGTGGGGTTTGAAATACCACCGGAACTGCACTTCCTATTTAGCTGCCTGCAGCGTGATTATCTCAAGGCTGCACAGAGAAAGCAGAACTGCAGCTGACATGAGATACAGTTTGTAAGATTAAATGGTGCCTTTTGATCACATGGGTTTTTTCCCCTTTCTGTTGGGTTTCCCAACATGTCTCTGAGGTATTTTAGAACAAATAAATCTTTTGAAATTATTCTCCTTAATACTAAGAGAAACATGCCCCCTCCCCCTTGTCTTCTAAAAGCTGGCCTCAATTTAAGCAGAGGCATACTGGCAAGAAAGAACAAAGGTGAAGCTTTTAGCCATGAAAAATGTGAATTCTGTTGCTAGAATCTCATAGCTTGTATGCAGCAAAGGTGGTAGTAAAAAAAAAAAGAGTCACATACAGTACCATAAAAGGCATTCAAACTATGTTGGCAGCAGCTCTCTTGCTAATGATGTGCTACAAAAGCTTTGAGCTTTAAATCAAACAAAGAAAAGACAGGAAAATTCATCTTCCACTTTGGACTAATCCATTGTGTTTACACAGCACCACCTTCATCACTACTCTGTGCCTCACTTCCTCCCTCTGTAGCATGGGGCTAATCCTTCCCACCTTGGTAAAGCACTTTAGATCCCTAGATGAAAAGTCTTGTGTATGCAAATTACCAGTCTGTTTGTTCTTTGTTTTACAGCTTAATCTAATAAATGGTAATTGTGGAAGTATCCAAATTATACGACAGTACTTCGCATATGTGTGGAAGAGACACTGCTAAGGTATCATTTCTCCATGAAAAAAATGTCACTGAATCTCACAGACAAATGTTTGATTTGCAAAGTCAAAACTGCAGTGTTGGAAAATTAGCAAAATGTAGGGTATTGATTTATCTAAATGAGAGAGAAGCAAATGCTTTCATGCATATAATCTATATACTGTTACACTATTGCATCCATGTTCAATAGCTTTTACCTTTAAAATAACCCAGAAGAATGATAGAAGTTTGTATCTGGAGACATTTTTTCTTCCTACAGATCTGCTGAGATGAGATTTGTGTTTTTACTGAAAAAAGACAAATAAAACCAGATAATCTAGTACCATGGAAAAAGTTCCATAGTTCAATTACGGTGAGGTTGCAAAGGCCAGAGGCTTAGCCAATAAGACAGGTGACTTCAATGGAGCTCAAAATCCCAGCTTCAATTAAACTAAGAACTGCCATCTGGTGGTGTTTGATCTTACTAAAAATCTGAAATGACAATTCAGTGCACTGAACTCTGACCCTATTTGAAAACAAAAATATGCAAAACAAACAAACATGGTCAGTCTGTGATTGTATGGGAAAGCTTCATCTCTTGACAGTTCTTAGATTGCCAGCCTGTATTATTAGCATGGTTAGTACTTTTATGGTGCATTAAATTTTACATATTTTGAATAAATTCCAGGGTTTGGAAAGAGGAGGTAAAAATGGCTTTTACTTCTTCAGCAGAAACAGCAGGCAATATTTAAGGGCCCTATTCAAATCGATTGGAATTAAATAGATTCTGGCCTGTGGAACTGCAGCTAGTGATGGAACTTAGAATCCAAACTTTGTATGCAGTGGGCCAGTTTCTCAGCAGGTGTAAACTGGTGTAGTTCCAGTTATGTCAGTGGAGATATACTGATTTACACAAGCTGAGGACCTGATCCTTTGTCTATGAAATTTACACACAACTCTTGGGCATCAACTCTCACAGACAAGCAGCATCTCATGTTCTACCCCTGGAAAGAAAATTTCCCCCCTCCTGATTAGATACAAGGTGCCGGACATGTTTCAAAAGAGCTAATGTGCAAGGGAAGTGCTCTCCAGTTCTGTGTGACAGCACCCTAGCAGGAAATTGCCTACACATGCACAGTCCTTGTTTGTGCCTTGCAGAAGATCTGCGCAGAAGCACTTGCAGATTCTGTATCTTTATAGCTGTCCCCAAGCTTATGACTTAGTGTTGATTGCGGGTAGAATTTTCAACTATGTCTTAAGAGCCTAGGTTTCATTAAAAAAATCAATAGGACTTAAGCTTCTAAATCACTTGGGAGTTTTTTAAAAAAAAGAAGTGACTCTGTAGCTAAGAGCCAAATGATCTGTTTTCTGATCTTGCGTTCACTTAAAGCCCATACAGTCAAGACCATTCCTCCTACACAATCTATGTCTACACCATTTTTTTCAATCTTTGCTTCTGCCCCATTGCACGATCTGTGGCATGAGCTTTCAGCTGGTTGCCTATCCTTTGAAAAGAGTATTTTTGTGCCTTGGTCTTCATCAGCTAACAGGACCACACGTGGTCGAGCTTATTTACTTGCACTGTGTGTCAAGGACTTGTGTCAGTTAGTTTACAAACCATAGTGTCATGATGGTTCGTGGCCCTGATCACTGGAATGCTGAATGAACCTCTCTGCTATAGGAATGGTTTGTGGCCTCTAAGTGTCATTGAATAATGAAACAGGCGGAGGGGTGATTTGGCAGCAGGATTTTCTACAAATGAGAGATTACTAGCAGCATTATGAAGCGTTATTTAGCAAACAGGCCAAAAGGTCAGAGCCCCAAGATACTACTATAACTGATACTAAACAGTTGCTATGTTTCAATTCAGAGGTGGTCGCCCTTCTGTAGTGAGTGAACCATTTCATTTATATAATATACACACACACAGCTTGTAAAAGGCTTTGGATCAATCTCAAAGAACATATTGTCAATGAGAGTGACATTTGATTACAAAGAATTGGAGTCCTGTCCAGGAACAGCAAGCCTTCAAATCTATGCTCTTCTTATCACAAGGATAATCTACTGCTAAGCCAGTTATCAGAGAGAGTAACTGAAAAAATGAAGTTTTGTGCACAGCAGAGCCTGCAGTTTGTTCTGCAGAAGGCTACATTTTGCTACATGTGGATGTGAACAGATGCATTATCACAGTCACCATCATTTTAATTATTCATTAGAATACACATAAGTGGCTGGACTTTCTGATGAAAGAGTGTGGGAACATGTTCTGAAGCTTCCCACACACCTATATTATGCTGACACACAACAATGGGGCAGGGTATGTATCATTTCTACTGAATAGGGCTGTAGGGAATACAGTCATGTATCCACCTAAATCTTGCTTGCATTGTATCTTCTAATTAGCATAATTTTGCCTCCAGGACCTGCAGTAAATTTCATTGCTAATTCTGAGCAGCACTTGTATAAAATATATGCCAGGAATTTCTCTGTTGTAAGACTTTGCTCCTATTTATACAGAAGGAAGGAGCTCTAGTATATTATGAAATGTAAATGTAGAATTTGTAAACTTGATTGAATTTGAACTTATCATAAATTTGGCCCAGTTAGAAAGTGTAAAGAAGCATTTCAGCATGGCTGCAAAGCTGTGGGGGCTGAAACTGGATAGCAGTCTTTTGCAAGCCTTATACATTGGTTCCAGGAATGGAAATGTGGCAGCAAGACAGCAAGTGCTTAGTAGCTAGTGCAGGAATGCACATGATAGGGCAGAGCATAGCATCATTTATATCAATCCAAAATGAGATAGGCCTTTCTCAGCCAAGGAGGAAGAAAAGATCCCTGCCACAAAGTACAAATATTAGTCTCAATCACCTGAAGAAGTGCTTTGTGTAGTTCAAAAGCTTGTTCCTCTCACCAGCACACCTTGGTCCAATGAAAGACGTTACTTCACCCACCTTGTCTCTCTAATTTAATCTTTGGGCCAACATGGCTACAACACTGCAAACAACCATGACCTGAGGCATTGTACTTAGCATTTTACCACCCAAACCACATGTTATACAACATTAAACTATTTTCATTGCTATTTCTTTTTTGATATACAATAGTGTTTCCATGATAGACTCTGGTACCAAAGAACAAGGAAGTAAGTGCCTTGTATTAGCAAATTCATTTTTGGTTAGGGGGATGTTTTCCTAATGCCTTGTTACTTAAAATTGCACTTTGATGCTGTGCACTTACATGCTACCTTTCACCTAACAATCTCAAGCCACGTTACTTAGGTGAATAACCATTATTGCCATTTCATAGATGGGAAAGCCAAAGCACAGGGATCAGAGTCAGATACAGGAATAGCACCTAGATCTCCTGCTCCCATTCTCTTGCTCTTACTGCTAACCAATGCAGCTTCCCTGGAATAAGTATGTGAAAGGGAATTTTATTTGTTGTCCATTTTCTTACCTGTTCTTACCAACAATTTGTTGTTGACTTTAGCTTGATTTTTTTGCATGGTCAGGCATCTTTCTTGTCAACTGAAACAAATGTCAATTACCCTATAATTCCTTCATTATTCCTGTCTTAAAATGATTGCACTTTAAGCTTCCGATGACGCAACATTTCTAACTTTGTTACTTACCCACCACTGACTACACACAGCAGGTGCATCTACAGCAAATGCTCAAGCAAATGCTACAGAGCCTGCTCAAGCAAATCAGGGCTCGTTTTATTTTTTTATCTGTCACATGGCGTCTTCTGGAATCCATTGGATTTCATAATCACACTTGGTAAACACTCTCCCCCTCTTCCCTCAATATATCCAAGTAAGTCAGTGACATAGAAATAATGGTGACACTGAATAATTCAAGAATGTGGTGTGACAATATTTGCTAAACTCATGTCAATACAGTAAGGCTGCCTGGCCTATTTTGTCATCGCTTTATTGTACAGCATGAACCTGTTCTATAGTACTACAGGGAAGGGTGGGTTTATTTGATTATTATTAAATGGTTTTATAGATACAACTTAAAATACCTTCTGTAAGAGTAACAGAAAAATAAGCCGAAGTGAGGTGTTATCACAATGATGGAACAATTGGGAAGTGAGAGCCAAGAATAAACAGGAATGTCTTGCTGTGTAGGCACATGTATTGGTAAGCAATAGAAGAATTCTATACTCAGCTAGGTCAATTTGGCCTTTATTTATTTAGATATATACAATCTAAAGGACACACTTCTCCCTGTGCTGTGAGCACCCTCAGCATTAAATACATGGGCAACAGACCTCCCATGCAACTAGACAGCAGCTATATGCTCTGTAATCCAAACCAAAAGTCCAGGCAATTGAATAGCTAAAGCTACACTATTTAAAAAATCAACCTCCTGCCCGGTCCTCCCTCACTTTTTCAGACCAACATTGGGGAAGCAATTCCCAAGTTGCAGAACACCAAGGAGCTCCTTCTCATTTACACCAGTGGCACTCGAGTTGTGGCATTATGACAGAGGGAAAGGGGTGAGCTCTTAGGTAATTCACTTAGGCCTTGAAAGTGCTAAATATTGAAATACCCTCAAATTGTTTAATTCAAAGAGAAGGTTAAAAGGTGATTTGATCATGGTCTACAAGTACCTACATAAGAAAAAGATTGTCTGAAGTAGACAGTTCTTCAACCTAGCAGGAAAAGGCAGAACACGATCCACTGGCTGGAAGTTGAAGTCAGCTAATTTCAGAGTAGAAATAAGGCACATCACTCGCAGTCTTTAAATCAAGACTGGATCTTTCTAGAAGATGTGCTATAGTTTAAGCATAAATTAAAGATTTGATACAGAAATTATGCAGGTGGTCAGATTAGATGTTCATAATGGTCCCTTCTGGCCTTAAAAATCTATGAATATCTGCAGAAGCTTGGATCTTTCGATAGTAATCTGTTCATGGCCTCAGACGGAGAGTTGTTTCCTTAACCTGAAAAAACAAAATTTTTTTTTTTTTTTTTACACATTTTAAGAGGTTTTTGTTTGGTTTAAAAACAACCACTTGAAAGCTTAGAAATGAAATTTAGTTCCAAGCAGAATTTTGGTTTCACATTCCTTAGTTCACACAGCTTTAGTATTGTAGGGCTCGTTGCTACAAAGCTACTAGCATTACTTCTCATCCCACTCCCACTTTTCAAAGAAAAAAAATCCCCTAAGTGAACTTTGGGTCTATTCCCCTTAAACATCCCTATAGAAAAACTACTTTAAAATAAACTAAGTAGGTAAGATCCCTCCCATCTTTAGGACTGGCTTTATTCATTCACTTCTATTATTTCTGTCTTTATCTACTGTCCAAACAGAGTACTGGTTATGGTCAAAGCCACTCTATGGCTACTCCAAACCATGAAAGAGATTGAGCAGCAAAACAGCTTCTGTCCCTAAGATCTGACATTTGGTCTATCTGGCAGGCTGGGAAGTGAAAAGGTGGCTAATGAGCAATAGTTTTCTGCATGATGGCACAAAAATGCTACAGGCAAGTCACTGGGCTAAGAAGTCATTAGCTGATTTTACTAATTGAATGACTGAAAAGAATTAGAGGCTGACAATTTACCTCGCACATGGACAAGTGCTTAAGTCAGCATTAAAACGTGAGGAACCAATCTTGAGTACAACAGATCTGGGGCCAGAGAGGGTCCCAAACCCTATTCCCAACCTAGTACCAAAGCAATCTTCAAATCTTTGTAAGACTTGAGAAATATTGAGACTTCAGAGTCCATGAGACTGCAGCAAAGGGACCTCTGAACATGGTGGCATGTGCAGATGTCTAACAGCATCTCATGGCAAATTCCAGCTTGGCGAATGCTTGTTTCTGAAGCAAAATTGTATCACAATTTAAATTTCCAAATACAGAACAGGCTAGGTAAGTTATATCAAATTCTAGTTTCAATAATTCCAAACCTTCATATCAGACCAAATTAATTTAACCAGTCAGAAGAATGTGACACAAACATTAAACAGGAAAAATGGACACTAGTTCCAACAGTTGCAATAAGTAGTGGATCTTAAGAATGGATGTGCATCTGAAACATGTCATTGCCAGCAAAATTATGGATCACACTTTAATAAAAAAACCCTAAGTGATTTAGGCTGCTAAGTCCATACATGATTTAGGTGGCACTTGAAAATTTTACCTGTAGTCTCACTTAGGCACTTTTAAAAAAGTTCTATTTGCCCAGAGATTCAGGAAGCACATCACAACATGAACTCTTGCAAATATCGTTTTCTCATTCAATAAACTAGGGGTGCAAATATTCACCAAATACCACAGAACAGAGTTCTGAAAGGTGACTTACAGAAATCAATCTCTAGGGAGATGAAAGATACATGGACTAAGGAAGGAATAATTAAGAGGCCAGATAATTCAGACTGTATGCATGACATTTGCAGCAGAATTCCCAGCATGAAAAAGATGGCAAAGTCTGTAAGGCACACCACATAAGAATATTGGGAGGAGAACCAGCAGTCCTGTGGGGATTTTGGAATAATTTATTATGGAGAGTGTGTTTTATTATGAAATGTGAGGCTAAGGAGTATTTGGTGATCCTGTAGGAGAAAACATGTTTTAGAAATAGTTGGTTCTTTCAAGACAGGCAGGTGGGTTCAGTTGCTTGGGGACATACTTGCTAAATGCATGAGCAGATGCCCCAGGTAAAGACATTACTAGTTATCTTAAACCACATTATGCAATTGTCAGCAGTCTGAAAACAAGAGATTGTCACATCATAAACCAAGTGATTCATACTAATGATTCCCTTCCTTTTTCCCTGGAGCCAAGCTATTTATCAGGATCAGACCATGTCATTTTGACTGCATAAGACTAAGGGCTTGAGCTAATTTTTTTTTTGGTCTTCATACTGTTAGCCAGATTGATTGTGTGTGCTTGGGGTAAGAAGCTATAGACAACTGTCATGAAAGGAGAAGGGCTCTCACATTGAAGATTATCTCCCTTGAAGATTATCTGTCCAGGTATTTGCATTTACACTTCTAAACCTGTGAATAAATAGCTGTGGAGTAGAGGAGATGAGTGAGGGTTTAGGAGTGGGAGTTATTCCTGGAAGATATTATGAAAGGTATGAGAGGGATTCATTTCAATAGGAACAGGATTTCACCCTCACCTTCTTATCCCACCACAACTGTAACTTCTCACAAAGCTGGGGGAGATGGGGGAAATTTCTATAAGTTAATTGTAGAAAAGGATTTATATTCCTTATGCAGCCCCATTGAAACCACTGGTATAGCAGAGTTTGGCCGCAAGTGTGTCGCTACATTAAACTATCCTATTGACTTTACTTTGCCCTGTATGTTAAGTTTCTATTCCTTCCCCATTTAAGGTCAAGTTTGATGTTCAAAAGTAGCTCACCATTAAAGTGTCAGGTTTTTTTAGTCCTAGTTAGCTCAAGATATTGGATCCACTCAGACACCACTTAAAGGTTCCAGTTTTTGAAGCAAGAGGTTTGAAAAGTGGCCGAAGTATATTTTACGTGTCCATTTTAATGTTAGTTTACTATTTCTCCAAAGCTAGAGGGCTGCTGTGAACTTGAAATGGCATCAAAGTTACAAAAATAAAGTTGTTTCAGATGCTATACCTCTCCTTGAGTCCTCCTGCCAATAGGTAGTTTTACAATCACAATTTATTTTAAAACATAACAGTGTATTTCTCTCCCTTGCTGCTGTGTAAAAAGGCTCACACAAACATGAGAAATTGGTGATACAGGGAAAAAAATCAGTAAAGAGTATATAAAGTGCTTTCTAATGCACAAGGTAAAATATAAAACAATTTTTTCCCTCTAATCCATTTCAGTTATAGTAATAGGTGTCACTTAACATTACTAGGTGCAACGTTTCAGACAGGTGTGACTTAATTCTATTGTGTTCCTTTAAATATCGTTCAGTATTTCTGCAATCCTGAATCTTGAACTAGACAGAGTTTCATTGGTCATTTAGTCTGATCTCCTGTAAAATTCAGACCTTAGAATTTCAGCCAGTTACTCCTGTATTGAACCAGTAACTTGTAAGTTAGTCATCATTAGCAGACCATATCTATTTGAATTCTGTCTGGCTCATTACACCTCAGTGTCCCTTCATTACGTTTGAGCAGCAGCAAGATGTTTCAGCACAAACAACCAGCAGTGGTGACAAAGAGCTTTAGCAGCTGAATCATGATCCCATTTGGGACAGCCTATTCTGCCTATCAATGACACTATCCAATTATACACATTACTCTCAAATCGAAGCTTTTAAGCATTAATATTAGTATAGCAACCTAAACTCTCTAAAGTTTCTGCTTCCAACATCAGGACAGATATGCTACAATTTACATCCATAAAAGGTCAACAAGCAACAAAAAGACAGTATGGAATGCCTTCTCCTAAAGCCAGTTTTGTTTGGAGTAGACTAAAATCTGATAACTTCTAACCAACCATGCTGACACTTGATGTAAAAAAGGCGATTGGGCTGCCAGCCTCAACTGCCATGGTCTCCATGATTACAAGGCTTTCAAGGGTGTCCTTGGGCTAGCAGGGGCAGGAGTATGGAAAGCAGCAAATTTGGGAAGTGATGGGAGGGGAATTTTAAAAAAGGAGGCAAAATGTCCTTTGCTATACTGTATCTTTTCTCACACTGCAATCACCACATGCAGCACTGGAAAAGAAAGACAGTCAGACATCCTAGAACATTAAAATGTTTTGTATTAACAGGAAGTTAAATCACATTTACAAGATTCTTTGCTGAAATGGGAGAGTCATTGCTGTACAAGAGGAACAAGCTGTAGAAAGATCCTTTAGCAGAAACGGTGGCTCAGGTTTATCTGCCACAAAAGTTTCTCCGGACATTTCTATTCAGCTGCTATCAAAAGAAGGTGGTATATGTTTGCACAGTGCTCATAAGTACAAAAGTTTCAAGATCAGACATAGTACAAGTATCAACTGACAAGCTGTATTTGACTATATTAATAACACACATCAAAGATGCTATTTCCAAAGATAGATAGAGCATTTCACAGATGCCATGTGAAAAAGAACTCACAGGGGAACATTTAACTAAGTGATGTGTTAAAACAAACCATGTATTTTAAAATCCATCACCTACTTCATGTTAATTGTGTGTGAGTCTTCATTAATTAGCATCCTACCTGTTTCATGCTGAACTAACCCGAGGCTATAAAGTGTAACAGATTTTAAAAAAGAATTTAAAGAACAGGAAAATAAAAAAAAATCCAACTTCACTTTATTAAGGGCCAACAATACATTGTATAATCCCAGTGTCGTCTTCCTTCTGTGTAGCTAAATCCAATCTTGATAAACACAAGTGGTGTTCTCAACAGTCGAGTTACAGTTCCTTTCAAATGTAGCACACTACTCTAGTCATCCTGTGACTTTCGATGGAAGTATGTGCAGATCTTTCTCATGGAAACTGAAGAAGTGACTGCAACCTAGAAAAGAGATTCAAGTCAAGTATAAAAATTTGTATTTGACAGTGGATGTCACCATCTAGTTCTTCCAGATTAAACACTGTACGCACTGTAAACATCTTTTAAATTTCTCCCATCTAGAACTATGACAGCTTGCTTAGGAGCTGCCATGTTAGATACTGTTAAGAGGGCAACCATTATATTCTTTGTGATAATTTGTATGGCTCCTGGGACATTAGGACCCTAGTTAGTGACAGGAAACTTCTGCTAAAATGTTGGAGTTGTCCTTCTGCTCTGTGAGAGGAGCCAAGGGCTCTAGTTTTCACCTTGTCTGAATCAGATACAAAATTTCATAGCTTTTAAGGCCATAAGGCTTCATTACGATCATCTAGTCTGTCTTGTGTAACATAGGCCATGCATTTTCATCTGCATTAAGACCAATA
Source organism: Mesoclemmys tuberculata (assembly GCA_007922155.1). Classification (NCBI taxonomy): domain Eukaryota; kingdom Metazoa; phylum Chordata; order Testudines; family Chelidae; genus Mesoclemmys; species Mesoclemmys tuberculata. The sequence goes on along the minus strand of ML675614.1, from coordinate 35,915,913 downwards.
ATCTGTGATACAGCTACAGTATGTTTAGAAAGACATTCAGTCATGAAAAGACTGATCCACTGCAGTGCGTTACTGGCTGGCTGGCCGGCCTGACTGACAACATTATCAATGCTCTGTATTAACCCAAGTGCAAGTGTGAGACAGGACTCGGGTCAATAGGAAGGTATGCTATAAACATAAGCCCTAGTCATTATGGTAGTTTGCAAGATAATTTGTAGCCCAAATTATATTCTACCATCAGGTTTCAAATTCCAGTGCAACTAAAGATTGTAATAATCATACCTGAGTTATCAGTTTTATAAACAAAGCTCAGAAGTCCTCTGAAATCTGACTTTGGAAGTTACAGACACCATAGAATTCCATGTCTATTGATTCAAGGACTAGAACAAATTCTCAGTTTGCATGTTAAACACAAAATACCCCTCATATGCCAATCTTTTTAATTGCTCTGCAAACTCACCCCAGGATCTCAAAGTCAGGCTGGGTTCCTGCCTTCTTGCACATCACAAGTAGTAAGGATTCTGCAGGCCAAGTTCTGCCCTGTGACAGTTGTGCAATCCCTTTGTTTCCAATGGGTTTTCCACAGATGTAATTGAGGGTAGAATTTAGCCCTTCAGTTTTAACACAGGTACAAATTCTGTTGATACAGGAGCTAGAATAAAATTCAGCTCATTTTCTCCTTAAGATGGTTTTGGTCTCCAGTACTAATGGGGAGCAATTTATGTCACTTAGGTGGGCAGATGTGGCTATGAATACATGTAAGCAGCAGATCTGTCGAGTGAAGTGCTGCTCCTATTACACTTTTCAGAGCAGAACTGCATTGTAGGTGCCAGTGTCATACTGAGAATACACATTCAGAGAGACACTGTAAGCATTTTCCAATAATTTGTTCTAAATCACGTTCAGATGGGCAACATCAGTTGATCTATGAAGAATCTGCTTCTCTCTGCCAAGAGTATGGGAGGCACTGAAGGATAACATCATTATCCTGTATGGCACAGATACGGGGGCTTGTTATGTCAGATTTCCCTTCCCCGCCCTCCACCCTCCCCACGAGCAATGTGATCTGATGTTCCTTAATACACAAGTTAACTCCCTGCAAATGGGAGTTGTACATCACAGCCAAGGAGAGAATAGATCCCAGAGCCCAACCCTTTCTCTGCTGCTGTAAGCATGACACATCTACTTACAAGTCCTGGTGGACTGGCTGCAGTCGCTGCCTCTCGTCTTGTGCTGGGACTCCGAGAGGATGGGGGGCTGTTGCCTGACGCCTTCTGGCTACTGGCCTTGATAGTCTTCAGCTTCTCTCCCATTGCAGACAGCCAGTTTTTTTTCCCAGGTGAACTGTTCTCTTTGTCTAGCACATCAGCCCCTTTCCTGCAGGGATTCTTTAAAGGAAGAGGGGAAGTCTGGAAGCCTGCCCGATTAAGAGGGCTTTCAGGAAGGGATGGCTCCTTTGGGCTCTGGCCACAGCCTTCAGTTCCATTATTTACCTCAGCAAGGCTCAGACAGTCTTCACTACAAGGCTTTTGGCCTGCTGCCAAGAAGCACAAATCCAGCTTGGATTTTTTAACTACCAGGTCCAGCTCAGTCACACAACTGCAGCCTTTCAAACACTTCTGCCCCATGTGATCTTCCTTGCTGGACTCCAGCCTCCTTTTGGCTCGCTTCTCAAATCGTAAGCGTGGTGCTATGGGAGTATGAACTGCCTCTGGAAGATCCTGTGTGACCTCTGCCAAGGCTTTTCTTGGAGAAGGTGTCTTTGTTCTCATCTGTGGTGGAGAGGTGTATGGAGTCCAGGTAACCCAGTGTTTAATAGACATCTTGGAGGAAGATGTTGGTTTGGGAGAACTGTCTGAGATGGTTTCACTTTGCTTCAGTGGAGTGTGGGGCTTGACTGTTGGGTTTTTGAGAGAGGATGTCGGAGTGCTGGTAGAAAGAGGAAGGTCCCCGGCACAGTTGGGCGCGCAGGCTGCTGGCCGTGGTGAGGAAATGCATGGGCTACCCACCATGGAGACTTTTGCAGGAGTATTCTGCATACTGGCTGGCAGTACTGGTGGAAGAGAAACAAGAGAGTCAGGTGAAAGACACAGTACAGCAACAGCATCTGCAGAGAGAACAGATTAAAGATAAACCTTAAAGAAGCCCCCAAACTCTGGGAGATTCAAAATCTGAATTTAGCAGCTTACCTATTTGTCACTTAAAACCCAGCTCACTTAAAACCCAGAACTGTCCAAAGTTTTAGTTCAGTTATGGAGACATCATCAGATCCCATCTATACTACAATTTATAAGTGGTTTTTAAACAGGCAAAGAGACATTGCAACCCAGTCCCATACCTAGTTGTAATGTAGATGAAGCCTTACATTGGAATGCTCTCCAACATGGATAATTGTCCTAACTAGGCTTTGACATTCATATACCAGTAAGATAGAGTGGGAGCTAAGAAAAGTCACACTTTACTCCTAATATCCTTTTCTTGGAGAGTATTCTGCAAGGCTAGGTTACTGGGTAAGAGTCAGTTATTTACAGTGCAAAGGGACAGGCTAGAAATTCCACACATCTTGGATGAGGACTTAGACTCCAAGGAAAATAAAAGTAACGAATGGATTGGTCACCATGACAAATAAGTGATTTTTTATAAACAATTTCCATGTATGTATAGTTATTGAAATCACCAGCCTGTTACGAAATAAACTGCATGCTCACTTCTTATGTTGTGAAGCAAAGAATAGTCATCACTGTTTAATCAGTTGTGCACCAGGAATCCCACAATAAATCTGAAAGTAGCATACATTTAAGCTACATCTCAGGCCAAAACAAGTCCGTAATTATTGTTTTTTCAAAGATTTTTTTACTTTGAAGAGAAGTGTACTAATGTGTTTATCCAATGTCTGCTCTTCAGATGCTGAAATGTGAAGTATCTGAAGGAATTTTTTTGGCCCTAAACCTGAATTGTGGTACAATTAAATAAGACAGCACATTAGCTATTTTACACACAGTTTCCCCTAGAAGGAAAAGGACTTTAAACAGTTTCTGTGTACCAGCGATTTAGTCAGAAACTCTTAGTTCTCAGCATTGGCTGTTATGCTGTAAAGTACTTATTTAGGATGCTGAAGTCTTGCGTGAATGAAGTGCCGTTTTCTTTAGAATGTTGTATTTGCTTGTGAGACGTGCCCAGTACAAACACCTACATAAACTTCTCAATAATACACTATATCTAGGCTTTTTTTGAGCCTTATCCTTCCTGAGGGCTCTCATATAACATTGCCCAATATTATCTCTTTGCCTTTAAATTCACATGCTGAGCAAACAGAGTAGAATACAAATGTCAACCACTTTAAAGCACAAGTTAGAATTAAATGATCCTTTCCCAATAAAATTTTAGTCCAGATTGAAGAAAGTTACTGTGAACTCATAGAAGGGTCACTGCTAAGATTTGGTCTTTTAATCTTGGCCTCAATGAGCCTTTACAGGGCTATATTATCTCAGCTGGAGAATTAGTTGTGCTTAAAATATAAGCTTTTAGATGCGAAAGAAGGGTAGCAGTGCTGTCAGCAACCCCCTTTCACCAGTGATTAGCTACAAATTCATACACTAGAAATGTGGAGTGATGAGCTGAAAAGAGGACATGGCTGCCCACAACCATGGCACAGACTGAAAACTTAATTCTAGAGTCACTACCTCAGGAAAAGTGGAAGCCACCTTGACTTACATGCTGGCTGGAGATGATGAAAGGGAGCCTGTGATTCAAATGCCTACATTCCCAGTGCTGGGAAACAGAACAGAAATATCAAGCTTTTCTGTAGAAGCTTATGCACCAGTCAAACAGTTAACTTTGTCAACAAGTCAGGTCTCTTGCTATTGTTACCCTTACTGACATTCTGCAGGGCTGTTACATTTAACACTGAGTGCAAGTATCTTCCAAGCTGCAATTCAAATGAATGATGTATGTATCTATAGGACTCCAACAGATAAATGAATGAGTACTAACAGTGGGGATTTCTGTCTCTTGCCCTCACACAATCAATTTTCTACAACAACATTATGGGCTTCAAGATTCAAAACAATCACTAATTCAAGATACAGACCAGCTCCAGCAATTCTGGTTATATTAAGTGTAGATAAATGAATATCATTGAGCAAATTTACATATATTATTTTCCAAGGGAAGGAAGCTATGGTTGCTGTGCTCCAAAGTGCAGGTCAACAGTCAACACACAGACACAACTTCACAGTCTGTTCTGTTTAAATGGGCAGGATACTACCTAGATTTCATCTAGGCAGTCCTGAAATGCTATTTGGTTAGCCAACTATGAATCAGTTTGCATATAGCTCCTTGTATTCTAACAGCATGTGTTTTGTGTTCAAAGAGCCAAGGTCGGCAGGAAACCTGCTGTTGCATACACAAGGTCTGTGCGCTTCCTCTTCCCTCCTGGGTTGTTTTAATGCATAGAGAACAAGGAGAAATGATATTTTATCTAGTATAATTGCCAAATTTGATCTGTAAAGATTCAGGGTATAGGCAGCTTTGGGTTATCAAGCTTTTAGTTGAGACTAATGTTCATATTTATTTTTCAGGGAATAGAATGTGAAATAGTTTTTCAGCAGCTCACTGAAACAAAGCATATGTATGGAAAGCAACTATGGAAGAGAGCTGGCACTTACCCACCTATTGTCCTGCAAGTTTCCTGCAAGACAGTTACGCACTGGCAAAAAGCTAGATTTAATGTTCTCCTAGTCAGGCAAATTACAAAATATTCCACTTGTATTTACAACAATGAAGGTGAGACTCATGGAAAGTGAGTAAAAGGAGATAGACCAACACAGGAAATGACACCAGCCAGCCACTGCCAAGTCATTTTTGGTCCAAATTTTAAAGCTGTTTCAGAAATAGGATTTTCCTAGTCTACTTTTCTGAGAGGTTTATTTCCCTTCCCTTTCATCTCAACCATATACCAAATGTGACACTTAATGCAAGTTCAACACAAACTAAGTTAGCTCTCTGATTCAAGACTTCTCGCACATGGTTTGGGACATGGTCAAGGGACTGCCTACCCTTCCATGGTCCTGCAGCAGTCTCGATCAGCTGGGCAGCACTGGAGCTAATGGACTCCTCATTTCTTTGGTGGGGACTCTGTGAGGGTGTTTACAAGTACAGGCCTCAGTTCTAGATCAAAGCTCAACACACTTGGTCTAACAGAACCCAAGTCTTCTGACATTCAGGGCATACTTCAAGGCCTACCTGATCTCCCAAGCTTTCCAGAAAAGGATGGCATTTATTAACTAATCCTAACAAGTGGATGGGTGAAGAGTCTCCATGATTTGTTATTGGTTTATTTTATATCTGTGAATAGATTTTGTGTACACACATCAACGGTGAAAGGATAGGTGCATTTTAGAAATCCAGTCATTGAAGTGCACATGTCTGGGTCCTACTGTCAGTGCTACTGTGTTGTGCTGGCAAAATAATTTACAACAAGACAGTTGAATGAAGATTACATTTCTACTGGAATATAAGAGTTTAGAAGCAGGTATGTATAGTTTTGGAATGTTGAAAAGGCACCTTGTCCTGTAGAAAGGGAATGTTTTGTTTTGTTTTGATAAAAACAAGATGACAGGAAGTCAGTGTTATTTAATGGAATTCATGTGCAGGGCAAGAGAAACATTTCAAAGTGCCAGGGCTGCATATGCAGTAGCAACTCTTTAGTGGGTGGTATGTCAGGCCTGCTCAAATGCATGAATTTACATTTCTAAAGAAATGAAGAGCAATAGCCAAAGGGAAAGCTTTTGCCAAACCAATAAATGCACAGAATTCTGAAGTCCTCTTCCTATGTTGTGGGACAAAATACCTCTAAGGGTCTTACCTATTCCATTTTGATTTTCTGGTTTCTTCTGACAGACCCAGCCTACTAACTTGACTTTGCCTGATGTCAATCTCTTCTCATCACAGCCACGCTGTAAGCGCCAAACCCTCACAGTGTTGTCATCAGAGCACGTAGCGATCTACAGCATAAAGTCAGTTGATTAGAGCACTGTGAAGCCAGGCCCCACAGTCACTAGCAAATCAATCCAAGAGAGTTTGTACTCTCAGCACTCTGTGCCAGTAAGCATTCTGCATGGACCCCTCCCACTAAGAAAAAGGTAAAGGAATTGCCAATGAAAAAGAAATGCAGCCTAATTACTAATTACTAATTAGTAATTACTAATTACTGTACCAGAGGAAAAAGCTATCTTTTCCTCTTGAAAGTGATCTGACAGGAAAAAACCTCCATCTATCTCTTTTACAGCAAAAAATCTTAGCCTCCCCATTGGCTTTGTGAAGATTCTGTGGCAGGCAGCCATTTTCTCCACACGTGCCAATGCATACAGTATTTGTTTATTGACATTTCAATAACTCAGTAAACCACAGCAGGAACCCAAAACGATCCAAAACTTATGTTCCAAGAGGAAACAGACAGCAGAAGATATGAATTCAACACTTTGCATCAGTGTCCAGGGCTCCTTTTCTCACTCCTTACCCATCCTTGCTTGGGGACAAACATTTGCAGTGTTCTAAATAAGTGATGTTGGAACAAGGATAAACACTGGAAAGGGGTTGTGTCACAAAGCAGTCTTTGCAGACTTTGCAACCATCCAATGTCACTAACACTTGGTACAGAAACAGGAGATAGGACTAAAGTTTAGGTAGAGAAGATCCCTGTATAATGGCATGCAGCTCTTCCAAATAATCAATGGAATCTGCCCAACAAGCATTAGAACTTTTGTTGATCTCCCTTTGTGCTGTATATACAGTGATTCACCTGGGATTTAGTAAACGAGGAAGAGCTCTGGTCTAAGTTTACAGTCATCAAAATGTCTTTCTTCTGGCCTCCCCAACACCAACATCAACCCTACAAAACACTGCTGGTAGGCTAGGCTTCCTTGCTTGGAGTTCAGACCACATCGCTCGCCTCTATCTTTCCATTGGCTTTCCATCATCTTTCCATTGGCTCATTTCCTCTGCATCAACTTCAAGCTTCTTGTCTTTGCATTTGAGGACTTGCCTAACCACAATTCCTTTCTGAATTGCCCTTGGCTCCTTTTACATTGGCCCAGATTTTAATGCCCTGTTTGTCTGCTTCTCCCATGCCACTATGGCCAGGATACTGGACTTGATGGAACATAGGTCTGCTCCAGCATGGCAATTCCTATGCCAATCCCTACCAATGGAGCATACATCCTGAGCTTGTCTGAAAAGCCACTACCCTCTCCTAATTCAAATCCCTCTTGAGGGCCTGCTGTGATGCCTAGAGAAATTAGCTGATTAACAATTATGGGCAGAAGGGGCAACTAAAACTGCCAACAAGAAACCCTATGGGACTCCTTGGATATCATCATGTGGGAAGGGCTTTTTCCTGATTTGGAGCTAGCCTGGTCCCTTAACTCTACTTGCCATGTCAACAATTCCTTCCCCTCCAGTGGATGCCCAAATGGGGAAACTACTAATCCTGAGCCTTGCTTTTTTGTTAAGATACAGCCCAGGATATTGGAGCTCTCAGAGTTAGCATTGAATTAGGACTCATGTTGGCTTACTGAAAGAACAGACAAAAGTCTCCATCCTCCCACAAAAGTTCTCGGCTCTGCACTAGACTTGCAAACATATCAGTGGGCAGACAGCACAGTATATACTGAGGACATCAACAAAACTCATCAGTATATGAAGACCTTGAAAAAATGATTTCAAATTTTGGTACTATAACATTTAGATTAATCCATTATCAACATATTTGTTAGCATAACAATTTCCATCAATAAAGGCCTTCATATATTTCCAAGAACACACTTTTTCAAGTTACTAGTACTTAATGAAAGGACTCAAGTTACCTGAAAAAATTCAGGACAGCATCATACTGAATGCTCTTTAGGATTTGGTTGAAAATGTAGTGCAGGCAACATGGGTTGACATTTTTCAGATCAGAAGTGTGACACCATAAAAAGTGGCCTCCCTCTCAAAAATTAAACATTTTCGCAAAAAAAAAAAAAAAACCACAAAAAAATTATTTTCTTGAAATTTTCCATTTCTCACCGAAAATTTTTGTTATGGTTATGGTTTTTGCTTGCAGGATATTTTTTAAAGTAATTGCCAATTTTGATTGGTTGGCTTAGTCATTTGACAGCATTTATCGAAATAGAAAACTTTTTAAAAATTAAAAATAGTTTTTTAAAATTCTCAATTAAAAAAATTCTATGGAAACTTTCAAAAAACGAAAAAATTAATCTACTCTTTAAACTCACAGCACTAGGCTGTTTTAAGAATTTTCATGAAAAAACATTTTTGATTAGCTCTAACTGTATGTTAAGGGAAGAGTGTAGCTAGCCGCTTCATCTAGGCCACTCTCTTTTCAACAAAACTTTCTATATAGAGACAATTCCTTCCTCCATCAAACACTCCCTCCCTTCGGTTTTGAAAAACAAACACTGTCATGGTCATATCTGGTCTTCATTCATTGGCTTCACAGGAGATTCCAGACATAGTTTTTCAAAAATCTTACCTTAGTGAAGTCTGAAGGACACCAGGCAACAGAGGTAACCTCTTGAGAGTGACCAAGGAGCATCGTGGGAGGAAGATGGGGCTCAGAAACCTAGAAAACCCAATCCACAATTTAAAATCAGATGGGATTTCTGCATCATAAGCATCACTAAGGAAGGCTGCACTCTGCTGAAATAGAATACTGTAATGTCTACCATCAAGGATCTCAAAGCATTTTACAAACAAATGAAATAAGCTTCACGGCATCCTTCTGAGGTATGCAAGTACTTCTCCCACTTTATATAGCTCTCAAACAAAAAACAGGTTAGAACTGCCTGTTTAAGGTAATGCTTGAAGGTCTGTTGCAGAGATGAGAAGAGAACACAGATCTCTCCTTAATGCCCGTGACTAAAGCACAAGCCTATCCTCTATGCCTAGATATCTTGGAAGGAATCATTTATTCCCAAGAATTCACCACAGCCTCTGCATTTATGGAAAACAATGCTCCACATGGAACTGAATGGCTCAAAGCAGGGGAGAAATCAATTTCACACTGATGACATGAGTAAAAGTAGTTACAGTCTGACAGTTACTTAGTAGCCTATGTGCAGTAAGTTGGTGGCCTCAGTCCAGTTCCTCACTGACTTGACAACCACATCTAAAAAAAAAACACACCCTCATAATTAGTACCCTGTTGGCAGTCTTGGCAGAAAGGCAAAGGACTGAATGAGCTCTAAGAACAAATTAGCATTTCACTCCTAAAGGTGAAGCAGCTGGTCAGGGCTGAGTGTATTGACAGTGCCTGGGAAAACTTGCATAGCCTCTATTATACATAGGAGAGATGTCAGTTCAGTACCTTGCACAAACACATTGCTACACTGAATAGCATGGTCCAGTAGTAAGGTTCCAGTAGCTCCTGTTGGGAGCAAGTTTGCTGACATCTGTAAAGCAACAGGAAGTCTTAAACCCAAGGCCTAATTCAAAAAGTAGAAGAATTTGGTAGTTTACTACTTGCTTCAGAGATAGTAGTTCATGAAGTTGGCAAGTTCCAGTGTGTCTGCCAGCCAGCTAACTTATAATTAGCTTTGCAATAAGACAGCAACATAGTCAAAGTTCCTTTAAAGAAAAAAAGTTAATAAGAGACCATACGCTGTACCCACTGACTTAAATGAATCCCTATCTGATACACATTTGATACTATTTTTCTCCTGACTTACAACAGCACCCAATCTTTATCACAGCTCATGAGACCAGCCATTAACCAACACAACAGAGACTGACTTAGCTAAGGCTATTATTAGCCCTGCCTCAACCAAGCAAGAGCCAGAAATTAGATTTAAGGTTCCTTTTATTTTGCAGACTTTCAACAGGACTGCTTCCTGAAATTATGAGTCACCATTAGCGATGTGACATTAAATGTGGGATTTGCACTAATGACTAAGTAAATTTAATAGATTCTTTAGCAAGTGGGATAATGAGGTTTAAATACAGATTTACAAGGATACATACAAGATATCAAGGAGGGCTTCTCATTTCTTGATCAATTTCCTTTTCTTGTCAAACTTTCATTTCTTGCCATGACAGCCTGAAAAGCTGTAGTTAAGATTCCTGAGTATTTAAAGTTTGTCTGAACTAAACTAGTTCATCATAACAGGCTTTTGTGTATGTGTGTGTGGGGCATGGTTGAAGCAACCACTTGACAAGTATCTATTAAATGCCCTGTTGAGAATATACCCTTGTATGCCAAAACATGCACTACCATGGAAACTAAATTCCCATTTAAGGAATAAACTGCAGGAGTTCTTGGTACAGAGAACACCTTAGTTTACATTTAATAGATTTTTACTGCGTGTAGCAAGACATTTAATAATCCTTGATTACTGACAAGAGGGCGGAGGGACAGAATTATTCTTATTGGGCCAGATTCTGCTCCTGTACTGTTTTCACACTGATAAAATTTAACTGACATTGATGTAGATATACCTAATTTCCATTAGTGACAATAAAATGAGGATCAAGGCATTTGTATCTGAACAGGGGGTGGAGAGAAACAGAGTACAAATTAGGGCGTTGAAACTCTATCCTTTGAGTTCTGGCAAAAATCAGCATCACAGGTACTTTGTTCCCCATGTTTTTTTATGTCATTAGGATGCCAAAATGTATATATAGCCAATCGGCTATCAGTTTTTATACTTCTCTATTAGGATTCAGGATATATCTGTCGAAGTCAAACATCCGTTTGAAAATAAACTTTCCTCCTCTGTTCCTGATGCTAAACTTAATGCAAGGGTTCTGAGAAATACAACTGATTACTGGACCAGCAGTTACTTTTTCTGAAGTGCTCACTACATGCAAGTGATGTCACATGCAGAAACATGGAACTGCAAAGTGTTCCTGGTCTGCTCAGCAAGAACTTCTGTCCATGGCATTTCCTGACCTAGTACAACATCCCATTACTGGTCAAGAGTTTCTTGCAAATGTCTTGGGTGGAAGGTATCCTTTTCTAAGCCTCATTAAATTACCTTTCACCTACCTCTGAATTTGCAGTCAGCACCTCTTCTCAGAGCCCCAATGGCATACTGTGGGTCTCTGGCACCTAGGGGCCAAACCGAATTTACGAAACATGCCCCTCCACCCCACTCCCGTGCAGGGTGGGAGGGGTCCCTGTGCCACCCGTCCAACTGCCCCAGGAGGGTGTCTGTACCTGCGGGGGGGGAGGGCGAGGCCTGGGGAGGGAGGAGGGAGGTGCAAATGCAAGCTTGGCTCCACCATCCCCCTCCCTGCGCTTACCCATTGCTCCAGCCCCGCCTCTCCCATTCCAGCCTTGCAGCCCGGTGCTGGCTCACCCCCAGCTTGGGGGTGGGGAGTTGGCTCTGCCCTTCACAATGCATGGGGAGGGAGCGTGGGAGCGGGAGCAGCCACCCCTCAGCTTCCTGCACCCCCCGCCCGTTGTGAAGGGCCAGCCCAGTACCCCTCACTTATCTGCTTCTCCACCCCGCAGCCCAGCTCGGACACCCCCTGGCCCTCTCCCCCACTCAGTACACTACTGCAGAGCCCCGTTCCCAGTTTGAAAATTCTAGACTAGTCTTTGTCTCTAGTGGTAGCTCACTTGTATGCTGCTCAGGTCCAGTTACACTTACCTTTGAGATTTGGCGGCAGTCGACAGGAGATACGCAAGTGGTGTAAATCACTTGCGTATCTCCCATCGACTTTGCAGCGTCTCCTCCACGCGCCGTCCACACTGCGCTGCGTCGACGGGAACAGCGCTCCCTTCAACGCAGCGCCACTCCGCTTACGGGGGTGGTTTTCCTGCATTGCTTGCTGGATCAACTGAGCGGGTCTACACAGACCGCTCAGCAGTCGATCCAGAGTGGTTGATCTGACGGCGGCGAATTTGCCACCATCAGTGTGGACCCAGCCTCAGAGTGGCCAGTCATGTATTTTCTACAGCACTGATCATCCCAGTAAGTATGTTTACATCAAAATCAATAAAGTCTGGCAGCCTTCAGGGCACAGTAAGTAATCTGAGTAGGGAGGGTTTATGATGAGTTTTCAATTGTCAGTGTAGATAAAGCTACTACTACACAAAGTAGCCATGGGGTTAAAGTAATAATGGTCATCTGACCACCTTACGTATATTTGTTTTAATTAACGTTTGGCATCCATATGCTACAGCACTGGGAATCTTATACAATAAACAGATGCATTTTAAATCAATTTTTCTGAATTGTATGAAGCCCTTAAATATTCCTGTGCTGTTCCCAAAAGTTCCAGGGAAACTTTTAAAAATATGTCCTTAGTGGACCTGAAATGTGCAATGCAAGATCACACAGCCAGTTTGCTGGATAAGCCTGGTATGTTATGAACCACTGAAGGGCCTGGTGTAGATAAGTCTAAAATTATATCTATTAGTTTTTCTGTGAAAGCAAGCATGTCACTGCATCACTGCTACCTCTGAATAAGCAGCCATGACCCTTACAAGAACGCTTCTCTCAGGCCCAAAATGGCTACAAGTCTGAGCCAAGACTGCCATTGTACATTCAAGCAAAGTTAGGAGTATTTCCAAACCCACCATGAACAGGGAACGGGACTGGGAAAGCAGGTCAGGTTTGATTTTCGGACAGTTGACTTTGCCAGTGCCTAATATCGATAGGTGTATTTTGAGTAAAGTACGGGCAGGAGTGAAAGCATCACATCAAATACATCATTTGGTAGCGAATCTGACTAAGCCAAGGAATTCAGAAGTGCTCATGCAAGTGTGTTTGAAGCCAACTGGCTGACTGGATATAGGTCAGGTGAGCCACATTTAAATAGCTCTCTCTTCTCCCTTGTAAGGGGAAGAATTTTGCCTCTGAGCAACAGAAGGGACTGTAGGGGTTGCACAGTGCCATGAAGGATTACTTGGGAGACAGGAGTTGGCAAAGGGTTTGAGCATGGAACACAATATTAGAGATGAAAGTGAAGATTCACCTTAATGTGAATTAAGTTCTGGTTGGTACTTCAATAGGTTCCTATAAATTGAAACCTCACCACCACAGGGCAGTTGCCAGGATAAGGAAATCCAAGTAAGAGAACTATAAATATCCAGGGGTGGAGTATGTGAAAAAAGTCTACCTTGCAAACCAACAATGCTGATTTGGGATGGCAGGAGCTTCTTGCATGAGAGGGGCTACATTTAGGCTAATGGTGCTAATATAAAATGGAGACAGGAATAGCAATTCTGAGATTGAAAGGGAGGAAAAAAAGGCCAGTTCAGATACAGGATTTTAAAATTCACTGATTTCCTGCTTTGATAATCAATATGCCTCAAATTTTACCCCACAAACAGTAGCATGGTATTGAAAGACACCTTAACCAGGATTCATTGCTGCATTAAACAGTGTAATCAAAGAATTACAAAAAACCTACACAAACAGTCACCTAAAGATTCTCACTTAGAGACAAATGAGTAGAAAGCCTTTCTATCCATGTTCCTGCATGGATGAAACTCCACAATCCCTCTCCACACAATACTGGGGGGTGGGAGGGGAAAAAAACAGAACTTGAAGTTTCTCTCATTTTGAGGGCCCTGCTATTAACATGGTGACATTTGCATTTCCTACACGTCAGCTTGAGATGCCAAGTGACTAAGCTCCTCAGCTGTCAGACAGCATTTCGGAATTTTGTTGAAGGCTCTGGCTGAGCCCTTGCCAAAATCCAAAGGCTTTAACTACTGTAAATTAAGTATGAGAAAAAGCTATGTCTGAAGCAAGAGCTTATGAACTGGAAAAAGAAAGCGCCCCTTAAAACAATTAAGCTGTTAGACTCCATTAATGTGCACCACTGCTAAATATGAACCAAGAACCTTATACCTGTCATAGAATAGCTGAATAAACAGGACTGAAAGAAGATTTTAATGCCCATTAAATCCAGATTAAGATAAGCAATTTATAATAATCAGCAGTGATGAGAGACATAGTGGTGGCAGGAGGTTAGCTCTGTTTTACATTAATAGTTACATTCATGTTTGACAGCTGTATATTCTGGGCACAACATACCAGGAATTAAGCCTATGCTGCTTTAAATGGGACCACCTCCCCAGTCATCTCCATTCACTATCTGAATGTGGAAAGCAAACAAAAGGAGAAAACAGAACAATTCTGGACAGTCAGCCTGGGGGCTTTGCTGTCTGGGTTTCTCCCAAGTGTCTCACCTTCCAAATGTAGGCGCTCTGGTCACTCGAGCCACTAATGAGGAACTGGTCATCTGGGCTAGTGCTGGATTTGACATAAAAGGTGGAATTCTGGTGTCCATTGAAGACTGCCACTGAGACCAAAAAAAAAAAAAAATTTTTTTTTTAATAAATAAGCTCAGCACATAATTCTGGAGTTCAGTTGGTTCTAAGGCTGACATTACAGGCTTTTCCTGCCTGTTCACATCCCTCAGAAGGAAGTTGTTTTACAGGCTCCCTTGCTTTAGGGCCCAAAGTTTCATCCACTAGCTAGCAGGAGGCACCATTCCCGTTCTCTGTACTGACTCCTCCACAGCACAGTCATGATCTAATAGCTTTGTTAAATCCTTTCCTTCCCACGTGACAGCTCCTGGCCAGGCCCTCCTCTGGGCCCAGCCCAGGCCCCTCAGCCTGCTTCTTTTTCTTCTATTCTCAGGGCCATGACTGCAGCTCTCCCCATCACCCCCAAAAGAGTATTTGTTCTTAGCTAATATGTGGCTTCCACTGAAACAGTGGAGGAGGAGGCATTTACTCTTCCCCCTTCTTCCTGCTAGTGCTTTATTTCTTAAGGGGAATATGTGCTGGCTCAGAGACATTGGTCACTCGCCTATTTTTAAAGTCTCAGTAACACCTCACCTGAACTATTAATCCTTGAAACTACTGCCCTGAATAGCTGCAATTCTTGGTATGCCAGCAACCGGAAGTTCCAGTAGCCAACACAGAAGCCACACCCAGATCTAAAGCACTCGGCCACTCTGCACCCAGGCTTCTTATCAAGGTGGAAAGGGCAAGTTACCCAATTTAGCACAATACGTAACTAAGACTCTCTGCCAACACTGGCATGCAGAGCTAGGAAGCCTCTCTAGTGAACTGTGAACATAGTGGTGTCTGATTTACAGCAGCAAGACAGTAAGAACTTAAAAGTATCAGTTCAGCAGATGTTGAGATAGGTTACCATGAAACTAAAAGGCTTTTCAATTCATTTACCAAAGCACTTACAGTTTCTATGTCAAGGCAGGAGACCAAATGAGCAAAGGAAGTTTGTTTGTGTTTGGAGTATTTTATGAAGATGCATTTACAAAGGCCACCACACCCTGCTGGACCCTTTGCCTCTTGCCAGCTTTTATTTCAATGCAGTGTTCAGTGACAGGATGCAGTCTGAGCCTACTGAAGAGCCATTTCCCACTTCCTCCTCCAAATTAAAAGGGATAGAGTTGATTCAGACAAAGCTACAAAAAGAAAAGCAACAGCAGATCCTGCTGTTTTTCTAGTCACTGAAGTCAATCTACAAGAGTCTGCTGCCCTCTGCAGGGCTCAAAATAGGACAGACACATTCTGTTTGGCTGAGAATTCTTTGAAACAAAAGTGAAATGTTTTGCATCCAATAATATGAATCCTAATGCTGCTCCGTCATAGCATACAAGTCAATAGACGCCAGTGACTATATCAAAAGCCAGACTGGAAAGTGCCCTGCCCATCAAAGACTAGAGCTGAGTGAATAATTGATTTTGTGGCTGAACTGAAAAATCCCCCCCAAATATGTTTAGTTTCAAATCGGAAGTGATTTTTTTCAGGTTCTTATAAAAACTTTAAAAAAAATGAAAATATGTTTTGTTTCATCATTTCATTTTGTTTCAAAACAAAATGTCAAGTTGAAATCATTCATTTTGAAATGAAATGTTGAAAGGAACAATCGTGACTTTTTCCATTCCCCCACCCTTCATTTTTATGTGGCTGAAACGATTTGCTGAATTCCACACTAATTCAGGAACCGCCTTCCCAAAACTGCATTTCTCTGTGAATTTACTATTCAACTGAAAAAATCTGCCCAGCTCTATTTATAAACCTTATACAGGAATAATAAATGATTTAGTATTTGTACAGAATAGTATGAATTCAAGGCACTGTACAGACATAATCTAATTAATCCTCCTTGGGGATAGCTGCTGGTGTTATCATCTCCCTATTAAATACAGAAAAGTGCAATGGCTTGCCTGGGGCTGCACAGCAAGTATTACTAAAACTCAGACTTTCTGTTCATTGTGCAAGGGTCTAAAAGGGATCCACAGTGTGGAGGAAAAAAAAGGATCGTCCTAGACTGCTCTTCACCCAGCCTCCCAATCTTACACCCTCCCTAGAGAAATGACTGCTATTTAAACCAAATAAGACCTAGGATGGTGGTATAGAGACAAGCTGAGGACACATTAACTTGATGGTGCTGCTGCTGTTTAGTTAACCCCCTTCTCCTCCCCCATACCTGTGCTGTTTGTTTCCCTTGGGTACCAAGCTCCACATTTATTAGCACAGAAATCTGATCTGTGATTTCCTTTCTCCACGTGGCCAGGTTTGCCATTCTTATGTTTCACCTGTGCTGTGCAGTTGAAGAGACAGAACCAGATCTGGGTAGAGGATTCTCCTTCAGGAAGGAAGCCTTGTGAGACTGCTTCCAGAGCTGAGAAATAGCATATTTGATATTAACAGCTGATCTGTTAATACTGAGAACTTACACTATTGCTCCGTTCTGGAAGCATTTTCAGTGGGCTGTCTCCCTGAAATGGTACAGAAGAGGGCCTTGTTCTTTTGAGTTCTGTTGGCTAAGACAAGAAAAGCCTTTGGAAACTCTAAAAAAGAAAAAGTCATTGACCAGGCTACATCTAGTAAGATGCTTATTGCTTAAGCCTTACTTGCTTATTGTGGTGAAGCATCTGCTGGGCTGTGACAGAAGCAGCTCCATATATCCCAATTAGTTAACCATTGTGTTAGCATAGAGGTCACAGAGGCACAGCCTAAGCCATCTAAAAAGATAGTCCCGATCCCTGCTGAAGACCTCGTGTACAGTAAGCAATGTTCCGGGGACTGTTATTAAAAACTAGACTCAGAATAGTGATGTCTTAAGATCTTTGAAGACAATTTATCATCTGAACACATGCATTTTTTGTCCTCAGACATCAAGTCTTAATGCAACTTGGGAGTTCAGAGATGGTACTAGAGCCTGGGGCATTTCAATCCTGAGTTCATTGGTTAAAGTGTGCTATAAGGGGTAACGGGTGGAAGCCAAGTATTCCTAATCCGGTACACGTGGTCTCTGAAGTGGGCTGATGGCCCCAGTCCAGGTCCAAGTTTTTTTCCCCATCTGCATCATGATGAATCTGAACCCATTGCAAAAACAGATATCAATACAGACGCTCTTTGTGGGCAGTCTCAGCAGATACAAAGGAATAAGTAGGTTTCTCATTCCTTCAGGCGGTCCCCTCCAAAACAGGGCCAATCAAGACACGATGATGGGGAAGCTTGCATTTCTACTACCCACGTTGTGTCTGCGAGGTGGACAAATAGAACTTCAGTCTTCAAGGGTCAAAAGACAGAATAAACTTTGCCCATTGTTGGCCTCTCTATCAAAACTGCTAACAAACAGTTCCAGTTAGCGACAGTTGTGATAGTGGTTTGTGTGGTATGGCTATTCAGGCTGAGACCAAAGTAATTTCATACAGGCAACCATCATCTGATTGCATCAACTTTGTTTTCATTACTGACCTGGGCCCAGTTTGAACCAGAGGTGCATGAAGAGGTCTGTACCCTTTTAACAATGCCCTGAGCCATCTCGACCCCAGATTTTAGCAGGTACCTAATGTGTGGCTAAAATTTAGAAGCTTCGTTGTACAGTGTCAGTCTAACCTTCTGGCAACTGTTTTATTCTTGGGTATCATTCTTACCTGGAGTGGTCTTTAAACTTGTCATATTGAACATGTAAATATTATCATCTGTGCAGTTAGCGAACAGACTGGTACCAGTGGAGTCCAAAACCAGACTAGAATATCCTGGAGAGAGATAGAGAAGTTCTGCATTATCAGTAATTCCATAAAAATTCTCATAGCGCCTCTATTACATGTGAAGAGGTCTTTTTTCAGAGGTCACAGTAACTGGAGAATCAAATTTCCTAGAACTGATGCAACACATTCTCACTCCTGAACTCTCCCAAGACTTCATGGAGAAGTTTAGAAACCATCCTTCTCACTTGTATAAGCCAGACTTTCAAAAGCAGCAATGTCACACGCATTTGTAAAGTTAGATTTACGTGGGTAACAAGAATATCCAGATTTATAAACAGGAAAAGATTAAATAAATAACCACCAAGAGTTTTGAAGGAACATAAACTTCATGCTTCAGTGCATAAGCCAATCTCTAATTGATTAGTTATAGTTCCAGAGTTAGGAAAAAAAATTTTCCCTGTGAGCAGATCATTTCATAACCGCCTGCTGCAGCATTTCTTTCATCTTTTTTGGAAACCACTGGTACTAGACTTATACTGTCAGAGATAAGATCCTGGACTAGATAGAGCACTGGTCCAATCCAGGATCCTATTCCTGTCATATGAAGTTAGGATACAGGGATTTTAATCAGTGTAAGTGCAGAGCAACAGAAACAAAATTAAGATTGTTTACAGAAAGACAGGCCTTAAAATGTGGTTCTAGTCAAAAAAAGCTACCATGTAAAAATGACATCTTCTTAGTCAGTAGATCTGCTCCCTCTGTGTATTTGGTGTTAGAGCTACTTACTTTTCTGACCAACAGAAGTTTTACTATGTTTACCATGTTTACAGAAGTTTACTCCTGTTGTCTCTGCAGGCCCACACAGCAAAGAGAGAAGGAACTGAATTTGGTTTTAAACTCATTCATCATCACCAAAATTGTTAGCTAAGTAAAAATTGCAGGGCTGTATTCTCCACCTAGTTACTTTTGTGCAACCCCATTGGCAAGGCCCACAGGAGTTTTCATTACTGGTTTGATGACACAGAAGCAGGAGACACAGCTTGACTTTCAGGTCTCTGCTTGAATTTATGGTGCTGGCTGTTTAAAAAAAAAAAAAAAGTCCTGCTAAACCAGTCCAGTCAGTTCTGGACATCACTGACACAAGACATGAACCCCCTCAAAGCCATGTTCTTTTACATCATTTATCAGATGAACCTGAACTTTGAGGAATAATACATCATTCAACTGCTTACCCAGTTTGCGAGTGCTGATCCCATGGTAGCAGAACGCCTTGAATGGCACTGGATCCTGCCGATATATCGTGTAGTTCTTGCGTAAGTCCCATACTTTGATTACACTGAAATTCAAGATACAGCCATCTTCAACTTCTACACCTGCTACACAGAGCTGCTAAAGTATTCTACAGCAATATGAGAATGGCTCCCCATCACTTGTATCCAGTGAATCTAGAAATACAGCATGGCTGAAGCAAACCAGGGCGGAGGCGTGCTGAGAGAATGACAAATGAGTCTGCTGAGCTAGGCAATGAGTCATTGGCTGCATCTCACATTCCCGAATGTTCTACTTTTGCAATCAATATAATATAATATATTTAAGGCTAAAGCATGGAAGATTTCATTCAGTCCAATAATTAGGTTTCAGAGAGAATCGAGATGTAATTAGATCCAATGAGAAAAAAAACTAAGTTAATTTTCTCAGATGAAAAATAAAATAAAAAAGAGGATGCATTGATATTTTGACGGTCATACTGAAAGAGTCCTTCAAGCTTCAACTTGCTTTCCAGGACCAAGCCTCTGTCATGAAGGCCCTGACCCTGCATTGAGCTCCATGAGGTGGACCCCACCTCCTTGACTGCAGACTTGAGTGGGACCCATGCAATTTCTGCCCAGGAGAGAAAAATTCAGTTTAGTTCAGAAAACCATGCATTCTCCCTCTCTCCTCACCCATCAACAGCTCCTGCAGAGATAAGGGTGTGTTCGTCTTGAAGCAGCACCACCGTCACACTCTGCTGGAAATCCTAAAAGGAAAAGAAAGCTATTTGTTTTCTGTCAGTCAGTACAGACTCTGCAAAGTTCCATGCCAGCATGAATGCTTGGGAAGTCAGTTAACTCTCCCTCTCAGACAGACTCATTCCGAGTTCTGCCGAACTGTTAACCAACCTCAGTCCTGATTTACTAGTGGCTCAGTCCTCGGGCTCCCCCAGCTGCTGAAGTCACAAAGCTTTTGTTTCCCTACAAGTTAGTCACCATAGGCAGGATGCCAAGGAATGCTAGCAGCAATTTAGAACACTGGGTTCTGATCCTGCAAGCTCTCCACAAGTAGAATTCCCACAGTGGTCAGTGGGATTGGGCTCAGATTTAGAAACACATCTCACAGATTAGACATAGTAGAGCTCTCTCCCATGGCATTTAGTGGATGAAATAGGCACAACTCCTACTCCAGTGAGTTATAAATATTGAAGTCAGACTGTGCGAATGGCTTCCTGAAAAAGCCAATCTTAGGAGCCTAGTAATGGAGCGAGGCTGGGCGCTGATCCCTCCAAAATAAAAACACGAGTGTATGCCCAGCCAGGAAAGAACATGTGATTTGCTCAAGGGTAACTTGGATCTCATATTTAATTCCCACACAGATGATCCAAAATGACCACAGTGGCTGTTTATGAAACAATGATAGAGGATCAGGCTTTCAAGAAGATAAATGTACCAGTATTTTTATCCCATTCAAATTAGACAGCTCTCCCCAATCAAGATGCTCTCTAGATGCAAGACTACCACACAAAATGCTATCTTGGGAAGTAAAGTCCTAGATTTCTTTCACCTTCCAAGTTCTTACCACTGATGGGGCAAGTCCTCTCAGATTTTGCTTTTTCTTCTTTGGTCTGGAGATTATCTGCTTGTCTACTACATTGTGGGCTCCTCCAATTTGATTCACTTGCCTGTAAAATCCATCTGAAAGACAATTCCAGGAAGCCTCACTTACTACTGCTAGATTAGTTCCCATTATAGAGATGCTACAAGCCATAATTTTAATAAAAATAGGCACCAAAAAGAAATACATCCCAGGAAGTGACTGAGAGGGACCTTTAGTTTCATTCATATATTCTGCAAATGAGCATTTTCAATTCTTTTTAATGCTGAATAGAAGCAGGAAACAAAGAACATGAACATATATTAAAGTAGCAGCCTTGCAGTTAGGACTCTTTGATAAGTGAAATTCTTCTTAATTAAGTGAAGTGGACAGTGAGTTCTACAATTTATTTCACTAATAAAGTATCAGTTTAGTACACTTAAATCCTGTTGATTTAACAACATGCAGTCATGAGGTTTATGAAAGACAGTTTCTAAAATCAGTACTTAGACAACACTTAATTAACATTAGCTAAGTTGTATGAGGGAAATACATCTGATCCTCTATTTTGTAGTGCTCTCTGAAGTCTGGTTTCAAGTGCAATGAAGATGACAAATCTCACTGAGGAGATTCAGTTTTCTGCTCATCCATCTCGCTCGCACCCATCACCATGGTGTCTGAGCACCTTAAAAAGTCATCTGACTGGTCTACAACTAACCTGAGTTCTATCACATATGGTGCAGCTTCGTGAGGGGGTGTTGCCAATGTGCCAATGCTGAAGAGGTTTAAAAACAACGTTATGGCATCATTTCTAGCAGGAGAGTGTCAGACAACAGTGAAGTAAAATCTCATGCAGTGAGTCCTCAGATCAGATCTTTCCTCTTTTGATTGTACTCATTGAAATCACAGCAGTTAGCTTGGGCACCTACCAGCTCACAGTCCTAACCCTCACACACTTTCCTTTCCGGTTGGTGCAAAACATTTCACTAACAATTTTTTTTGCCCTGCCTGATTCAGTGAGTTGAAGTCCCAAACTGATTGTTAAGAGCAAAGGCACAGTGGAATTATGGAGAACAGCAAGCACCAAGAGCTGTTTCCTCCAGATGAGCATCTTGAGAGTCTGGACAGCAAAAGCACTGATCAGCAGCTCAGAACGATTGTAGCAGCTCTAACAGTGAACAACAGACCAATTATTAAACAATCAATTCATAAGCACCCAGAGGATAATAGGCTTATAAAGAATACCCAGCTTAGATTTGTGTAAAAACAATTCACGCCAAATGAACCTTATTTCCTTCTTTGACATTGTTACTGGCCTAGTGGATAGGGAAGAAGCAGCAGACAAGAGAAATCTTGATTTTAGTAAGGTTTTGACACAGTCCCACAAGATATTCTCATAAGCAAGCTAGGAAAATGTGACCTAGATGTAATTAACACAAAGGTGGATGTACAACTGGTTGAAAGACATTAAGCAGGGAGAGGTTGCAGCCACTTTGGAGGTCAGGATTAGAATTCAAAGTGACCTTGGAGAATTGGTCTGAAACAACAAGTGCAAAGTACTGCACGTAGTAAGAAGAAAAGAAAATCAAATGCACAACTACAAAATGGGGAATAACTGACTAGGCAGTAGTACTGCTGAGAAGGATCTGGGGATTAGAGTGGATCACAGATAGAATATCAGTAAAAAACATGATGCAGTTGCAAAAATGGCTACTATTCTGGGGATGTACTAATAGGAGTGTCATAGGTAAGACACGGGATATAATTGTCCTGCTCTATTTAGCACTGGTGAGGCATCAGTGAGGGTGGTGTATCCAGTTCTGGGTGATACACTTTAGGAAAGATGTCCATAAACTGAAAAGAATCCAGGGAAGACAACAAAAAGGATACAAAATTAAGAAAACCTGACATATGAGGAAAGGTTAAAAAAACGAGACATGTTTTGTCTTGAGAAAAGAAGACCAAAGGGGCACCTGATAACAGTCTTCTAACATTTTAAGGACAGTGATCAAATGTTCTCTATGTCCACTGAAGACAGGACAAGAAGTATGGCTTAATCTACAGCAAAGGAGATTTAAGTTAGATAGTAGGAAAAACTAACAATCAGGGTACTTAAATTCCCAATAGGCTTCCAAGGGAGGTTGTGGAATCCCAGTCACTGAAGGTTTTTAAGAAGAAATTGGACAAACTCCTGTCAGGGATGGTCTAGGCTTACGTGGGCTTGCTTCATCACAGGGGGCTAAACTTGATGACCTCTCAAAGTCCCCGTTAGCCCTCCATTTCTGTGATTATGGCACACAAAGCATGTCATTACAGAGACTTAGACAAATCTGAGAGCCCCAGGGAAGTGGCAATATCCATTAAGCACAGAGAAATCAGTTCCTGGGTTTTACTCCACTAAAGCAGCTTTTTCCCCAAATTATCCACATCCTGTTAAAAGGGCTTTGCCTGTTTTGCAATAAACTGCATCAACCCAATGAATTATTCAACTTCCAATATTGAATAAACACCAGCCCCATTATACATATTTAAAAGCTCACCTACCTTTTTTGTTGCATCTGGTGTCCCAGACCATGACGTTTCCATCTCTGCCGCCAGTACAGAAGACAGCTGAGGAAAACATATTTATTTTGTTACAAGTTAAAAGCTGAGGGAAACATTAGAGAAAGTTACAAGCGTACATTTTGAAAGATTAACTGAAGCCAGGACGGCACCATCTCTGTGACAGTGCTCTGCCTCATCTGCCTGTCCTAGCCCTAAACGTGTCAACTACATTTCAAGTCTGTAGGCTGATTACTAAAGTGGTAGATTTAGAATCTGAAGAAAGGCAACCTGCTGCTTGGCAAAGAAATTGGTGTTTTTTTTCCTTATAACTGCCACAAAGGCAGCTATTGAACACAATAGCATACGAATATGCAAGGATGACTTAGAGGGACTGCAACTTTCAATGGCTTAAATTTGGCTCAGATTACTGATGACCAGAAGTTGCCACCATTAAATCGCTTTTTGGTGTCCTATGCAGGAATAGCTACTCTTAGTATAGTTCCTTATGGATAAATATCCTAGCACAGACACCTTTGTTGACAATTTCAATCCAAAGACCATTAAAAGTAAATGGGACTGGAAACGGAACCAGTCTTTTATCCCAGAGGAGGACACAGTTGAGCCACATTGGAAGGGCAATGTGAGAAAGCCTGTTCAGACACAACCTGTGCCACAAACAGCTGGCTTTGGCCTTCAGAGATCTCAGCAGCAAAAAGAAATAACAACACACCTTGAATATTTGAATACTTTAATATTTACCTTTCTCAAATTTAGAGAAAGCAACTGACTTGAGGCTGCACTGATGACCTTTACATATGCCAAGCAGCTCACCGGCCCTCACATCCCACACCTTGGCCGTCTGGTCTCCTGAAGCTGTAACCTTCAGGAGAAGAAATAAAACGATTTAGTCATTCTTTACAGTCATTCACTATGGCACTAAAAATAAAGTCAGACAACACAAGTCATCTTACAATCCGATGTTCCCCAGGCACCCAGGCAAGGTCGAAGACAGCATTTGAGTGAGCCAGCCACTCTGAAAGGAAAACAAAAGTTTTCAGACTATGCAAAAAGTAGACATCTTGGAAACACGTTGAAGTGTGACATTTATCTGTAGAGAACTATGAGCGTTTTTTTAAAACCAACATTCAAATCACTAATTTTTTTGCTTGTTGTCAACCATTTTTCACGGGTGCTAAAAGCAACGTGGGACCATTTGTTTACAAGAGCAATACAGGGAACATGCCCATACTACTGCTTTAAAAATAGAAGCCATGAAATTAGAAAGAAGGAATGCAAGTACTGTCCATATTTAAGTATTAGTCAATACAGCAAAAGTACTCTTTGCTTCTAACAAATCATGTCCACTTTTTACATCAAGTTCAGATCTTGCTCTGTGTTACATTTACCTCTAAAGATCTGCTTGCCTCTGTTTTGGGTTTCAGTATCATACAGTCTAACAAAGCCTTCTTCATTTGCAACTGCAAGTACATGCTGCAGATCTGAAGCTGGAATAAAAATGATTGGAAGTTATGTTTTTTTGTATATTAAATAGCTACCTCAATGTTTCCTTCTCAAAAGAGAACTGCAAACAAATTACTTAATTATAATATATAGCAATTGCACAGTATAGCACTTACTCGGCAATTTAATCTTCAAAGCTTTATATAAACATTAATACTCATTGTCCATGCTCCATGACAGAGTATGGCTAGCCCACTTTACCGAAGGGAAAACAAAAAGCTTACATGACTTGCCCAATGCTACACAGTGAGATGGTGGCAGAGCCACAATCAGAACTTGATATTCCTAGTTACTAGTTCCCTGCTGCTCCAGCAGTATGTAAAGAATATCAGAATGGACAAATTAGAGAATTGGACTGAAATCAAGAGGATGAAATTCAATAAAAGACAAGTGCAAAGTACTACACTTAGGAAGGAAAAGAAATCAAATGCACAACTACAAAATGGGAAATAACTGACTAGGTGGAAGTCCTGCTTAGAAGGATCTGGGGGTTATAGTGAACCACAAATTAAGTATATGCAAACAACATGATGCAGTTGCAAAAAAGGCTATTACTCTGGGGTGTATTAACAGGAGTGTCGGATGTAAGACACGGGAGGTAATTGTCCTGTTTGACTTGGCATTGGTGAAGACTCAGGAGAAGTACTGAATCCAGTTCTGGGTGACATACCTTAGGAAAGATGTAGGTAAACTGAAAAGAATCCAGAGGAGAGCAACAAAAAGGATAAAAGGTTAAGAAAAACTGACTTATAAGGAAAGATTAAAAAAAAATGGGCATCTTTTGTCTTTAGAAAAGAAGACTAAGGGGGGACTTGATCACAATCTTCAAATATATTAAGGGCTGTTATAAAGAGGACAGTGATCAATTGTTTTCCATGTTCATGAAGATAGGACAAGAAGTAATGGCCTTAATCTGCAGCAAAAGATTTAGGTTAGATAGTAGGAAGAACTTTCTAATGATAAGGGTACTTAAATTCTCAAATAGGCTTTCAAGGCGGGTTGTGGAATCCCAGTCATTGGAGGTTTTTAAGACTATGTTGGACAAACACATGTTAGGGATCAGAGGTTTACTTGGTCCTATATCACCTTTCATAGTCCCTTCGTGCCCTACATATCTATGATTCCATGGACTTATTTTATCCCAGAATCTTAGAGATTCTAAATACAAAGCCAGCCGTTAACTCCCCCGTAACTTTTTTGAGTCAAATGTGTTAGAAAAATAGTTTCTCCCTAGATTCACAATAAGGTCTTGGATTTGACCAGTTAGTTTAATGCCACAGTAATTTGGGCTTCTTTTATACTGTGTTTCTATTCGTTGAATAAATCTGTTAGTTGACATATTGCTTTTACACAAAACAGTTTGATAGTGCAGAAAGAATAATAAATTCCAAATAGTAGAGGAAATAGATATCCTT
This sequence comes from Mesoclemmys tuberculata, assembly GCA_007922155.1. NCBI lineage: Eukaryota > Metazoa > Chordata > Testudines > Chelidae > Mesoclemmys > Mesoclemmys tuberculata. The sequence goes on along the minus strand of ML675614.1, from coordinate 35,889,595 downwards.
CCAGTAATTGATGTTGTAAGGTTTTTAGCATGACCTCTGGATATGGAAAGTAGCATATATGGGGGATTGGATTGTTCAGGAAACTAGTAATGAGATGTCAAAGTCTCATCTCAAGGATGATGATACAAACCCAACCCAGATGGGCAGTGATCAAGAGCCATGATCATCTGATGGCCACTCGATGGGGCTAAGGAAAATTAGTTGGCTCATTTCAGTTCATTTCTCATGTATGCTCATCACCAAAGCCAGCACCCAACCACTCTTAGTACTGACTGTCACCTTGTTCACAGTGTTGAGAAAGCATATAAAAATTAACTATCCACTACATCAGGATAGTCAATTATTTTTTTGTCAAGGTTCAAATTTCTTGGTCAAGGTATAATCAAGGTCAAGACTCCAGAGAAAAGAATTAAAAAAAAAAAGATAAGAAATAAATACAAAGATTTTGGGGTCTTTTCAAAAGTGTCTGGCAGTGTGGATTTGGCCCAGGGTCTGCCTATTGACTACCCTTGTTCTACAATCTTTGGTGGTCCCTCCAGGCCAAGGTTGGGACATGGAGGGTGGGGCAGTTTGGAAAAACCTGCACAACTAATGCCAGTGCTATCCCTGCAGATAGAGGATTTCAGGATTCAGGGCTGTCAAATAAGCCAGCACCTTTCACTCATACTATATTCACAGAAAGACTTTAAAGGATTTTTGTTGTTGTTACTTGTTTAAGTAAGGAGAAGCGATATATATACAGGACTTTAGTAGCAAATCTTCTTCCTCACCAGTGTCCATTTAATAGTCCACACTCTGTTCCACATCCTAGTTACTTATGAACTAAGACCAACTGGCCACATTTTAAACCTGCAAATGTCTTAGTTCCACATCAACAAGACATACTTTGTCTTAAACAAAGTTAAAATCAAAAGCTGTTAAAGTGTGTAACTGTAATTCTTTAACTAAGCACACTTTATTAAAATGCAGAGAAATCCCAGGATCCTTCCCATAGTCTATCATGCTGCATAGCTGCATTATCTCAAAGTAAATCATAGTGTTACTCAGTTCACCTTAGAGAAATAATGGATTTTTGTATATAGCATTTATATCTGAAAAGAGGCATGGGACCTTTTGACCTAAAAGCTTATTTATTGCAAGTTACTGGTTGGTCTGATAGATGTGTTATTAACTGTCTAGTCTGTCACGTTGGCTGGATTGGGGGGAGGCACATTTATTACATGTTTTAACATCAATACGTCAGAATCATAGTAATTCATGTGATATATGCCATGTCAGGTACCGTTAAAAAGGCTATAATGTGCTAAGTAAGATGATAATGTTTATGTTCATGTGTTATATGTGTAATGGACGTTATGGATATGTTTGTATCTATATTTCAATTTGTACTGTTTTTCTGGGTGACACCCCAGACAGGATGGCTGCAGCACTAGCCTGCTTAATGGCCCATTAAGGAAATTCACAGGTACAATGGGCACAGGGGGAAAAGCCAGGTCCTGATGAGTCACCAGGACCTAATCATGTGACTCTGGACTCCATCTTATTCCTGTAAATTTCCACAAGCAGCATGTCAAAGGCCAAAGGACATAAAAGCCATCTGCCCCACATCCATTTTGTCTTTGGTCTTCAGCCTATCTCTGGATCAACTCATCTACAACTAAACTGAAGCTGTGAAACAAAAGGACTGAGACCCATCTAGGTACTGGATGTATACCAGAGGACTATACAAGCCAGCAAACTCCACAATTCTACTAGAAACCGGATATATATGGACTTTCAAATCAATTGTGTGTCTGATTGCTTTAATCCTTTAACATTTCTCTTATAGTTTGTTTCTTTCTTTTTATAATAAACTTTTAGTTTTAGTTACTAAAGGATTGGCTGGCCGCGTGGTATTTTGGGTAAGATCCAAACTTATATTGATCTGGTACTGTGGCTGGTCCTTTGGAGTCAGGAGAAACCTTTCTGGTAAAGAGCATATAGTTTTAAATAACTGGTTTCTTTACTGGAGCTAGTGGCTGATTGGGAGCCAGAGACTGAAATGCAGTGAAGGGGGCTGTATATATTTTTGTTTTGGCTTCTTGATAATTGGTGTGGGGGAATCAGAAGCATTGTTTATGACTGGTTGGAAAGTCTGACTTCAGTGTCATCCATCAGTGCTGGGACAATCTGCTCTCCTTTTGCAGCCTGCCATGACCTTGGCATTTTCAGGTAGCTACCCTACGCACGGATGGATCACATAGTCTACTTTATCCTGGATATAAAACAAGGCACTCTTTATGAAACTGAATCATGAGACGTTCAGAATAAATAGTTACAATATCTGTCCATCTGTATATAAACAACTTTGCCATAGTATTTCAGAAAAGAACACTTACCTGTAGAAAAGGTGCAACCAAAAGGAGGAACTGGCATTCCCAGCTCTCCATAAGAAAGGTGGTCATCTTGCTGACTACACTGATAGCAATCCAAGAGATGTTGTAGGGGATATTGTAAAGCCAGACCTAAATATAAAAAGGCATTTAGATCTGCTGCAATGAAACCCACTATCTTCCTCGGGTCAGACAGCTTGTCTGCGTTTTGTGGGCTCAGCCTCATGGATGAGGCCGAAGTATTAATCATAATTTGGACACCAAACAGAAACCCGGCGCTAGTCTGGATGCATCTGCCACTCTGCTATACCAGCCTAGTTAGACGCGTCTTATAGAGACGTGCCAGGCGAACCCCTTCATCCCGGACACTCGCGAGCACCTCTCCCGGCGGGACAGAGCCATCCGACGGCATGGCCAAGCAAGGGCGGACCGAGCACCGGGGCCGCAATACAGGGGACACACCCGCGGATCGGCCCGGTCGCCGGGGAAGAATCGGGACCTTGCCCCGCCCCCACTCTCACCCCCTCGTGTCGGACCTAAGCCGGGCAGGCGGTGTCCGGCTGGGCGGGCTCAGCGCAGTGGGAGACAGGGTCCCAGCCGCCCCGCTTCCTGGGGGTAGCGGGAGGCCCCGGTCTCGGGGAGCAGAGGGTCGGGCCCAGCGATCGCGCTCCCCCGGGGAGCCGCGGGGTCGGGCGGTGGGGCATGGCCCGTTACTCACGCTGCGGCCCGGCCCGGGCCCGGTGGAGGAGCGAGCGGCAGAGCATGGCCGGGGTCCGGCGGGGAGATCGCGCGCGGGTCCTCAAGCGCCAGCCGGATCACACGAACCAACGGACACCCGGCAACGGTCAGTCTGCTCCACTCGGCTCACTCCCGCCAACCTGACTACCCGCCAAACGGCACTGCCGCTCCCCATTGGACAGCGCGAAGGGGGTGGGGTTCCCGGCTACCTCCCATTGGGCAGCGGCTCCAGGGCGGCGCCACCAGACCACGCCTATTCCCGCAGCCCCCCTGGCAGCGGCTGTCGGCGCTAAGGCGGCGGATCACTGCTCATGCGCACTTACCGGAGGGCGAGCTGCGCCTGTGTGACAGATCCCGGGGCGGGAGCAGGAGCTGAGAGCTACCGCGCTTGGGCAGCTCGTGACTCAGCGCATGCGTCCACCAGCCGGGGCGGCGGGAACGCGTCCGTGCGGCACCTTGTGGGGAGCACGTCACGCATGCGCAGCTGCACGGTGACGGTCAGGGGGCGGGCGGTCGTACCTGGTCTCGCCGTGGGTTGGGAGCTCGGGCCGTGCCGAGCTGCGGGCCGGTCTCGGGGGCGGAGAGCGCCATGGCCTCCGGCTCTAAGTCCTTCCTGGCGGATGCGGGCTACGGCGAGCAAGAGCTGGATGCCAACTCCGCCCTGATGGAGCTGGACAAAGGTAGGAGGCCGGGGCAGCCCCGCTCGGCGGCGCCGCGCCTCCCTCAGGCGCTCGGTGGGTGCGTCTCCCGGGTTACGGTGGGGCGTCCCCGCTCCCTCCGGTGCTCTGGGGCGGGCCCCGGCGTGCAGTCCCGCCGTCCCGTCACCTCTCTCCGGGGGCCAGGTGACCGGCTCTCCCGGCGTATGGGGACGACCCCGGTACGCGGGGCTCTGCCCGCCCGCCCCGGTTTTGACCCGCGCTGCCTGGTGACTCCAGTCCGGCCCCTCGTTCGCGGCGGGCTGAGCCGTTCCCCGCCCTGTGACTGTCTGTGCTGTGGTGGGGCCTTTGTGCCGCCCCGCGCCGCGCGCAGACGGGCCCGGGTCGTTCAGAGCCCCCCGGCGCTTGCCTGTCCCGCGGTGTGACCGAGCCCTCGCCCAGTCCGAGCTCCCTCTAGCTGCCTGGCCAGCATCTGACCCCGGTGCAGTCTCTTGCCCCCTCCCCGTGTGCCAGACGGTCTCCTGGGTTGGGCTCTGTTTGAATGAGATCTATGCTGTAGGAGCATCTGAGCGACAGCAGCGTCGTGGAAATGCGCCTTGCACAACGTGACAGCAGAAGGTGGCTTGCGATGGCTCTTAGCGCCTGTGAAAGTTCATTGCACTGGCCTTGGGAGGCCCCTGAGTGAACTCTGTATCCTGAACAGATGCACTTTACCCTGGTTGTGCCAGGGAAGAGCATCTGTTAACCACAGTCTTCATCCCAGAGCTTTGGTTGCTCTCTTAGGCAGAGGTTCTCAAACAGGTGTACATGTCCCCCTGGGGGTAGGGAGAGGTCTTTGGGGGGGGCACAGCAACTCATCTAAATATTTGCCTAGGTTTAGAACAGACCACATAAAAAGCACTAGCAAAGTCAGTACAAACTAAAACTTCATACAGATTACTTGTTTATACTGTTCTGTGTACTATACACTGAAAAGTAAGTACAATATATTTCAATTGATTTATTTTATAATGATATGGTAAAAATGATAAAATAAGCAATTTTCAGTAATAGTGTGCTGTGACATGTTTGTCATTCTGTGTCTGATTTTGTAAGCAAATAGTTTTCAAGTGAGGTGAAACTTGGGGGATACATAAGACAAATCAAATGCCTTTAAGGTGGAAAGGTTAAGAGCCACTGTCCTATGGCAGATCTAAACTGAAAACGCTGAATCAGCACAGCTGCGCTGCTATAGCACTTTAATGACAATGCTTTAAGGCTAGCTGATGGGAGAGAGCTCTCCTATCATCATAGTTAATCCACCTCTGGGAGAGGTGGTAGCTAGGTCAGAAGGAGAAGCCCTCCTGCCAACATACCAGTGTCAACATCAGCACTTAAGTTGTTATAACTACATTGGTCAGGGATCTGAATTATTCATACCTCTGAGTGACATACCACAGTAATTCTGTACTGAAGACCTGATCTTAAGTACCTTGGGTCTAGATCAGGGGTAATCAATTATTTTTTTATCAAAGTCCAAATTTCTTGGTCAAGGTATTGTCAAGGTCCAGACTCCAGAGAAAATAATACAAAAATCATTACAAAAATAAGTAAATAAAAAGATTTTGCGGTCTGTTCAAAAGCATCTCACAGTTTAGGTTTGGCCCACGATCCATTATTCTTGGACGCTGATATATGAGAGCTTCGTGTCTGAGGAATCTAGGAGCACTTCTAAGTTATGGACTGAATGGAATTATTTGTTTTAAAAACATTTATTAATGTGAAAACCTTGTGTAGCACAGCATGACCCAAGCTAGTTGTAGCCTTCAGGTGCTACGACAATATACATGTTTTATAATAATAATGTTATTAATGAAAGTGAATGTGGATTCAGGTCTGTGGGAGCCGATGGAATGCCAGTGCCTGGAGTTCGCAAGATCATGCTCTATGCTTGCTCTGTTGCCCTTAACTCTGTGTATCTAATATCCCAGTGATATTGGTGTGGCATATTCCTGAATTGACTTCTGTAGTACCAAAAAGGAAGCCAAAAGAAGTACAGTTAGTGGCTATTCTCACAGGTTTGAAATAGTGCTAATTATGAGCATATTTGTATTTTGCTTGAAAGCTATCCTGTTCACAAGTTAATGATGGAAGATAGATGGTGACTCGGTTTTCAATAGCTAGGGACCAAAAGAGATGTTCGACACTGCGTAAAAGTGTTTAAAATGTCAGTTTTAAATATCCTCTATGGAAAGAACATTTAATTTTCTTTCCCACTTTCAGAAAAATCAAAATTGCCCTGAGAGTTTACATATTTTTATGTATGTATGTTTTATCCTATCCACGGCCCTGATCCTACAAACGCTTAAGCATGTGCATAGCTTTGCTCATGTAAGTAGTCCTGTAGATTTCAGTGGGACTACTCGTGTGTAAAATTAAACATGTGATTAGATCAGTGGTCCCCAAACTTTTAACTTTGTTGTCGTCCCGTGTCGTCATCATCATGTCCCCCTCCCCCCAACGCGTCTACACCCCACCCCACTGCCCGGGAGCCAGGGCCGGAGTTGTGGCTGGGACCAGGGCCAGAAGTGGAACTGAGGCTGGGGCCAGAGCTGGGGGCTGGGTTGTGGCCACAGCTGGGAACCAGGGGCTGAGACTAGGGGCAGGGCTGGAGACGCAGCTGTGAGCAGGGTAGCGCTCCCTCCCCACGGGGGCTGGCCCGGGCCCTGCTCTGCCCCATACCCCCAAATGTTCCTCCATGCCCCCTAGGGGGATGTGCCTCACAATTTGGGGACCTCTGTTTTAGGTGCTTTCAGGATCAGGGCCCACTGTAATGAATGTTCTCATTATTCGTATAAATATCTAATCTTTTTTTTAAAATGTCTTGCTAAACTTCCTGCCTCAGTGGTATCTTGTGGCAATGAGTTCTGTGGGCTAACTGCATTGTGCATGTCAGGGAGTGTTTCTTTTTCATCAGTTGTGGATCGATTACCTTTCAATTTCATTAACCGTCCCCTTGTATTTTATGAGAGGTTAAATAGATAGCCCAATTCACCTCCCATATTAGATTTAAGTCGTGCCCCATCTTATTTCCACTCTAGATAATCTCAACTTTTTCAGTCTTTCCTCAGAGAAAACCATAGCTATACTGCTAGAAAATAATTGTTGTTTTTCACATAGGCCTCAGGTCTGGAAAACTTGGGGAGCAATGTGAAGCTGTTGTCCGTTTTCCCAGGCTCTTTCAGAAATATCCATTCCCCATACTCATTAATTCTGCATTCCTGAAGCTGGCTGACGTTTTCAGAGTTGGGTAAGTAGAATTGGTCATATTGTACTGCTACGTGAGGATCAGAGATATTATTTTCTCTGTTCCGTGTTCCTTTTGAGCATTTCCCTACTTCACGATATCCTTCTTTCCCTACTTCACAGCTGCTGTCCTGTCTAAGGAGGGTTGAATGGACTCTTGTTTGGAGCCCTCTGACATCATCGTTAGTAGTTTTGGGTGTTCATGAACAACTAAAGGCATTTATCATTTTATCCTTCTAACGCATTGTTTGCAGTGGGAATTTGCCCATTACAGCCTTTGTTGATCAGCTGTCAATGTAGATGCACTGCTGCAAACCCCTAATGTCAATATGTTCAGAGATCTTGCGTAGGAAATTAAAACACACCAGTTCTATTTGTGATATAAATAACTAAAGCCTGATCTGTATCTATTCCGAATGAGGGATTCCTGTTAAAGTATGTGACAGAATTGGGACTGCACTGTAACTTTTGAATATTGCATATTGACCTGGTTGTTGGGATATTTACTATATGAATAAATAAAAATGTTTAGTTTAACAGGGGGCTATAAGGGAAAAACAAGCAGGATGGAAACCCAGTGTGGAGAAGTGGCTTATCTCGAGCCAAATGCTTAAGGGCTGTTAAAGAGATAATGCCATTACAGAAGAAGGCTTGCACGCAGCAGCCATCAAAAGGACTATAGCAATTTGAAAAAGGACACTTTCTTGGGGGGGGGGGGGGGGCGGGGGAGAGGAGTGTTTTGGTGAGAGAGAGAGACATAGGGACCATGCACGGGTGTCTGAAGAAGCTATGTCTGCCTGTGTCATTATCGCAGGATGGTAGTGCTTAGGTAGGATAGATACGCATGTAGACTTGGTTTGGAAATCCTTTTTCTCTAAATTCTTTGTTTCAATTGTTTTTTTTTTTTTTTTTTTAAAAAGAGGTCTGTGTGATCACTACGTGCACCACTGGTGGTCACAGCTCCCCAATGGATGAACTGCATTGCTGGACCTAATCATACTTGCTGGGCAATTGATACACAGGGTATTGTGGTCCAGGGCTCACTCTATGAGTGGGAGAATTGCAGAATTCCATCTCAGGACAGGTATAGGCATGAGGCCTGAGGTGGGGTGCACTCAAAGAGGGGGCAGAGGTGCAGCTAGCCCTCTAATTGTGACAAGATCAGTGTATGTGTTCTGCAGGATCTGGTCTTTTAGTATGCATGTATAAGGTAAACATAAGTCCCACTGACACCTGCATCCGTTCAGATCTGATTGTAGTACTACTTCTCCCAATATATTTAGTGTCAAGACTGCCATTAATTTCAGTAGGAAAAGGGTTGAACCCAAAAGATACAATAACCCTAGTACAAAACAAACTTAAAATAAGATGTTTTTTAGTGATGTGTACATTTAATTTATTAACTTTAATCAGTTATAATCATTATTCTGATTTCAAACCTGTTTGTGAATTTCCATTACACAGAAGTTTATGTAAGTTCTTATTATCTGTATGTTCCAATAGAAACAACTTCTTGAGACTGTGTGTCCTAAAAGTTACTCAGCAGAGTGAGAAGCACTTAGAGAAGATCCTGAATGTGGATGAGTTTGTGAAAAGAGTTTTCTCTGTAATTCATAGCAATGATCCAGTTGCTCGGGCAATCACACTCAGGTATGTCTTTCTAATTCAGAACCACTTACTGTAAGGCTTTAGTGACAGCTATTTAGTTAGAAAATTAAATGTTCATCTTTGTAGTCGTTGAAAACTGGAATTAATTCTGCAACATTAAGAATGAAAGCAGACTATTTCCTCTTAAGCAAAAGGAAAGTACAAGGCAACTGTTGTAAAGGGGAGTAAGGTAATACATTTGCGATGGGAATAAGGAGGATAGTAGACATCTATTTGAGATGGTGAGAGTTGTGCAGATGTATCAGAGAGCAAAACTGGGTCTTATACATGTAACCCACCAATATTGCATATATAAGTAACTTGTGTTTTCTGCCTCCTTAGGTGTCTAAAATGTGTGTTATGTTATTACATTTGCATTTGATATATTGGGATCGCAAACTGTTCATAAATTTCTAATATGGTCTCACTACTCCTTGCACAAAACTAGAATAATTTGTTGACTTTTTATATATAGAATTCAATTTTTTTTATATCCAACTTGGTTTTCACCATTTATACTGATCATTTTACATTTTTTTTTTATATCTACCTCTGCCCTTGAAACTTTTTCTGTGAACTTGGAGGAAATTCCCCTGCATTATCCAAGTGGTGCTCAAGGTGTAAACTCTTGACTCTCAGGAATGCCAATGAGAAATGCACAGTCAAAACTTGTGTGTAACTTGAATAATAGAGATAACATGTTGGAGTCACCCAAACCATCATGCAGTAAATTGAATCTCCCTGGTAGCTTGGGTGCTCTGACTGGGGTGGAAGATTTCCCCAGGAAAGAGGACTTGTGGTGTTACCACTACTGTTCTCACTTAAATTTTCTGGAACCTTAATTGAGCTCTGTTGATATAGGCTTCTCAGGTGATGCCTTGGAACAGCACAAGTCCGGACGACATCCCTGCATTTTTGGAGATGTTCTGGTATCTTACAGAATCTCACACATGAACAGATGTTTAGCGCTTGGTAACTTCCCCTTGAACTCCACTACCAAGATCTAGGCAATTCTGTGCAAATATCTAATTTCTTCTGCTTTTGTTGCTGATAGCTTAATTATATTGCATTTTCTTACTGTTACTTGCTTAAGCAACTTTGTATGCCTGTCTCTAATCCTTCTACACCAGAGGTCCCCAAACTTTTTCTGTTGCTTCCCTCCTTACCGGTAATGGAACCTGTCCATGCCCGTCACCCCAAGGGCTGGGGCCAGGGAGTGGAGCTGGGGGCTGGAGCAATAGCTGTTGCTATGGCCAGGAGTGGAGCAAGAAGTGGAGGCTGGGGCCTGAGCTGTGGCTGGGAGTAGGGCTGGGGTGGCACTCCCTCCCTGTCCTCTATGGGTACTGGCCTGGCCCTGCAGCGCTGCCCCCAAATGTTTCACCCCACAGTTTGGGAACCATTGTTCTACACTATCCAGAATGGCAATACCCTTTTTCTTTCTTCGTATCTAGTTTCATAACACTGATAAATAAAATCTCCTTAAATGCAGTTTCCACCTTCAAAGTCATCTCTGTAAAATGTGAACAAAGATCAAAGACAGACAACTTTTTTTTTCCCTATACAATACTTTGCCCATTGCTTCCCTTCATCCAAAATTGCCACCAATAGCAATGTTAAAGAACGGGGGAATTAAAGCAGTTTTTATTAACTTCGGTAGCTCATTCTCTCATCTATATTTTAAGATTATTCCTGAGACTATACTTTGATGCCACAATTTCACAAAAATACTTTACTTAAGCCAGATAACGTAAAATATGTCAACAGCTTTTTGCATTGCCTCATTTTAATATTTCTTCGAGGCATTTGATCAGATTGACTATGCATCATCTCATATTTTGTGACTCTTTGCTGACTGACTTCAAGGGCCAGTTCAGTAATTTAACAGGAATTAGAGAGCTGAACTGAATTTGCATATACATTTACAAAATTCTTGAGTTCACAAAGTATATCTGTCATATATGCATCTTGATAAATGAATTAAAATTAGTTGCTGGTTCAGCAATTAAAAATCTGCAGTTGGTTAGTTTTGTCCTCCCTGAGCGGTTGTGAGAAGAAGGAAGGCACAGGCTCAGTTTTGTGACTAAGTAGGAAGCTTTTGGCCATAGATTATGTATGTCTGAGCTTTCCTAAAGGAATTACTGCAGATTCAATTCCTATCTTCATAGTTGATTTTAACTCTGGTTCACATTTCCTTTGACACTGAATTAGGCAGTTTCTGATGCTACTGTGATTTATTTCTGTAGGATGTTGGGGAGTATGGCATCCATAATCCCAGAAAGGAAGAATGCACATCACAGTATTCGCCAGAGCCTGGATTCCCATGATAATGTTGAGGTCGAAGCTGCTATATTTGCGGCTGCTAACTTTTCTGCACAGTCAAAGTAAGCAGCATATTCTGTACTCTTATTGTTTGTATTTTAAGGAGTAGCTATATCAATACTGTAGGATTCCTCGCTGTCTTTCAGTAAATCCAGGATTACTATTTCTGTAGTACTTGCCATATTATATATGGGGAAGTACAAGGGGGATCTGTACCATTAATAATATACAGCATGGCTATTGCAGGAAACTTGAAATCATATTTAAAACCACACCCATGAGGGGCATTTAAATCTCATTGAAATTTGCTTACATTTTTTAAAAGCTTCTCTGCTTAAGAAATATAAAGGAGAAGACAACTTTAGTTAAGTGAACATGTCAACTTAAAAATCATACTCATTTAAAATTTTTCTTTACTCTTGTTAAAAGTAATCCCTCCAATTTCTATAGTTGAAAGAGATTTAAGGGAAAAGTTTTTTCCATGTTTACTTTGTACATTAGGCAGTATTTTGTTTCATTTCCCCCTTATAGTCAGTTACCCTTGTTTTTGTGAGTTCTTTCACTGAGGTGAACATGGTGATTTAAAAAATCCCAACACTCAAAAAAAGGAAATGAGATTACAAATGGCAAAAATTGGCAAGGGGACTCAGGCAGATACAGTGTCTGAAACAACTTTCAACTTTTTTTTTTTTAATTTGACTCTTTGAAGTTGAAGGTCTTGCTCTAAATTTCCTGCAACTTACTCTTAAAATGTTAAGGATGTCAGGAAAATGAGTGCATCTGGCAATTCCATGAAAAAAATTAGTGGACTCCATTTAATATGAGTGTCTATTTTTCCAAACCAAACTGACATTTTATACAGTTCCTGCAATCACTAAAGGTGAACCGTATAGGTTTGGGGTTTTATTAAAAGAATCCCCAAAACCTTCTTGCGTAGTTTCAGGAGGAAAATATCCTGTAACATACATTACCTATGTTTTAACAAAATCTGTGCCAATTTCTACCCCACTGGAATCTGAACTACAGACTCCCTGATTTCTCTGGAGGTCTAAATGATAATAGAACTGCCATAAACAAAGGTGTGAAAGAAACACCCCTCCTATTTCTGGAGAGTTTCATAAAAATCACCATAATCTGAAACTGCTTTATCCTGCAGCTTCAGTAATCAACTGCATTGACCTATTTTTTTAACCAATTCTCTGTTACTCCTTGAGCCCCCTATTTTTTCTTCTAAGAAGAAAGACTGGTCAAACAAAACTTCTTGCTGTTGTTCAAATAGCATTACACAAGGATAGGGAAAGCTTTTGGTTCCACCAATCTTTCCCTGGAATATTAAGAAATCTCTACAAGAGAGCACGTATAGCAAAAGACATTGTTTAACACGTAATGTAGTGATTTTAAAATAATGTTAGCAATAGAGCTAGAGAGAGGCAATTTCCCCTGTCTCCAGAGAGCACACCTTCTACAATATTGATATTGCGACACTGAGTAAGACTAGACTGGCCGGAGAAAGTTCTATCAGTGAGCTAGGAGGTGACTACACTTCCTTTTGGAAAGGAAAAGCAGAGGATGAAGACAGGATCCATAGAGTTGGATTTGCAATTAGAATATCTTCCTGACCTCTTTGTTGACCTGGATGAACGGCTCATGAAACTTTGATTCTCCTTGAATCCTTTACATCATGTCAGTGTCATTAGTGTCTATGCGCCTGCACTGACTAGCACAGAGGAAAGCAAGGAACAGTTCTACTCACATCTGGACTCCATCCTCAGATGAAACTCCTACGTGACAAGCAGAAAATGTTCGTTGAATGGTGGAATGATCTCACTTCCATCTCAAAGATAGCTAGGTTTAAGTGCCTACAATGCAAGGCCCAGTTTGAACTAAAGAGAATACAGGATAAGTGGTGGGAGAGGAAGGCTGCAGAAGTTGAGCATTATGCAGATACTAATAATGCAAAGATGTTCTTTTGACTTTCTCAAAGCAGTCTATGGACTATCTGAATCTGGTACAGCTTCTGTGAAGTTGGCAGATGACATAACCCTCATCAAAGACACAAAAGGAATCATAGAAAGATGGGCTGAACACTTTAATAGCCTATTCAATAAGCCACCCACAGTCGATCGGCATATCCTCAATCAATTACCTGAGAAACCATCTAAGAGGATTTCGATCTCCTGCCATCAGTTGGAGGTCATGAAAGCCATCAAACTATTGAATTCTGGCAAAGCGTTTGTAAAGGATGGTATTCCAGAAGAATTGTACAAGTAGCAGGCCCAAAGGCTATCAAGGTATTTCACAACAAATTGAGTAGCATTTTGGAGGAAGAAGAAATGCCACAAAACTTCAAAGATGTTACTATTGTATCACTATTCAAAAACAAATGCAGCAGAGTTAACTGTGGAAACTACAGAGGCATTTTTGTCCTCTCTACAGCTGGGAAAATACTAGCTCGTGTTCTACTGAATAGACTCATTGCAAACATATCTCAAGAGAATCTGCCAGAAGTGCAGTGTGGTGTCAGACTAGGTCATAGTACTGCGGACGTGATTTTTGTCATAAGACAGGTCCAGGAAAAATGCCTAGAGCAGCGCGTAGACCTGTATGCAGTTTTCATCAACTTGACCAAAGCTTTTGATACAGTCAAAAGAGAGGGTCTGTGAACTATTCTACATAAACTGGGCTGCCTAAGAAGGTTCATATAAATCATCCATCTGTTCTGTGACCACATGATAATGCAAGACGAACATGCTGGAGCGACTTCTTATTGAGGTACTTTTTGCAGATAACTGCACCTTGATGGCTTATAGACATGACAGCTTCACATCAACAGGTTTTCTGAAGCATCCCAGGTCTTTGGCCTCACCATCAGTCTCAGTAAGACAGAGGTTTTGTTCCAACCATCATTCCAGTGCCCCAGCACCAGGCATCTTCATCTAAGGCATATAGCTACAAAAGGTGGATCAGTTCAAGTATTTTGGCAGCAGCGTCTCGGGTGATAGTCCTCTGGATAAGAAAATTGCTTCTAGAATAGGTAAGGCTAGTCAGGCCCTTGGCCAACTCTGAACAGAAATCCTGAACCAACACAACATTAATCTCTCCACCAAATTAAATATCTACAGTGCAGTGGTTTTAGCATCTCTCCTATATGGATCTGAGACATGGACTTTTCATAGACGGCACATTAAAACAACTTGAGCAATTTCACATGGGCTCCATCTCTTCAATTATGAGCATTCGCTGGCAGACAGAGTGACCAATATTGAGGTCCTTGAGAAAGCAAACACAACCAGCATTGAGGAAGTGCTACTGAGAGTACAATTTGAGTGGATTGGATGTGTCATCAGAATGAAAGACCATCATCTCCCAAAACAAATCTTGTATGGGGATCTGAGGCAGGGCAAAACGAAGAAAGGTTGTCCATGTAAGCGCTTCAAAGATAACCTGAAGAATAGTTTTCAGTGGGCTGTGCCTCAGCTTTAAAGAACTCAAGCAAGTGGCTCAGAACAGGACTGACTGACGGTCTCTGACAAGATCAGCGTGTAACAAGTTTGAACGGAATCGACAAAATTGTCTCCAGGCTGCATGTGAAAGGCGCCATAGAGCTGCATCATCAAACCTCACAGATGCAGACTTCCCATGCCCTAAGTGCAACTGACTCTGTGCATTAGGGTTTGGACTTCAGAGTCATACGCATAACCGTAGATGAGAGTTGTGACAATGTCACATCATCAGCGATGGACTACCAACAGCAGCAGTAGCATTGGAGCAAATGCTTCTACCTGTGTGGGCAGTGATAAAGTTGGGCAAGAAACTCAATTCTATAGTTAAGATAAGTGATAGATTTGATAAATCTGTAATCTGTTTGAGATCCAGAATGATGGAAACTAACTGCGCACCAAGTGGCTAAGTGGCATTATTACGTGATATTGACTTGTAGCAGCAAATTTTAGTCAAGCAAACAAAAATGTCTTTCTGGATTTGGAAAATAACACTTAAATCTCAAAGTTTACCATCATGACTCTGCTTTTTTTATAGTTCCTCTTAATTTATTGGATTGTCATTTAACTGTAACAGTTTGCAGTTCAATTGAGTTTCATCTGACGCAGACATCATTTTCTCTCTTCACAGGGATTTTGCTGGAGGAATATGTAACAAAATCAGCGAAATGATTCAGGGTATGGAAGTATATTGAATACCGAGATGAACAGAAAAGCTTTTGATATTTATTGTCCCTCCTAATGTTTAAATGCCACCAGAATCCATTGCTCCCTTGTCTCTGTGTTTCCCTGAAACACTCCAGTTGCCTAATAAGTGAGCTAACAACTGGTCCAGGCCAGGGCTGCGGACTACAGCTTGAATGTCTTAAAAATGTAAACGTCCAAAGCATGTTCTAATGTATTTGATGGTAAACTGAATCCTCGTGTGTGTGTGTGTGTTATGGTATGTCAAAATACAATGCAATGTTGTTTTTTAATGTTGACTTAGAATCTCTAGGTTTCTCTTTGCCTCTATTCTGTGACAAGGCTTCTGTTGTATCTTGAGCCTTTTGCAGTGACTTAAATGTTATAACACTGGTCTTGTTTCCTTTATTATAATTGGAGTAATGTAATTTAATTTGAAGGATGACTGTTAATATAATTGAGACACAGCCGAAGGAGGAGTAATTGTCTCCCGTCCACTTTACCTGTCCATTCTTAAGGCTGTTTTGATTGAGGAGAGGTGGATCCCAGTCTCCTTGGAGACTTTCAGTACTGCTCTTTAATGGGCTGGTAAAGTCTGTTTTAGCACTGAGAAACCTGCTGTTTCAGGAATTTAGTCTTCCCTCCCCAGTACTTCCAGCTGCTGCTTCCCCCTACTGGCCTTCACTTTGACTTTCTGTCTTAATGTCATCATTTTCATTTAAATGTAGTTTTTGAAAAGTTCAGGGTTCATTGAGATCTGCTAGCACCTGAATACATCTTTCCATGTACTAGGCTTAGCCACTCCAGTGGACTTGAAGCTGAAATTGATCCCCATACTACAGCACATGCATCATGATGCCAGCCTGGCCTCCAGCTCCCGCCAGCTTCTCCAACAGCTGGTAACATCCTATCCTTCCACCAAGATGGTCATAGTTACTCTCCACACCTTTACCTTGCTTGCTGCTTCCTCTTTGGTGGACATACCCAAACAGGTAATATGTAATTTTTGTAAAGGTAATCCCTTATTTGAAAGGGTAAAACCAACTTAAATCAATCACTTCTTTTCTGATGGTGAAAATGGTTAGATCATAGTCTGTATTCTGTCCTATGCCTGCTGCAGATAAGTACCCCAGAAACTGCCATTTATATATATAGATAGATATTTTGTCTCTTCAAACCCCTTCTCTGCGCCTCTAAAAATCCTTTGCAAGGGGTAATAACATCTCATGCCCTGCTTCACTTGGAGAACTTACTTCATGCTGCTTGTCCACGGACCCCTGAACTAGCGCCTTCTTCTCACCGTCTCCTTCTCTGATTAGTTGAGACTGTTTCTCCCCACCACCCCAATCTCTTATCTGCAGACCAGAAAAATTAATATACAGTAAAGCCTCAAAGATAAGCACACCAGAGTTACGAACTGACCGGTCAGTCGAATACACTGTGAAACCGGAAGTAAGCTATCAGGCAACAGCAGAGGGGAAAAAAGAAAGAAAGCAAATACTGTGCATTTATTGCAAGGTCATCATGCAGAGCAAAAACACTCTGGGATCTATGCTGTTCCTGTAAACCAACGGTGCTGTTTCACCCTCTCCCAGAGTGGGGGAAGCTGTTTTCTCCCCTCCGCTCCAGAGCCCTGGAAAGAAAGCTCCCTGCTGATACAGGGAACTGAAGGTTGCGGCCAAAGCCTGGCCTGAAGCTGGAGTGGGAGTCAGCTGTGCTCTGGAGGAGTTTTAAAGGGCCACAGCCTGTGCACCAATGTCGGCAGCACCTATGGGAGTTCAAGGGGCAGGGGAAAGAGGGGCTCTGGCAGCTGGCTGACACCAACCCCTTGCCACGTGCTGCCTCTGGAGTGTGGCAAGCAGTGCACTAAATAGGGTGAGCCCTGGGGAGAGGCAGCTGAGAGCTGGGGCTTGTAGTGCCAAGACTGGGGCAGGCCCCCCCACTTCAGCCCAAAGGCAAGCAACAGGAATAGGGCTTCCAGGTGCCACCTTTGCAGAGATCTCTCCCAGCCTCAGCTGGAAGACACTGACTGCAGGGTGCTGTGCCATGTTTTGTTTAGAGTTGCGGACATTTCAGCATTACGAACAGCCTCCATTCCCTAGGTGTTTGTATCTTTGAGGTTCTACTGTAAATGTAAAATCTAAATATGTAGAGTCTCAATGGAACATGAACCCCCTGGTGTAATTTACAAATCAGTCAAGTCATGGAACTATAGTGATGCTCTCTGCTTAAAAGGGGGATGTTTTTGTAATTCTCTGGACCCAGACGAGTGATCAGCACACACTAAATCTGTACATACATGAAATGAATTAACTCATCCTTATTTAAAACAGAAAATCATATACATTTGTTTGGACCACTGTTAGCTTCTTGTAGCTGCATTACACCACAAGATATACCACTGGCAGCCTTTAGCCTAACGGAACAACTCTGTCTGAGGTGGCTTTGGTAACTGCTATTCCAGCTCAGGAGCTACTTTGGATAGTATTAGATAGAGGCATCCCAAAACACAATAGCATACTTGATGTGTTCCATTTTTATAGCAATATGCAGATTGCTCTCCCAGCATGTGTATGTTTCATAGCAGCATTGCTGTCTGAATTCTGAACGCTCCTGAAAGCTTTGAATATGCATATGTATACACAGTTATTTTATGAGCTTTTTTGTAATGATTTCCATTATTTTTTAAAAACAAGCTAATTTAACTATGGGAATGTTACTTAACATTAATGTATGGGAATCCTACTTAATATTTTTAAATGCTTTGTTTTTGTTACAGATTCAGCTCTTGCTGCAGTACTTGAAGACTGACCCTCGGAAGGCTGTGAAAAGACTTGCTATCCAAGATCTAAAGTTGCTGGCAAACAAAACTCCACATACATGGAGCAGAGAAAATATTCAGGTTTGAAATCTTTAAGCAATAATATTTGTATTGTAAACCTTTTCAACTAAATGCAGTCCTTTTTACAAATGAGTATAGAAGGCAGTTTTACCTCTCTGCTGCTTTTAACCCTAACATTTCTTCTTAAAATGGACATGCTTCACTTTCCATGGTCAAAAGTAGCATCTCCTCTAAATTGTAATGACTGACTTTTATCTTGCTGTGTAGGTTGGGACTAAAAAGTAATCACTGAAAGATGCCCATTGACTTCAGTGGTCGTTGGATTAATCCCAAAATGAGTTCAGCAGAGATTTCCATAAAAGACCTATAGAGTTATACAGTAAATAATAAACAGTTCCTGGCTTTGAATTTTAAAACAAATAGTTTGAAGTCAGAGCTGGCAGTCACATTTTCTAATGTTTAGATTATGATTTGAGAATGCATTCTGTTCACCCAATGATAACCAAGAACCAGATTGCCTCTTCACATACATACTTCAAGAGGGGCAAACTGCTGGGTTGCCTAAGAGAAACTCTGCAGCATTAACCTGCCTGGAGTTTTCTCATCAACTCCCATGAATGAGGGCTCTGTGCTGGCTCCAAAGAGTGTGGTTTCAAGGGATGTAATTTTGGGATGTTTTATTATTTAAATAGATTCTTCATCAGATGGGTAGGAGGACAGTATGCATAGCGCACTTGTGTCCTTTCCTTTCCCATATACTGATTCTGGAGAATTTTCAAATTCTTCTGGAGTTTTTCTCAGCCAAGATTGTTCAGTCTTAACTGCTTTTGAGTTCAGAAACTCTTGCAGACTTTGCTGCTGTTAGTAGTAACGCTAACTCCCCTGACACACAATAATATTATCAGAGTCACAGCTGACTTAGGCTCCTTGATGTTTTGAGAGAAAATGTTCTCTGAACGTGATCATAATCTCATAAATATTTAATGGAAAATAAGAGACCATTCTGCTACTGCAAGAGCTGGAGTTGAATGGTGACATCTAACAATAACTGGAGAAAGACCAAACCATAGTTAATTTTATAGGACCAAAAATAAATTGTTAATGTATTAATGACCTTTTTAAAGATATTTTATGTTCTTTTGCGGCCCAAGTGATAAATTCCATATAAACTTGTCATTTGCCTCAGGGTTGATGGTTTGTAGTATTCTGACAATATACTGATGTGGTTTCCCTGATATAAGATTAGTGATAACGCTTGTGTTTTCTCATGAGGTTTCTGATACTAATTCCAGTGCTTTTAGCATCTGAGATTGAAAATATCTAAAATAGTGATCTTCTGCGGGAGTGCAGAAAGGTCAACCTCGTTTACTCATTTGCTGCCAGTGGAAGGAAATGTATTACAGTTTGGAAGTTCCATACTAATGATGGAATACTTGCATTTTCTTTCCTGCATCTTGAGCCATATACTCTATTACAACTTCAGCAGTTTGGTAGGAAACAAATGTAACTAGTTGGGAGAACACCACACGGATGTCAGTAGAGAGGAGAAAAAGCTTGTCAAACAAGAATTCTCTTTGGGACTCTGAAATCCCTTTGTTGCGTTGGCTCTGTTACTTACATAACGTATGAGTTGCACTCCCCTACCCCATTTCAAGTGCTCGGGCCAGTGCGTTTAAAATAGCTTTAAAAAACCCCACCAATATATAATCAAGATCTTGCAGGCCAGCACAGAAAAGGCTGTAATACCAGTGCAGGTGGCATTGATTGGGAAACTCCATGAGATGAACATTGTAGAGTTTTTCTTGGCCCAGCTGGCAGGGGTGAGTGCTTAGACATTTGAAGATGCAGCTCTTAAGAGGAGGTCTTGAAAATAGCTAGATTTATCCCCATATACAGTTTAAACACCCAGAAGTGGCTGCTTATAAAATTAATATGCTCTCTTCTTAGAGGAAGGATCACAGACAGGCCCGTGATAGGATTGCAAACTCATCAGGGAAGGGAGTGCTAAGACCAATGGAACTGGGACCTCCAGAAGCTACCGTAATGCAAATAAATGGTGATGATAACAAAGAAAATTCACAATGTTTATTATCAGCAAGCTTAGAATCTTTATTTTCCACTGGATAATTTTTCCTTTCTATTAAAAACACTTGTAAGTGGTGTTGCAGGAGGTGACACTTGAAACTCGAATAATTTATGCACTTGAAACTTGAATAATTTATACACCATCTGCATATTGGTGGATAACTTTGTCTCCAAATTCTGTAGAGATTTTATCTTTGAGAAGTGTCAGATGAATAGTTAGTGATCATTTAACAAACGTAGTATGTTTTTATTGATTTGTATAATAATTTATGAAAGCCATTGTCACATTGAGATTAGGACTTGTACCCAGTATATTGCTTTAGGAAAGTGGTGAGGAAATAAATTTGAAAGATTTGAATTTGATGTCAGTAATGATTTTTTCTTATACAAACAGTTTGACCTGTATTAAAATTAAACTACAAAGTAAAAAAACAGAGTAAACATTTATGAAGCGAGTGAATTTATAGGATTTTTTTCCCCCTCCATATTCTGTTTTTTAGGCACTCTGCGAATGTGCTCTTCAAACTCCTTATGACAGCTTGAAACTAGGCATGCTATCTGTCCTTTCCACACTGTCAGGGACTATTGCCATCAAACAGTACTTCAGCATGGCCCCAGGTAAGAAGCGTACATTAGATCAGCCAAATTTTAGCACTTTTTTGTAGGGATTTGGTGTGTGTTGATCTTCAGCCACTTCAACATTGTTAATAATACCTTACATAACATCTCCCTGAAGGATCCTAAAGCATTTCCCAAACCATGAACTTTATTCTACCCTCATTAAAGTCCATTCAAGCAAGCTTTTATATATAATATATAAAAATCAGAATTGGGGTGGAGTGTAGTATAATAGAGCAGATCTCAGATATTCTATGCCCCACTCTGGCTCTAGTTTGCTGTGGGACTTTGGGTAAGTCACTTACTCCCATGCCTCAGCATCTGTTTGTAAAGTGGGACTATGAATATTTACCTCTCCTATTGGTATTGTGAGACTTAAATCATGTTTATAAGGTGCTTTGAGATCATAGGATGAAAAATTGCATAGATGTGCAAAATGCTTGAGAGAGAATGAATATACGGAGTGATGTAGTGTAGGTTTTATTGGCATGAGACTGAGATGGTTGTATTATCCAGGAGATGCAACGTCACTGGACAGTTGGGTGGGGGTGATATATATGAGTGCCAATAAAATATTTCTACCACACAACTCTGTGTTCTGGATGTGTTACATATTGTATATAAATAACTTTGGAAATGTTTCCAGGAGTCTCTTAAAATGCTCCTGCATAATAGCATTATTTTATTCCTTATTTCTGAAGCCACACTACAAATCTGACAGTACAGGCCACAGAGGCAGAGAAAAATAACCAATACATTTTAAAAAAACTTCTCAATGACTTGTAGATTTGTAATAATAGTTTGAATTTGGTGTGGAGGTCACAGTGTTCTTGAGAATTGTGTATTTGAATGAAGCCCTTGACCCCACTCTGGCAGCTTCTGTCCTACAGAGCTGGGCCTGGCTCCCCACTCCGGATGTTGTGATCTGTCCCTCGTGGTTGCAGCATCACTTGGGTTTAGCTCGGCCACCGTTCTGTAGATGGCGACAGAGGTGGGTGTACCAAACCTGAACAGTGTTGTGACCAGGGAGCCAGGTTCAGACCTGTGGGACAAGAGTTACTGCTGCAGGGTGAATGTGGAGCGGGCTCACTCTCTACCCTCATCCCTCTGCCGCCCAGGCTTCCCACTTCTCCCTATCTGTGACTTTGCAGGGTTTTGCGCCTCTGCTGTGAAATCTATTAAAAATTTTCATGACACAATCTTACTTATACTTGTGCGTAATAACGATCCCAGGTTAAAGTCAAATATTCATGACCTTCCTACAAATGCTGTGTCCCATTGGAAAACTTCATTCACAAATATTAGCCCTTAAACCTGAAGACTGCCTATCAGAGATGTCCAGCTTGCATTGTGCATGCTGATGGGGGAAAGAATTCCACATGTGTGGGAGGATATATTTGAGGATGGAAGAATGGGAAATCAAACTAGAGGAAAAAGTCAGCCAAGCAGAGTTGATCTTTTCCACCGTTTTAAATTCCTGTGACATAATTATGGAATGTGTTGCTACATTATCCTCTTTTTGTCTCCTTATTTAGGAACGACAGCTACAGCAGCAAGATCGTTTGACTTAGTAAAGCTGGGACAGGAATGCTGTTACCATAATAACCGTGGCATTGCTGCTCATGGAGTGAGAGTTCTGACTAATATATCTGCTTCTTGCCAAGAAAAAGGTAACTCACAAAGTTGATGGTGGAACAATGCAGCCATTCATGATCGGGTTTTGTGCACTTTCTTTTGTTGCAGGCAGGCCTGTCCTGTCCCCTGACCCTCTTGGCTTTCCTGTGGAATTGTCCCTCTGCAGATTTGTGGGTGATGGAGAATGCAGACTTATAACCCATTAAATATTTTAGAGAGTTTTATGAAAGTTCATGAAGATTTTCCCCGTTGTTAAATCCCATGTTCCCTCTAAAGAGGATTCCTACTTGAATGGATGCCTATCTCCCCTGTACCATTCCTGTAGGCTAGAGCATTGCCCTTCCTCTCTGGAGAGCTGTTGGTATAAACCCCAGTATAAATGGTTGACATAGTGTTCAGTAGTTTTGCCCTTGTCTAGACTTGTGCACCTCATAAAACAGCAGCTTCTACTAAATGGTTTTGTGAGACTTACAAAAGCAGACTTGTTGCGGATCAGAACTGAGCATGGGGAAAATTTGAATTATACTGCTGTTTAGTGCTCATGATTGTGAGGGTTCAATTCATGTTTAAAAATAAGTAGAAAAGAACTGAATTCTTTACTCTATTCCTTTCTCCTAGATCTCCTGGCTTTGGAGCAAGATGCCGTCTTTGGCCTTGAGTCTCTCTTAGTTCTTTGTAGCCAAGATAGCAGTCCAGGTGCTCAAGCAACCTTAAAGGTGAAAAGAGTCATTATAATTGTCATCTCTTTATCATCAAAATGTAGGGCTGGAAGGAGTCTTAAGAAGTCAAGTCCAGCCCCTTGTGCTGAGGCAGAATCAAGTAAACCTTGTACAACTGTCAATCATATTATATCTTGTTCAGTAGAAAGAACTTAGTGTGGCAGGTGTTCCAATGGGAGCACAGTGTGCTGCCAGGGAGGAGATCAGAGTTCCTCTATGCTTTGCTCCCAAGATGGTAAAGGGTGAGGAGCACATTGAAGCCAGAGGAGCAGAAAAGCCATGCCTTCTATAGCAGCAGCTCGTGTAAATTCAGAAGTAGAATTGCTGGTCTCATGGAGTTGAGCCCTGCTTTTTTCAGCTAGAGGGCAATTGTAGTACAGAATGGACTTTTAGATGAGCGGAGGAAAAGGAATCCTTGCGACTCCAGGAGGGATCTCAGAGGGCACCTGGTTCTGCTGATGGAAGAACATAAACTAACGAGTGACCACAACACTCTTGTTGCCCTTTGGTTCTGCAGCACAAGCTATTATAGTTTCTTTCTATTTTTTAAGTGAATTTAATGTTGGCTGGTGACAGATGATGGAGCGTTGTAATGTCTGTGCATTGCAGATCGCACTAACTTGTATGGTGAAGCTAGCCAAGTGTCGTCCCCATCTGAGCCAGTCAGTGGTTGAGTCCTTGCTGACACAGTTGCACAGTGCTCAGGATGCTGCCAGAATTCTCATGTGCCACTGTTTAGCAGCAATTGCCATGCAGCTGCCTGTCTTAGGTGATGGCATGCTGGGAGACCTAATGGAACTCTATAAAGTGATTGGACGATCTGCCACAGATCAACAACAGGAGCTTCTGGTAAGAAATTGCTGTTCAGGAGTACTGTCCTTGATGGAACAAAGTCCACTTGGAACTACTATGGAAACTAATGTTTCATGAACCGGTTTAACTAGTAGTTACATCAGTAACAGAAAATGATCATCTGTTGCCTCAGCAGGGATATATCAGTTCACTGCTAACTATATGCATACAGAATAGGAAATAGTATTCTCAGTATGCAGCACCAAATCACAGACCTCTGTTTGCTTAGCTAGAAGAGAGAACTGAAATGGTCTGATCTGTATTCCGTTCAGTAGATGGCACTTGTTACACATAGAAAAAAAGATCATAATTATTCATTACTGGGGGTATGTCTACACTACAGACAGAAGTCGATTTACTTTAAATTGACTTTCACCTGCCAAATTTTAGGCGTCACACCATGCTCCTTGCCCCGGGCTCTTGCCTCCCCAATCACCACGCTTGGGTCAACATTCAAAGCAGTGCACCATGGGTAGTTGTCCCACAATGCAATTGTCTGCAGAGGCTTTTTGGAAGCTTGTCATCCTCCCATGATGCAACGTGCTCCCTCCCCCTACCTTCTTGTCCCAAACAAACTGCAAACGCTTTTTTGCGTCGTTTTTCTATATCCAAAGCGGTCACAACGGGGCATTATGATATATCTCCCAGAGGCCAATGGCATTGATTTACATCACGTTCTGCCTACACTGACACACATTCAACCCATGGAATTTGAATTCAGCACTATGCCACTTGCAGAGGAGGTTTTCTAATGTCGATTTTTACCACACTTTAAATCAACGGAACTTAGTGCTCTAGGGGCGCAATGTAAGCGGCGTTACGTCAACCTCTATTGCCAGTGTAGGCCAGGCCTGAAACTCTTCAGGGTGGAGTCCTTTGCAGAAGTGTTTCTAGGCAAGAAAGATGGCAGTTCAGAAGTAGATACCCTACTTATACATGGGCTTTCAAACACACATGGTTTAGAGCAGTGGTTCTCAACCTATTTACCGTTGTGGGTTGCATGTGCAGCTCTGTGTGTCATATGGGCCGCATCCACGCAAAATACATGTTAGCTGTATGGCCCTGAGGATGTCACATTGGCCCATAGCAGAGTGCTGATTGGGCTGCAGGTTGAGAACCAAGAACCACAGGTTTAGTGGTACTAAGAGACACAAACTTGATATGGGTATTTTAATTGGAAATGAGAGCTTAAGCCTAGATATGAAAGGTATCTAAGCATTGCTGTGCACAGTGTTGCTCATCTAAGACTCATTGACAGTCATGGGATTTAGGGTCCTAAGTGCCTAAAACCCTTTTGAAAATGAGACTTAGGCTGCTAAATCAGTTAGATGTCACAATCTTGAGTATAGTAATGCCTCAGTACATCTAAAAGTTTGGGCTTTAGACTTCAAGAAAGTCTGTTATGAAATGAAAAAGAAGAGTAATTATATTTTTACAATTCTTTACTATGACTGTGAGCTTGGATGTATTTCTGCTTTAACATTCTAATTGAAAGTGTAAATCTGCCAAACTTCAGTGAGGAAAAAGCCCTTGCATTGCCTGTTTTTCTTGAAATGCTGAGCAAGGATTTGACTCTCAAATTTTCCCATTCAGAAGAAAATTTGGTCTTGTGTGTGGGGTTTTTAAGAAAGTCCAAGAATGTCTAGTAAGTTTTTATTCACAATCACTGCTTTTTACGCTTTCTAAAAAACATACAAATGGAAATGTTTCTTCCACGTTAATGTTTGTTTTCTCTTAGGTATCCCTCGCCACAGTGATATTTGTTGCCAGTCAAAAAGCTCTATCTTCTGAAATTAAAACTGTTATCAAACAACAGCTTGAGAATGTCTCCAATGGATGGACAGCATACAGAATAGCCAGGCAAGCCTCCAGAATGGTATGTGCAAGTCTCTAGAAAGAGAATTCCTCAGTATAGTCAGCCTCACTCTGACTTTGGATTGGAGAGTTAAGTGAGGAAGATACCAGCACCTGGAGAGAGGAAGGAAGTTGGGGAGAGGAAAATAGAATTTTTCCCTTTTTTAATTTACTGTAATACTGGTTCAGATTTGTAAAACAGGAGAGTTATAATGTAAACCTCATCATTGGAGGCATTAATCCTCTCTCTCACTATCATAGTTGTCTGTAAGCCTGTGGTGACTAGTGAGTACAGCAGTGTGAAGAAAGTATGGTCTGATGATTAGGAACTAGGGATTTGTCCCCCAGATCCCACTCTGACTATAGCTTCCTTTTGGGCCTGGGAAAGTCACCTCTGCTTGTGTGCATTTTTCTACCTGTATGAGTAGTATAATAACTCTTTACTATCCTGAAGTGTAGGTTAATTAATATTTGTAAGACACTTTGGAGATGGGAGATGAAAAATACTACATTAAAAAATAATTCAGAATTCTGTATTTGTTTTTAGAGCTGAATCTCTTTGTGCTGTCCTGTTTAAACAATAGTACTTCCTACAAGATTATGTATGCCAGACATAAGTATCTGTGCTACTACGACTCAGCAGGGTTGCCTTGATCAAATGTTGAAGATGTCTCACTGTGTTTGTTTTTAAAGAGTAGTTTTTGAGGGTATGGAGTTATTTGTTTGGTTTTATTTGCTGGTATGTCACTTAAGTGCAAGATCCTTCTTTTTTTTTCTTGTTGCCCTTTAGGGTAATCATGACATGGCCAGAGAGCTGTATCAAAGTCTGCTGACTCAAGTGGCTTCAGAACACTTCTACTTTTGGCTGAACAGTTTGAAGGAGTTCTCCCATGCAGAACAGTGTCTGACAGGGCTTCAAGAAGAAAATTATAGTTCAGCACTTTCTTGCATTGCTGAATCTTTAAAATCCTATCACAAAGGGATAGCATCGTTAACGGTTAGTATGCATCCTGTACTCAAGCTTTGGACAGTATTTCCTTTCTTCCATCTTGTTATCTTTATTTAGATTGGAAGCTTTATTGGGCAGGGACTGTCTACCACTGAGTTTGTACAAGGCCTTGGTAACAGGGCCTTGATTTTGTTTGGGTCTTTAGATGGTACCATAATCTAAATGATTGTGGGATATGGCATATCTTCTAAGATGGCCATTGGTTTGAAACAGAAATGGAGAAGGATTAAATAAGCCTGTCCAGTTGACTGTTCTGTTAAATTGGTGCAGCCTTTTATAAAATCATAGTTTCTCAACCTGTGGAGGGGTACGCGAGAACAGGCAGGGGATACCCAGGGAAAAACAGAGGTGAAGGGGAGGCAGGTAGCAGCTGCCAACTTCTGGGAAAGCTGGACAGCAGCAGCCCACTTCCCAATCCAGTCCCAGCTGGGAGGCATTTGGCAGCCCCTGGCTTCTGGGGAGGCCGCATGGCAGCTGCCTGTTTCCCACTCAGTCACAGCTCCCAGCTGGGAGGCAGGCGGCAGCCACTGGCTCTTGGGGGAGGTGGGTGGCAGTCCCCTGCTTCCCGCCTGGTCACACCTCCCAACTAGGAGTCAGGTGGCAGCTTCTAACTTCTGGGGGAGGCAGGCAGCAGCCCCCTGCTTCCCGCTGGATCCCAGCTCCCAGGTGGGAGCCCGGGGACAGCCACCTGTGTTAGCTGGGCTCGTAGCTGGGTGGCAGCCACCTGTGCTGTGGCTCCGAGCCAAGGGACAACCTACAGGGCCCGGCTTGAAGATGGTCAGCAGCCACCTGGCCACATCCCTGGGTCCCAGCCAACGCAGAAGCCTCCTCTGCCCCAGCTCAGATTGCCTGCAGCTTGCCTAGGTTTCAGCCCCTGTCCCTGGCTCAAAGCCTAGTGTCCAGAAAACTTATCAATTTCACTGCTCTATGACAGCCCCAGCTTTTACCAGTTACCCTCTTTTCCTGTCTTTCTCCCTCTCCCCTTCCTCTCAAACCTATGGCAAAAAAATTGTCATGGCACTTTATATTCTTCAGCATTGACATGCTGCTCAAAGCCTCCCAGCTTTAGCCAACATCACCTCTAGTCCAAGTACCTACTTGAGTTGTGGAACTCTGGTGTAAAGGTGGTAACTCTACCCACACTAGATCTGACATCTGTGATATCACACCTTATGTACTCAACCCTTCTTCCAACAGATGGCTCACATTAGGCTGTAAATATAAAATCCTGTGGAAAATTGAATGTTGGGGTACTTACTAAAATTTTCAGAGTTAGGGGGTACTTGCTTCTTAAAAGCCTGAGAAACACTGTATTAAATAATAAGTGTTTAAGGAATCCTCACTGAACCTGAATCCCACACAGGAAGGTTTGTCTGTTCAAGGCAATCAGAATTAAGATGGTACCCAATTTATATAGAGCAGAACATTATGTAATTGCTTAACATGATGAAAATAGTACGAAGTTGTAAATAGCCAGGCAGTGATGCAGCTGGAAAAATGTTTGTTTATAAACCCAAAGTGCCCTGTGTCAAGTCACTTTTATCATAGCCTTTGGTGAAGTCTGAACATTCTTTTTTTCATATTTTGTCCTGCCCGTTAGTCAGAGATTTGGTTTTTCCTATGCCATTTGAACGGAGCTGAAGCTGATAAGGTTCCTGTTTACTTGTTTGTGCATTAGCATTCTTAGTGTCAGCTCAGCCCTGGCAGTAATGTTTATATTAATTAATTGCTGCAGCTGAATCAGCAAAAAGGACCTAAACTATGTCTGTGTGTCCTTCATGAATGGCAGCAGTGTAATCTCTGTCTTTAAATTTGTATGTGCTTAATATATTGGCCAAGTGGGTGAAATATTTCAGTTTTAAAATTGCAAGAAGGATTCCCTACCATTCTTTTTTTTTTTTTTTTAAATAAATTTTATTAATGAGCCGTCTTAACGTTTATTACAAGCAAAAGTGCAACATTTAAAACAGGCCTTCCCAAAGGCCATGTAGGAAATACAGAAACTGTCTTTTATAGCCATTTTCCAGATTCTGTTAAATTGGTGGGGTTGCCATCCTTTGCTTCCCCTCCTGACTGCAGGCATTGATCTTTCACTTTGTGGGCTGCTGTGATCCAGAAGATTAAGGAAAGAGCCAGGAGTCAAGAGAACTGCTTTTATTGCTGACGGTGTCACTAACTAGCTGTGTGATCTGGGCAAATTGCTTAACCCATTTGTGTCTCACTCACTTTGTTGCACACTTTCAGATCTGTGAATGCAAAGTGCAATAAGAGCCAAATATTAGTTTTAATACTCCCAACTTCATCCTCGTTTCACTGTCCTCGTCTGTCAGCTTGCCAGCCATTGCTGCTTAAGGGTAGATTGTGACCTGTCACTGCATATCCCTGTTCCACAGTTATGTATGCTGTTCCTTCAGATGCAGATGTCCCTGCCCATGTTATGGATCAGCAGTACATCCCAGACAGGTGGGCAGAGGGAGGAGCTTCTCTGTCTGCCAGGGAAAGTAAAACTTGTACATTTGAGCTCACAACCTGCCAACTGTTGCCTCCTCTGAGACCCTGTGCGAACAGGAGTTCAGGCAATGGAGCACTGCTTATTTATGGCTCTTGGTTGCCTTAGTAGCAAGGAAACAACTAGAGCAAGCTGACTGACAGCTTCTTTCTAATCACCATATTCCAGCTGAAATGCAGTGTGCATGGTAGTTTGTTCCAGTTGTTCAACCTGCACAGTATATCGAGACAGTGCACAATCTATTACCCCCATAGTGCTGAAGCTGCATGAGTCCTTCTGGCCTTGCACAAAACCTCCTTTCTACATCTGAGCTTGAAGCTTACCTCCTACATACCCTAGCACTTAAGCAATAGCAAGCTTACTCTTCTAAGAATCAGATTTTTCTGTGAAGTGTTTCAATTCCAATCTCCCTTTGTGACAGACTGTCCTGCTTGCTCTTGGGACAAGGCTTGTTCTCTGGCACAGAGCATCTACTGTACATGAAGCTGTATGCTTACTACCCAGTAAAAGTATTACTAATGGGGAGAGAGAAATAAAAAACTGATGAAGCAATTACATTTATTTGGCTGAAGCTCACATCATACATGCTGCCTTGTCCGGATCACGGTAGTATAGGCTTGAGACTCTCATACTTTTACATGTATGAGTTTCCTTCTACACAATCACATTTTCAGAAACGGCTCCTAAAAGAAGGGAAATTTGAACAAAAGCCCTTCCACCTCCAACCCTTTACAGAACTGGAGAAGGGAAGGCAAAGGCTTATGCATAGGACTGGATAGCTCATGTTATAGGTAATGTGATGGAACCCTTGTCTCTGGGTCACTGGTTCAAATGTATCCCAATAGTTACTGAAAATTCATTATAATCTGGCAACTGTTCAATGGCCCATGTTGTATAAATTTGGTAGGTGGCTGTCTGCTTCCTAGCAAATAACTGTGATGTCACAACGTTATCATATTAGCCTCTCTGCCAGGCAGAGCACCAAACACTTGATATGGCTTGAAGACTGAATTTACACACTTGCTTCCTTCCAGAGGTAGACTCTACTAGTTGATGTTAGGTGAGAAACACTGGTGAGAAAGTGTATGCATATTGTGCCATCTCTATTCTGTGCATGAGGCACCAATCGCCAGCACTAAAACTCCTTTTCAGAATTGGGGTGGGGTGAATAAGATGGGCATACCTTCAAGAACAGAAGATACAGAAACTTATATCCTCATTGGATAGCTATGTAACAGGATCTTGCCTCATACAGCATCAGATGCTGCTGTTGCAGTTACCCCACTCAATGTTCTCAGAACTGTCCCATATGTTTGTGCAAGTCAGTCACCCCTTCTGGGATCTAGTTTATTAAGATAACACAGATCAAGAAAACAGATGTCCAGCAAGGTAACACTGGTGGTTCTCCTTTTTGAGCAGGAATTTTAGGATTCTCAGAAGTTTCTTGTGCCCTCCCACCCTTTCTGGAAGTTCCAGCCTGGACCCCTAAACAAGTACATGTATCAACTCCTTTCAACACCCATCTGCACTATCTATTCTGAGCCACTTGCTTTTAGAAGTATCCATCAAGGGCCACCTAATTCCCTCTTGAGGACTTTTGCTCCTGTCTTTCATTGCAGGTAGTGTTAGCTAGACCTTTTCTTCTCACTAGTGTGGAGATCTCCTTTTCTCATCCTCTCTGACCCTGGGTCTCCTGCAGCTCTCTGTCCTTTCATAAGAAGCACTGCCTCTGGGCTATCATGAGATGCCTGGTCATCTGATCCAACCACCAGCCTATTCCCAAACCTATCATCCGGTGGTAACTAGGCATAGGCGGCTTTAAGATTAAGCCCACCAACTGAAAGGACTCTTGAGTTACTCAGGTATTCAGATTTTTGGTAGAGAGGAAAACCTATAAGGTTATATTTTAGCAACTTAAGTGGCAGCTTCTTTCAGAAGTTAAAATAGTCTAGTGGAGTCTGAACTTAAATTCCTAAGTACTTATGTCCAATATTGTAACATTTATCAGGCTTTTTTTTTGCTATTATACCTTTTTTACCACAGATTAGTTAATCTAAGTTAGTAGAATCCTGAGTTTTAAAAAGTAATCTTGGCATCAAAGCAAACACTGCCCTTCACCTGATGAAAAAATTCAGTGATCTTGCCAGGTTGTTATTAGTGTCATATGTTTCTGACCAAGACTATCAATCTTCTCTTTTTATTTGTTTTTCAGGCTGCCAGCACACCACTTAACCCTCTAAGCTTTCAGTGTGGGTTTGTCAAGCTCAGGATTGACCTTCTGCAGGCTTTCTCTCAACTCATCTGCACCTGTAACAGCCTAAAAACTAGTCCACCACCTGCCATTGCCACAACAATCGCTATGACATCAGGAAATGACCTCCAAAGATGTGGGCGCATCTCTAACCAGGCATGTTCATTGTTTCTCTCTCGTGCAATTTTATTAGGTCCACCTGTTGAGATGAGAAAAATTTAGAAGGAATGAAAGTGAGAATATTACTGAGCCTGTCATTGCATACTGGGCCTTGTTTTCCAACTGCTATGTCCACAAATACTCATGTGCCTATCCAAGCCCTCATTTGGGTGTATCATCACATATAATCATGTGGTGGCTACTTTGCAATTACCTGTTTAATGTACTCAAATTTTATAAGGGCACAATGCTGTTCCATTGCAGTGCTCATTAAAAAAGATGTCTGCAGAGAAATAGTCTGTATGATTTCAATCATGGAATACTCTTGGTGCTAAACAGAATATTTTGGAGGTATTCTGTTGTCCTGAGGAGCTTAGTCTATATAGAGAAGCTGTAAAGTAGACAATAACTGAGACATACAAAACAGGTGGGTAGCAGCTAGACTCATCATAGAGGTACAATAGTACTTTATATAAAGTGCGTGTGAGACAACAGTTATTGGATGGTATATTAGCATTTTGTTAATAGGTGTAGAAATAATAGTCAGTGAGTGTTACTTATTTTGTAATATCTAACGTACAGCTTACTCCCGACACTTGGGCCAGTTTCAGCAATGTAGGGTAAGGGCCCTAGAGGTACAGTACCAGAATATTTATGGCCTTACTCCTCAGTTCAGTGTTGGAGAACATAGTTATGGTATTTTTATTTCTGTTGATC
This sequence comes from Mesoclemmys tuberculata, assembly GCA_007922155.1. Lineage (NCBI taxonomy): Eukaryota > Metazoa > Chordata > Testudines > Chelidae > Mesoclemmys > Mesoclemmys tuberculata. Next base: position 35,857,144 of record ML675614.1, on the reverse strand, counting down.
AGCAATATTGTTTCTCTGCTGTAGATGAAATTCTCTATGGAAGAATTCCGAAACCTGGCTACACGATATGGGGATCTGTATCAGTCATCTTTTGATGCAGACTCAGCAACTTTAAGGAATGTGGAATTGTATCCTACTGTTCAGATCTCATCATTTGTTTACTCTTTTTAGCTGAGGTTGCTTGTAAGAGTGATGTAAGGTTCAACAATCCTAGTTACTGAAGTATAAATCTGAAGCAAGATAACTGCTTTAAAAAACTCAATATGGATATTTTGAAATCTATTCAAAAAAGAAATGTCTCACTCCCTCCATGTTCTCTTGTTACATGGAATTGTTTCACTTATCACTTAAGCTTTGATGGGTATAATCTTGGAAAATTAGGAGTCTTTGGTTCTTCCCCCGTAGCTAGGGCAGGTACTTATAGCAGTAACCTCATAATATTCCTTTAGGTGTTGTAATTAAAAATGCCAATGGTCAATATTACTTTGTGTTGAGATAGTATGTCTATAAATCTTTACTATAATGTCAGACAACAGCAGAGCTGCCTCTTGATTTCACATGCAATTGAAGCCCTCATTTTGGATCCAGAAGCTGCAAGGTAAGTCTAATGGTAACCTTTCTACTCTCTTCACTCCCATCTCCCCAAGTCAGTAGTGTCTCTTAGACTAGAAAACTAACAATGGAAAAGATGCAGTAGATACATAAATGTATCCTTGAGTCTTCACTGGGCCGGTTTACATCCACAAATCTGCTACAAAGCTTTGATCTCGCTAAGATTAATCTGAAGATACCTTGGTAGCCTCCGTTCAAATTGTCCTTTAATTGTGTTGATTTGGCTCGAATTAACTTTTTTTTTTAATGTAAAAGGTACTGGAAAAGCTGTTCTATGATTTTCACCCAAAAATATCTATACCTCGAAGTAACCTCCCAAATACTTTCTCTGCTGCTTGTTCTGTTGTGTTTAACTCATTGTTTCATTCGTTCCAGTGATTCTTTTGGGGTGGTTGTCATCTGCTGTTACTCCCTCTTGCTCTTTATGTGTTCATGCTTGCTCTCTCTCTCTCCCCTCCTCCCCCTGCCACCCATCTCCCTCCCAAGCTTGAGGATGCATACTTAATAGGTTACATGTTCTTTGTTGTAAATCCATTAACTTCAATGGCGTGACATGAAGGATAAATTTTTCACCCCATAAGACTGATTAGCACTAATAAAATACCTTCATTTGGGTCCAATCCTACTTTCTTTGAAAGTAAGGGGAGCTAAATCAGACCTTTCTGAAATTCTTCACTTGCGAAATGTAGATTGCGTAGCCACTATATGTTCTATTTAATAAGCTAAAAAATCTAGCTCTGTAATAATGCCTACGAGTTTTGAAGTAGGCTTCACAGGGGAATCAGTCTTAAACATTATTTCTGCTAATCAGGTGGAGGATTGATGGGGTATGCTAATCAAACTTGCAAATATTTAACGGTGAGGGTTTGCAAATAATTGGTATGGCAGGATGCAGGAGGAAGGATTGTTAGATGTTTAAAACACAGGACTGGGTGCTTGGAGTTCTAGATTGTATTCCTAGCTCTGCCACTGACTTCTTGAATAGGTTACTTAGCATGTGTGTCTCAGTTTGCCTATCTGTGAGGATGCTAGTGCTTGTTCATATGCTGAGAATGTTTATGGAAAATGGCTGAGCAGGTGAACAGCTCAGAGTGTACTAATTGTGTAAAGCGTGTTTGTTTTACTATTGATTTTGTTTTGTCGTGCCTCTTTTATGTGTTTATTCATTCACCCATTGTGTCTGGTTATAAACCTAGTCTGTGTGACCTCTCCAGGGCTAGGACTATGTTTTGACTGTAATTGTATGGCACCTAGCATAATGGGGCCCATATCTCTTGGTTAGGGTAATTGACATAGGAAGAAATGTGTAAAATGTATGATTTCAGTAAGAATACTGGAGCAGCAATAATATTACAAACATTCTGGGGGGGGGTCTCCCCCTTGTGGTCCTGCCAATACATTGCACTCAGCACCCTCTTGATTCTTTCAGTCAATTACCAATCAAGGGGTCTGATTTATAACATTTTTCTACCAAGGATGACTGACTTTTTATTAGTTGCCCAAGGTTACCTCCTCTGGGTCCCTATAAGAGCCCTGATCAGTTTTGTCCTGCTTCAGGAGATTTCTCCAGCCCCCTTTCTGAAGCTGAGATTGTCGTTCAGATAGTTGATCCTTCAAAACGGGAATCCCCCAGTTCTCTTCCTTAGATCTGGGTCATAAGTTCATCAGTTCCCTTGTCTCTCCTTAAACAGAAGTCCTCCGCTTTCCTCTTTGGGGCTGAGCTATAATTTAGCCAGCTGTAGGGCCTTAGCCAGCTTCTCCCTCAACTGGCTCCTTTTTCTTCGGTTAATCCTCATGCTAGGAGGACCCAGCAAGCTGCCTTCTCTTGCTGGTGTTTGCCCTGATTTGAGGGAGGAGGCAGCATTTGTGCTGGTCTCTGACTCCCAGCTCATCCCCAGTTGGTTGGGTGAGAGGGGAGCCTTGCCCAACCCACTCTACAAGGCTCCTGGCCATTGAAGAAACAGTGATGGGTTTTTTTCCAAGCACTAGTTATTCCAGGACTGCTTCCTTTCTATCAACAAGCCTTACGTCTTTTTTTTCACACTCTCACTCTGGACTTTTCAAACTTTGATGAGCCAAACCATGTGACAAGATGGACTGACCTGTAGGCACTACTACCCTTAAGAGGGCAGACCACCTTGTCACAGGGTTATAGCGAATGAAATTTTGTGATATGACAATGCTGTAAAGAGGGAAATATGGACTTAATGCTGCATCTACATCTTTGCAGCTCCCATGGCTGTTAATGAAGTTGTGTAGGTGCATGTGAGCCCAGGATTAGGCCAAGTGTGGTTGGCTTTTAACAGAACTGTTGCTTGGGGTTTGAGGAGAAAAAGCATGGTAATTATCCCGTACTAGTCCGTAATAGTAGAGTCACAGCTGGAGAACCGCCTTTGATTCTAGTCACTCCAAGACATTTACAAAATAGAGAGTATTAGGGAAAAGCAATGAACTGTGCATCATTTTCTAAGAAATAAGTCTTGTGAAGAAAAATTAATGGAATTAGGGCTGTTGGCTCTAGGAAAGGGTCGAGGAAAGACCTAACTGTCTATATAAATGATGATATAAAGAGGGCAAGACAAAAAGTAATGAGCAAATTACAAAAAGGAAAACTTGGCTTTAAATATGAGGGATAGATCATAATTACAATATCAGAATAGTTGAGGAACAGAACAAGCTGTTGGAAAGAGGTTATGAAATCTTCCTTACTGGAAATACTTAAAGCTGGAATAGACAGAAATTGTACTGGGGCTTGTTTGGGGTTGGGACTAAATGACTAGGATGGATGGAGTATATTGGCCACAACTAGAATAGCTTCTTTTCTAGTTTCCAGGAATACAGCTCGAGTGGAGCAGCGTCTGTTGAGAGTGAATATGAAAGAAGAATGATGTCTGTATTTAATCACGTGTTGGAGGAAGTGGAATCACTGAACAGGAAATATGCTCCTGTGTCTTACTTGGCAAGTAGCAGCTACAGTATAAAGGGAGGTTTCTAAAACATTTTGCAACTCGTTCCCTTGGTACTGAAGATACATTGATAGATTCCATCTTTCATTTGCATTACCTACAATTAGCATGTGTGTTCTCTAATGAATAGACTATATTAATAATGTTGCCCTTGGAGAGATGAAATTACATGAAATTAGCCTGAAAAATGAAGCCAAATTGAGGGTAGCTCACATACTGACTAATAGCATTTGTCATGTTCCACAGTCATGTCTTCCCCAGCACTAATTACAGTATCTGTAACATTAATGGTCTGATCAGAGTGGACAAAAGTCAGGAAATACAGAAATTGATATGATGCTAATGGGAGGTGGGGAAGGGCGCTACAATAAAGAAGGAACGTTAACATTACATATCCTGGCTTTTGTCAGTTTGTCATATCCCTTTGTTACTAGTGCTGCAGTTGCTGTCATGCATCAGTCTTGTTTATCGAATATGTGAAATACCGCAGAGTCCACGTGTCACAGCCTCCCAGCTTTGCTTCATTCTTCAGGCCAGTGGCATTTCAGTGCAGCACTTTGCAAGTGTAGTGTTTCACTTATCAGTACAGGTCATCGGAGAACACAATGCAAATTGTACTATATGCAAATACAGAACTGGTTACGTACTACTGTTTCCTGCACTGCTGTATGGTACTAGAACTTCTTGCTTCTGGTAATATTACCAGCCAGGATAAAGCAGAAATGCAAATTATTGTTTCATATATGGTAGTTCACATCAGCTTCCACTTACTACTTAAACTCTGACATCACCCACTAATTCTAAATTGCATTCTACAATGAACTATAAAATTCAGCCAATGTAAACTTTTAAAGATCGTTAGAATTTCTTGCATACTTTACTAAGTCTCTCCTCATGGTATGCCCTTACTAAGTCTCTCCTCATGGTATGCCCTTTTCTGTTGCTTTCCAGCTCTTCAGTCCATGTATAATATGTAAAAACAAACTGAACTCTGCTTCAGTCTCCCATCATACCAGTTTTAGACCAGTGTAACTCCTTGACTCCAGTGGCATTATTTCTGACTTTTATATGGGTGAGAGAGGGGAATTAAGGCAGATATAAACAGTAATGTGCTAAATTCAGTCTTGTAAATGGATGCAACTCAGCTGACCTCAGCACTCTTACATTACAGCTGAACTAATGCTACATGTATTCCTTATAGGCAGAGCTGTCCCAAGGGTAGGGCGAATAGGGGCGACCTCCTCGGGCCCTGTGCTTTGGGGGGCCCTGCACTGATCCCTCAAGCCCATGCATTCTGGGAGGCAGCTGCATCCTGTCTGGTCCCACCTGGGAAGCAGGTGGAGCCGCCTGCGCCCTGGGAAGCTGAGCTTGAAGCCAGGCAGTAGCCGCTTGCAGCTTGCTCACATCACGGGAGCTGAGTGGCAACTGCCTACATCCCAGCTCACAGCCTAGAGCCAGGGGACAGCCTCTTGTGTGCTGGTTTGGAGTCGGGCGGCAGCTGCCTGCCCCAGGAGTCCCAGCCCAGTGGCAGCCTCCTCTGCCTGGTGCCCCGCACACCTCTAGGGACGGTTCTGCTTATAGGTTATAGGCTATCTTGTGCTCTGTCAGATCAGGACATTCTGTGTTCTGCCTTTCCAGAAGAGAGACCTGATGATCTAGTGGTCTCATTCCATCTCTGTTAGTAAATGTGTGCTATCCTATAAACTTGCTGGTGCATTTATTGGTCTCTTAGTGGAAATGCAGTGTTAGTGGTTGAAGTACATGTATTTTCTTATTGTTAGAAGGATTTAATCTCATTTGTGTTGACTTTGTTTTACAGCACACAGCTTGCCTATGCAATGCAGTCATTGCATTGCTGAAAGTTCCCCTTTCATTTCAAAGGTATTTTTTTCAGAAATTGCAATCTACGAGTATTAAGGTAAGCAGTGCACAGATTGGATTTAGATTACAGTTCATACATAGGAATCTTATGTGGAAATATAACACTTGTCCTAAAAAAAGAAAGAGATCATGATATAACTCTAGTGTTCATCATGCTACAGTAAAGCAGCCGTCTGTCTGTAGTGGCTCTCAGCCAAAATATAGCTTCTCAACCTGGAAGTAAATTTGGGGCGATTTGAAGGGATTTTCTAAAAGCAGATTTAAAAAAAAAATTCTTTCAGGCTATTTAAGTCACATAAATAAAATGCTAGAACTTACTGGATTCTGATGCTGTTTTCCATTATGACTCAATCAGCTTCAGTTTAAGAGAATGAAATGTGTGGTATTGTGAGATGTGGAATATAACTGTCTGAGTTATGGTTTAATACTTAGCTACCAAACAGGATCAGTAAATGTTTTCCATAGATTTTTATAAATTATTTTATAACACATTCTTTTGATTTGGTTACATACAGTTACTAACTGTGAATTAATAAGACTTGAGACAATTTTCAAAAGAATGTAAGTATCTTAGGAGCAAGTCCAAGTCCTATTTTTCAAGAGTGACTTAGAGACTTAGGTGCCTAAGTCTCAGTGAAACTTAGTGTGCAAAGGGCAGATTTGTAACGGTATTTCTGTCCCTAAATACCTTTAAAAATTTGGCACTTGCAGCCTGAATCATGTCTGAAAATACTTCCTTAGGCACTTTTGGAAATGTTACCTGCCATTCATATGTAAATTCAAATGAAACTCTGGTAGCCAGGCTTTTGTAACATTCTTTGCTTTGTGGACTGGTTGTGGGGAAGGTTTGTATTATAATTTTCCATCTCATTAATTGTTCTGAATTTCTGTAACACAGTATGTGCTTGAGGTAAGTGGGCTTTTGTTAAGTTAGTATTTTGATATTTTGTAGCTCTTGGTCACTTTCAGCTGTTACCTGAAGGAGGCAGGATTTTGCAATCCTATTGCAAAGTGCATTAAAATCAACTCGAAGTTACCAACCTGCTTTAGGAACAAAATTTCAGGCCTCTTGGTTGTGCAAATAACACTTGAGCCTAGGTCTCTTTGGAATAACTTGAAATGTGTGTACATAAGATTATCAGAGTCCTAACCTTAAGGGTTCTTAACAAGCAAACAGAATTAAACTTTGTAATTGTAGAGCCCTGAAGATAAAATCTTTCACCAACTTTCCTCAGTCTAGAACCAGTAAGGCCTGGGAATGCTCAACTCCTGAGGGAGTTCCTCCTGTCACTCTGCAGCAGCCTTCTTTGCTATTTATGAGTGACGTTTACAGCCTTAGATTGAACAGCATTGCCTCCTTCTTCAGGGTGGAAGGACTAGAACAGCCATGCGTGACATGTAGCCTTTGAGGAGGGAAATGGAAGGGAGTCTTGAAACTTGGAGGACATTCTCTTCCACTAGGAGAGGGGACTACTTGGTCTTGACTGTTACACTTTTTAGGAACAGTGAAGCAATATAGACTCAATAGACGCAGACTTTTAATCTGATCTTTAGTGGTGGATATTTAGAGGGCTGTTTAAGGAGTTCCTTTCTCAGGTAACTGATGTAACTGATGCTAAGGTGCAAACAGCATGTCTGGTGCCTTTTTATTAATTCTCATATGCTTTAGGAGATGCTTCTCTCTTTTCCCTTCCAGTTCTATAATAAGTGTTTAACCTCTCAAAGTCTAATTTCCACTCCTGACTTCCTGTGTTTCAGCTTGCTCTGTCACCATCTCCACGGAATCCTGCAGAGCCCATTGCAGTGCAAAACAATCAACAGCTGGCCTTAAAGGTGGAAGGAGTGGTTCAGCATGGCTCCAAACCTGGTCTCTTCCGCAAAATTCAGTCAGTCTATTTAAATGTATCTTCAACACTGCAGAGCAAATCTGGACAGGACTACAAGGTATGGGTAGTGTAGAGCTGTAATGTGTCCTGTAGCTTTACTGATGAATAGCTGTCAAGAGCAGAACATAGTCTTTTATCACTTCTATTGGTTAGCAAGCATCCTTTCATTACTTTTCTTTTTCGTTCTCACCAATTCTCCTACTAGATGTAAATGCATGTTTTTCGTTTATATTTGTTCTATACAAGTTTTAGGGCTCTTGAAAGGAAGACTTCTAGCATTGGTTGGAGCTAGGCATAGTGCAGGTAAGGAATGCGTTAGCTTCCTCATGCATTGCTGCCTGAGCTCCTGAGTCCCGACCTGCTGAAAACTGACACTTCCGTTATGTGGAGCTCTCTAGAGCAGAAATGTATCACGCTAACTGTTACGGAAATGTCACTGGAAATTTGCTTGAGGTTGTGGAACTTCATTCCTTTCTGAATGCAACCAGGTCACCTGAGGAGAAAGGCAAAAGTAGCTACTTTTCTACCCACTAGCCACACAGACATATTTCAAAACCCTTTGTGTTAGGCATTTGCATTTCCTTCTTACAGTAACTGTCAGTAGGAGTGCAGACTGCCCTAAATAAACAGTAGTTAAATACAATTACGTTAAATTCAAGTGAACAGTTCATCAGAGATGGTAAAACACTAAGCTTCTGACATGTACAGCTAGGCAATTGGTAGTATTCAATGAAAAGCCAACTGTAAAGTAGACCAAGACTAAAGCTGCTCAGAAGAATGTAATGTTTATCTTACTTGGATTGCTAACTAAAGATTTAGAACTGCTTGAAAGTAACAGATGTCAGCTACCTTGCCTCTACTGCAGTTTGCACCCACCAGTGGAAGATAGATGAAGCGTCGCTTAAAGTCAGGCCTCAGTTGATTTGGGAAAAGCAAGAACAGTTTTATATTGTTCCTGCTTATCTTTCCATACAGTACTACACTGAATGAGCAGTAGCTTGTCAGTCTGGCCCTCCACTTTAATAGAATGACAGTCTGACCCTCAATGTATTCTCAGATCCCCATTGACAACATGACCAATGAGATGGAGCAGAGAGTGGAACCGCACAACGATTACTTCAGCACTCAGTTTCTGTTGAATTTTGCAATTCTTGGCACTCATAACATAACAGTAGAGTCCTCTGTAAAAGACTTAAATGGTATTGTTTGGAAGACTGGGCCCAAAACCACCATTTTTGTTAAATCTCTTGAAGATCCCTACTCCCAGCAGGTTCGCCTTCAACAACAGCAAGGACAGCCACCATCGCAGCAACAGCAGCAGCGAACAGCATATTCGCGTTTCTAGTCACCAAAAGTGCCATTCATTTTTATGAGGCTAGACTAAAGGCATCTCACTGTTCTTGGATACTATGCCTTTTTAGAGACATTTACACTTTCTTTTTGGTGTACCCACCAGTTTTTTCCTCTGTGTTCTTAATTGCTGTTATTGTTGCACTTAAACTAGCCATATGGACCACACTGGTGCTGTGTCCACGCTACAAGCTATAGGGTTGTGATTCCCATCTTGCATGCACACATTCGCGCTAACTTGGTGAGAGCTAGTGTGAGTGTAAATAGTAGTATAGCCATGGTAGGATGATTTAACCATACCGAGCACAAACCCACCTGAACCCGGTGGGTGTGCACTCAGGCGGCTAAGCCGTGCTGCCCCTGCTGATGCTGTTGTGGCTACACTGCTGTTTATACTTGTGCTAGGATTCATCACTGCAAATATGTGTATGTGAGCTGGGAATTGCACCGCTTGCTTGTGGTGTAGACAGCCTCAGTCCTGGTGTAAACAAGTACAACTTGGGTTAAGTCTGGAGTTCTTTTATTTCATAGTAGATCTTTGTTCCCTCGTTTGTATATCCTCCAAGACCAATGGCAGCACTGTTCTAGGAAATAAGCCAGTAGGAGAGGTTATGAGAGTTGTGTGGCTAGCACCTTCCATTGTAACCTAGCATATCAACTCTGCTATGCATCTGGCTGCCATTTCCTGAGGAGCATAAATTCTGGTGTTTGGACTCTCAGACCACCTGCTAACAGCCTGGACAGTTCAATACAGAACAAAACAGTGTTATACAAGACGGGTATCTCAAAATGTGAAGCTGTTGGCAGAAACGTCCAGACATCCTGCTGCATGATTGTAGTAGTAATTTTGGTGTTTGTCAAGCTGAAAAATATTGTGGTACCATTCCAGCCAACAGCATTGTAGTTAATGTGCTCATAGCCCTATGTTTGCTTATTCTTTTGCCTCTGTCTGAACTTATCCTGAAGGGATGCCAATGGGAGCACAGAGAAAATACTTCTTTTTAAGGGGAAATGACATTTCAGTGGTGGGAACTAGCATGACTGGTTGTGCCTCCTCAAACAGGAGGATAGAAGTGGATTTTTTGTTTCATCTTCCTCTGTCATTGCAAGGCTTTGTTTACTTTTATTTTTTTTTAAATGAGAGGAAAGGTTTTATTTATAAATCATCTGTTTAATGTTTAACATTCATTGTTTTAAGTAGGGGACTTATTAAATGCCAAAGCTCTGGTGCCCAGTCAGTATGATCTTTGACTGTGTTAGTCATTTTAACAGGGATTTCTTGAAGCATGTCACCATGACTGTGAAAGGACTAAACTCCACTAATGCCTACATCTTCAAGAAATAGATCATGTGCCAAATCTTGCCCTAGTGAGAAATCCCTGCTCAGTGCTCCAAAGAAAGGTTGATCCCACAAAAACCCTGCCAGTGTGCTAGGGAGAAGCTTCTTCCAGACTTTGCAGCCATTTTAATCCCTGTGTATGGAAGCAGGAACTGATCTGTGAATTTCTAATATGCCCATCACTCTGGTATTTAGATGCCATCAGCTAGATGCTGAGAGTCTCATTTTAAAATTCTTATTTTTTGGTCCAGTAGCTGTAACATGATGTCTCTAATAGGAGCTTGAAAGCAGTTGATATTTTAATTTCAATATCTACCTCTTCAGATGAGCTTCACTATAGAAGCTGGCTAGAGCCACTGACCTTACTTTTTGTATGTGTAGAATGTCATGTTTTTCAACGTTCACTTGATCCACATAGTTGAATGAAGTGTAGGGGGCTATTACCTCTTTTCCTCCTTAGGCAACAGTCTACTTTGCCACCTTTTGTCTTGGGACTCTCGAAGGAAATCGGAAGCAAGCATGGTGGGCTTCATTACTTCTGGGTATTGCTGTTTGGAATTAATTCCTGAGTTTTTTGGGGAGGAAAAATAAAGTGAAATACAAGAGACAAATGAGAGGAGTGTCACAAAATAAAATACCCTTTCCCCTCCTAAACAGCAACAACAAAAAAAGAACAGATTTCCTAATTTCTATAACAGGAAATCTGACCTGTACTTATGTATTGTACTAGTAGTTCATTCTGAGACAGAGAGTGGCTGATAAGCTGGGGCTTGGTCTACACTTAGCTATATTGACTTAAATGTTATGTTACTTAGGGTGTAAAAACTCCACACCCGTAAGCTGTTGCTCGGCTGTCCTAACCCCCAGTGTAGATGTGGGTAGGTGGATGGAAGTATGTTTCTGTCAACCTAGCAACTGTCACTCTGGGAGGTAGTGTTCCTACACTGACAGAAAAACCTCTTCTCTCAGTGTAAGCTGTGTCTACACTATGGAGTTATGCCAGCATAACTGTGGCACCATTGCTATGCCAGTATAGTCCCCATGGAGTACACCTGTCCTAGGTGAAAAGGAAATGGATTTTCCTGATATGCACAGTGGTACATGATAGAGTGTGAAGTTATAAATGTCTGCCTATCTGGTTATTGAAAGAACATATCTGAAGAGTGGAGAAATGAGGCAGAGGGTGGGATGGCCTGGAAAGCTGGTACTATGTCTTTAAAGGTGACATCTAGATACATACATGGTCCCCTCACTATAGTATCCAAGCACCTCACAAACATAACTTATTCTCAAGACATGTCTCTGAGCAAGGGAAAATATTCCACCCTTCTTGCAGATGGGGAATTGATGTCCTGAGAGAGAAATGATTCAGCTGTGGTCACATGAGAAGTCTACGGCAAAGTCGGGAACTGAACAATATCCTATATCCTAATCCAGTGCTTTATCCACAAGACTAGCCTTAATATCTGATACATACCTGATCTGGAGACTGCATATTAAATGCATTTATAGAACAGGGAGATGGGCTAGGAGCTTGTTCCATCCACTCCCTGCATTGAGTTGGTATTTGCAGTGCCTCCAAGAAAGGGGAAAAATTAAAAAAAAAAAAAATCCTTCTTATAATGAAAATAGCAAAGGAAGAAGTAAAAGGTTGTTATTCAGCTTCTACTGTAAGGAATTAATTTTGCTTCTTATCCTCATCAATTAATATATGGATGAGAATGTGACTTCAACTTTACAAGACAACCAAGAACTGAAAGAAAATTGTCACAGTGGGACTTTAGATCTTTCCTAATTTGGAATTACTAAATGATAGAAAAGTGGTTGTCAAAATGTTTTTCACACTATAAAACTAAACAAGCGTAAGTTAGGAAAACTTGCCCAATGCCAACATGGACTCAATTATTTTAAAAAGTCTATCCCTCAAAGACCAGCTTGCTGATCTGATCTGACAACCCTTTAGAACTCCAAGCGCTCTGGTTTTGATTCCAAGCAATCAGACTGAAAGTGAAATCTTGTCTCTGACCCCAGTTTTGTTGTAAAATGCCCTAGAATGGTATTTTCACTCTGTGCTGTATTTTGGGAAGAGCATGTACACGATTAGTCAAATGCATTCTTCCCAACATGGCACATAAGTGGCTCAAGGGAGCCAGAACAGGAATTTAACAAAGCAGTAGCCAAGGCAAGCAGCAAGTCCTCATTTGTCTATCAGTGTCTGATGACATGATGAGAGCAGTATGGTTACAAGAAAACAGGATGCTAATTTCCATAATTTCCAGCACTTGGGTGCTGTGTGCTGCTTTGTCAGTGCAGCAAGGACAGCAAAATACAGGCCAACAGCTCATCCAGCAGTGAGCAAGTTGTTCAGTTTTGCTTGCTCAGACTAAAGTTTTTATCTTAGATCACCCAACTCTAGGGATTTTCAACATCTGCTTACATTTTGTTCATAAGTTACGAGAAGAGCAGGTGGGAAGTTACTATACTCAAATCTCAAAATCTGCTCTGTATTAAACAAGGGTTTTTTGCGAGTCACTAAGTTTTGTAGACTCTTTGTAATCCAGGGAGGACTTTTGTTTTTGTCTCTAGGTGGGGGGAAAGAAACCAGCTAAACACTGGAAATGGATTTGTATAGAATGGCTGTTTGCTGTGCAAGTACCTGCATTTCTGACACTCAAGGATTTTTCACACTGACTGGTCAACAGCTGCACATATATACACATTTGAAGATTGAGATCTTAGACATAGACGGTAACTGTCATGAGGTATATAAACAAGTCAGTATAATTATCTCATAGACTCATAGGTCAGAAGGGACCAATATGATCATCTAGTCTGACCTCCCGCACAAGGCAGGCCACAAAACCCTACCCATACACATTTATAACAACCCCGAACCCATGACTGAGTTATTGAAATCCTCAAAAATGAGATTTGAAGACCTCAAGCTGCAGGGAATCCACCAGCAAGCGACCCATGCCCCATGCTGCAGAGGAAGGCGAAAAACCTCCGTGGCCCCTGCCAATCCGCCCCGGAGGAAAATTCCTTCCCGACCCCAAATATGGCGATCAGCTAAACCCTGAGCATGTGGGCAAGACTCACCAGCCAGCACCCAAAAAAGATTTCTCTGCAGTAACTCAGTTCCCATCCCATCCAGCATTCCCACAGACCATTGAGCAGACTTATCTGCCGATAATCCAAAATCAATTGCTCAAATTAAACTATCCCATCATAACATCCCCTCCATATACTTATCAAGCTTAGTCTTAAAGCCAGATAAGTCATTTGCCCCCACTACTTCCCTCGGAAGGCTATTCCAGAACTTCACTCCCCTAATGGTTAGAAACCTTCGTCTAATTTCTAGTCTAAATTTCCTAATATCCAATTTGTACCCATTCATCCTCGTGCCTATATTAGTACTAAACTTAAACAATTCCTCTCCCTCCCTAACGTTAATCCCCCTGATATATTTATATAGAGCAAGCATATCCCCCCGGAGCCTTTTTATTTATATATGTCTGCAATATATAATTGTACTTGATGCTTCATAATAATTGGATATTTCATAGTACATAGTTAGAACCCTCACCCAAGAAGATATTTACCTAAAGGAAGTAATATGATTTGAGTGAATTGTATTGTGCTTATTTTCTTAACACACAAATTAAATGTTATGTAAATGTATTTAAGGTTATAGTTTAAAGGAGACCCACAAATCAATTACTAAAAATTGCAGTAGTTTTAGAATTAT
>ML675614.1:35810814-35843352 GCA_007922155.1 Mesoclemmys tuberculata | reverse complement strand
ATAATTATGCTGTATTTTCAGTACCCTCCTTGCAGGTCACCTTTTAAACCAAACAAATCCATTGTTACAACTGAAATAGCATCCTCAAATCGCATCCCCTGGCTGGCTATTGCAGCTGTAGTTGGTCTTTAACAGAGTAATGAGCCTCCCAGCAAGATGGACAGATTCAGAGTCCAAGTTCTAGCCCAAGTCACAACTTCAAAGTGCTGTCTACTCTATCTTTAGAGCACAAGCACAAGCCCCATTAACCCAAGTCTGTTGACCCAGGTTGGGAGGCTTGTTCCCACTCACTGTTTAGACATACCCCGATGGGCCTCCAAACAGTGGTTGGTCTTGCTTCCAGACCAACTGTAGAAGTCTGTGTACAGCTAGGTGTGTGAAAATCATAACTCCATCTTTAACTCTGAATTCTGTTTGCTGTGGGTTGAGGCCCTAAGTACTGAAATGCAAACCAGAGGGTAGTAGTTGTCCTCACTCAGGTAAAACTATTGATTTCAAGCAATGATTGGGTCTGGAGCATCAGTATGAAACCCAGAATGAGAAGTGAGAGCTCATAAAAGGCTTCTTTATCACCCTTTGCCTTACACGAAGGGCCAAGGAATGAGACCTATTTGAAGTCCGTGTGAATGTTTCTTTTAAAAAATTTTAATGGCAAAGATAAAAGTGTCTTAAGTGTAGCATAGGCAATCTCTGCAATACTACAACTATCAAGTACCTCAGTCCATGATAGCATTACTGTTAGGACATCATTAGCTAACAGCTTAGCAACCTGTTAGAAAAACATGATTTTGGCAAAATGAAAGAGGACTGTAGAACATTTTAAAATGATATTGTTCATGGTATCGATCAGAGCTGAAGGATGCAATTCATATAAAGAGTTTCAATTCTCTTATATTGCTGGTAGCCAAGAGTAAATGTATGGTACTCATGCAGGAATGGGAAGTATCAAAACTTAATCTAGGAAGCTATTGATCATTTTTCTGCTTTTACAGCAAAGGAGAGCTTTCATTTGTCACAATTTCCCTGTTTCCTCTATTGAATCATGCCACATTTAAAAATTTCTAGTTTAGCTGGGAGATCTCTCTACCGGGCTCTCTACTCCCAGTTTGTAGGCCCATTGGAGTGGCTGCTATTACCCAGTTGCTGTGCAGTGAGCAGTAAGTGACATTGTCCCTTGTTTCCAAGTCTGCCTTAAAGTAAAGCACTTGTGTGTCATTAGATGTATACCTGGGCTGCTCTGAATCCTTCCACATTACAAAACTTTAAGGCTTATCTGCACATCCTCCCCTATACTCACAACTGTGGTGGCACCAGAGGAAAAAAGCTGCATACTGTACTACTACAACTGGAGCCCCTAACTAAAAAGTCCATGACTATTTTCTAAGATTTCTAAATTAACTATCTTGGACATGGCTCAGACCTTTCTTTGTGGGCACTCTGCAAATATTATTAATGCAATAGAAGTATAATATAAGTGTCTGCAGAAAGTAAATGTTAGTTTCATTTGCAAATAGTTGCAGACACCAAATTTTAAATCTGTATGAACAAATATTCACACCAGAAATGAATCAAATCAGTGAATAGGAAAAATAACACATGACTTCGGTAACCTGTCAGAACTAGCCAAAAACAAACATGAAATTTTTTCAGAGCTGTTCAAGAGATAAAATAGATCAAAAACGTTGTCCAGTAGTTTCAAGCAATTAATAAATCTGAATAAATTGCTATCTGCTCACAGATGTTCCATAACAAGCTAATTTAAACCAACTATTTGTTGTGACTTATTCATGCAGATTCTCCACTTTACATACTTTTCCTAAGCATTGTCAATTGATCATGTCAGTATCAGCAGATGCTGACTTTGGTGACAAAGTTACTTCAGTGTGTTCTAGTTCCTATACTGTCCCTTTTCTTCCACTGCGTACTTCTACAAAGAACCCCTAGTTGCATTTGCTGTCATATACATGCACAGAAAAGGAAAGGTTTACAGGATCATTTTCTGTTTCCCAGTGACAGATACCTAACCATTTCCTTCCTGTTATATTCCTATTAATTTAAGTTGTTGAAGTTTGCATATATATATTCTTCAAATGCTTACTCATGTCCATTCCAAGGTAGGTGTGTGATCACCTCAAGCACCACTGCTGGAAAGCTTTTCCCTCAGTGTTATCCATCGGGTAAGCTCTGATGTCCCCTGGAGTCACGCTGTCCATAGCACCAATATAAAGGGCCCTGAAAACCCACTGTTCTCTCAGTTCCTTCTTGCCGCCCATGATGGCTGCTGGAACTATGACTTGTTCTTGCTTCTGCTGGTACTTGTTAATGGAATTTTCTGTCTTATTGTATATATTGATTAAATTTAGTAGTTAAGTTTAGGTTATTAATAGTTGGTTAAGAGTTGGCAGACCCTGCTAACTGGGGTTAGCCCCGCCTGTCACTGGGGCATGCCTCGGTCTTCAGGTTTTAGGTCTTGTCACAAGTCTATGCCTGTGAGTGACCCCCATTCCAGCTGCCTCATGTATCTGGGGGAAGCTCACATGCAGGAATGGTGCAGTATTTGTAGGGACTTCAAACCAAAAAGGCTAGAGACAACAGACTCTGGTCTACCCTCATGGAGGCAGCACTCCAACCTCCCTCAGAACCAGGCCACACGGACTCTGCACTGAGTACTTCAGCTTCAGTAAGGAGCACCCTGGCTATATTTCAGGACACCCAACATCATTCCCAAGACGAGATGCTCTGACTGCATCTAAGGATCTACAACACTGTCAAACATCCCCGGTGGCAAAGAAAGACAGGCCAGTGACAGATCCTCGGCACCGTTCACCATCACTGGTGTCCAAGAAGCAGCAAAGGAAGACTGACAGAGGCCGATCACCAACACAACAGTGGGGCAGAGGGACACAGCCAGGGGATGACCTATGTTGAGCGACTGACTCTGTGACACTTGACAACCGATGCCATGCCATGCCATGCCATGGACTCTGGTCCCATAATGGGAGCTGTTGAGTTTGGTGCTGATGGACTTGCCACCAATGGAGAAGCACCAGAGCACCATTACTCTGCTAATACCATCAATGCCGGAGGCGTTCACGGCAGCAAGGTCATTCTTGCCTTACCAGTACTATTGTCCCTGAATGTCTGGGAACAGTCGGCGGCAGCACTGATGGGAAACACTTCTGCGGGCTTGAGCCCAAGATCATGTCAAAAGGGAAGCCAGCCATGATGGCACAACCCCAATCCCCTCTTTCTCAGCACCATTCACTCGCACTGTTCAGCAGTGCTCCACTCTGGTCTCCAGAGAGATCCTGGGAGACTGATTTGGAGAAGGAGCCTTGTCTCACAAAGGAGCTGAAACCACCATTCCAGTTGGCACTATCCCGCTATGGACCCAAGTCAGGGAGTCCCACCTGCAGCATGGCCATAAGGGAAGTGACAGTTCTCCATAAAGTGGTTTTTCTGGAATCCCTGGGCTTTCCCATTGCAGCCTGGTGCCCAATCCAGAATATCATATTCAGTGGCTTCTGAGCCCAGACAACTTCCACCCCCAGAACAAGATACAGGCTCTGGTCCGAGGCCAGTACCATGTATCCAGAGTCCTGCCTGGTGCTGAGAATGAAAGTCAGGACCCAGTGCTGACCCAGGCATCCTCCTCTTCCACAGATGAAATAGTTGCAGGAACTGACATCGTGCCCTCACCTTGTAAGGTGCATCAAGAGCTCCGAAGGAGAGTAGCTCAGAACCTGGGCATCCAGGTGGAGGAAATCAGAGAGCCCTCCCATTCCCTAGTGGACATTTTGACAGCAATGGGCCCAGCAAAAGCAACCTTGCCCCTGAATGAGGTCATCATGGACCCCATCAGGGTATTGTGGCAGACCTCAGCATCCCTTCAGCTGAAGGTAAAGAAAACCAAATGGAAATAATTTGTTCCGGCTAAGGGGTTTGAGTTCCTGTATGCTCACCAGGCTCTTCGGTGGTGTCAGCAGGAAAGGCAGAGCCAACAGGGACCAACACCCAAGGCTAAGCATGGCAAAAAGTTACATTTTTTTGGGTGGAAGGTCTGTTCCACAGGTGGTCTCTAGCTCAGGATCACCAGGAGCTCCTAAGCAGGTACGATTTCAGCTCCTGGGACTCCATGCAAAAATGTAAGGAGTTACTACCACAGGACTCCAGAAGAGTTTGCCACTCTCGTAGAGGAAGGCAAATCCATAACAAAGGCATCTCGACAGGCATCCTTTGATGTGGCTTACTCAGCAGCCCAATCCATGGCTTCTGCTGTGACTATGTGGAGAAGCTCATGTCTTCAGTCATCAGGTTTCCCACATAAGGTCCAACAAACAGTGCAGGATCTCCCTTTTGAGGGTACTTTGCTCTTTTCTGGGCAGACAGACTCCAAGCTACACAATTTGAAGGATTCAAGGGACACACTTAAGTCCTTAGGTCTGCATACACCGGTCCCTGTGAGGAAGCACTATAGGCCCCAGACAACCACTCACTTCTTCCCACCTCCTGCTCAACAGGACTATAGCATGAGAAGCAGGGGCTATAGGAGGAAGCCTCCACCACAGTCTTTGTCTGTGCCTGCACTCCCACCCCCTTCCCACCCCCCGACACTTGGCAAGGTAAAAACAAGCTTTTTGATGGGATGCTTGGGGCTGACGTTCCAGGACAGTTTGTGGATCCAAATTCCCCGGGTTTTGTGGACCAGTTATCCCACTTCTATCAGGCATGGGACCATATTACCTCAGACCAATGGGTACAAAGCATAATAGCACTGGGATACACCCTTCAGTTTTGTTGTTCCCCTCCTTCGCATCCCCCCTCTCAATCCCTCTTCAGGGACTCTTCTCACAAGCAGCTTCTAGCGCAAGAGGTGCAGTTCCTCCTAAAAGTGGGAGCAGTGGATGAAGTTCCACTAGAGCTAAGGGGGTTGGGGATTGTACACCCACTATTTCCCAATCCCAAAAGCCAATGGCAGTCTCAAAGTGATTCTGGACCTGTAAAACCTCAACAAATTCATGAAGAAGCTGAAGTTCTGCCTGGTCTCCTTGGTCTCCATCATCCCCTCCCCAGATCCAGGAGACTGGTACACCGCCCTCACCTTGAAGGACACTTATTTCCACATTGAAATCTTTCAGGGACACAGAAGATTCTTCAGATTCATCGTGAACCACATGCACTATCAATTTATGATGCTGCCATTTGACCTATTGGCAGCCCCTCTGGTGTTCACCAAGTGCATGGCAGTTGTCACAGTCTACCTAAGGAGACAGCGTTCAGATTTATCTGTACCTCGATGACTGACTGGTCAGAGTTTGGACCAGACATCAGAGGCATATATGAGACTAATACAGGTGACCATCCAAGACTTAAATCTGCTCATAAATATGCAGAAATCTACTTTATGCCTGATCCAGAGGATAAAATTAATCAGACTTACATCAGATCGAGGTCTCTGTATTGACTGAGCGGTCTGTGTAGACCCGCACAGTCAATCCATAAATCGACAGAGGAAAACCACCTCCATAAGTGGCACAGTGCAGTGTACGGCGTGCGGAACAGACACGGCGAAGTCGACGGGAGATGCTCAAGTGACGTAAAAAACTTGCATATCTCTCGTCGACTGCTGCTGAAGCCAGAAGGTAAGTGTAGACCAGGCCCAGGACATTACTGGACTCGGTACAAGCCAGAGCTTTTTTCCCAGAAGCCCACTTCCAAGCAATAACAAGGCTTATAGAAAGCCTCAGGAATCACCCCATCACCATGACGTGAAATTGCTTGCAGCTTCAGGGTCACATGGCGGCATGTACCTGTGTGGTTCAGCATGCCAGGCTTTGGCTTAGACCTCTCCAGGCGTGGTTGGCATCTGTATATTCGTCAGGCTGACCCCATCTAGACTCAGTCATTACAGTTTCCCCCAACAGTGATTTACTTCTCTTGAATGTTGGCAAGACCTGCTTGTGGTGCATGCAGGAGTCCTTTATTGTCCCTCTTGACAGATGCACTGGCAACAGAGTGGGGAGCTCACTTAGGGTCCCTAAGAACTCCTAGTCTTTAGTCTCTGGAAGAGCTCTTGGTACACATCGTCAGAAGGCAGTTTGCCTGGCCTGTCAAATGTTCCAGCCATAGATAGCGGGTAGGTGCGTGTCAGTCCTTACAGACCATATAACAGCCATGTTCGATATCAACAGGCAGGGCGGAGCACGCTCCTCTCACTTGTGCCAGCAGGCACTTCACTTATGGGAATTTTGCATAGCCCACTTGGTTCACCTTGAGGCTTCCTATCTGCTGTGCTCTCAGAATGAGCTAGCACATCATCTTTGCAATGGTCTTTTCTGATCACAAGTGGTCCATTTGCCCAGAGGTCCTACAAGCCATCTTCCAGAAGTGGGGAACTCCCTAAATAACTGTTTGCAATGAATGAGACACGAAGTGTCTCCAGTTCTGCTCTTTGCTGGGCCACAGCCAGGAATTTCTGACAGATGCCTTCCTCTTGCCTTGGATGGGCCATCTGTTCTACACATTTCCACCAATCCCTCTCATACACAAGGTCTTGCTGAGGATCAGATGGAACAGAGTGCATCCTGATAGCCCCGTCCTGGCCACTACAGCACTGGTTCACCATGCTCTTGAACCCGTCGGTGAAAACAGCAATCTGACTACTTAAAGTTCCAGACCTGATATCCCAAGACCATGGTTGCCTGCATCATCCGAACCTTGAGTCCCTTAATTTTATGGCCTGGAAGCTCCATGGCTGAATCCCTTGGAGCTTGTATGCTTGGGACTGGTTCAAGAAGTTCCTTTAGAAAGCAGAAAGCCACCCTCTAGAGCTACGTACCTGGTGCAGTGGAAAAGGATCTCTATCTAGTCTGTGCAGAAAGGTGTCTCACCAATGCAGTCATCAGTGCTGTTCATTCTGGGCTATTTGCTACACTTGAAGCAGCAAGGGCTATCGGTGTCATTGCTTAGTGTACACCTGGTTGCAATTTCAGCGTTTTATCTATGGGTAAATGTCCAGTCTATTTTTGTGAACAATATCTGTAGTCATTTTCTCAAGACTGTACCCCCAGCTGCAACAGCCAGTCCCTCCCTGGGATTTTAACCTGGTATTTTCATGGGTCCCCCATTCGAGCCACTGGCAATGTGTTCTCTGCTCTACTTGTCTTGGAAGGTAGCCTTCTTGGTAGCCATTACTTTCGCTAGAAGGGTCTCAGAAATTAGGGCCCTTACTTCAGAACCTCCATACATGGTATTCTTCAAGGACAAGATCCAGCTGCGTCCTCACCCAGCCTTCTTCCCAAAAGTAGTTTCACAATTTCATAATAACCAGAACATATTCCTTCCAATCTTCTATCCAAAACTACATGCCAACAAACAAGAGCAGAGACTTCACTCACTAAACGTCTGGCATGCACTTGCCTTCTACATAGAAAGGACTAAATTGTTTAGGAAAATGACTCAACTTTTTGTGGCTGTTGCAGAGAGGATGGTCTTTGGGTCTCAGCCCAGAGAATTTCATCGTGGATCACGTCGTGTATCCACACACTCTACGATCTGATGAAGGTTTCTGCTCCTGATGGCACATTCCACAAGGGCCCAAGCATTTTTGGCAGCGTTCATGGCATAGGCCCCTAGCCAGAAAATACATAGACTAGCAACGTGGTTGTCCATCCACACATTCGCATCTCACTGCATCCTCACTCAGAAGGCTAGGGAGGATGTTGGATTTGGCAGAGTGGTGCTACAGTCTGCTTGTCAGTGAACTCTGAACCCTCCACTTGTGCAACTGCTTGGAAGTCAGCTACATAGGAATGGACATGAGCAAGCACGCGAAGAAGAGCACACTCCTATGTTGGAATGGACATAAGCATCTCAAAGAACAACAGTTACAGAAGGTTAGTAACTTTTTTCTTAAGATTTGGTCTGGTAGAAAGGGGAGAGAGAGAGCATTCCAAGAGCAGCAACTGGACACTTCTGCCTAACAAACAGAGCCTTGGAGAGAAATGTACCCGTGTCTCTATCATCAGGTAAAAGTTGCATTTTTCATTCATCATAAAAGGAATAGGACGTCATAGTGTTAAAACATAGGACTGGGAGTCGGAGGATCTGTGTTGTTTCCAGCTCTCTGCCATGCTTTCTGCCATTAAGCAAGACATTAAACTATGCTAGGCCTCAGTTTTGCCATTTGTAAAAAGAGAATACTACTTACCCTCCTCACAGTGGTTTGTGAGGCTGAATTTATTGTAGAGCACTTTGAGAGTCTCAGGTGCTATTAAGTGCCAAGTATTGTAAGTTCCTGGAGGCTGGCACTGTTTGTTCTGTGTTCGTACCGTGCCAAGCACAGTGGGATCCTGGTCCATGACTGGGCTCCTAGATGCTATGATAATATAAATAATTATTAGAAGGGTTTATCTGACATTGCTTTTATTACCTTTCTGCTGTTTTGAGTTAAACTCTGATAGAACAATACTAAAAGTTTAAAACAGCATTTTATCTACACAAGTTGTCGTCTATTATTTTTAGTTAAATCCTTTCTTAAAAAACTAAATTTTGGAGGCTATGTAACCCTGCCCTGAGCTAGGCCTTGTGAGTGCCCTCGTGAAAGTAGAACGTTAAATGGTGGTTATGTTGGCAACTGTATGCACAAAGCTCATTCAATTAATTACTGACTCGCCAGCGAACAATTTACTGAGTCAGAAGGAAGGGGTAACTCATTTGGAAGTATTACTAAATGGGTACCAGCCCTGTAATATAAATAGACTGAGCCTCTGTCTGTGATGTCAGGACTAAGAGGGAAAGAGTTCACAATGGAATCTCCCTCCCTCTGTCCCGCCATCTGCGGTGTTCCATTTGTTGCTTTTCCTGGATCCTTATGCCTTCCCATCACGTTTTCCCTTAGCCACAGCTTCCACCCTGAAGGTAATGCTGAACATCTGATTAGATGTAAAGAGGTAAGTAAAGGGCTAAAAATTCTAGAGTATAATATCTCTTCCCCCGATTCATGTAAGCTCTCACCTACCCCATTCCCACCTCCCCACCAACAGACATGAGCACAGTTCCTTTAATTAGTTTATGCTGCCATCAAAAGCTAGTGGGATTATGAAGGCCGATTCCTGCTGTGCTGTCCCCACTGCTCCCAGTAGCTTAGGGGCTTTCTCACGTCAGACCTAGGAGAAAATATTGCCAACCCCCTAAGCATTCAAATATCATTAGATTGTTTTAAACATGAGATTTTTAAATAACTTTTTACAAATGTGTTTTCTTTCTGGCCTCTGAGTTTTCACATTTCCAACCTATGATAGCCAACATGCGGGCTAGAAACTTTTAAAAATTTTTTTAAAAAATCACTTGACTTCAGGAGCTGCGGCTTTAAGTAAAACACTAAATATTGCAAAATTTGTGACAAAATCACAGAAGTTGGCAGTGCTGTAAATACTTTCTTGGTATGACAGTAGGCCTTCTGGGTTGTTGCTGATTGAGATCCACTCACTGCAGTGGTGCCTCCTGCTGGCCCTCCTTGGGATGAGCTCTAACAGTTGGAGTATCCTCTTTGGGGTACTTTTCCTGTCATCCTCTCATCCTACAGACCCCCCCCTCAC
Organism: Mesoclemmys tuberculata; assembly: GCA_007922155.1. Lineage (NCBI taxonomy): Eukaryota > Metazoa > Chordata > Testudines > Chelidae > Mesoclemmys > Mesoclemmys tuberculata. Next base: position 35,833,753 of record ML675614.1, on the reverse strand, counting down.
GCCAAAAACTGCAGCCTCCTCTTCATGACTTGGCCCTCTGGAGGGGTCACCATCTATGTTTTTCCCTTCCAGAGTTACCCAAGTTCCTATGCAAACAGTCCCAGGCAGTCTTCTCCTGTGCTGCCCAGTGGCTAGTAGGGGAACCCTGGCTCACCATCTACTCCGGGTTCCAGTAAAGGGACCCTCAGCTCAGCAGTTCTGGGCTCTACTCTCTCAGCCCTCACTGCTCCTTCCCTGGACTGATTTTCCTACTTTTCCTCATTTCTCCCCTTCTCTGGGAGTACCAGCCTCAAACCAATTTCCTTTTCCCAGGGAGTGACTGCCCTTTCCCAGCAGCAGCCCCTGTCTATAGCCTGCTACCTGGCTTTATACAAGCCCCTCCTGTTCCTAATCAATCAGTTCCCAGCTCCCTGGCACACCCTCTAGGTGCAGCATAGGGAATGAATTGGCCAGGTTGGCCACCTTAGAATTTTCCATGCCTGTGTGGGGTGGATACCCCATCACGGATATAACCATACAGCCACGTATCCATGGCCTTTTGAGAAGAGCAGAAACCACATTAATGGGGTCAAATTAAAAAAGATGGGTGGGACTGTTAGTCTTTCTTCACTCCAGTTAAGTGCTGTGAGAATTTTTGCCCAATGAACCTACAGAGAAGAGCATTGTATGGGCTATACCTGTACATGAGAGGAGATGTCAGGGCTGAGGAGCACAGACGCTACAGTGGAAGCTTTAGAAATATGTCATAATGATTGGCTTATTAAGGAGGAACTCAGTCTCCACCTTCTGGATGGAATTTAGGTTGAATACATAGTATCCTCTCTGAGTGGAAGTCCTTATCGGTAGGAAAATGACCTGTCTAATAAACTTGATCTAGCAGGTATTGAGACCAGATAGAACGAAGGGTGACCTGAATTTCTTTAATAAGAGCCTTTCTTTAACAGTCTTGCTTCCACTTTCTCTTCAAAGTATTAAACATGATTTTCTGAAACCATGTAGAATATAGTTTGTCATGGCCGTTTAACCAAGTTAAGCACTGGTTCAATTGCATCCATTACGTGTACCTGTTTTGGACAATAGGAAGTTCTCCTTCGAGTGATTGCTCAGATGCATTCCACTTAGGTGTGTGCGCGCCCACGTGCACAGATCTGCGGAGAACTTTTCTAGCAGCCCCTGCAGGGGCCGGTCCCAGTGCCTCCTGGAGTCCCGCCCTTATGCGGTGGTACATATAGCGCGACCGGCCCCTCCCCTCCTCAGTTCCTTCTTTCCGCCCGTGACGGTCGGTTGAGAACTACCCCTGCTCTTCGAACAGGCTTTATTTCTCCTTAAAGTGAGTAGTTAGCTTAATAGTTCATCCCGAACTCAGTTAGTTTACAGTTAGTGAGGGTTGTTAGTTAGTTTAGGGAGCCTTCGGGCTCACGGCGACCTGGCCATGCCGGGCTCACGGCGACCCGGCCATGCCGGGCTCGCCGGGCTTTAAGCCATGTGCTGGCTGCGGTAAGGCCTTCCCAGCCAGCGACCCCCATGACCGTTGCTTGCGGTGCCTGGGGGAGCTGCACCGTACCGATCGGTGCAGCATCTGTAGGTCCTTTAAGCCTCGGACTCAGAAGGAGAGGGAGGTGAGGCTTAGGACCTTTTTAATGGAGTCCGCCTTGAGTCCGGCTTCCGAGCCTTCGCGGACTACTCCAACACCGAGCGTCTCGTCGGTGCGGAGTGCGCCTCCGGCACCGGGGGCCTCGGTGCCGAGCAAGAAGAAGCGCTGCCCGCGCTTGCAGCGCTCCCCCGCACCACAGGAGCGGCCGGGGTCGAGCTCGGAGGTGATCCTCCTGACCGACGTGCCGCCGGCCCCTGCTTCGGCACCGGGCCCGGCACCGGCACCGACCAGGGAGGTTCCCCCAACTCCTGTGAGTGGGGGACCCCCTGCACAGGTTCCTTCGACGCCGGACGCGTTCGAGGCGGCACAGGCCTTGCTGGCTTTGCCCACGCCTCCGGCACTCTCTCGCCAGAGAGTCAGGACCTGTTTCCCAGGGCAAACCCGCGATGGGGGACCCCGAAGGGTGGGCGGCCCCGACGGGGGATAGGCCGCCCACCACCCGACGCCGGAGAGTCGATCTGGGAAGCTCCTCTCCATCTTCATCTTCGGACGACGCGTTGCGGCACCGTTCCCGGCACCGCTCTAGGTCCCGGCACCGTTCCGAGTCCCGACACCGCTCCTCTTCGTCGTCAAGTTCCGACTTGGCACCGAGACGGCGTTCTCGGCACCGCTCCCCAGCACCATCCAAGAGGTGTCGAAAATCATCCCCTCGGTACCACTCGTCGTCTTCGGAGTCGCCTCGTCGGCACCGTAGACGCAGCCGCTCTTCGGGATCGTCGCGTGGCGGGTCCCGGAGCGCTTCTGCTCGACGTCGTCGTCGCAGCCGTTGTTCTGACTCGCGTTCAGCCCGGCTTCAGGAACAGGTACCGCAGCCGGCACTGCAGATGGTACCGGAGTTTCAGTCGGCACCGGCTCTTCCTACAGCGGTGCCGACATCGACTCTTGCGGCACCGGCTTGGCCTCCGGCACCGGTGCCGCCTCTGAGCTGGCCACAGGCACCCTGGCAGTGGCCGATGTGGGCCCAGTGGGCAGCTCAGTTGGGGCAGGGAACTACGTCGGCCCCTGCCTCTGTCACCCAGACACAACAAGCACCCTCGGTGCAGGAGGGTGACCTTCCCTCTGGGGAGGAAGAGGAGGAGGACCCTGGGGAGGGCCCCTCCTCGGGACCCCGCCACCCATCCTATTCGTCCTCACCAGACGAGGCGGCTGTAAGGGACCAAGGGGCCCCATTGGTTGACTTCAAAGCTCACCAGGAGCTGATGAAGCGGGTGGCTTCGAACCTTGGCCTTGAGGTCAAGGTCTTAGAGGAAGAGGTGGACCCCCTCTTTGGGCGTGTGGGGTCACAAGGTCCGGCTAGGGTTGCCCTCCCGGTCCACGAAAGGGTTCTGCGCCTGGCTAAGGCAGTCTGGCAGACCCCCGCCTCGATTGCCCCTACCTCTAAGGGTGCCGAGAAAAAGTATTACGTGCCGACCGAAGGGCACGAATACCTGTATGCGCACCCTGCAGCAGGTACTTTGGTGGTCGATGCCGCCAATCAAAAAGACAAGCAGGGTGCCCAAAGCGCCTCTCCCAAGAACAAGGAGGGCAGGAGGTTACACCTGTACGGGAGAAAGGTCTATTCCACTGGGGCGCTTCAGTTTAGAGTGGCCAACCATCAGGCCCTCTTAGATAGATACAATTTAAACCTATGGGACTCTTTGAGGAGGTTTTCAGAGTCCCTCCCTCCGGACCAGGCCGCAGACTTTAACATTGTCCTGGAGGAGGGTATCAAGGTGGCTAGCGCAGCGCTGCAATCGGCCTCAGACGCGGCGGACACAGCGGGCAGGGCTATGGCCTCCGCCGTGGCCATGCGGCGGGCAGCGTGGCTACAGTCCACGGACTTATCCCCAGAGGTGCAGCACTCCATCCAGGACCTGCCCTTCGATGGAGCTGCCCTGTTCTCCGATAAAACTGATGAGAAACTGCATGCCCTTAAAGATTCCAGGGCGACCCTGCGTTCGCTGGGCCTCTACACGCCCCAAGCGACCAGGTTGCAGAGCCGCCAACAGCCGCAGCAGCCGCCTCAGCGTCAGCGTCAGCAATCGAGGCCGCAGCCCAGACCCTTCCCTCCCGCAAGGGGAAGGGATAGGAGTAGGGGCTCTGGACGGCGCGACCGTGCAACGTCGTCCGCCTCTTCTTCTAAGGGACCCTCCCAAGACCCTAAGGGCAAGGGTCGGTTTTGATGGTGTCTCCGAGGGTGGCACCGTCTTATGTTCCCTGGGTGGTCCCCCGCCTTTCAAGGACAGGCTAAGGCCTTACCTCGGCCTGTGGCGGGAAATAACATCGGACCAATGGGTCCTGAACATTGTGCGCTGGGGCTATGCCCTTCAGCTTCTGGCCTTTCCTCCCCACTCCCCCCCCCCCGTCCCTCTTCAGGGACCCCTCTCACGAGCAATTAGTCCTTCAGGAGGTTCATTCCCTCCTGCTCAAAGGAGCCGTAGAAGCGGTTCCGCCGCTCGAGGTGGGGACGGGATTCTACTCCAGGTACTTCCTCGTCCCCAAGGCCAAGGGAGGCCTCAGGCCTATACTGGACCTGCGCAGGCTCAACAGGTTCATGAGAAAGCTGAAGTTCCGCATGGTGTCCCTAGCGTCCATCATTCCCGTACTAAACCCAGGGGACTGGTTCGCCGCCCTCGACCTGAAGGATGCGTACTTTCACGTCTCCATCCTTCCCGCCCATCGGCAGTTCCTAAGGTTTATGGTAGCTGGTACTCACTACCAATTTACGGCCTTGCCCTTTGGCCTGTCTTCCTCCCCCAGAGTGTTTACCAAGTGTATGGCGGTGGTAGCGGCCTTCCTGTGGCGCAGGGGGGTCCAGATTTTTCCCTACCTGGACGACTGGTTGATCAGGGGCAAGACCAAGTCGCAGGTTCGCGAGGCGGTCTCCTTCGTCCAGACCACCTGCCAAGCTCTGGGGCTGCTCATAAACGAGCAGAAGTCCACGCTGTGTCCGGTGCAGCGTATAGACTTTATAGGGGCCCACCTAGACTCGGTGCGGGCCATAGCCTCCCTCCCACGCTCGAGGTTCGAGGCAATGACGGCGATAATATCGCAACTTCAGAGGTGCCTTACGACAACAGCCAGGCAGTGCCTGCAGCTGTTAGGCCACATGGCCTCGTGCACCTACGTAGTGAGGTTGGCCCGCCTCAGGCTCAGGCCCCTCCAAGGTTGGTTGTCCAAGGTGTACATGCCCAGCAGGCATGCTCTGAACAAGGTGGTAACGGTGCCCCCTGCGGTGTTGGGGTCACTGAACTGGTGGCTGGACCCCGGGACTGTGTTGGAAGGGATCCCTTTCAGGGCTCCCACCCCCTCGGTCACGCTGATCACGGACGCATCAGACCTGGGGTGGGGAGCCCATATCACCGGTGGTCTGACCACGCAGGGACTTTGGTCCCAGGGAGAGGCTGCCCTCCATATCAATGTCAGGGAACTGAGGGCAGTCAGACTAGCTTGCGAAGTGTTTCGCCACTCTTTATTGGGGAGAATGGTGCAGGTGTTAACAGACGATACCACTGCAATGTACTATATCAACAAACAAGGGTGGGCGCGCTCCTCGGTGCTGTGCCAGGAAGCGCTTCGACTTTGGGACTTGGCGGTGAAGTTCAACTTTTGTTTAACCGCCTCTCACCTGCCGGGGGTCAGGAACGACGAGGCGGACCGCCTCAGCAGGTCGTTTCTACCCCAGCACGATTGGTCTCTCCACCCGGAGGTGGCGGACAGCATTTTCCATCTGTGGGGTGTTCCCCGTCTGGACCTGTTTGCATCGGCCTGGAACACGAAGTGCCCGCAGTTTTGCTCGCTAAGGGGTCGCGAGCCGGGCTCTGTTTCGGACGCTTTTCTCCTCCAATGGACACGGACGCTCCTGTACGCGTTTCCCCCCTTCCCGCTCTTGCCCAGGGTCCTCTTGAAAATCAAGAGGGACAGAGCGGAGGTCATCCTGATCGCTCCAGCGTGGCCGAGGCAGTACTGGTTTTGCCTGCTTCAGGACCTGTCGGTCGCTCCCCCGATCGAGCTCCCGAGGAGACCGGACCTGCTTTCCCAGGACCACGGTCGCCTGCTGCATCCCAACCTCGACTCCCTGCACCTGACGGCCTGGAGGCTCTCTGGTTAACGGAGGAGGAGAGAACCTGCTCGGAGCAGGTCCAACGCGTGCTGTTGGGAAGCAGGAGGCCCTCCACGCAGCTCGCCTACAGGGCCAAGTGGAGGAGGTTCACCTGCTGGGCGGAGTCGCGTGGCGTAACCCCCGGTACGTCCCCCATGCAAGATGTCCTGGATTACCTGCTGCATCTTAGGCTACAGGGGTTAGCGTTGGCCTCCCTCAGGGTACACCTGGCGGCCATCTCGGCATTCTATCTGCCGATGGGGGGACGGTCCCTGTTCTCCCACCCTCAGGGGAGTTGAGAGGCTTTACCCGCAGGTCCGTGACCCGGTGCCTCCCTGGGATTTGAACCTGGTCTTAGATAGGCTAACAGGTCCCCCCTTTGAGCCCTTAGCCACCTGTCCAATGATGATCCTTTCCTGGAAGGTGGCTTTTCTCGTGGCCATTACCTCGGCCAGGAGGGTCTCTGAGCTAAGGGCCTTAACCTCGGAGCCCCCCTATACCGTGTTCTACAAGGACAAGGTTCAGCTTAGGCCTCACCCAGCGTTCCTGCCTAAGGTAGTCTCCAGGTTCCATTGTAACCAAGATATTTTCCTCCCCGTGTTTTTTCCTAAACCGCACGGGTCCGAGGACGAGAGGAGACTGCACACCCTCGATGTGAGGAGGGCGCTGGCGTTCTACCTAGACAGGACGAGGCCGCTCCGAAAGACCACGCAGCTCTTCGTCGCGGTGGCAGAGAGGATGAGAGGCTCCCCGGTCTCCGCCCAGTGCATCGCCAAGTGGATCACCGCCTGCATCCGGCTCTGCTACGAGCGTGCAGGCGTCCGGCTCCCAGGAGTGGTGACGGCTCACTCGACAAGGGCCCAGGCCGCGTCGGCAGCCTTCCTGGAAAGGGTCCCCCTGGATGACATCTGCAGGGCTGCCACCTGGTCTTCGGTGCACACCTTTGCTGCGCACTATGCTGTCGTCCAGCAGTCAAGGGACGACGCGCGAGTCGGCAGAGCCGTGCTGAGGGCAGCTCGCCGTTGACTCCTACCCACCTCCAAGGTATGGCTCGCTAATCACCTAAGTGGAATGCATCTGAGCAATCACTCGAAGGAGGAAACGTAGTTACTTACCAGTAACTGTTGTTCTTCGAGATGTGTTGCTCAGATCCATTCCACACCCACCCTCCGTCCCCGCTGTCGGAGTCGGCAGAAAGAAGGGACTGAGGAGAGGAGGGGCCGGTCACGCTATATGTACCGCCGCATAAGGGCGGGACTCCAGGGGGCGCTGGGACCGGCCCCTGCAGGGGCTGCTAGAAAAGTTCTCCGCAGATCTGTGCACGTGGGCGCGCACACACCTAAGTGGAATGGATCTGAGCAACACATCTCGAAGAACAACAGTTACTGGTAAGTAACTACGTTTATCCTATGTACACTGGCCCTTAAAGGTGAAGAGAAGGAGCCAGTCCTAATTGAGAGCAGCTGTTCAAAGATACAAGTCTAGCAGACTTAGTAAATGAAATATCTTAGACTGAGGCAGGGGAACTTGACAGGAATCAAATGTCCAAGTAAAAGTTAAATTTCCCTTTGTGGAGGGTAGACGATATAAACTGTGTGCCATTCCTGTGTCAGCACCTTGATGGCAAATTCCCTGATAGGTTTCCAAACTGCACTTCTCTGTTTCACTATAACGTTATTCAAATCTATGTACATAATTTATGCTAAATGTAGGGGACCAGGACATGACTCATTTGTACCACTATGAAATATTAAAGCTTCCAAGCAGCTTCAATTACAGACCAGTCACACTGGACACAAGAACCTGATATGCTGATCTATAATACTGTGTACCCCTTCCTTATTGCATTGCAAATAATGTAGAATCTTATCCAATTGAAAATCATAGTGTGATGATTTTAGAATACAGGGATACAGAAAGCTACTATCAGGTGGGCTGCCTCATTAGTTAAAGAAAATTAGGAAATTAATAAAACCTTTGCACTTCTATTATGCTTTTCACCCAATGACCTGAGAACCCTTTAAAGACTCCCCTTATCCAGCAGGCAAGCACTGCTTTGATGGAAGGATGTCTGGGGAAACTGAGGAACCAGCCAGACAGGTTGACACTTGTCTTTTGTCAATGTTTTAAGTGGGTTGGGTTGCAGTTCTGACTTGAAAGGTTGTGGGGAGGGGAAGGAGAACACTGAGGAGAGTCTCAAGTAGGTTGCTGGTGACTAGGCATGAAAATTGCTTGAATATGTTATCCCACTCTTAATATTGGTTATCGGCTAATGAAATCACAACACTAGGCAATGACTGACTCAGGACTACTTGATGGCCAAGGTCCCAGTACCAGGTACTTGCTGGCCAAGTTGACCCCTGCCCAGTGTCACAAGTGACACAAATGAGTCAGTGAGAGCCAGGAATAGAAACCAGGGTTAGTGATTGAGTTCCCTGCTCTAACCAAAAGACCACATATTCCTAACATGTAGAAAACAAACATCAGGGCCTCCATCTTCTGGTTTACAAAGAGCATCATGCTGCAAACCAAGCTATGGAGACACATTGTAAGGAAACAGTACGCGAATCAGAATATCCTTCATCAGTATGAAGAATGAACAAACAAAAGTCTATATCCTTTTTTTGCAGAAGTATCTGGATTTTTTTTATCTATATTTTTAGAATTCCTAAAATGGTAAATGATTTTAAGTGAATAAGGACCACAGAATTATATTTAAGCTATAGGTATCCCCAGTCAGAATTCTCCAGTACCAGGCTGGCCCCAAAAACACAGTGAGCTCTAATTTTATGTTGAAGTTCTATTGGCCTGCACTTGCATTTGCATAGGAATATGAATGTGCACAGAACTGAATCCATGCAGATGACACTATACATGAAACTAAGCCAGATTGAGGTATTAATTGAAAATCTGATCCCTTGTATCTCGGCTCCTGTTTCCTACATAATGAAGTCGCTGGCAGATTGAGATCAGTTTACGTGTCAGTTAATGCAAGATCTTTGTGCAGAAAGCTTCCAGTCAGATCTATTTTCAGGTAAATAGTTCATATTGTTCACTCTTAAAATGCATGATGAGAACATAAAATATGACTTTATTAATTTGCATGCACTGTATGTAATGACCTTTGATGTGGGAGCTTGCAGGATCTTTCCAAATATTCGATTAAAATTAAACATGGATCAGAAGCTAGGAAGGATCACAAAAATACACTTCTCTGACCAACTTTTGATTATGAGGAAGAAGTCCAAGGAGGGGGCAAACAGGTTTACTAGAAGGAAAAGGTCAGATTTAATTTGAAGGTTTTCTGAACAGTAGTAATATTGCAGAGAGAACAATGTATAGACCTTTCAATAAAATAGAAACTAATGTGTAGTCGTTTCTGTCACTGTCTTATCTGAGCATTAATCGATTATGCACATAACCCTGTGAAATAGTATAGGTGGATAGAGACCTGAGGCATCGCAAAATTATGTCAGTTCTTAAAGGTCACTCAGGAAGTCTGTGGCAGAGCTGGGAGCAAACCTAGATTTCCTGTGCCTTATCACAAAACTATGGGACAAGAAAACATAAAGATGTTGGTGTCATAAAATGTGAAATGGAACAACAGGTGTTTTAGAATTTCACTGGCACCCCCAATAGATGCTAGCCTTTAATAACTCTCTGTGCATTCATTTGAAGATACCTTCAGTCTGGCAATAGGGTTTTGCCTCTATATGCAAGTTCAGCAGTTGCCCAACTGTGGTCTGTAGATCATGGAGCACTTACTGGTTGGTCTTCTGAAAGAAGGCTGGACACATGATGCTCCAGTTTTTTCAATGCAAAGAAGAGCCTGATGGCTTGGAAAGATGGCTGGAAACAAGGAGGAGAAGCCAATTTATCTGCCTCTGCTAGGGGCCACTGCTCTACAATAGGAGAGGCGTAACCTTGAGGGAAGAGAGTACCAAGTAGCAAAGAAGGATACATCCAAGGGGGATCAGATGACAAAAGAATATGTTTAGGGGAGGAGAGGGAGAGAGAGCAAGAGAACTGATGAGGAGTTGAAATGGAGAACAAAAGTGTGATTCCTTTCTTTGTAAAGGGACGAATCTTTATTGCATTAAAGACAGCTAAACCACATTATTAATTTCCTAAAATGACTGCTTAATATAAACACTTGCTGAAATTGCCACAGGGATCTTTTGTGAATGGGATGTGACATGATTTATGAGACACTTTCTATTAAGATGTGGTCCACATTATATGAAAATGTTTGAGAATCTTCCATGGTGCTAGCATCAACTCTGTTCTGATCCCCTGCTGTGCTACTAACCCATCTGTGTTGCCTTGGGGTATGTAATCTTGGTGGGCTTGTTTTCAGTAGAAAGATGTCATGTTTGAATGCGATTGTGAAGACTTGAGTTGGCTGACATGATACTGAGCATAACCAACCAGTCAGTATAGACTAGGTCAAATAGAGTTCAGTATTGTCAACTAATTGCATTTTAAACCTGGCTGGTACCAGGGACTACTCTCTCGCCCTAGCTGCTGCAGTACCCAAGAGAGTTGTCTGCACTCCAGCCATTCACCCATGTTCTTCCTCCCCTGGGTACAGCCCTAAACAGGTGATGGTGTTCTGCCATCCCTTTGTCTCTGGGGAATTCCTTTTTCACTAGGGGATTGTCTAACGTGGGGAGAGTTTCTGGGTCTAAAATACAGCCCAGAATTGGGACCTCTGCTTTTAAGATATCATCCAAAATATCTATATCTAAAAATTACAAGGTTATGCCAGTTATCTGTCTCTAAAAGAAGAAAAGTTGAGTTGGCTGTGAATTCATGGAGTTTTACTATTTCTAAATCTGATTCTTAGACCACTAAGGTATTTAATCACCACTAATGCGCAACGTTGTCCAACCCTTCTAAAAATATCAGGGGTATTTAGTTTCAGTGATCTTCACCTTGTACTGGTCATTTGCCTACATGAAGCAGAAAATATTTTCCAAGAACCATTATTATTGGTATATGTGTATTTACTCCAGTATTAGAAGCCAAGACATTAGAAGCCAAGCAGGATTCAAAGGTATAAATTTTTAACAGTAAGAGTTATTAACCATTGGAACAATTTACCAGTGTCTCAGTGATAACCTCAGAACCATGGTATAAAATATTAATTCATGCAACATTTTGCTTTTGACAGTTCTTGCAATCCAGAAACATCACATAGGGTAGAATGTTGGCCCCACTGAATGTGGTCAATGGCAAAACTCCCATTGATTTTTTTAAATTTATTTATTTTACTGGGGCCAGGATCTCATCCATAGTTTTGGTGTGCTAGGCAACCGCAGTCCACTGACTATGTTCATTTTAGTCAATACCTTTCCTGAAAAGATTCTTGGACAGTCCATGCATCATGGATTAATGCATCATTAATATGCACCACTGTCCCTTAAGTCTAGGCAATTCATTTTGTATGATGTTTTCTGTAGGTCAGGCATTAGCCTGAATTTTGCTTCACTCTGATTTAACCTTGTTCACTGCTATTAGTCAAAGTGTTGAGAATTCTAAGAGTACAAATGGATGGAAGGATTTGGTTTAAAAACCTTTCCTCTTTTCCTGCCCCTCCATGGACGGAAAGTCAATGTTCTCCAAGCTTTGGTTTTAAAAAAATGACAAGAAATTGCCTATTTTATTGGAGGGGAGGAAAAAATATATCTAAACAAGGTTGGCACTGTTGCTGTATATCATCAGGTAAGTCTGTTTTATTTGAAATAATTGATTTTTTTTTCCAATTTTCTTTCAAAATGGCCCGATTTTTTTTTTCTTGCTCTTGCTAAGACTTGCTCTGTCATGAGGCTTACCCTGATCAGATTAAGCCATAGTGTCCTTTGTAATCCTACTGGTTTCATCCATGCCATCAGGATTCATTTTTAGCCACTGTTAACAATAATAACAGAGCTTTGATAACAGTTTTATGAATTTATGAAGTTTTAATACATCAATAATGCCAATGACACACAATTGTGATATTTGAGGAACCAAAATTTCCAGCATGTCTTTGATGCGTGTATTCTGTCCAAAAGGTTGGACTGATGTGACTGTCATGTATGAAAATGGGAGGCTTCTTATAACTTACATTTATTGCAAATATTGTGGTGTTTTTAGCAGCGTTTGACATAACCCTGAATAAATAAAACTCCTAGAAATTATAAAGTTCTGTTTGTAAATGTTTTATTATAAGAAATAGTATAAACTATAAACTATTATAAGAAATAGTATAATTTTAGTTTTTTCCTTTTAAATTGTCAGATTATCACATACATGTTAATAAATAGTGTAGCTCATGACCAATTTGCAATTTCCTTCTCATCCTACAGCATACTGTATGCGGTGAGTTCAGACATAGTTCGAACTATCTGTGCTTTTTTAAAATTCTGAAATATCTTAAAAGCCCTTTTGGTATTATGCTATGTAATCTCTATGTTCTAGCCACATGGTAATGTGCAATTGTAACTAGATTTTTTGCTAAGCCTCTGAAAAGCTGTCACTTAGGCCCATGTGCTCCCATGGCTTGCATTTCAAAAAGTTAGGGAGATTGCAACACAATCTTCCTCAAAATCTTATGTGCCTTCCCCTGGGGTGCCTGCCATTCCAACTTTCAACACACAGAGGTCTGCAAACTCAGAAGAGGTAAGTGTGATTTACTGAAGAGATGTAGGAGGAGTCAAGGCAAGCCAAAGTACGATGTATGCTGTCTTGGCAAAACAATTTAAATTACTCTTTTCTGTAGTAAGATAAGGTGGCTCATACGAGCAAGAGTGAAGTACTTTGCACCTTTCACAAGTCTCTCTCTTTTTGTCTCCCCTCCTGAAATCTCTTCAGCTGACTTTTCTAACCTCACCTGTTGCTGGTTGTATATGTTTTGGTCATGGCAAGTTGGCATGATATGTATGTCAAGATGCAATTCATATTTGTAGTCAGATTTTTTGGATCCTATCTCATTTCTACACCTTTTGCTCCAAAAGGAAACAATTTCCTCTACTGTCAAGATCTGTCTAGTCCCATCTAACTGAATAAGATTATTGATTAACAAATGCCAGTGGCAAAGATCTAACTCAACTCTTTCCAGAAAATTGCAACACATACCTGTTGTTAACAAAGGCTGCTTTAATACAAACCTTACCGATGTAAAAATTAACAGAGAAACAGAAACTAATCTTTCACCCATAAAGTGATATGACAGAGGGATTGCACAGCGCGTAGATGAGGCTGGAAAATGCAAATTACTGCTTTTCACGCTACAGTCTCTTTTTTAACAGGTAAGCAAGCTTCAGCTTCTTCTGCAGAACTTGATAACTAATTCACAGGATAGGTTGATTAACTACCTTTGTTTTGGTAACCATTTAAAAATGTATCATGTCTTAAATATCCAATATGGGCCCACCAAATCACAGTGAAGTCAATGGGACTCTTTCCATTGACTTCGGATCAGGCCTTTGGTCCCAATCCTTCAATCAGATCAGCATGTGTGGATCTTTGCACCTTGCACAGGTCTGCTGATGTCAGCTGACTTCTTCACAGGTGCAAATAACTTTTCCTTCTATATGTGGATCTGGTTGCTGAATTGGGCCCTTAATTTCTATATTTTCCATTAATTTTATTTTCCCAGCATCTCATCTAATCTAATCGACTTTTTTTGTTACTTATGTATATTATTTCAAAAGAGAGAGATTAGAGTACAGTGAAAGCTGCCCAATTTTAATTACCCTTATTTAGGGGGTGAAGTGTGGGGAGCACATTTCTTAATAACAGAAATAAATATTTAGAGCTTTTAAATTTGCAAATGGCTATACAACTATGATTGGATGTTGATGATAAGAGATTGCCAAAAATAAGTTAATGACTAACTAGCTAAATATTGACTTTAAATGAACCTAGAATGGGTGAACTGTTTTGAAGGAAATAATGCTTGGCAGTATCTTAGTATCTTCCATCTGAGGATCTCAAACCAAGTGATTTTAATGAAAACCCAAACCCACCTGTGAAGTGGGTAATTGTATTGCTGGGGTGACTGAGGCGCAGAGAGATTAATTCATATAGTCAGTAGCAAATTAACTTTTAGTGTGAGGGGCAGGCCTACCAAAATCAGGCAAACCCAATGTAAACTGTGTAGAGTGACACCTCCCACCCCCCAGAGAATCTTCCAGTGCTATTACCCAGACTCTGCTTGTTCTATGGATAAACTGGGGGCTCCAATCCCGGCTCCAATCAATCCCTCATCTCTCACCAGCAGCAATGAATTTTTTTTACAAATGACTAATTGCAAAAGAGTACAATAATAAATAAGTAGTAAATGTTAAAGGAATTCCGTATGTCTAGGGAAACATCACAGCATCTCCTCACTCATACCATGCTTCATGCAAACAAACATTATAGGCTTCAGGAAAGCCTTGCAAAATGAAGTCCTTTATACATAGCCAGCATCGTGTTGTAACCTGAAGTAATATGTCTGTGAAGATATGACTAAAGTAAACAAGCCACCAATTATTTGGTTATGAAATCAATATAAAAATACCATGTAAAGGTTCAGTAAATTAGAAATGGAAAGTTATACTGGTGCACGTTGTAAAAAGTAACAATTATTCAGATTCTGATCTCAGGAACAGGCTAATACTGATGTAACTGAGATGAGAACATTGCCCTTTGTTATAATCTCATTATTCTACTAATTGTTTTGGGAAATGCTGTACAGCATCAACACACACTGAAATGTCATAACTATTTTAATGCATCCATGACTGACTACCTGATGGCATTGTGGTGCATCCTTTATCCTCCTCTAATAATACATAATAGTCTATATGAAAGCCTGCGATTGGTAGTTTTATGAGAAATTAAACACTGTACAACATCAAAATAATTCAGCTTGAAGTTACCAATGCTGCCCTATAAAAACTCAGTGTCATGTGAAATGATTTGCTTTTTGTTTTTAAACATCATGGACAATTATTTTCTCCCTCTACTAGAGTGCATATGCAGATGTTTCGGAGTTGTAAGAGGCATGTCAGTCAAACGGTATATAATACTTGAAGAAATACAGTAATTCAAGACTGCCATCCTTGGATGCTTACTAGTAAGAGTTTTACCATGTAAATTTTTCTGTAAATCATAGCCTAGAAAAAAAGAAACATCATTTAACTTGCATGTCTTTAACAAGACTGAAACATCCGCTGAGTTATCCAAGACCAAAAGTTTGAAATTTGACTTCTGTGAATGAGGGAAAGCACTCTAAAGTCTTCCTCCTCTTCTTGATGACATTAACTTGTACCAGAAAAGCTGTTCCTGTAATGTGCACCTTACCAGATTTTTATATCCGTTATGACTATGTAGTGAAAACAGGAAACCATATGGCCATATGACCATCAGCTCAATAGCCAAAGGAACTTTTGGAGAATTGGATACCTTTCTACATAAGACATTTGTGTATCTTAATACCACAGATGGAATTGTTACACTGGCCTGAAATTCTCAACTCTTCATAAAACAGATGAAGAGGAGAGGGGTGAGTGATGCTATTAGCCATGCATTCCATTAGTCCTGGTCAACTGACAAGTGATGTTCAAATATGGTGTGTGTTCTGCTTTCCCAATCATCTTGCAAAAGGTAAAACAAACTAACAAGTTGCTTAAGTTCTAACTAAAAATGCACATGAGCTACCAAGTTCTCATCTGGATCCAAATTTTCTTGGCATTCAATATGGTATTCAGAGCTGAGGGTTTGATTTTGCCCGCAGTAGCCACAAAGTTCAGATCTGAATCCATACAAATTCCTGGAGGTTTCAAGGGAGTTTTGATCCACCCATGCATTTTGCTTCAGGTCTATCTCTAGTCTGTTTAATAAGCTTCTTAGGACTGTCACTCTGTATCTTGCTGTGAAGCCTAGAATATCTTGAGTCAATGTGAAGCAACAGAAGCAGCCACAAGCATGGCTGGGAACTCTTTTTGTTCAGAATATCACCAGGTTCAATCAGCACTGGGATTCGCAGTCTTACTATCTGATTTCTAAGTATTCAGCCTTTTTGATATTACAGATTAGACCTGTGCAAAAGAAAAGCATGTCTGTGCCATGCCGAGAGCTCTAGACTGTTGACATAACTCAACCTATCACCACCCTACTCTACAGCTGATTTGTATGCCATAGTTTCATTGGTTGTATAAGAGAGACTGCACAGATGGTGGATTACTTGGCCCAACTGCCACAGTTCTCCAAAACCACCATGCATCCCCACCAGCACATACAAAGCCAAACACACAGTCCTCACCACAGCATACACCACTCATTTACCACCCTCACAAACCAACACAAATCTTCCCCCACAATCCTCACCCCAGCACATATCAACACAACGATGCACACGGAACACAATAACCTCAAATACTGCTTTAAAGCTTAGAATGTGTTGAGTCAATGTGAAGTGATAGGTATGGCCACAAGCATAGCTGAGAGCTCTTTGTTCAGAAAATCACCAGGTTCAATCAGCACTGGAATTCGCAGGCTGTTACTATCCAATTTTTAAGTGCTCAGCCATTTTTGGCTTTGTTACATACATGACTTTGCTAATTACATCCATGCGACAGCACAGGCTTTTAGCTACTAATTATAACTAAAGTGAATCTTCACATTCTTTATTTCTGGGATAGCAGAAAGACTAGTGTGGCACTAGAAAGCTAGCAACTTCTTTAGCAAATAATTTAAAAGAAACACCTTGCTGTGGACAAATCTAAAATAATTAGAAGTACTTCCAGTTTTTAGAATGTGAACCTAAAACCTTGTTTGTAAGCTCTTTGTGGTAGAGACTATCACTTTGCATATGCACAGGACTGAACAATTCAGGGTCCTGATTCTGATTCTGAACGGAGCCTCAGGAAATTCCGGTAAACAAGAATTATTCAGTGTGACTAAATATGGGAAAACTCTACAACCCGTATCTTATGTCCCCACAGATAAAGCACAACTGAAGTGTAATTCCCAGGATGAGCTCCACTCACTGTCTCAATAATATATGCGTTGGTTAAACTGAGCAGTGGTGTATCCAATGTACTGATTCAATGTGAACGCTGCCGAAGGGAGAGCATACCTTAGTATGAGTGAGTGCTCTTTGGTAGAGTTTTCACAATAAATCTGAACAGAAAGGAATCTCTTTTTTGGACAGTAGTTTGTGAGCTGTGTATGCAGGCTCATTTGCCTCTACAGCTGTATTCTACTTTAGCCAGCCAGAATTGTAACTATTATGCTTTAAGGAAACATAACATGTGTATTTGATTCCTTCCTGGATCCGGAGGTTGGATTTCTTCCATGTCATGCATAAATTCCCTAAAGCAAAACTACAGATGCATTACAGGGTGTTGCAAAATGTTTATATAAATCCATTTAGCCCAGTGGTCCTGAAACTGTGTAGTGGAGGAGTGTTCGGGGTGCGTGCAGTAGGGCGGGGCCAGCCCACAGAGGGTGGAGAGGAGTACACATCCCCACCCCAACTTTGGCCCCAGTAGCAGCTCCACTCCGCCCCCTGGCTCCATCCCTAGCTCAGCTCTGCCCCCATTCCCTCTATGCCCCCAGGCCAGTTCCACCTCTAGCCCTAGCTCCTCCCTCATCCCCAGTTGTGCCTTCAGCCCAAGCTGCTTTGCTGAGCCAACTGTGCAGTAATGTGGGGAGGGCAGACAGATTCCATTACTGGTAAGGGGGAGGCGTGACAGGAAAAGTTTGGATACTACTGCTTAGACTGACAAAATTTAGGGATGAAATATTACAAACTTCAAATTAGACTGGCTTCTGCTGTAGATTTATGAATAATTCCAGTGAGGCCTGGTTTAGGTGAAACTTAAAATAGGGGTAAATTTTAATCTGATACTGTCACTTTAATAGTGTGGTTATGAATTCTTCAGAGGACATACCATTGTTTGCTCAGTCAACCTTTCCGCTGATGATAACCTGCTGCTCTGCCTCCTGGCACATGGAGCCTGTTGTGGAGTTCCTAGTTTATTTAAAAAGGGGGTGGGGGAGGAAGAAACCCAACATCCTGCAGCCTTAACTTGTCTCCCTACATCATCCCTTCTTAAGAATTAGTATGAAAGGGACATAAGACAATCAGAAAAATTTCACATCTCTGTTGTTGCCTGAAGACGGAACAGATCAACATGAAATGACTTCTGGCAGCAATTGTTGGGACTTTAAACAGCATGGTTCAATAGTTTGGTTTTTTTATGGCTTCAGAAACTACTCTCTTTTAAATTCTAAATCTTAGCACAGCACTACTAGCCAAGGCAACAAGAAATAAGAACTTGACTTGCATTGCTACATATTTGCAAACAGATTCTTATCTTCTCCATGATAAACAGCACTATTAGCCATGTAATGTTATTTAGACCTTTATAGAAGTAGAAAACCTTGGCGATTAAAGGAACCCCAAGTACCTTTAACTATGGGCCTGAACCTTTTCTTTGCACTTGGGTCACAGTTTAAAGCTTTTTAAAGCTATGAGAGAGAGGAACATTTTTTCTGTTTCAGTGAAAGCTCAGATTCTCACAATCACATGTTTCAAGGAGTTGAGGTGTTAAGAAAAACTGTAGACAATTTATGATAAAACTGAAAATTGGCAACTCTTGGCCTGGCCCAAGACACTAGCTGATTCTTGTGAGAGGAGTATTATACATGGGTTTAGCACAGAGAGGCTACTGGTACGGAGGTATTTAGGTAATGAATGGAGTATGCAGATTCAGTGTTGCAGGTCTTGGCTACAGGAATCCCAAATAATCCAGAGGAGAGAATGGGGAGATGAGGTCATCCATTCCTGCTTCCTGAATGGACCTGTTAAAATCTACACATAGTGAGAAGGATAAGACTTAGCTTTCTGCTCCTGCATGATAGCTCACATGTCTTTTTAGAGGTGTGAGAGTATTGAAATGCAAGTACGTTTTCAATGACAGATGGAGTAGTAGCCTTCACTCATATTTTCAATTTATTTTTTAAAATCTATTAAACCAAGACCTTACCACTTCAACATAACTTTTTATTTCTGATTTCTTGGCTTTTAAAATAATGACAACTTTTAGGAGATATTTCCACAGGTATTAAAACAATATAAGAATTTGACAACTTGATGGTATAGCAGGCCTGGACAATAAAGTGCAGTGAAAGCATTGCATGTCTATGTATCTTTAAAACTTCTCTGTTTACTTTCTTTTTTTTAAAAATAAATTACCCGACCATTTAAATTTTCTGTGTATTGACTTTAGAAGTTCTGAACATGGTAAATGACTTTACCAGTCAATATGGTAGTTCCATGAACAGATTCTCTTACTAAGTTGGCAAATTCATTGTGCTGGGCTGCAGGAGCCCCAAGGTACTAGAGCATGCAACACTGTTCATACAATACCATTCAAGCCTGAACTTGTACAGACGTGGCATTGGAAAATATTATCCCAATTATTCATACAAAACAATGGGGTCTAAATTATCTTTACCACTCAAGAAAGAAAGATCTTGGAGTCATTGCAGCTCGATCTCTGAAAACATCCACTCAATGTGCAGCTGCAGTCAAAAAAGCTAACAGAATGTCATGAACCATTAAGAAAGGGATACATAATAAGACATAACATTGTCTCATATAAATCCATGGTCTGCATACAGTATTCAAGGTGTGGGCATATCTGATTGCCCCATCTCAAAAAAGATACATTGGAAAAGGTACAGAGAGGGCAACAAAAATGATTATAGAGGTATGGAACAGCTTCTGCGTGAAGAGAGGTTAAAAAGACTGGGACTTTTCATCTTGGAAAAGAGATGACTAAGTGGGGTGATGATAGAGGTCTATAAAACCTTGACTGGTGTGGAGAAAGTGATTAAGGAAATGTTACTTACTCCTCCTAACACAAAAGCTAGGGGTCACCAAATGAAATTAATAGTCAGCAAATTTTTTTTAAAAAGTAGTACTTCACACAATGCCCAATCAACCTGTAGAACTCTTTGTCGGGATGTTGTGAAGGCCAAAACTAAAGAATTAGAGAAGGTCACGGAAGATAGGTCCATCAATGGTTATTGATCAGGATGTGTAGGGATGGAACACCATGCTCTAAGTGTTCCTAGCCTCTCTTTGCCAGAAGCTGGGAGTGGCTGACAGGATGATTGCCTATTCTGTTCATTCCCTCTGGGCACTTGGCATTGGCCGCTGTCTGAAGAAAGGATACAGGGCTAGAAGGACCATTGGTTTGACCCAGCATGGCTGTTCTTATCTTACTGTGCAACTATAATATTCCGTAGACATAATGCAATGAACTATATTTTGTTTTTGTTTAACGTAGATGGAGAAAGCTAAACAAAATCTGGAGATATTCGTCTCATGATGCTTGTAGATTCCTTGCAATGGTGCTATTTCACTTCCTGGAGCTTGTAAACATTACAGTTTTTATCAAAGAAGCATGTAAGTTACAGCATCACACACTTAACTAGCTGTACAAGCATACTCAGCTAATCTGTGTTGTAATAGTACTAATACCTACTTCTTCTTTAGTGCTTTTCATACATTGATCTCAAAGTGCTTTATAAAAGAAGGGTCCTAATTGCTAACTAAAGTGCTTAGCAGTTAGTGCTGACACTTACGCAGGGGCTCTTGGATTGTGGGTGGTGTTTGAGATAATTACAGCATTTCCTTTTCCATACCTGAGCTGTGCTGGTAGGAAGTGAAAAGTGAGAAACTGAGCCTATAAAATGCTTGGGTAGTGAGTTAGGAGGAAGCAAATATGGGAGCTGCAAAGATAGCCAGCAAAACAACAGGTTTTGTAACTGCCACCATGGCAGGAATTTTGGACAGTCAACCAGAAAGAATGGAAACCAAAAGTAAATGAATAAATAAAAAGTTATCAACTTAGATGAAGGCTGTTACTGCGAGGGAAGAGAGTCTTTATGTTAGAGGATGTGTTGATCTTGAATTGTAGGAAATAAAGACACAAAATGAAAATTCTGACATGATGTGAAAACCTAGGAGCAAATCCTCTTCTCAGTACCCAACTATATAGTGAAGGGGCTGGACATTGGACATTGCCATAGGGAAAGATCCTCTCCTCCAGGCCACAAACCAGTGGCTCTACTCCACTGTCATTACTCCAGCTCAAGGCTGGAGTGGCCTGTCATCCTTGCAACCCTGCTTCAAGGAGTTCTCAATGGCAGATGGATCAGCGTAGTAGTGATGCTGTCTTTTTTTTTTACTCCAAAGAGCAACTGCCCAGAACAGTGCATGTCATCCCATGGAACTGGACTCCATTGTGTACAATGGCTGTACACCCCCTGTGCAGGCTCCTGAAATCCTATTCCCAAAGCTGTATGGTATAACCATCAAATTTGGGTCAAGTTATCATTTATACAAAGGCCTCTTTATGCCGATATGGCAGTGTAAAAAAGGCTTACAGTAGGTGTAACTATAATTTACTCCTGCTTTATGGTGGCTTTAAACAACCAGAGTTTTAAGTGACCTTCATTTGACTGAGGATCAGGTCTTCTGGGTTCAAGACCCTCTCTACTTTGACAGAAGTTGGAAGTATTTTCCTGCTAGCAAAAAAGAGGGAGAAGGAAAATAATATGCAAGGAACAGGCATCCATGATACATTAGAAAATACTTTGATGGGATTCTTTAATGTGTGATTGCTGGAAGCCATTAATATTGAGGCTAAAGGAGAACTGAAAGGTGCCCCTATTTAAAGGATAGAGGGGAGACAAAACATAAGCATGACAAGAGCCACAATAAGACTTTGCTACTCTCAAGATGACTGGAGTTTAACAAACGCTCATACCCTTTTATGGGCCAGCATGTTCTCTTTATTCTTTCTTCAGCAAAACTGATTTCCATTTAGAGATTGACAACAAAACTATCTCTGTAGATTCAGAAACCAGTCAGAAGACAGAGTTGGTTTTACTACTTAAAGCAACCAATAGAACTGAGGCCAATATGTAAATATTAGAAAATGCTTAGTTCTTAAAGATGTATTATTGTTGCAAATGAAGGGAATGTGAACTACACTTAGTGCTCTCTGCATACAAAGGGCATAAAACAAGGAACCTGTTTTATGACACACAGGGTTTGTCTACAAGCAATTAAACACCTGTGGGTGGCCGGAGGTGGCTCATGGGCAAGGCTCAGGCTGTGGGGCTGTAAAGTTACTGTGAAGATGTTGGGGGTTGGCTGGGGAGCCAGAGCTCTGGGACCTTACAATGGGTGGAGGGTCCCAGAGCCCGGACTGCAGCCTGAGCCCAAATGTCTACACAGCAATGGTTAGCCCTATAGCATGAGTCCCATGAACTTGAGTCAGCTTATTCGGGCCAGCTGTGGTCATGCTTCAGGTTTTTGTTGACTACCCTATTGCTAAGAATAAGGGAATAAACTGGGAACAGCCGATTCACTGGTGAAGAATAGGATCTACAATTTCTTCCTCCTTTGTCTCTTACTTTCCCATGCCTTCCTGCTGCAGTCCCTACAAAGCATAGTTGTTCAAATCCTCTTCCTTTCTTGTCCCTCTGCCCATTTTCCCTTCTCGTTTTTTTTAGACTGGCTTCCCTTCCTCTTCCACATAGGGTTGCCAACCTGCCAGGATTGTCCTGAAGTCTCCAGGAATTAAAGATTAATCTTTTAATTAAAGATTATGTCGTGATAAAACTTCCAGGAATATATCCAGTCACAATTGGCAACCCTTTGAATTGTTCCAGCTATTCTCTTCTTCATTTGCAGAGCCCTTTCCAGCTCCAACGTCCCTGAGTACGTCTGCCGCTTCTCATCCTACAGCTTTGTACACTCCACTAACACTTCTATCCTGTTTGTTCCCCATGACAATCCCAACTCTTCAATCCCTTTAGTGCCTCTCACAAAGCCTCTCAATTCGTGAACACCATGCTCTTAAAATTTTTAGTTCTTTCCTTTCTGAAAAGTGCAAGAGGTGGTTTTGTGCAATCACTTATCTGCCCTGAGTAATGTCTTTTGTGAGATTCCCTTGCTAGTCTGTTTTCTTGCCCTCTGTCACGCGCCGCTCTCAACGGCCAGTGGCTGTGGCCCTCCCCCGGCCTCCAAGCCCGGGGGAGACCGCAGCGCCTGCTGGAGTGAAAGGGGGAATTAGCAGATCCAGCAGGCGATATGCCTGGTCCCTGGGCAGCAGGGCAGCAGGCAAACAAGCAGTTTCTGGGCCTGT
>ML675614.1:35740133-35810804 GCA_007922155.1 Mesoclemmys tuberculata | reverse complement strand
CAGCAGGGCAGCAGGCAAACAAGCAGTTTCTGGGCCTGTTCCCTGGGACCGGAGGGTCCTCCCTCCGGGCAGCTAGGGAGAGGGAGAGGGGGACGCAGGCCCACCCGTCTCCACTGCGTCCCAGCCCAGGGACCTAGTAGTGGCACAATGGTTGCCACTGAGGCAGCGGGGCTCCGGCCTTAACCCTCCGCCGGGCCGAGGCCCTTACTTCGCCCACTAGGCAGGGGTGTCCCTGGGCTACTTCCTCCCCGTATTCCCAGGAGTCGTCCCCGGGTAACCCCGAGGGGTCTACGGCCCACGGCTGACTCACCAACCCCTCCTCGTTGGTAGGCGGCAAAGGCGGCAGGCCGTCGGCGTCGGGCAGCTCCTCAAGGTCGGGTCCTGCTTCAGAGGGGTCAGCGGCCGGCAGCTCCTCCAGGTGTGGCTCTGCTTCAGGTGGGTTCACCCACTGTGGTCGGCCCAGGTCCTCAGGCCAGGCCTGGGGTTCGGGGCCTGGCGGCCAGTCTTTGGGGCTCGCCGGCCACTCCCAGTCCCCTGGCCCGGGAGGTCCTACCCAGTCTGGGTCCTGGGGCTCAGCCATGGGTCGGCACGGTCTTGGCCTGTAGCAGACCTTCTCTTCCCTGACGGGAGCCTTGGGCGGCACGTCTGCTTCCCAGGGCTGACTTCCTCCTACTGGAGCCAGGGGCTGAGTCTTTATACCGCCCCTTCCTGGGTAGGGCCCACCTCCTGCCCGCCGATTGGGCTGCCCGGTTGGTCCTATCCGAGTCGGCCCTGCAGGTTGATGGACTGGCTGGCGGGCCGGTCCAATCCCCTCCCGTTGCCGGGCAGTTTTATCCGGCTGCCTGTATCGCCGCTCTATTGGCTGTGGCCCTCCCCCGGCCTCCAACCCCGGGGGAGACTGCAGCGCCTTCTTACACCCTCCTTGTTCACTGTATGCCAAGCTCTGGGAGTAATTGCAGGCAATTTGGGCTGCAATGCCATCAGTACATGGATAATATGCACCTCTCTGTCTCATTTTCATCAGGCCTAGTAGCTGTGCTTTCCTTGTGTCTAACCGAAATGGAATTGGAAGAGTTGAATGAAGCTCATTCTGGACAAAAGGAAGATGATGTCATTAGTACAGGCAGATAATCTTTAAGGCACTGTGTAGTTTCTGTAGCCATTTGTGAGAGGTTGAGTCCAACCTTTGTCCTAGACAGGCACAATTTGGTAGGGCTTTTGAACCTCTTACTTGCTTCTGGAATTCCAAACACCTCCGCTCCCCCGTATCTGGCTAGGGATCTGTAGCCTTTAAGCTCGGATCAGGTCTCCACCATAGCAATCTATGCTTTTGTTAAATGCATTATATGCATATTACTTCAATGTTTGGAATGCTCTCTACTTGGGTCTGTGCTTGGAATCTACTCAGAAGCTACTCCGAGTACAAAACACAACTACCCCTACTGTTGGATGGTAACTGATAGGGATATCAGTTCTTCAGTGGCTATACTAACTACTTATTTGCTTCTGGGTACAATTCCATGAGTTTCTTGACTGATAAAATCCTTCACAGTTTTGTTGATAACTGAGAGACCAACTTTCATCTTGTGGTCAACTGGAGAGGTCAAATCCAGCCTCCGGTGAAGTTTCTGGAACCTGTCACACAGTTACTGCCTGGGGAACGTACAAGTGCACTGTGGATCTGGACAGATAAATTGTTTGGCTACTGCATGTCTCTGCAATTGAATAATATCCAATAGTAACCACATAGGTCCAAGATGTTGTTCCTACTGAAGTTTTTCCCTTTTCTTTCAGTTGGTGAAGAAGTGGAGCTCATATGGGTTACTTCTTAGTGTCAATTATTTTAAATAGTCAAGGCCTTAGGTCTTTTGTACTCTGCAGCAAGACATAAATTCTGTATGTTCTTCTACTCTCTTGGATGGCAGCTTCAAGTAAATTAAAATATGTAAGTTTTAAATTAGTTGAATAAGAACACTACAATCCTTGTATTCTCTATTTAAAATATTAAAGTAAATGTATGCTTCCTTTATATTTTCTATGTGCTATGTTTTTTGTTGTGAGACTATAATACTGTTATGTAGAAGACGTCACATCAGTCTGACACCGGGTACTCCAAAAACAATTGGGGATTGGGAAGGACATGTCTTTTTCCCTTCCTTTGTAGGCAGGAATAGGGCTGACTTGGATTTCTTTGGGGGTGGGGAGAGGGAAAGCTGTGAATTTCAACATATAATTCTCCACCCCAGCAATCCTTTACACCAACCAACTGCCATATAACTCCTTCTCCAATGCTGTCTGCATCTAACAATGGCTAAGCACAGTAGCAGAATATTTTTGGTAAAATAGTCAATAGCAACAGACTCCTCATCAGTATGACCAGCTCCAAGCACTAACAAATCATGAGATTTTTTTTAAAAAAGGAAGTTTTTTGTTTCTGAGCCTTCAGGATGTACTCTGCTCATGTTTTCAGGATTTTCACCATAACCATGAGAAACTTTTATTTAAATAAAAAGCAGAGATTCTTTTGTAATCACTTGCCTCCAGGAACTGGAGTTCAAGAAAAACATAATGTTGTCAGACTTGTAGTGCATCATGAGGGTTGCCAACTTGCTCCCTGAATGTTTATTGATATGAATTGGACAGGTTTAATGTTTTATTTTAGGCTGTTTGTTGATAGTCCTAGGAAGGCAACCGTGGTTCACATTTGGAAGATTTCCTTCACAATTTTAAGAGCTTTAGAACACACTATTTAAATTAAAGTGTTAGGCCAAATTCTACCCTTGGATCCATGAATACCACTCTGATTGAAGTAGATGGGAGTTACAAGCATGTGCCAAATTTAACCCTTCTGTTTTGGATTATAATTCTGTGAGTATGGGTGGAGTCTGGAGGTACTAACTGGTCTCAGGGCTTCAGGAAGTCTAGGAAATGAACCAATTCTTAGGAGTCTAGGAATGACAAAACGCTCTGCCATGTAACTTCCTGAATTGTAGGACAGTCAGTCTGACACAGAATACAAAAACTTTTCTAGCAAAACACCACAACCATTATTCTGGTCTGTCATGGCAGGTGCCCCATCTGTACCAATACTCCATAATTCCAATCAAGCTTAACATTTTCACTAACTGTCAGTCTGAAGAAGAGCCCTATGTAAGCTTGGTCCAATAAAAGAGATTACTTAACCCATCTTGTCTCCCTAATATCTTGGGACCAACACAGCTACACCAACACTGCATATTCTTGCAATACATTTTCTCAGTTCTTCAGACAAGTCTGCGCCAGTGGTGGTAGGTAGAACAAAGTGGGCAGAGGCCAAGCAGCTTCTCAGTTACATCAAATTTTTCATTCATACACTTAACAAAAACACTCAGCTATGCAATGTTAGTAGCATCACCATGGTCATAAACTGCAGGTGAAAAATATTTACATGTAACAGCTGCTGAAAAAATCTGTGCTAACACATCATGGGACAACTCAATCCTTGTCATCCATGTATTATGTGAAAGTGTGAGCCCGTCAACTACTTTCTGTTTTTTTGGGTCACCACTATGTGCAGCAGAAATTGACAGACTCTCCTTCACTACTTTCTTGCCCTCTGATAAAGGTTTTTTCTGCCGAGCTATGATGTCTTTATCACTGATTTCAATTCCTGTTTGTTTTTTGTTTTTGTTTTTTTTAACTAAAAAAAAGACTGCTTGGCCAAGAGGGCATTCTTTCTTTTTGATAGGAAATCAGACTGCAAAACTGATCTGCTAGAATATAGTGTTTTAATATCGGCATTGTGTGTAAAATGCTGTTCTACACTGAAGTTTTTCCGTATAGTTGGGATTGTTTACTTTAGAAAGGGGATGGATGAGAAGGGACATGATAAAAGTACATACAATTATGACTGGTACAGAGAAAGTAGATTGGGAATTTCTGTTCTCCCTGTGATACATGAACAAGGAGATATTCAATTCAAAGGCAGGAAATTAAAAACTGATAAAAAGAAACACTCGTTTACCCAACATGAAATTTGAACTATGAAATTCATGGTGCCTGAAATTCACTGATGCCAAGAATTTAGCAGGATTCAAAAAAGGATTATACATTTACAGGGATATCAAGATTATCCAGAATTACTGATAAATCTTGGAAGGGTTAGTAAACCTAATACCTCTGATTTTAAACCAATCTCTAGCTATTAAAGTTCAGGATGAGACCTATAGGAAGGGAATGGGGGGAGCAGATTTTCCCACACCTGCTTGCTACAGACTTCTTACACCTACTGCTGAAGCATCTGGTAGGGGCCACCCTGAGACAAAATACTGGATTAAATAGATTTGGGTTTGACCTAGGATAGCAATTCCTAAGTGTTTGCAAACTTTGACCTATGATGGCAACTCCTGTGTGTTTGCAAACTGAGAATGTGGGTTGTCTACTTGAATACCTATTTGAAAATGATCTTTTTTTCAATTACAATACTCCTATATCTGCACTATATATATAGAAATTGTCATGATATATTAATCTGAAACTAACCCTAAAATTTAAAGGAATGTTCATTTTCGATGTTACATTCTAGAAGTGAATCAACGTTCATTTCTCCAACCTGCCATTTCCTTGTTGCAGGGATATGCTCCAAAATTAACAAAAATGTCTCACAAGGGGCCGTTTAAAAATGTTTATAGTGTAAACTGTTTCAAGGTGTGTAGTTTTTCAGACCGTTCCTCTGCCTAAGGGCAAGTGCTGTAAGGGGGTGGAGATACACTCTATCTACATAAGAGAGATAATCCCATTGTTATATGCAAATCTCTCCACTCGACCTTAACTGCGGAGCCCGTCTCTCATGGCCTGCGGCTGGCACGCCTGTGCTCAGGGGCGAGCATTTGGGGAAAGCGGCTCTCCTCCTGCGAGCTTCTGCGCCGCAGCTGCTCTTGCCCGCGGCGATGGACGCGTGACCGCCACGGGGCTGCTCTTGTCCCTGCCCGGGGGTGCTGAGGGGCTGGGCCTGGGGCCAGCGGCGGGGAAGGGGCGGAGTCCGCGGGCCTGCCGGCCGCGAGCCGCAGCCAGCCTGCGCTCATTAGAGGGAGCTGTGGGGCGCAGGGAGCCGCGTTTGCTGCAATGTAAGCCCCGCTTCTGCCTCTTGCAGCCGCCGCTTCCTCGGGAGCGAGCGAGATAGAGAGCGAGGGGCCGGGCCAGCCCAGCCCAGCCGAGCGTCGCGGGCGGCGGAGCCCCAGCCCGGCTGCGGGGGTGGCAGGCAGCGCCGGGCCCAGGCGGTCAGAGCCGCCGCCGGCATGACTCCCCAGGGCTCCCCGGGGACAGAGCCAGCCAGGCGGAGGTATGCAGCCCCGGCACGGCCTCGGCCCGGAGACCCAGCCTGACAGGGTGCGGGGAGGGACCCGGAGCTGGGGGGCAGGGTGCCCCATTGCTCGGGGGGGGCCCCTCCTCCTCCTCCGGGGGGGGTGCCCCCGATGGCTGCCCCTAGGCGGGCGGCCGGAGCGGGCTGTCGGGCCGGCGGAGGGCGCGGGAAGGAGGGGCGACCCGCGGGGGCGGCGCCGGGAGGGCGCTCTAGGCCCGGAGACCCGCGGCGGCTGTCGCCGGAAAGCGGGCTGGGGACCCGGCCTCCGTCCCTGACCCCGCCCCTCTCTCCTCAGGGCGCCGCGCGGGGAGTAGAGCGGCCGGCGCCCAGCGCTCCCGGCCCGTTACTCCGGGGCCCGGCCAGCCGCCTCGGGGTCCATGAGCCCGTCGCCCCGCCTCCAGCCGCCGCCCGCCGCGACACGCGCCGCAGCCCCCGCTTCCCGCCGCGGCCTCCTCCGTTCCCCTGCGCCGCAGGAGGTGAGTCCCGCTGGCCGGGGTCAGTCTCCGGCCAACGGCCCGCGCCGCCGCCCCGCGGCCCCCTTCGGCCTTGGCTGTCCCGGGCCCTCCCCGGCCCCTGGCTCCCTGCCTGCCTCTCCCGCCGTGGGCGAGCGGGGCGTGGGGGCTTTGCGCTCGTCGCCCGCCGGCTTCGCGCTCTGAAGGGCGAGGGAGACAGGCGTGGGTGTCACCCCCCTTGGCCCCGGCTAAACCCTGTTGCAAACATCGGAGGTTTTTTCCTTTCCAAGCCTGAGGAGGAGAATCTCGCCCTGCTCCCCGTTCCTGCCCTTTCGGTGTGAGCCCTGGCAAGCCCCTGAGTTGGAAAGGGAGAGCCATGGGAGGAGCGCCCTAGCCCCCCTCCACTTGGGGCTGCTGTCTGCACAGTAACACGGCTCCCCTTCTGAAGCCCTAGCTTGATGATTCCCCACAGTTTTGTTGGATAATATCTGTTTTTAAGCATCTTTTTCTGTTTTATCAATTTTTAAATTTTCCCAGTTGAGAGGAATTGGGGGGGTAACAATAGATAGGGTCAGATGATACTTATTTAACAGCAGTAGATATTGAGCTTCAAAAAGTTAGCTTTATATCCATTAAAACACAAATGACCCACATAGACTCTCAGACTTGAAGGTCAGAAGGGACCATCATTATTAGGGTGATCATATTTCCTTAAACTGAAAACAGGACATGTGGGGCTGGCCCAAGCCACCAGGCATCACCACTTGCCCCCCAGGAATGTTCCTCTGCACTCCCATTGAGCCAAGTAGCAGAGGTGGGGGCAGGAGGAAGAGGAATGGATATGGGCTGGGATCTGGGCAGTTACGCGGGCTGTGTGCGCAAGTGGCAGTACTGTGGGGCTCAGAGCCAGGAGGTGAAGATGTTGGACTATGACTTTGGGGGCTGGGATAGCAGACGGGCAGGTGGAAGGGACCAAGGAGATGCCAGAGAGCAGCCCTGGGAAGGCAGGGATGTAGGGCCACCATTTCAGATTTTGTTATTTGGGGGGGCAGCTCCTGGCTGCTGAGGGGAGGAGAAAGAGGAGTAGGGGATTGTGTGTGTGTGGGGGGGGGATTGCTCTCAGTCAGTGAGGGGAGGAGGGAGAGTAACAAGCAGTGGGACTGGTGGGGGGTGGCTGCTCCTGGGCAGTGGTACAAAACTTGGGAGCGGGGAGATGCTGCACTCCCTAAATGGCACCCCTGCTGGGGTGTATTAGAAGCAGGCGACTGGAGGCAGACTGAGGAGGGAAAGAAGCTGGTGGAGATGGGGCTGGAGAGGGCTGTGGGGACTGGCCCTGAAGGATGGTGGCTGGGGCTGGGGCTGGGGCTGGGGCGGGTGGGCGCGTGCCAGCCACGCTTTGGTGCCTGGCACAAGCGGATGCTGCGGGGCCGGGTCAGGCACATACCATTTGGGTTGGCTGGGAGGGCTGGGATCCACAAATCATGGTATTGTGGCCTGGTTGGAGGAGAAGTTGAATTAGGCCCCTGACTGTGCTGCCCTCTAGTGGGCTGCAGAGTGAGCACCTGATATCCCATTTCTCCCTCATTGGAGGGGCAGGGCAAAGCTGAGGCACATCAGCCAGGCTCTTGGTGTCTCTCCCCCCTCCTGTCCCCCCCGCACCTCCCAAAGGTCATTGCTTGCCTCCCCCAAACAGTCTTCCACGCCCCACTGATCAGTTGGCAAGAACAAACGGGACAAATGCCTAGTTTTGCCAAAGAAGTCGGGATGTCAGGGACAGCACTTATTCCAGCCAGAGTAGGATGCATGATTACCCTACTCATGATTACCTAATCTGACCACCTGCACATTGCAGGCCACAGAACCTCATCCACCTACTCCTGTAATAGAACCCTAACCTCTGGCTACTGAAATCCTCAAATCCTGGTTTAAAGCTTTTCCAGCTGTGCTAGTCTTTTAACATCTCATATCAAAGCAAAAAAGTAAATATGCTTAAATCAAACTCTAAGTTCTTGCAGCATTTTTCTTACTTTGCCTATTTGTACATTTCAGTTGTTATCAATGGAAATATTTGTTCCTTGGTTCCTGTGTGTACAGTGAAATCAAAGTCTACTGACATTTACCGATTAAAAACCCAATCCTTCCAAGCTTATTGATATGCTGTTTACCTTAATTCTTAGCTGCAGATTTTTTTGTGTAAATTCTCTCTCCTCTAACTCCCAGATATTTCTCAAATTACAGCTTTTTAATGCAGGTGAGTATCTCACTGATGGTGTGTGGCTAGTTGGAAATGCTGGCTTGAGAACAACATACTTTATTTTCATCCTCCAGTTTGACTAATTTTGAGGGATGGTAGCGGTAATTAAGGGCTGCGGATGCTTGTGAAAATGTATTGAGGCTGAAATAGAAAGCATTGTTAAGGGGACATTGTATCTAAGTATACAAACCTCAAGCTGATTTATCTCACTAGTATTTTGGCTCTGTAGAGAGTTTATTTTCATTTTATTCTGTAAGTAATGGCTGTATCTTGTTCTTCTTTTACTGTAGGAAAAGCCCACGTACTCCGGTGTGAAGAGAATGGCTGTGACTTTAGAACAGGCCCAGAGGGTGGGCTATGCACTTCTGAAAGCGCTCCTGAGGTTCGGCTTCATGGTTGCCAATAACCTGGTTGCTATTCCATCCTACATCTTGTATTTAATTATACTGCAGCCTCTTCGATTGTTGGATAGTAAGCGGTTCTGGTATATCGAAGGAGTATTATTTAAATGGCTTTTAGCTATGGTGGCTTCCTGGGGCTGGTGGGCAGGATATACAGGTAAGAGTGTTTTGATACTTTAAAAAAAAATACAAGTATAATAAACTCTGAAGCAGAGGTACGAATAGTGATTGTATATTAGAACAGTGGATGGTTCTTCCAGGATTCTTAGAGGCATGCACTATATTTCTGGATGGCAACATAGTTGAATCTAATATTTATCATACGAAAACTGAACTTTCAAAAATGTCCTAACACAATGTATAGCATGTTTGGATTCAAAGTACCTATTAAGCAATACAGGTTGTTGGCTCTCAATCAGTATTCTATTTTGTTAGTGAGGTTCCTGGCTTTAGGAGTGCTATTTTTCAAGGCCCTAGCTTATCTTGTTTTGTTGTTCTGTGTAGCACCTTTTCAAAAGAGTTTTTCTGTTGTGTATGAGGGTGAAATCTCCTTTAAGTATGTATGCAGTGCATATCTCCAGATTGCTTCCACTTAGGACGATCAGTGCACAAGAGTAAGAGGCTTGCCATGAAGTTCATGTCTGAAGAGTAGCTCTTATATTCCATATGAGTTGCAACTGGAATCTTCTTTTTTGCTTTAAATAGAGGGAGCATCTGTCATGGATATAGATGAAAACAAGGAAACATCTCTTGAGTGTGTAGGTCTTTATTTACCTTTAATAGAGCTAATGTTTTGACTGTATGGTTTTATAACTTGCATGAATTACTTCGTAATTATTATTGAACTCCTTTTTGCCTGTTAGTTTGTAGGCTTATCAGGGTAGTAGACTGAGCTGAAATATTAAGGAAGACTCTAGGCCTGACCTTCGATACACTGACTTTCATCTTGGCTGCTGCACGTTATGTAAGGAAACAAACTTTGGAGAGGGGGAGGTGGGCAGAGTAAATGTGTCTAGAGAGAGCAGCATGTGAAAACTCCTCCTAAAATTCTCTATCTCCCTCTCTCCTGCCCAGGATACATCTACAGGCCTTTTCCATGTATAAAAGGAATGACAGCCCACAGCTCTGATGGAGTCTGGTCAGACTCCTGATTAGTCAGAATTCTCAGTGTTGACCCAGATGGAGCTTTCTCACTTCCCAGAAAAAACATTGATTAGGCTACAAGAGCTGAAGTCCCTGTGATAACGGGGTGCCTTTTGGTACCTTGTCATGTGTCTTTTCAAGATGCACACGTTCTGTGGATATTCTAGGTGAGCTTCTGGTTCTTCTTGAGTAGGTGGTGGCAGCAGCAAAATTAGTTTCTAGTCTGTGGAGCCATAACTGTCACAAACATTGCACTGCTTCAGAATTGTTTTGCCTGGTACAGCGTGAGCTTTTCCAGATGTGCTAGTCTTTAATCTTTATATGTTTACATTTGCTCATTAAAAGAAGTCCACATGGTATTTGCAGTGGCAGGTGCCTTTTACATGTCCATTTCAGTTTCTAAACACAAGAACGGAAAGCTCTTCCAACAGAAAGAGGGATCTTTATGCTGTTGTTTGTGTTAACTTTCACATATCCAATTATCAGCATAATGAGGTGAAATTCATTCAGCATATGACCCTGAGGATGGTGTGTGCAGGTTGAAAACGCTAGTTAAAATTCAAGCTATTGTCCCATGACTATGGCTGTCAGTGAATTTTGAAGACAGTTTCTTTGAGATCTATTCCCTGCTGACTGCAGAACTGTGTGGTTTCTTTTGCCTCTTGCATGGAAAGTGGTTTCGACATGATCTGCATACATCTGCTAATTGGTGTGCTGTTGCATTTTGACAATTTGAACAGCTTTGTTTTATTATCTAAGAACTCCTTAGTTTGTTTGCTTATTTATTTAAAGTTAATTCCAACAGTAGAATTAACACCAGGATAGAAGTGTTATCTTGGATAATTGCAGGCAAGGGGACCCTATTCCTTACTTTCTGTTATGTAATTGAGGCATTTGTCACGTGTGAAAAAGAGTCTTAAATCAGACTTTATCAAATGAGAGAAAATATGTTTAAGCAGGTGCTGATGGGACAATTCTGTTCTATAGGTTCACCTACAAAAGAGGTAATGGGTACATTTTCTTAGCTCTTCTTTCCTTCTCTTTGTGGCGAGTGTGCAGCATGCTGTATGGTTGTGGGAACTGCGTGTGTGTGTATAAATTTAATTGTATGCATAAAATCTCCCCATCAGGAGTACGTACATGTAATATAGTCAGATGGGATCTTCTGCTTTTGTAAGATATGGTGCATGTATCTACCACTTTCATTCAGAAGTCAGGTACTACTGTTACTATTGAACATGTGAAGAGGCTGGGATTAGGTATTAGTTGGTAATCTGGAAGGAATATGTTGGTATAGAATACCCTTTTTTTTTTTTTTTTTTTAAGTGTTCAAAACTAAGACTAAAGCTAGCTACTTAGTGCATGCTAGTTCCGATATATCTATCTTTAATGTATGCAAACAAAAGATAAGTAGTGATGGTAACTGAATGTACAGCTGCAACTGAAGTTGAATGTATTGACTATATGAAGGATTTTTCACTTTTCTGACCAGTGGAGTAGCTAGCTATTGGATATCTTTCCTTGTAAGACCCTTCATTGAGAAGACAAGTGTATATTTGATGTGAGAGGGATTAATGTGCCCTCTTTTGGGTAATTCCAGGGGTAACTAGATTAATAAAGAATGAAGGCAGTGCGGTGGCATGAAAGAAAGTAGGTATTTTGACCTGAGACTGTTCTTCAGGTGAAAGAGGGGATTTTTCTGCCTTCTATAGCAATCACAACTTGGGGAGAGGAGGAAAAACAAATTTTTGTCTAGTCATAAAAATAAATAAATTTGGTTTTAACAGCTAGGAGTTTGAAGATCAAACATTATATATTTAAAATATTCTGATATACCTAGTAATTGGAACGAGGAACCGGATGTCAGGATTACCAGGTTCTGTTTTTCAGCTCTGCCACTTAATTGCTATGTAACATTCGATAAAAGCTTTTACCCTTTGTCCATCAGTTACCTTATCTGTAACATGAGTACTACTCTACTTCACTAGTGTTGAAACTTTGCTAATGCTTGTAAACTTAGAAAGGCTATCAGATGGCAGATGATACCAGGCAAATTATGTATTTATAATTAATGGCTTAGTCAGGCTATTTAAAAAAAAATGTGTATAATAAGGTCCAGGAACAAATGAGGGAAAGACAGCAAGTGTCTATAGCTTCTCTGCCTCTTTGGCTTCTGTATTGTCTAGTCCTTCATTTGCCCCACTCTGATATTGCTGGAGTATGTAAAGTGGCGGAGTATAACTGGGCAAGCTGAAAAGGGGAAGGAGGTTTAAATAATTCTTTAAAAAATTTTCGTCTTAAGGGATGGTACTTGTTTGTAACCAGCTGCCCTTACTTGGTTATAAAAGACAGACCATTGGAAACCTTTTTCATAAAGACAGAAAATGGAATAATCCATTCTTCATGCAGTATATCCAGTGCTTTTATTAAAGTAGTACTATTCTATTACTACCAAGAGGGTCTTAGCATAGCCCTGGTAGATCAAGGTTTCATGAACTAGCTTTAAGCCATTGTATTGCTTTCAGTCTAGGCACATTTCTCTAAAGATACTTTGACTAGAAAAGGGGCCTTCCAAAAGTAACACACACAATCATTCTACTGTACTGGGATTCTAAGTAAGCTAGCTAGCTTTGTTTCTGTACCGTGCTACACGTGATGTTCTGAATCTGTTATAGTATGTTTTGTATATTGGTCATTATAAAATTCTGGAGTGAAGTTCAGGGGACTTCTGGAGTGAAGTGAGGGGTTGTGTCACTACCTGCCCTGGATCCCTGAGTGCCTCAAAATGTTCTTCTACTTCAGCTTCATTGTCAGGATGCTTACAGCCAGCATACACTGTCTTCTGTGTTAAGCAGCTGACTCAGCAACTCTGATTCCAGCAGCCTGCATGTTACATCACTGCTATGCTTTGGCTTCCACTGGCCTTAGTTTCACCTGGCAAGAGGATCCCAACAACCTCCATTCCAGAGTTTTCCCTCCACTGTTTGCCTGACAGTGTCCAGCCCTCTCCTTAACCATTCAGAGAGAGATTAAGGTTCATTTGTTCCTTTAAAGATGCAATACCCAATAGCTTGCCACATTGACTGGAGTTAATATTCACTTAAAATCCTATTTCCCTTTGTTAATAAACTTGCTTTACTTTTAATCTAAACCAGCCCAGTGCTGTGTTTGATTTAAAGTGAGTTCAAATATGAAGGTTAGAGTTAAAAATGGTTACAAGCAAATAAAAGTGATAAACACTTTCTAGAGGCTGACTTTAAAAAAAAAAAAAAAAGTCAGCTTTTGTTCAAGGTAACTTACATACCAGTCTACCTTCCAGCAAAGTGTCTGACCACTACTTCAGTCAGGACCTTCCCCAGAGTCCAAAGTGCTTAGTTTCTGTGTCATCTTAGGTGAAAGATAACTTGAGGTTCTTTGCCTCTCTCTTTTATAGTCCAGTGAACCTTAGCAATTGATTCCTCTGAAGGTTACCTCCCTCCTCCCAAAATAAAGCTAATTCAAGCTGTGAAGAAAGGAACATGGAGTCACCTAGTGAAGGAAATTTCATGCTGGTTTCCCCCCCCCCCACCCCCTTTTGTGTTTGTTAAAATGCAAATTGATCTTTCTGCAGTCTCCTCCCCTTGTTGGCTTGACGGTTCACTTTACCATGTATATGTAAATTGCATTCCTGTTACCTTAATGATACCACATTTCTTGGTCTAGCATGGGGTAACTTTGGCCCTGCCTGGCAGACACACTTTAGGAACACCATTTCCAATAAATTTGTAATTTTGAATTTGTCCTCTGTACATACACAGCACAATAATATTAATGATCAGTATGGAACTAGCTTTTTATCTCTTACACCTTTTAGATGCAGGTTATGACATTAGGGAGTTGGGGTACACTCATCTAGGCAGGTCAGCTGAAACTCACTATCTGATACTAGGGAGCTGCTTGCATTGAGATGCTCTTATGGTCACAATTGTACATATATTTACAGCATGTGAAGCTTTATATTGTATGTGTGAGTACTTCAGAAAGAAAGAAAAACAGACAGGAGCTAGTTTCAGGTAGCAGTGTCAGCTTGTGGCTGGCCAGCTACATGGTCTCAGTGGCCACTCTTGTTCTTCCAACTCACTTTCTCCAAATCCCCCAGCAGATTTTCAGTTGCCTTTTCTCCACTAAAAACAGTTGCTGGAGGTTTCCTTTTGGATGTATACAAAAAGGTGGAATCTCTTTTATGGTGTTACGTTAGTGTCATTCTAGTACATTCATTGTCTGCTCTGTTGCCTCAGCCTCTATTTTCAGCCAGGAAGGAGGTTGGAAAATAGCAGATAAGATCTAAAAGTAAATGTTTTGCATACAAATTTACAAGACCTGACCTCTTTTTCCCTCCTTGCCACCATTTCCTGCTCCCTTGCCCCTCCTGTCAATACGTTTTTATTTTAATTTAAAGTATTTCAGTGTATCCCAAGCAACAATCACTGCCATACACTAAAAAGAAATTGTCAGACATCAGATTTTGTCTCAGAAGGTTCGTCTGATGTTTTCTTTTAAAGCAAATCTCGAGGACTAGCATCCACTCTTGTATTTAGTATTCATAAGTTTATTAATACTTTCTGCCTCTTAGTTTTCTAGTAAAACACTTATTTTTTAAACAGCATGAATTTTGAAAAACATTTTTTAAGTTTTATTTGGCAGGAGTGTGTGAGGGATGTATTTGGTCTGTGGTCAGTTGCTTGAAGTGTGGAAAGAAGTCTTGTGTAACTCAGTAAGTTTGGACATCAGCTGTCCTGACGTATGTTATGTCTGCATTTGAAGTTTCCCAGTAATCTCTGATTCTGTAGATGCAGCTCCTTATGGTCTGTCTAATCTACAGATAAAATCTTTGGTGTCAATATAATCTAATCTGTGTTTAATAACCACTTATTTGTTTAGGCAATTATTTAAAACCTTTAATGAAAGAGGAAGCTTACATATACTTTACAGAAAGTGTTGACTTAGAATAAAGCCAATAAGAGAAGTTCAGAGTTGAGGATTACATGATGCTGATTCATTCCACTGTGCCTGAGAGCAAAGGCTGATCTTGCATAAGTGATATGGTTGTAAGGAGAACTTACTGTAGATGTAACTGTCCTTGATAAAGATATGTTCTTTTGTGCAAGTGGAGAGGTGTGTGCAATCAGTCGCCCCCCCCCTTCCTTCCTCCCCCCAGTTCATTTTAATGATCTCCAAAGTCAGCCCATGTAACTCACCTTTTTTATTCTTAGTACAAAATGTATGCACTTTACCCTAGTCTTTTGGTTTTGTATTCTATCCAGTATCATATGTGCTTCTAGTCATGTCATCTAAACCAAAACATTCGCACGGTTTGTTCCTCTTTTCTGAAGCGCAACTGGAGACACCAAGGGTCTGATTTCCAAAAATGCTGAGAACTTAACTGCAACTGACATCAATGGGAGCTGTGCTTGGAACATATAATATAATATAAAATGCCATGCACAGCAGACTGTAGGCATCTCAAATTTTACTTGGATTTTGGGTGCTCGCTTTTGACATGAAAGTGTGCCATAGTAAAGATAAAGAACGCATCACCAGCTCACCTCACAGGGGGATTGTGAGAACAAATTAATGTTTGTGAAGCATTCAAATGCTGTACTGATGACCGCCCTAATAACTGTGTATTCAGATCAAAATTTGAATGATGTGTAGTAAATAAAATATAGGGACACTCTGAAAAGTCATAAAACAAAATACTGAATAACTGTTCATTCAGTGAGCACCTTCTCTTCTGTGCACTGAATGAGGCAGAGGTCTGAATGGGGTGGGGGGGGGGTGAAATAATGAGATGATGTAATTAAGGCTGTAGCACAGAGGTCCTCAAACTGGGGAGTGCAAAGGAGGTTGGGGTGGGGATGCAGGGTCTGGGCCAGCCCACATGGGGGAGAAGAGAGAGGGCCCAGCTGGGGTTGTGACCTTGGGTCCTGGCAGCTGTTCCTGACTTAGCCCCTGCTCCCTGCCTTGGCCCCCACAGGCCTGCCCTCAGCCACAGTCCCCAGCCCCAACCATGGCCCGCTCCCCCCCCCCACGGGGGGGGGAGCAGACAGAGGTATGGGGGGATGCAACCTAAAACGTTTGGGGAATGCATTATGTTATTGCAGTGTTCCCCAAACTTTTTAGGTTAGTTCTCAGCATTTCTGGAAATCAGACCTTTGGTGTCTCAAGTTGTGCATCAAGAAAATGAGGGACAAACAGTGCGAATGTTTTGGTTTAGGTGACATGATGAGGAGCACACATGAACTCTGGGGCAGAGGCAGGGATAGAAACTAATTCTCCAGGATGGTGTTCAACTGCTTTTAAACTGAGATTTTCCTTACTTCTTCTGCAATTCCCTGCCTCTTTCACTACACATCTTCCAACAACTTGCCCATGCCAGTAATTCCAAATAGTACATACCTTCCAACAAATGAGGCAATGGTTGTACCCCATCCTTCCCAAAAGAAGCGTTGTTTACTACACAATCCTGACTAATTCTCTGAGCATCATCCCTCCTGTGCTCTGAATGAGTGAAGTGTCCTGTGGAAAAAAGAGCATTCAACCATGTAACTAAAGACTATCATCATGCATATACAAAAAGGGCAATCTTAATTGTCACTTTCTAACTTTGGACTGCTTGATTTTACAACCTTAATTTTTTAAATTTAGAGTTTTGTATGTAACTTCCTACGTTTAAAACAAGCAAAGAAAAACTGGAAAGGGGAGGGAATCCATATTGACTCCTGTGTAGTTCATCAAGAAGATTAGAACCTTTAGACCCACTGTTCACACCTCTGTCATTTGAGCTAACAGAAACTGATAGCAGTAGTAGGTCATTCTCTGTGTGGACCAGTCATTAAATGGAGATGACCCATTTTGCCATTGGGTTTCACAGTTATTTGCTGACTGCAGAGGAATAGTGAGATGAATGAATTCTGGATTCCGTTTCAGGTTCTGAGAGGAGACTACTCAAGTAGTTACAGAGACTTTGTCCCCTATCCCTTTCAGCCTAGTACATTACACTGGATAAAAAAGATTTTGCTTCCTGAATGCTTTTGGGTGTATCTTATGGATTTTGGGTTGCTGATTACGAAAATCACCATGAAACTTCTGTATCACGTACCGGTTTTTTGAAATCCCCTATATTTATTTCAATTCATTATTTAAGTTTATTAAAATGTTGCCCGCAGTGTAAGCTGAAAAGTTTTCTATCTTGTGTCCAAGCATGCCTGGGCATGCAGTGACACTGCACCTAGTGCAGGCCACACAACATGCAGTGGGAACGCTAAGGCTTAGGCAGGGCGGATGCTGGCAGGACAGATTTTAGAAAGGCTATAAAAGCATTTTGCACACACCGTTCTATGCATTGCATTTATATCAGTTTGCATTCATGTTGATGCACATGCTCTATGCGCATAGCATATTGTGTGTACTCACAATAATAAAGCAATTGTATTTTCAGGAGGATTTGTGATAGCAAAATGTCTCGCCAATGTCACAACAGCCGCGTTACGTTCTGTTACGTTTGTGGTGAATATACGCTTAAACCTCAAAGACAGAGCATGACTGCACGTAAGAAAGCATAGGAGCTCTACTTTGCCTGTAAAATTGGTGATCGGGACAAAGCCTGGGCTCCTCACATTTGTTGCGCAACATGTGCTGTTGATCTTAGAGCTTGGCTCAGAGATACTTGGAAGTCAGTGTCATTCACTGTCCCGATGATATGGCAAGAGCAGAAGGATCATGTGACAGACTGTTACTTCTGTGTGACCAATGTGTCTGGGTTCTCTGCTAAAAACAAGAAATCCATTGAATACTTCAGTCTCCCTTCAGCCATGAGACCTGTGCTGCATGACGATAGTCTTCTAGTACCGAAGCCACCAGAGACATGGAGCCTAGCGGAGGCAGACGAAGATGCCATAATGCACGAGCCAGGAATGGAAGACGACACTGATCCAAGTTTTGAACCATTTACATTGAGTGAGCCTCATCTGATAGCTCCATCTGAGGTAAATGACCTGGTCACGCACTTGGGTTTGTCAAAGGCAAAAGCAGAATTACTGGGTTCAAGACTGCAAGGATGGGGTCTGCTGTCACCAGACACGAAAATTTCTGTCTTTCGCAGTCGCCAAGAAGATTTGACACAATTCTTTGGTCAGATTGATGATCTGTGTTTCTCCACTGACATTGATGGGCTGCTCACTGCTTTGGGTTGCCAGCAAGACCCACAACAATGGCGTCTTTTATTGAGTCATCAGTGTTAAGCCTGAAAGCTGTGTTGTTACACAAGGGCAATGTCCACCCTTCAATACAAATCAGCTAAGCAGTACACATGAAAGAAACCTATGGAGGTTTTGTTGAAACACATACAGTACAGCAACTACAACCGGAACATCTGTGATGATCTGAAAGTCGTGCTGCTACTAGGAATGCAGCTTGGATACACCAAGTACTGTTGTTTCATTTGCGAATGGGACAGCTGTGCTAAAGAGTCTCATTCCATTAAAAAGGACTAACCACTCTGTAAGCAGTTGGTTCCAGGGCAGAAAAATGTGGCACATAAACCACTTGCAGACCCGACAAAGATATTTTTGCTGCCTCCTTCACATAAAACTTGGACTGATGAAAAATTTTGTGAAAGCGATGAAAAAGGAAGGTGAAGTATTTCGATTTTTGAGACAGATGTTTCCCAGAATAACTGATGCAAAAATTAAGGAAGGCATTTTTGTTGGTCCACAAATCAAACAGGTCATCAATGACAGGCAGTTTGAAGGACTTCTAGTAGGGCGGGAGAAAATCGCATGGAAGGCATTCAAGGATGTTGTTGAAAATTTTCTTGGCAACTACAGAGCACCAAACAACGTGCAGCTGGTTGACAACATACTTCAAGCATACAAAACCAGAAGTGCAGCATGTCACTAAAGATTCATTTTCTGCATTTGCATTTAGATTTCTTCCCTGCAAATCTTGGTGCAGTCAGTGATGAGCATGGTGAAAAGTTTCACCAGGACATTGCGATCATGGGAAAAACGGTATCAGGGCAACTGGAATCCATCAATCCTGGCCGATTATTGTTGGACACTTAAATGAGAAGCCTCAGACACTGAGTTCAAATGAAAATCATCAACAAAACATTTTTAGCTCAGTTGAACTATTGCAAAGTGTCAGCACTATTATGCTATTAAACACATTACATTCAATAAGTCAATTTCTTGTTTCTCCAAATTCCGATGTGATACAAATAGTCTGAAGTTATATTTGTGTTCAGCTTCAAGTGGTTTTAGCATAATCAAAACAAATTTCTGAGGAAGCAACACTTTCAAAAACATTTGTTTAGTGTTATCAGTCTTTTCTTGTTTGCTCTTACTATCACTTTCAAGGCA
Source organism: Mesoclemmys tuberculata (assembly GCA_007922155.1). Taxonomy (NCBI): domain Eukaryota; kingdom Metazoa; phylum Chordata; order Testudines; family Chelidae; genus Mesoclemmys; species Mesoclemmys tuberculata. Next base: position 35,791,812 of record ML675614.1, on the reverse strand, counting down.
TGGGTTTTTCACCATTCTTCATTCTACTCAGGTGGCTTCTTTCTTGTTACTTTGGTGACATAGCTATGCCTGCAAACTTTGTACTGCAGACCAGGCCTTAGGCATGCAATTGTGTGTCTAACCAGTTACCATATTGTGATGGCAAATTGGGTAATTTGCCTGAATTTAGACTGCTAATTAGTCTTCACTGGAACTGTTGCTAATATTTCAAATCTCTGAGCCCCTTTCATAAAGCTCCTATGTCTCTCATTCTTGTGTGGATGAGTCATAGTTGCAGGGCTAGCTGAACCTCAGTCCTCTTTCTGGTCTCTCTTAGTACACTGACCTCAGCAGTTTGACCTCTTTACCTTTTTTGACTTGGGGTGGAATCTCATGATTTTTCTGCTCTTAGAGCTTGTTTACAGAGGGACACTCAAGGAAACTGAGGCAAATCAAGTAAAGATGTGAAGTTAAAGTGCATTAAACTCTTGTGTGAACCCTGTCTCTCAGGAGTTAAGTCGCCTTAGTTTGCTGTAACTTCCTCCTCCTGGGAAGAGGGTTAAAGGACTGTAAAAAAAGTCCAGTGAAGGAGATTTCCTCTTTTGGAAACCTATTATTCCAGAACTTAACTTTCTAACTATAAGGGTAGATTTACCTATTATCAAATTGAAATCTGCCTTGTTACAGATTAAGCCCATTACTACTTCTCCTACCTTCAGTGGACAAGGGAGAACAATTGACCACCAGGGCTGGATTTAGGGACAGGCAACCCAGGTGACTGCCTGGGATGTCAGGTGTGGGATGCTGTTTTTGTTGTCAGTAGCAAAAGGGAAAACAGGATGTTTGAAGCAAAATGTTTCAGGTATTCTGTATGTGGATTCATTTTTCATTAACCTCCTAGAATATTCTGGACCTTTGTAAAATCTCGTGGAACCTTCCAGACTTTCTGAGAACTACAGTTTCCTCAAACCTCCTAGAATGTTGTCAGACATGCCCTTCTGGGCATATAAGGGGTGGGGCATCACCAGTCAGTCATTAAGCTATAAGAACGAACTGAAGTGAAGTAAGAGCCCAGCTGTGATATTGTGAACCTTGTTTTATTGTAATTGTGAATGAATACCTGTGTTGTAGGACTTGAAGAGTCTATGTAGCAATTAATGAAGGACATATTTAATGAGATGCCAGAGATACCTGTCAAACCCGTATCTGTGCAACAATATAGAAGAAATACTGTTACTACTTTTGCCATGCTTAACACGAAATGTATGATGACTTCCTAAGACTGGGGAACATAGACTTTTTTGCTCTTCCTAAAACTGTCTGTTTTCCCATGTAGCACATAAAAGATGCCCCCAAAGAAGCCTTCGGGAGCTCATTATAGGAAGCGAATAGCTCAACTGCAATATAGTTTGGCGCAAGGGGCAAATGTGATGGGAAAATATCTGAAACAAAATAACATTGACCAGACTTTAGGCAGTAGAAATTGTCCCAGTGTGGAAGACGTTGAGGGGCGAAGTGTATGATGGAAGTCCTATTACTAAAGAATTAGCAGTTTTACTTGAAGATAAGGAATAGGAAAGTGATGAATTGTCCAGTTTTCGTGGTGGTGTAAAGAAGAGTGATGACAAAGAAGAATGTGGCTTACATGAAAAGGAGAGAAATGATAAAGAAGAATCCGCCTTGCATGATGACAGAAACAGCAGTGAGAAAAATTGCACAACACAAATCGATCTATCAGATGCTGCTTTATGGCTGGCAATCCTAAACTCTGCCAATATTGATCATACGATTTCAAATGTGGTGGGCAAAATGAAGGATATGATTCCAGTAAATGAGCAGAAGTGACACTTCTGCAAGTCACACAGCAAAAGAGTGCTTGAGAATGGTGAGAAACAATCAGCTTTGGCAAGTTTACTCAAAATCAACTGACTGTGTTGAGTTTCTGTTGCAAAATATTTGACAGGAATGCCAAATCGTTGCTTGCAATTTTCGGGTACAATTTCTCGCATAACTTAGTTGATATTCTGAAGCAACATAAAAAATCACCTGGCCATTTTATGGCCTGCTCCAAATGGATGGAGGTTGAGTTCAGGCTGAAGCTGTATAAAATAGGTGCAGAAAACCAGCATATTATTAATATAGAATCCCAGCCCTGGAGGAATGTGCATGACGATCTGATCTCAATTAACCTCTTCCTTGCAAAGAATAATTTGGATTTCCAGGGCTTGTCGGATAAGTTGTTCACTGAACATAACAATTTCCTTGGTTTATAGACTCATGGGTCAGAAGGGACCAATATGATCATCTAGTCTGACCTCCTGCACAAGGCAGGCCACACAACCCTGCTTGGGAAATACAATGATGGCATGCATGAGCGCCTACGTTGAGTAGTTTGTAAAGAAGTTATTGATCATTACTGCAGCAAAACAATTCAAAATGATTTAATTGACTTATGGCAGGGAAGGTGCTTGTTAGTGTATTGTGTTTCAGCACAAAGCAAAGTCCTACGCTGTAATAATGGACTGCACTCCTGACACTAGTCACAGTGAAAAGACGTCATTTACAGTAGGATTTTTTGATGGTGAGGATGTCTGTATCCAAGTAAAAGAACATTTTATTTCCTGTCTGGATTATTCTACTGGAAAAAACCTAACAGAACTCTTTTTATTAAAGTTTTGAATGAAAATAAAATAAAGCCTTAGGACTGCTATGACCAAGGCTACGAAAATGGTGCGAACATGAAAGGAAGAAATAATAGCATCCCGGCAAGGATGCTTATGTTGAATCCAAGGGTTTTCTTCATGCCTTGTGGCTCCCATTCCCTCCTTCCCTCACTGGCTGTGTCATTCAGTATCGTCGTCTTTAGAGTCAGTATCTCTCTTCAGAATATTGCAAAGTGTATACGTTCTCTTTTCAACATCAGTTATCAGGAGGAAGATCCTAACAGTGTTCTAAATCTGACCCACTAAATGACGTTCAGTGGGAGAACTGCATTGACAGTGTAAGGCCAGTGAGCTGCCAAGTGATATGACCTGATGGAACTGGTGCAGTCAAGTGAAGCAGAGGCTGGACATAAGTTGCAAAGCCTGGCAAACCAGATCACTGATTTAAAATTTCTGGTCTCAATTGTGGTTTGGCATGATATCCTGTTCCACGTAAACGTTATAAGCAACACATTTTAAACTTAGTTGATAGACATCACAACCCCTACTACTTTGAGAAGCTGCCTTGATTTTGTTGTGGCCTACTGAGACAATGGATTTGAAGATGCCATTGCTGCTGCCAAAGAAATGGAGCCTGTCTCTGAGGATGCTTATGATCATTGGAAGAAACAACAGTTTGATTACAAGAGCAGAGATGAGGTGATGGGAAGCTTAGAAGAAAAATTCAAGGGTGTTTTTTCTTGTTTGTTTGACGCTGCTTGAGTGTTCATTTGAAGAAAGGGTTGGACAAATGAAGTAGCATGAAAGACCTGGGTTTGTGGTGTGTTTCTTTTGTTTTTTGTGTGTTTTGGTATGACTTCAGTAAGCTGCCAATGAACAGGAAAGCACTCTTGAACAATTGTATAGACCTTCACTGGACACTGACCCACGGGGAATGTTCAGATGTCGATTAGAAACCTCTACGTCAAATTGGACAACATCAGTCACATTTTGCCACACAGGAAGCACAATCCACTCCAAGTTCTCAATTCATTGATGCAGAGCTGCAGGACACTTTGCACTTTGTCTTTACTGAATTTCAGATCAGTTATCTAACTTGTCACGGTTGTTTAGAATTCTAGTCCTGTCCTCCAAAGTGCTCGCAATCCCTCCCAGCTTGGTGTCTTCCACAGATTTTATAAGCATACTCTCCACTCTGTTGTATGCAGTCTTCTTCCTATACATCTAGTAGTGAAAATGTTCTATAGATTTAACCACTGCTAGGAGTCTTTTCTGGGTGGTGCAATCCTTTTTCCTCTGGAGAACTTAGAATTTTGCTGTAATAAGCAACGACCCTCTGAAATCCTTTGTGTGCTTCTGTCAATACTGCCCCAAACTATAAGCACTAGCATCTGTTCCCAATATGAATGGGGTTTTGAAAGTTAGGTAGGCTAAAGCAGAAGCAGTCACAAAGGCCTTTTTCAACTTAGCATTTTCTAACTTCCACTCTGCTGACCACTAAAATAGCTTACCTTTCTGAACCAACCCAGGCAGTGGTTTTGCAATACTAGCAAACCCACATATACATCTTCTGTAATAGGACTGGAGTCCTACAAAACTCTGCATATCGGTGTCTGAAGAGTTGACCAGATCTGTGTAGGCTCTATTTTCTTCTTGTGAGGGGAAATTTCCCCATCACTGTGCGCAAGATACATGTAATAAGCAGAAGGCTGTCAAACTAAAATTGAATCCAACCATGAGGCATTTAAAAAGTAAATGTATCATTTCCTGGTCAAAGGTTTTTAGCATACACTGGCATATCCTATAGATATAACAGGCAGGCAGAAAGTGCATGCAATACCCTCTCCAATGTGGCAAGTGCATTGCACGAGCCAAAAGTCATGCTTTGCTTTGCTGTGAAAGCAGTCTTTCCCCATCCTTTGGATCTGGCTTCTATTTGCTGGTACCCACTTCTAAGATCCAGTGTGGAAAAACATATTGAACTTGCTATAGCATCCAGAATATTGCCTATTTGTGGTAATGGATAAAAATCCTTTAAAGTGACTAAATTTAGTTTTCTATAGTTCATACATAATCTGGTATTACCATCTTTTATCTTAACCAGAACTATGGGTGAGGCTCAAGGACTGGTTTCAGGAGCGTATGATTGAGCTTCCACCATTTCCTCAGTGGCCTGTAATGCCTTTCCCTCTTTGCTATTGCCAAATGATGAGATGGCTGTTTAATTGGCTCTCTCCCCACCCCCCTCATATCAATCTTACACACTGTAGTGCATTGGTCTAGTATATCTTGTGGGATCAGGAGAACAACTCCAGATTTCTAATCAGAAAGTCTCTCTTAGACTATTCCATTGTTCCTCATTTAAGTGTACAACACTGCTGGAACAAGTCCAACACAAATTTGGCAGGTCACTTTCCGCTCTTTCCCTATAGTGTTGTGTGGTTTTTTTGGTTTTTTTTTTTTAAATATACCAGCATCTTCTAGAACTTCTGGTTCACATTTCATCACTGGTTCCTTCTCCCCCTCCCCGAACTACTTGTTTTCTGAAAGATGTGAAACAAACAAACAGGAATTGTGGCTACTGCGGGTTCTGGGCCATTCCGGGTCAATTTAAAAGGGCCTGGGCCTCTTCCACTTGTGGCCCTACCCACTCTCCACCCCAAGCACGCTCCCACTGCTCACCGCATTGCTCCTTTCCCCTCCCCATGTGAGTGAGGGGGAGGGATGTAGCAGCAAGGGGGTCATGTGGGGAGATGGTGGGGTTTGGGGTGGAGCAGGGGTGGACTGTGGGCAGGGCTGTGGGTAAAAGGCAGGATGGACTGTTCTGCCTTGGGGCTTGCAAATGCTGTCTGCGGGCCTGGTCTCATTAGACGTTGGGTATATCTATAGTGCAATTAAAATACCACAGCAAGCTTGTGGGGCTTGGACTAAAGGTTTGCTTAATTGTGGTTTACATGTTTGGGTTCAGGCTGCAGCTGGAGCTCTGGATTCCTCCCACTTTGTAGGGTTCTAGAGCCCAGGCTCCAACCTGACCCAAATGTCTACACAGCAGTTTAACAGACCTTTAGCCCGAGCCCAAGTCACCTGGCATTGGCATTGGCTAGCCTTGGGTTTTTAATTACAGTCTAGACATACCTTATATTTCAAGCCACTTTCCCATCAGACAAGTAAGTCTAGTTTTAAAAATTTAAACTTGCCTTAGGTTTTGACATAATTTATCTCGGTATTGTGGAGTCCCATAGGAGCCCTAGTCATGGATGAGGACCCCATTGTGCTAAACATTGTACAAACACAGAACAGAAAAAAGGTTGCATTATTAAAAGCATGCTGGTAAATGTTGCATTTCTCTAGTTAGTAATTTGGCTGTCATTCTCCAGGTTCTATAGTCTAACTGCCTAACTATGAACTTTGATTATACATAAAATTGAGGTTTTTTCAAGAGGTAGGTACATGGCTTTGTAATGAGAGAGAAAATTACTATTATAAACAGCAGTGAGGGTCAAATTCGTCTTTCAAGCTGGTGTAAAACTAGTGGAACACCACTGAGTTCAGCAGGAGTTACTGCTGGTGTACCTCAATGTGAAATTAGAATTGACTGTCTCTGTAAGTTTTGTACTGCATCTTAAAAATGCGAAAGGTTTGTTTTTACAACAGCTTCCTAAAACGGCACCATCTCTTTTACATGCCTATGATCAGCGCCAGCTATTTTTCTGTTTATCATCTTTCATTACATATTGAAAGCTTGCCGTGCAAGACTAATACTTTCGTTTTATAAATTATTTAGCTCTTCATAAGAGGCAGGTGGATGACTGAATAGAAAGAGGTCTGTAAAAGTTTGGATTACAAAGATGCTACGGGAGAGAGCAACAATGAGATTGTAGCAGTCTGTGTGATGGGGAGCCTAATAATGTAACTAGGTGCCATCACATACTAGCCTCTACCATCTGGAACATAAGGCTGTAATCATAGATGAACTTTCTTTGTGCTGTCCAGCAGCTGAACTTCTATTAGCTGTGTTATTTTCAAATGTTGCTTATAAATACTCATGAATTCTTTACTGGGCTGACTAAATCTGTGATGGGAGAGTTAGGTGAAAAAGTAATCCATCTGTATGTTCTGTGTTTGTGTGGGTGGGCGCACATGCACCACAAGGGAGGAGGGGAGAGTGTATGGGGTGAGGAAATTGGGTTTGGGAGATCTGTTAATTGGGAGTATTTTCTTTGCTCTTGTAATTTTTCACATCATTTGTCTCTAGTAAAATGCATATGCTGTGCTTTAGTTTGTTGTAAAGCATGGCCTGTTTGCCAGAGGCTCTCATTTAAGATAGCTGTGAAACAAAATTATAGGGATTTCTCTCTTTCCCTCTGGCTTATTAAGCTTAAAAGAAGTAAAGCAAGGGAAAGTACATATTTTAAAAGATCACTTACTAAACTTCCAGAGATGCTAGAGGACATTAAGTATGACTTTTAAAAGGTGTTAGAGTGTGTGTGTTGGGTTTTTTTGTTAAAGATATTTTGATTTTTTTGTGTTGACTTCAGTGCCTTGTGCCTGTCACCTTATATACATACACACCATAGACTTGTAGGACTGGAAGGGACCTTGAGAGGTCTTCTAGTTCAGTCACCTCCAATCAAGGCAGGCATAAATATTATCTAGACCATTCCTGACAGGTGTCTGTCCAACCAGCTCTCAAAAATCTCTAGTGATTGAGATTCCACAACCTCCCTAGGCAATTTATTCCAGTGCTTCATTACCCTGATAGTTAAGAAGTTTTTTCCTAATGTCCAACTTAAACGGCCCTTGTTAGAGTTTAAACCTATTGCTTTTTGTCCTATCCTAAGAGGTTAACAAAAACCATTCTTCTCCATTATGTACTTGAAAACTGTTATGTCCTGCCCTCAGGCTTCTCTTCTCCAGACTAAACAAACCCAATTTTTATAATCTTCCCTCACAGGTCATGTTTTCTAGACTTTTAATTGTTTTTGTTGTTGTTCTCCTGGCTTTCTCCAATTTGTCCACATCTTTCCTGAAGTGTGGTACCCAGGACTGGACACAGTACTCCAGTTGAGGCCTTATCAGTGCTGAATAGAGTGGAAGAATTATTTCTGGTGTCTTGCTTACAACATTCCTACTAATAAATCCCCAAATGATATGTGGTTTTTTGGGTTTTTTTGGCAACAGTGTGACACTGTTGACTCCCATTTTGCTTGTGATCCACTATGATCCCCAGATCCCTTTCCTCAGTACTCCTTCCTAGGCAGTTATTTCTCATTTTGTATGCATACAACTGATTGATGGTTCCTTTAAGTAGAGTGCTTTGCATTTGTGCTTATTGAATTTCATCCTGTTTACTTTAGACCATTTCTCTGGTTTGTCCAAATCATTTTGTATTTTAAACCTATCCTCCGAAGCCTTTGCAACCCCTCCCAGCTTGGTATCCTATGCAAACTTTATAAGTGTACTCTCTATGCCATTATATAAATCATTGATGAAGATTTTGAACAAAAGTGGACCCAGAACCGATCCCTGCGGGATCCCCCTCAGTATGCCCTTCCAGCCTGACTGAACTACTGATAACTACTCTCTGGGAATGATTTTCCAACAAATTATGCCCTCACCTTTTATAGTAAGCTCCATCTAGGTTGTATTTCCCTAGTTTGGTTATGAGAAGGTTCTAAGAGACTGTAGCAAAAGCCTTACTAAAATGAAGATATACCACATTTACTGTCGTCTGTCCCCACACGCCCTTCCCCTCCCCCGCCCCAATCCACTCTGTCAAAGAATGTTATGGTGGTGGAGTATGACCAGACTTCTTCAATGGCGAATCATTGAGTGTTGGTGCTTATTAATGTTTCTTCTTGTGGAGTTAAGATGTTTTGCAAGAAAATAGTTCCATTAAAAATAAGAGAAGTTCTTGTGTTTTATCAGTTGGAACACTTTTATGACAGCACTTATGAAATCATTTCTTAGCATATTAATATGTGTGTGTATCTATAATGCTGCAACTTCAAAGTGTTGTTTCTTAGAGTGTTAGCAGGAGCCTAGTTAGCCTGGGCTGGGAAGTGCGCTACCACAGGCTCCAGAACATTGGAACCTTGGCTACTGATACAAAGGGAAAATTGACTGCACTAGAAAACTTAGTTTGTCATAATATTGGTATGTAGATAACAAGGGCCTGAAAATATTACCCAAAAGCTGTGAGGCTAATGACTAAACTAGACTGAAATACATCTGTGCCCCTACTTATGCTGGATCACCCTCAAATCAATTAATTGTGGGCCAAACTCCACTCGTGCTGGAGTTTCTACAACCATAGAATAGAAAGACCTTGTCCAGTTCATGCTTGGAAAGTTCTATCTGCAACCAGAAAGGCTAAAAGCTTTTTCCCCTGAGATTGAAAGATTAGACTCCGTATAAATGAGTTTCCTAGTCCTGGGTAAAATGGATTTATTTTTTATCTATTTCTTTCCCCACCCTCCAAGGTCTTCAGATACATCATTTGGTTTGTTTTCTCTCTCCCAGCCTTACTTCTTGGAGTTAGGCACTGTTGTCAGTGGGTAACCAGTCTGAGTTCAGGACAACTGTGCACCTTTTGTGTTCTGGATAGAACCTTTTTTACCTGTCTTTTTCCTTTTCTCACTCTTTAGCCTAGATAGTTGTTTCACCCTGCTTCTGAATTTGCAAGGTCACACTGCTGTATGGCAATTGAAATGGTTTAGTGGCCTAAGTATCCGGTTTAAAATCATGTGGAATCAAAAGTTCAAATCCCAGTAGAATAGGCTTCAGCCCTTCTTCCTCGTATGGCAGATACATGAGTATCTTGCAACTAACTCCTTGTGGATCTCACAGATCAGACATTTAAATAATGTAGTTCTTGTCTGCTCTCTGTATAGAGTGAAGATCCACTGGCACTTATAAAAAAAAGATTATGGGTATCCTTTTAAAAATTTCCAGTCTGCTTCTCCTATGCAACATAGTGAGCACAGATGGTTGGCTGCTTTTCATCCCAGAGGTGGCCTCATATCAGTGATGCTGTATCATTTGTAAAGTACCTTAGGAATCTTAAGGATGAAAGTTGCTTGAATACAAGGTGTTGTCTGTTTATATTTTACTCAAAAGCATCCAAACTTGTAACCAATCCTTGTATTCATAGCATGCTGAATTTTCTAGCAATCATTGGTGTGCTTTTCTAGACAGAGTAAGAAGGAATCTATTTCTCTCTCTCCTGCCCATAGACTTGTTCAATCTTATCAAAAGAGAGATTCTTAGTTAACTGCTTTGGTCAGAAAGATGTTCCAGAATTGTTGCAATTTTATTTTATTTTGAAATCTAAGCTTCTATGTCTTCAGGATGAGTTATTTCATTTTACTCTAGGACAACGTTCAGGCAATTCTTGGTAAAATAACAGACTTTTAAATGTGATTATGTGTGGTCTTACTGCATTGTATTCTGTATTGAACTGTTTACACTCTTCCCCCCCCCTCCCCCCTGACGCACACACACTTACCTTCCAGATTCGGCGGCAGTTGACAAGAGATACACAAGTGACATAAAACACTTGCGTATCTCCCGTTGACTTTGCTGCTTCTGTTCCGCGCATCGTCCACACTGTGCTGCACTGACAGGAACAGCGTTCTTGTCAACACAGTGCTATGCCACTTATGGGGGTGGTTTTCCTATGTCGATTTCTGGATCAACTGAGCGGGTTTACACAGACCGCTCAGTCAATCCAGAGACATTGATTTGACGGTGGCGAATTTGCTGCCATCATTATAGACCCAGCCTCTTTCTTTCTCTCAACTGTATATGTGACTGGAGCTTATGATATCAATATATGCAAATTCTAGGCTGTGTTCTTTTTTTTCCAGAAGCAAAAAGCCAGTCTCAACAATGAATAATTGAATATTTATCCACTGCATCAAAAAACCCTGTCAGAAATACTGAACCCCCAGATTGTATCTGAAATTCTCTGTTGGGGGGGAGGGGGGCATCTTTTTCCTACTCATAAGGACCTCTCACTGCAGCCACTGAACTTCTAGCCAGGGAGGACAAGATGGGATACTTTTTGTACAGTTAGGGGTTATCTTTAAGGCTGACATTGAATGAGAGATGGCCTGTTCATACCCAAGTGCCAATTTATATTATAAGGGTTGATTTTGTTGCCACTTCATCATTCTTGCCCATAGCAGTCCAGGAAGTAACAACAGGATTTAGACCAGAATTCTTTGTGGCATTGCAGAGAACTGTCATTAGGCTAATAGACTTATCCTACTGGGTATGTCTACACTGGAAACAATTAAAAAACAAAAAAACCCCACACCCCACAGCAGCAAGTCTCAGAGCCTGGGTCAGCTGACTTAGGCTTGTGCTACAATTCTAAAATTAGCAGTGTAGCTGTTCCTGTTCAAACTGGAGCCTAGGGTCTGAGATCCCACCCTGCTCGCCTTGGCTCCAATCTGAATGGGAATGTCTGTACTGCTATTTTTAGCACTGTAGCTCAAGCCCAGGTCAGTTGTCCAGGTTCTGAGACTTGCTGCCATGGATTTTTTTGTTTTGTTTTGTGCCATGTATACAGACATGCCCATTGGGATTTTTGTTTTGATAACTGTCGCTTCTACAATGCGGAATGCAGTTATTAGCAAGCTAGTAATCTTGTCATCAATCCATTTAAAGAGCTTGGCTGCTATCCTCCTCTGTGGAAACTCTATATGCTTGTATTACACGACTACTTTTCTTTATGCTGTCCTTCCATGTGCAGTGTTCTTTTGGGGATGTCTTACAAGGATTAACAATTTGCAACATCAGCCAGCAAAAGGCACAGGTCCAGCCTTGCACATCAGCCTTTTTTTGGCTTGCAGGAGTCAAGGCAATCCCTTGTGCTATATATCTCTATTCAACGATACTGGAAATTCTTGTTTCTCTGACACTTTTACTTGTGGATTGACACCATTCTGTTCTTTGAGTTCACTAGGGATGACCAGCAGCAGTTGTCTGTTGTTTTGCTTTTTTAAGTATGAACTGACCTGATCAGTCACTCTGATGTTCCTCCAATCTCATCCCAACCTTCTTTTTTTTTTTTTTTTTTTTTTTTTCAGGCATTTGAGTGATGCGCTTCCTTTTTTACCAAACCAGTTACCTTATTTTTGCAGATACTTGAAAACTGCTTATGGACTCGCTTCTAAATTTAACTTTTTTATTTTGCTCAGTCTAGCTAATTTCACTTAATGAAACTGACCCTTTTGTTCTGATATTTCATTTCACGAAAAATGCTACAGATTTTAAATTGGACTCTAATTTCTTTTAATCTCTTTCAATAGAAGAAGATTGGGGGAGAGTCCCATCAATGCCTCTGTACCAGTGACATGATTATTCCGCCCCTCCACCCCCCAATTTAGGCTATAACTAAGCGACCGTGTTCTGACCATTAGAACGACATCTGGCATCCAGAGTATTATCACATTATTTCATGATGCAGTAATGCTTCTCTGGATGGTTTTGCATCTTGCAGATTCGTCAAAGGGGAGGACAGTGCGTGCTCTTGCAAGCTTGCTGCCTCACTGATCAAGTTTTATACTTGTGAGGTTCATGTAAGTCAAGAATGCTCTGAGAGCAGCTCTCCATCTGTGGTAGACCTTTAGTTGGCTCTTTCACATTTCAGTAGTAAGTGTCCTGATAATAGCTTCTGGTAGGACATAATCAGAGGTGTGTGTGTGTCTGTCCGTCCGTCTACCCACAGTGAGGACTAAACGGTGTTAGGATTATTCTTTAAATGATTCAGGCCAGGAGGTCTTGCCTTGTCAGTGTTTGGTTTTATGCAATGTTCCAGTTTATATACAAACTGTCCAGGGAAAATGTGTTAGCCTGAACACTTTTTGGACAGTATAGGCTGATTGTGTACCATATATTGGAAAGGGGGAATACTTTTGGGGTGAAATCCTGGCCCTATAAAGTCAATGTGAAAACTCCTATTTACTTAATGGGACAAGATTTCATCCTTGGTGTTTTGCAGTTGTGTGGACACCTGGATAGACTTGCAGATTTAAGCAGAGAGAGAATTTGATTGTGATTGTTCATGTACTGCTCTTCTCAGATGACTAAATTCTTCCTATCCCTCATTAGAGTAATTTTTCAGGAATTTCTGTTTTCCTGTGTGTGTTGGCTAGAAATGGAGCTAAGAATATATTGTCTACTCCAGCATTCAGGCTACTGAGAAATACCCTAGCTGATTTAGAAACTGATTTATCTTGGTACTTGATTTTTTCCAAATGTCACTGTCATACTTTTTGTGGCCAAGACATCTGATGTGTTGACTGAGCTATGGGAAGGTACTAACATCTAAAGTGAAATGTCTAGCATAGTTTAAACTATCTCTGGGATACAGAACAAGTGAGGCCTTAAGTCTCTTGAAATGTATTGGGTCATTAGAAAATAGGTAACAAGTACATCCGCAACATCTGGAAAAGCTGTCTAAACTCTTCTGGATGTAATATTAGCTAATCTTAGCAAGTTCAAAATTTTTTTAGGCTAAATAACTGTCAGAGGAGAAGGTGAAAATAGCACAGAAAATACTGCAGGTTTATGCTCTGCATGCTTTTTTTAAAAAAACCACTTAATACAGTAATTTCTTATTGTTTTGTTGCTATAGCAACCCTTCTGTTCTGGATTTCTGGGTCAGCTTCTGCCAATATCTATCTTCACTTACCCAGAAAAAAGGACGCAACATGTTCTCCTGGATGCTGATTGCTAAGATTAGGTTCGGAACAGGGCTGCCAGCAGTGGAATTCTCTGAAATAAACTCATGGGTCTAACCAAAGCTGGATGGACATTAATCTGACCTGATTTTGGTAATGCTATCAGTTTAAAAAGCTGACCCTCCAAAATTAAGGTTTTATATTTCTTGGACTGATGCCTTCTGTGGTGTCTGAGTGCATCAAAGAGCGCTTTCAGAGCAGAAATGGAGGGTATTTGTTGACTTAAGGGTGGTAGATGCCCTTGTCACTGTAGTCTGTCAACACAGCTGCTTGTGTTAGAGACTGACGTTCAGGTGGCAATACCAAAACCACCACACAGACATTGACTTTGACACATCTGAAATTGATCTTTCAGCAGCACGTAGATAGTGGCTGAATTGGCCAAGTACTACATAATTCCAAAGAATCTTTCGTATAACATAGAAACACAGGCGGCTGCTGCCCGGCGTCCCAAAAAGCTGGCGGCTGCCGCCCGGCGTCCCCACTAAGAGCTGGGACTGGGCGGGAAGCAGGTGGCTGCTGCTTGTCTTCCCCAGAAGTCAGCAGCTACTTCCGCCTCTCTTCACTGGCTTTTTCAGCGCGTACCCCCTGCCTGTATCTCTCGTGTACCCCCAGGTTGAGAAACTGTGCTCCAGCCCAGGGGTCAGCAATCTTAACAAAGGGTCATGCCCTGTCTTCCTCCCACCCCTATCCCAGGTCTGGCAGCAGTGGCAGCGGTGGGTGTGCAGCTTCCGTTCTGGCGACTGTTGGCAGCAGCGGATCTGCAGCTCCCATTCTGGCAGCAGTGTCATTTGGCATGCAGGTTGCTGACCCCTGCTCTCGCCTGTGAATGATAAACATTTGACCTCCTTTTAACTGGAAAGCTGTTTATTAATAGAAATGATTAGACCGGAGTGCATAATTTTAAAAGATGCCTAATTTTGCAAGTTCATTTTCCATTTTGCCTAACATGGTTATGAAGAAAATCTTAAAATATTTGAAATGTTAATTCTTTAAGACTTATTCCACCTTTCAAATAGGTATGCATTTTTATTTCAAATAAATATCAGTGGGATTTGGACTGCTGTAATAACTTTTTTTTAAAAATAAACTGCATGTTGAGGATTGTAAAACCATAGAAAAAGAGTCGACCCCATAATCTAGGAAGTTTGCAATCCATTTTGGGTAGACAAAACAGTTGGTAGATGCTTGATGCTGCAAGCTGCATCTATATTTGTGTGGGTTTTATGGGAAATGATCAGTGGCATTCTGGAGTGGAGTCATGTGTTTTAGGTGAATGTTCAGTTTTATTTCTGCTTTGTATAATGGGTGTCTAAAGTATTAAATAGTATCTCCTCTTTATTTTTTTGTATACACATTAAACTATATTGAAGAAGCTTTAAACTTTAGGCCATGCTTTTTCTGTATAGAATAGACAAGGAAGTGTGATGACCTGTTTTTGTGGGGGAAGCATCTCAGTCTGGAATAACCAGGTGCTGTCCACTTCCTTAGTGGTAGACAACATAACATTTCTAAGGTCTTAGCATTCTCTGCAGCCTGCCTCACTGGTTTAGTCTCTTGCCCCATTCAGATGGTAAATGCAGGATTTTGCAAGGGTAGTCAATATGTGGACTGTGAGCCAAATCTGGATCGCCAGGCACTTTTGAATGGACTCTGAAATCTTTTTATTTACTTTGTTTTTATTATTTTCTCAGAAGTCTGGACCTCGACTATAATACCTTGACAAAAAATAGACTACCTCTGACTTAGTGCTGGAAACAGCCCCTGGCAAACCAGTTTTCTACTGTTCCGATGGCTTGTTCTCTCAGCCATCTCTAACTCTTCTATGATTCTATGAAGATAGAGATGTATAGTATTGATTAACCAATAGTGTAATTGAGTTGTTGCAATAATACTGAATTGATTTAGTCAACATTGACATGTTCTTTAATAGCTGAATCTTTTCTTCATATGTCATGTCCCTAGAATTATGCAGTGTGTGTGGCTGTACTGGACCCAGTATATCAGAGAGAAAAAGTGCGTGAGGTAATATCTTTTATTGGAGCTCTTTTTCAGATCTGTGTAAACTTGAAAGCTTGACTCTCACCAAAATAAGATGGTCCAATAAAAGATATTACTGCACCCACCTTGCCTCTCTAATGTCCGTAGCATGACCTGTTTAGGTTGCAGGTACTGGGATGAATGGTAGAGGTACTCAGAGTATCTTCAGTTCTTATTAAAAGTTATATTCTTTAAAAAAACAAAAAAAATTTACCATTTTACTTCTGCTTCTATGTGAAGGTACATTTTAAAAATATGGCTTGCTTCTCCCTTTCCTTTCTGTGTTGTGTTCATTTTCCTTTCGATCAAAGTATGTTTGCCTTTGGTACAGCTTGACAGCATGCAATGCGTTCTGTGCCATTAGCTAGGAATTCATGTAACCTCAAAGACAACCGGAAGGGATGAGTGTGACAGAAGAAGCTATTGCTTTTCTTTGTTAGTGTTTTTTAATTCCTTGTAGTGTGGAAATGTTCCCTTAATTACTGTAGAACACTGATAATATCCTGTTTTAGATAACAATCTGGGTTGGTTTTTTTAATCAAAGCATGGAGCCAGTCTATCAATTTGCACAGACAATGTTCTTAATTTTTGTATTAATAACTACACATTAATAGATTAAGCACTTCTCCAAAGCTTTTTAATTCTTTCTCTCTCTCTCTCACCAAATGTGTTAGTCAAAATTTGTAAAGTTGCGAAGTGCTCTCAAAACTGTCAGCTGCTACTCTGGTCTCAAATGGAGAGTAATTCACAATATTTCAGCCATACTTTTTTCCCAAAAAACTTATCTTTTTATTGCTCTCATGCTAGTGGCTCTAAACAGAGTAGCTCATAGAAAGCTCAGTCATCTGCAGGATTTTGAGAAAATATAGTTTAGTTTTGGACTGTGGTTATAAAGTTGCTATTGCTGATGCTAAGGTCATGAGTGCATCTTGAATCCCTTTGCCTTATGACTATCTTAACTTGCTGCTCCCTTTCTTACACTTAATTGTTTTCTTACTGGCATGCTGTTTCTGAGGTTTCATTCTTTCTCTTGAGGATTGCTTCCCAACAGTTGTATGTACTAGTTGTTCTTGCAAACTCTCATCCAAAACTGTGCGATCCAAAATCTGAATTTCAAAATCTGGGGTCCAACACATGAGGGCTCAGCTACCCTTCCACTCTCTGATATATACCTTGCAGATCAGGCTGAGGTAGCTGTAGGTAAAGCTTTTTCTGCTTCTAACCATGGGGGGTGGGTGGGGGGTGTGTGTGTGTGGTTTTGTTTTTTGGTGGGTAGAACTGTTCAGTATCTAGAAGTGTTAATCCGTCAACTTTTGTCAGAACTCAATTCACCATGACTTTAAAAATTGCTGTCTCTAAATTAGTGTAATGAAATCTCATTTAATTGAAACGGCCAGGTCCCCACTTATTGCTGAGATAATTGGGTTTCGGATAATAAAGTAATGGCCTGGAGAAGAAGCTGCAGGCGGGCCTCCAAAGGAATGAAGTGATGGCGCCGGAAGCTCAGGACTTACAAGGTTTAGGGGTTGATTCTGCTTCCATTCAAGTCAATAGGAGAATTCCCATAGACTTAAATGGTTATGGATCAAGTCCTTGGAATTCAATTTCTGAGACACCTTCTGCCATTCCCTTTATCCCACGTATGCACACCTTCAGGAATCTGTCTTGAGCTGGCTATTCATAAGCAGAGGAGCCAACCAAATGGCTTTGGAATCTGTGCTGCTTGTTGGTGGAAACCCTATGCACATATTTCAAAACTTGATGATACCTACCAGCTTCAGATTAGAGTATGTCCTTAAAACTTCTGGATACTTGAGGTTGCTCTGCTCACTTGTAACTTTTTTTAAAGTTACTCCAGTATCTCTTGCTGTTAATTTTTATGAGTTTGGTTAGCAACAGCAAAAACTAGTAAAAGCCATTCCTTTGTGGAGATCTGTGGCAAATTGGTTTGTTAACAGTAAGGAGAGTTATAAGTGGTGAATACTTGTTTGTTTTAAAATAAATTGAGAGTGGAGCAGGCTCATCTAGAAGTAAGCTATTGCTTCTTTACTGCCTTGGAAGTAAAACTAGACTGTTTAAAAATTTAGACTGTTTTATCTAATCTTGCTGTATTTGCAAAGATAGTGACTGAAGTCTTGCCTCGAACATAGCATGTTTGAAACCAAGGACAATTGTGAGAATCCTTCAGGAGAAGAGAGGCACATCTTGTCACTGCACATGTGCTGCACAATGTAACACTGCTATAAGTCACTTCAGGTACCATGCGCGTTGTCCTAGCTCTCAAATCCCACTGAAATATCACCGTTCAAATACAGCTAAGTACTCTGAACATTGAGTACATGAGACGTTCCAAGTACGTTCCTATCCTTGTAGGGATTAGGTATTTGTATGCTTATTCCTAGGCAAAAGAGAACATTTCTCTAAAGTTCCCAGGTTCTTTGATACAGAAAAGCCAGGTTCCTCATATCATCTCACATCCCTCAAATCTTTTTAGAGTATGTCAAGTCACAGACTCAAAAGCCGTAATCAATGGGTATTCAAATGGTTGCATTAAGTTTTTCTCCTTTTATGTTCGTGATGTTCCTCAAATTCTTGCTTCCCAGGAGCAGCTGTCTTTTTGATAGCATTGAGAAAAGAACATTGGAATATGGCCATAAGTTTACTAGTAGTTTTCACTGCAGGAAATTGCTCTGAAGTCATTGGTCTTTAACCTTGTATAGGAAGTGAATTGTGAAACTTGGGAAATGAAAGTCCAAGTATACAGAAATATGTAGCAAACTAAAAGATCACCCTAAGGCAGGAGGAAGAAAATGAGATTGCTTTTTAATTTTGTCGTCATATTGTCTAATCTTATAAATGGGCCTAAATCAGCACTGAAGAAGTCAAGCAGGCATTTGGAAAGTAAAACCTTTCTTTTGAAACAACAATACCAGACAGTTGCACATGCTGATAAAATAAGCTCTCTTCCTTTAATTATGTCAGTTGAGTTTAATTGCTGGGGACAGCTAGCATATTGGTAAAAGTATACAGGATTCCTGCTCCTTGTTGTCATCTGTCCCTCATTAACTGATTTTTGCAGATGCACGACTTCTAGAGCTGCAAATTCAGAATCACTGTAGTATGCAGTATGCCTTGGCAATGGGAGGAAATTCTGAAAGGAGCATTTGCTGCTGTTCAAGAGCCCTAAATGACAAATGTTTGTCACTGAACTGTTGCCTTTTCACAGTGAAACAAAGCAGCGTCCCCTCGTTTTGCTGCCACACACCTGATGTTTGAGCTGTGTTTTTCCACTTGCAGAACGGGAATGCAGTATCACAAATATCCCTTGGAGAAATGCACTTATTTTGCTTGTCCTAACAGTCTGAAAGTTTACAAGGGCAAAAGTGCCTGCCATGATGGAACTATGTATGTATTACACTGAAGTTTAAAGGGACACCATGAACTTGAAACTGACTTGGGAAAAAAAGTTAGAAGTAGTGCCAGTACCACACCTGCCTCATTGATAGGGGTCCTTGCGAGTTTTGGGGGTTTACCATTATGTTTTCCTCTTAAAACAAAGCAAACCATAACCTGCAAAACCAAACTCTCCTGATGCTGCGTGCAAGATCCATGTAAATAGCTGTGGAATCTTTCTAACTTTATTCTGGCTTCATGAGGATTAGCCTCTGTAGACTTGCGTCTGTGTTACTTATGGCAGTGGTTTTCAACCTGTGGACCCTGGGGTTTTCTAGGTATCAAAAAGAGTTTGCATCTCCATTTGAAATTTTTCAGGGGTCCACAAGTGGAAAAAGATTATAAACCTGTGGTTTTCAACAAGAGAAGCAGTGGCTGTTTATACTTAAGTTGCATTCATGTGTCTAGTTCAACTCTGTTTCCAACGGCTTATAACTTCCCCTTATAAGCTGCAATTTTCTAAGCTTGATCTCTGTGTGGAAATCAATGTTTTGTTGAAAATTTGAGCAAAAATGGGTTCTGGTTTTTTTTAGTGTGAAACATTTTCCAAAAATAAATAAGAATCTTGCAATATTTTTGAACAGTGGAAATGACTGCAGTTAGAAAATTGACATTTGACAAGGAAATGGCTCTCTGAGAAGTCCCCTTTTTTGAGCAATCTGGTGGAAAAAATGGTTTGATGTGATAAGAGTTAGTTGCCAGAGAGAACTGCACTTTGCATATGCATAATGAATTTTGTACTACTTGTTTTGTTTTGGGTTTTTTGGCCAGGCTTCAGAAGCCACAGCCTTGAGGTTGTGTTGTGTGCGTTGGTGAGTTGTCAACATAGCTGCGTAGTGAAAGCTTACTGAAGTGACGCTTTCAAAAAGAATCATATGCTGTGGTATTTCTCATATGAATCTTAAAAGTATAATTTTTATAACATCAGATACATGTGTAGTGTATCTCTGCACCAAGTGCTAGTTTACACATAGGTATATGATACGTGCACAGTAAACTGATTCTGGGTTCAGGAAGCCTGCTCCAAGTAGGATTCAAATATAACTTAGAAATCATAATTCAGGGAGGGGGGGGGGAAATTATCCTGAGAGAAAGGATTAGCAAATGATCAAGAAGCCAGTTAAGGAGATAAAGGAGGTTAAGGATATA
Source organism: Mesoclemmys tuberculata (assembly GCA_007922155.1). Lineage (NCBI taxonomy): Eukaryota > Metazoa > Chordata > Testudines > Chelidae > Mesoclemmys > Mesoclemmys tuberculata. The sequence goes on along the minus strand of ML675614.1, from coordinate 35,771,777 downwards.
AAGGCTGTTGCTTCTCTCACTGTGAAGAGTCTGGGCAGGAGGATGTTATATGGTACCAGAAATCTTTCTTCCGATGTATAATTTAACTTTCTGTATTTAAGACTCAACATGATTGCACCTGTCAGATATGGACAAAAGCTGTGCAAGTCTCCTGAATTATGAGACTACAGTGCTAACTGGATTTCTGAGGATTCATAGATTATAAAACCAGAAGGGACTATTGTGGTGATCTAGACCATAGTTCCTCAACCTGTGGTATGTGTATCCCGGGGGTACTTGAGACACAGGCAGGGGGTACCCGAGGAAAAATAGAGTAAAGGAGAGGTGGGTGGCAGCTGCTGACTTCCGGGGAAGCTGGGCAGTAGCATCCCATTTCCCACCCAGTTCCTGCTCCCTGCTGGGAGGTGTGTGGCAGCCCCCTGCTTTTGGGGAAGGCGGGCGCTTCCCACTCACTCCCAGCTGGGAGGCAAGCAGCAGCTGCCATCTTCTGGGGGAGGCAGGCAGCAGCCCACCCCCTCTCCCTTCTCTCTGGATCCCAACTGGGAGCCCAGTGGCAGCCTACTGTGTCTTGTGAGCTGGGCTCTCCTACCATTCAGCTGTCACCCGCGTCCCGGTTCTGAGCCAAGAGACAGCTCCAGTGCCACAGCTTGAAGACAGGCAGAAGCTGCCTGCCCACATCCCTGGGCCCCAGCCAGGGCGGAAGTCTCCTCTGCCCCAGCCTATAACTTGCCCAGGTGGCAGCTCCCTTCCCCAGCTCCAAGTCCAGCGCCCAGAAAACTAGCTGAGCAGTGAAATTGACAACTGACAGACCCAGATTTTACCAGTTACCCTCTTTTCCCCCCCCCCCTCACCCCTTCCTCTTCTCAAATCTATGGCAAAAAATTTGGCGTGGTGCTTTATGTTCCCCAGCATTGGCATGCCACCCAAAGCCTCCTAGCTTTGGCCAATGTCACCTCTAGCCCAGGTACATACTTGAGTTGCACACCCCTGGTGTAAAGGTGGTAACACTACTCTCACTAGCTCTGACATCTGTCATTTCACAGCCTTATATACTCAGCTCTTCTTCCAACATATGGCTCACATTAGTCTGTAAATATAAAATCCCATGGAAAATTGAGTGTTGGGGTACTTATTAAAATTTTAATAAGTTAGGGGGTACTTGCTTCTAAAAGGTTGAGAAACACTGAATTCTAGTCTGACTTGTATACAGTCCTGCTGATTGGGCCGGGGTGGGGGGGTGAGAAACAATTGTCCATGGTCCTGGCCATTTTAAAAGGGGCTAGGACCGTGGGGGGAGTGAGAGTGTTCTGCTCTGGGGCCAGGAATTCCTCTTGGTGGGTCTGCCTGTATAACACAGGCCATAGAATTTCCCCCAAAATAATTCCTAGAGGATATCTTTTAGAAAAACATCTAGTCTTGATTTACAAATTGCCAGTGATGGAGACTCCACCATGACCTTTGGTAACTTGTTCTATTAGTTGTTAATCTTCACTGTTAAATGTACACCTTATTTCCAGTCTGAATTTGTCTAGCTTTGACTTCTAATCACTGGATCATGTTACACCTTTCTCTGCTAGAGTGAAGAGCCCATTATCAAATATTTGTTCCCTCACAAAGGTTCTTATTGACTGACTTTGATCAAGTTAGACTCAAGAAGCTCAATCTATCTCAATAAGGCATGTTTTGTAATCCTTCAGTCATTTTCAAGGCTGGTCTCTGAACCCTCTCCAATTTATCAAGATCACTTTTGAACTGTTGGCAGCAGAACTCGATACGGTATTCCAGCAGCAGTCGCATAAGGGCCAAATACAGAGGTAATGGAACCTCTCTACTCTAACTCTAGATTCCCCTGATTATCCATCCAAGGATCATGTTAGCCCTTTTGGCCACAGCATTGCACTTGAAAACTCATGTCCAGCTGATTATCCACCACGATCCCCGGATCTTTTTCAGGGTCACTGCTTCCTGGAATGGAATTCCCCATCTGTAAGTATAGCTACATTCTTTGATCCTAGATGTATACATTTACATTTAACCCCATTAAAACACACATTGTTTGCATAGTGACTGCTTATCAAGCAATACAGGTCAATCTGAATCAGTGACCTGTCCTCTTTGTTTATCTGTCCCCCAATTTTTGTGTCCTCTGTAAACTCAGTGATTTCGTTTTCTTCCAAATAATTGATAAGTCGAATCAAATAGCATAGGGCCAAGAGCCAGTCCCTGCTGGACCCCACTAGAAATACATCTGATTCTTCTTTTAAAATTACATTTTGAGACCTGTCAGCCAGCTTTCTGTCCGTTTCATGTGAGCCATGTTAATTTTACATCACTCTAGTTTTTTAAATGAAAATGTTGATAGGTACCAAATCAAATGCCTTTTAGAAGTCTAAATATATTACATCAGCATTGACCTTTATCAACCAAAAGGAGAGAAAATAAACTTCAAAAGGTGTCCTTTTGGCAGGGTTTGGAAATCCATGTTATGCGCTGAGTACTGCTTCCTTTCTTCAACGGATCCTGTTGCTGTGTCTAGTTCAGTTACTATATTGATGGTGGATAGGGGAGAGTGCAATTTACTGAGACCCCGTATGTGGTGAGCTCTTCTCTTGCTGAAAGAGAGAGCTGTTGCTGATGGCTGTCATTGATTGCTGTGCTAAGGATATGGTGTTAACGTCTGTGGGACTGAGTGACAGAAGTGAACTCTGATATCTCTGTCTTGTGCTCATGACAAAAGCTGGTATGTTTGTAAAACATGAAGTAGTGGATAAAGTTGGGGGGAAAAACCCAAACAAACGCCCAACATTTTACCCCAAATCTCTGGGCAATACATAGTTTTTCTTCTGAACATAATAGAACTTCTTTACTGCCTTCCCTCTCCTTGTGGCCCTTGCATCTGAGTGACCTCCCTTTCAGCTGAGGAGTAAGAAGACTTACTCCAGTCTTTCATTGTCTGAGCAACAGGCTTGTGTGTGGGTGTATGTTTGAACTTCTCTCATTTGAGCTAAGTTTTTACCAAAATTCCATCATCTCTGTGCTCGTGTAGGAGGTTGTCTCTTTCATTTCTGAGTTTAGTCACATTGTGACCATCAAGTGAAGAATGCTGGTGTCTGCCTTTTGTCCTTTTTGGTTAGTTTTGTTTGTTCTTGTAAATTTTGGATACTACAGCTGCTGATTAGCATGCTGTCACCACTCTTCTGACACACATTTTTGGTCTGTGATACTAAAAAATGTCTAATAGTTCCTATTCTTTGACCAACTCATTCTCTTAACCCACTTTCTCTCCTACAAATAATTTTCTGAAGTTTGGAGAAATTGTAGCAAAATGTATGCAACTTAATATCCTTAGCATAATATTAAAATTACAGGGGTTTTTGTTTGACCAGAACAGTTTGACCCGAACATGGAAGAGAAACAAATTTGACCTTTTTAGCTACTTTTGCATTGAATCCGGGGAGCCAGCTCAACTTGAAAGATGGATCAGAAGTTAATAGTAGGTTTTGTAGGCCCAAATGTAGTATGGTGACCTTTTTTTAAAGAGATTTATTTGTGTGTGTGTGTGTGTGTGTGTGTGTGTGTGTATATATATATAAATAAATAAAATATGTATGTTCTGGTAGACTCTTTCAGTTGTGTAATCAGGAAGCACTGAATAAAAGTTATAAACTGAGTTCCTGTTTTGCTTGGGGAAATGGCATTGCTAATCTAATGATTGTCCTGTGTTATGTGCCAGTTTAAATTGGCATGCAGCATGTAGGTTTCTACTTGTAAAACTTCTGGTAGCCTTAAAAATTTTATCAGATTTAAAGCTTTACTCTTCTTTTTTTCTTTTAACAGTAGTCGAATGGGGAGATGATGTTAAAGTGGTTTCAGAAGATGAAGCCATGATGTTGGTGAACCATCAAGCAACAGGAGATGTCTGCACTCTAATGATGTGCCTTCAGGATAAAGGCACGGTAGGCTATCCCTGGGGAACTGGGCTATTCATTCTCTGCGTATACAATTGTTGAGTTGTATGTAATAATGAAATTAAGAGGCAGCAGGTTTAAAACAAACAAAAGGAAGTACTTCACACAATGCATGGTCAACCTGTGGAACTCCTTGCCAAGGGATGTTGTGAAAGCCAAGAGTATAATGGGGTTCAAAAAATAAATCATGGAGGAGAGGTCCATCACTTGCTGTTTTAAAAAAAAAAAAAAAAAAAAAAGTCATGGATACAATCCCATGCTCAGAGTGTCACTACGCATCTGACTGCCAGTTGCTAGGACTGGATGACAAGGATTGGATCTCTCAACAATTGCTCTGTTCTGTTCATTCCCTGAAGCATTTGGCTTTGTCTGCTTTTGGAAGACAGGATACTGTTCTAGATGGACCACCCAGATCTGTCTCCCAGGCCACCCTGACCCAAAAAAACAAAAATCCCAAACTAAATAAAAACCCCACCTAACCCTGTATTAGAGGTTGGTTTGGTTTTCTCTCTGACAGACAGTGGCTTAGAGCAGATTTCTGAGAGTATCATTATGGATTTCTTTAGAAGCAAGTTACAAGACAAATGTATGTGGTCTAACGTAGGTGAGTTGTGAAGAGAGGCAAGTCTCTTTATAGTTAATATTGAAGCAAACTGTCCATCATAAACATGACTTTTTTTCCTTTTTCTCTTTCATACCAACACATACAACTTGTCCCAACTTTGAGCAAACTAAACTAATAAATGTGAAATTTCATAGGTATGATTCTATGCCAGGAGGGAGTTTTTCCAAAAAGTCTGAAACACATTGGATGAGGCATTTCAGAGAAATGAGAGTTCAAAAATTGAAAGTGATTCCACTTTTGTGATTGCTTTATTGATCCTGTTTTAAATTGTCAAAATTACTTGGCCTTATTGTAAAGTAGGCTTAATACATTGTACTTGGCAAGAACTAGTACCTTTTTACTAGTTTCAGGAGTTTGATGACAACTATTGCTAGCAAAAGTTTTCACACGCCTTATGAGCTATGTAGAGTTCATAAAAGTCCATATGGCTCAGGTGCTCGTGACCACAATGTGGGGAGTCCTATGGGGAAGAAGTAGTCTGAGGGGTAAGCAGAAGAGAGTGCCATGTGTGGGTAGGCTGGGAAGGAAAAGAGAAGTATCTAGTAATTGAAAGAGATTGCTCTCCAAATCTGTTGAATCCACTCTACATTCTCTTCTGTCCCCACCATCCTAATGAAGCTTTCACAATGGAGAAAAGGAGGCAGGCCAAACTCCCTCCAGTCCTCCCCAGAGTTTCTGAACAGCTTGTATCTTCACAGGAACTCCTGACACTGAACTTTCAAATAATCATTTAGGGAAATTCACAGACATTTAAATTTCATTAAGATGGAGTTAAAGTTTTTCATTATATATATTATATGTAAATAAAAATCAGTGTCTTAAGGGAAAAAACTCCTCTGAGTCTCTGGTCATCCTCGGACAACAACATTACCCTTGATATTAAAAGTTATGGTTACATGGTAAGCCTTCCCTCTCTGTCTCAGCATTAGAAAATATGGAAATGGCCAATCCTGGTTTAGAGAACTTTAACTCCACCTCTGTGTCACAGGCCAGAAAACAAGTGAAAAAACTAGAGACAACATCATCATCAAACAAAGCACATTTCATTGCAACAGTTGCTCTGGAAACTGAGGAAGAGAGATGATATATTTGGACTACTTTAATTTTGATTGTACACTGTTTAAACTGCAAGGTACCTGTCTTTACATTGATAGAGAGAACTCTTCCTGCTCTCTTTAAGACCTTTGGGAATTTGCAAGATGTTTTACGTCACTTCACCCAAAGTGACCACGTTTAGGGACATTCATTTGGGACCGTTCCCCAAATCTACACTATAAAAGTGTAAATGTTGTCACAGTGTGAGACTAATCATAGACATGTAACTACTGTCTGGTTTTAAATCTCTTAAAGATCAAACTAAGGCTTTAGATAGCTTATATGTGTGAGAAATCACTCTTAAGTATCTTGGCTAACATATAAGGAAAACCAGAGCCACATACATCAGACTTCTTTGACTCCATAGATATCCTATGCAAATAAAGTAGATTTAATGGACTAAAGATATCCATAGGCTGTAAACTTCTTAAGGTTTCTATAAAATCTTCCATCAGAATGTGATAAGTGCACAAAATGCTACAGAACAGAGGCGAAATTAGACTTTTTTTCTGAAAAACCTTCATTATGTGTTTCCATTCTTTCTGATATTGGTTGTGAATTTCTTTTTAACCTTAACCCTGAATTTGGAAGCTTTCTTAAGTCTGGGAGTTTTGAGGCAAGTTATGGCAAGCTACAATCCTTCGTTCTTGGGAATTCATAGGTTCAGAGCTTAAGTATAGATTGGACTTTTTAGTTTCCATTTTAAAAAAATGTATAGTTTTAGTATGTGTGAAATAGTGCATGATTCACATAAGTAGTTAAAAATAATTATTTGGAAAATCAGTCTAGCTTATCCATAATAGAACTACTAAAACAAATGCTTTTGAATTGTGTAATTCAGATCTCTAATCACTGTGAGTACAGAATGACATTGCTTATTTTTTAGCCAAAATCTGGAACCTCTAGAAAAGTAAAACATGGACATGGCCAGAAGAAATCATTCTATACCTATTATTATTTTAAATGAGCTTAGGTTTTAAATACACCATTGAAATAGTCTTTTTATCAGGCCTTTGAGACCTTTCATACCATGTCTGTTCTTAACAAATTGGTGATATCCTAGAAATGTTTTTAGGTATTATTGTTTGTTTTATTTATTAATGTAACTTTATAGCACTTTTCATCAGTAGATCTATAAAGGAGATAAACCTTATGTTAACCATGTTTCAGAACTAAGGAAACTGAGGCACAGAAGTGAAGTGACACACAGTCACCCAGAGGCCAGTGGCTATGCTGGGAGTAGAAACCAGGTCTTCTAAATCCTAGTCAGTTGCTAAATCAAATAGATTTGGTGGTCACTATCAATTCACAACAGTTTAATAGTGTCTGTCTGACTTATTGCTGAAGATCAGGTTCTGTGTATAGTGAGAAGGCAATGCTGCAGTGCTCTGAAAAATTCACCAGCAGATTTCTTTCCTGAGGGGCACATATCAGCAAAATGATAGTGTTTTAGAATTTATGAAAGACTGAATATTTATAAACAAATAAAATATGCATCCCTCCCATTACTAGTAGCCTTTTCAAATTTAAATAGAAATGCTATTTAACTGTAACACTTTCTGAAAAGATTGTTCCAGATTTACTTGCATGGATTAGGGAAACATGGTACTCCTGTGAAGGGAATACCCCCTTAAATTGAAATTAAACTTTATAAATATACAATATAATATAATACAATATAGGTCTGTCTAGTATTGTTTGATTCCAGTGCTTTTTCTTTAAAGACAAGTTTTACAGAGCAGAGTTTCTGCTGGTTGGTAATAGGATCAGAGGTGGTAAAGTTCATTGTCCTTTTTATATAGTTTTGATAAGTTAGTGTCAGCTGTGAAGCTTGAGATTTCACCAACACCAGTATATGATCTGTTCAGTCAAGAAGAGTAGGTTAAAATGACTTAATTACTTTAGTGGTCGTGTTACCAGAATAGTATCCATATGTTTTAGCTATACCTCCTCATGTAAAACAAAGATTCCAGAGAGCACTGTTTTGAGAGAGTGGAGTTGGGAAGAGAGACTTCTTTTCACTTTCCACTGCAAGTTTCAAAACTGCCTTTTCCCAGTTTCACTGTGCAGTTACAACAGTTGCTATGAGATCAGAGTCCATCTAGTCAGATTGCATGACTGTTCCAAGAACTGCTCAGAGTGTGATGATATCAGCACTGTACAATAGAAAGCAGCTGGCCTTGGTGGTGGTTATTCTGGGAAATTGTTTTTCTTTATACTTCATCTTCATTTCCTCACTTTTAAGTGGGTGGGGCAGGAAGCAAAAAGCAGGGGACCTCCTGAAACTGAATCAGAAAAAGTAAATTCTTTGTATGTGTCAGTGTGGATCCCACTCTGTGCGCATGCGCTTTATGCATGCGATATCAGAATATTTGAATATCCGTGTCTGCTGGACCATGTGTGCTCGTGTGCCCTCCCACCTAACATCATAGTGGCTGTAGCTGTCCTTTAGTTCCTTCTTATAGCCAGTGACTGTCATACAAAATAAGCGATGTCCACTGTGGTGACAGTACATAGAGCTTCCTGGCTGCAGACCTCTGGCATTCTGAGAGAAGTGCAGAGTAGAAATGAGGATTTGCCCTTCTGGGGCAGACTTACTCAGTGATACGCCATACTCCCTGAAGAACTCCAGGGCCACGTTGCATTCATTTGGCATCCAGGCCACAGCCCCAAATGGGGGAACTCTTTAAATATCTGGTGTAATCCAGGCAAAAGATATCTATCTATCTACAATCGTGGTCTTCTGAGCATCCAAGAAGAAGCCATGGTCCTCTTGGAGGAGGCCATCCTCTTCCTTAGTTGCACATCAGCTTTCATCTGCTTCCAGAGAGCAAGCTTGATGCATGGGTCAAGATCCACATTTAACCACTCAAGTGCCAGCCCTACCTTTGGATGCCATCTTGACTCTTTTTTTTTTTTAAGGCTTGGACTGCAGTAGTAGACAGATGGGTGCTGGAAGTTGTCTCCCATGGCTGTCTTGCAATTTCAGTCCTTTTCCCCACTCCGGTCCCCTCTCCCTCTTCAGGTACCCTGCAGGTAAGGAAGAAGTGGCTTCTGTGCTTTACTTAGGAGCTGTAGAGTAGGTACCTCATGGAGTAATAGGGAAGCGCTTTTACTGATTTTTCCCTCCAGGATAAGGAAGTAAGGGGCTTTTCACCTACCCCAGATCTAGGCAGACTGAACAAATGTATACGCCATCTAGTGCTTGTCTCCAACTTTGCTTCATGCTCAAGACAAATTTATTGTATATGCATTTCTACCAATTCTTTTCATTCCCAGGGTGATTTGCAAAATTGGACATCATGTAGCCACTACACGTTGACAGTTCCATATTAGCAGGCACAATTCTGGCAAACATCTCAAGATACTTATACTATCCATACTACTAGATTTTATAAGAATAATATTACAGAACTAGGCCAGATGGTTCATCCAGACCCTATATCATGATGCTGACTGTGGATGTTGGCTGGTTGAGTGCAGCTGAGGGACTGCTTCTTTACACGTACAAGAGAACTTCCTGCAAAGGAGAAAATTCTCCATTTGGAAGATCATCTAAATGGAAATGATTTTCAATTTGGGCAACCCAGCCCAACCTTGACACATTGAAGGTTCCTTATACCAAAAAATCCTCTACCACATTCTGGATTTAGAACACTCTGGACTTTTTAGTTCTGCTTAAATCCACCTCGCAGCAATCTGAGCAATACTGAATGCTCACCCATCAGTTAGAGAACTCCCCTTGATCTGGGATCTTAATATTGTCCTTGCAAACTCATGGAGCTCCCTTTTGGACCTCTCTGGATTCTCTATACATCACTTTATTCTCAAAGTGGCCACCTTAGTTGCCATTACATCACCCAGAAAGGTCAGAGAACTCCAACCTCTCATGGTCGACCCTTTTTACATAACATTCTATAGAGATAATGGGATGTTAAAACTTTACCCAAGTATATTTCCTAAATTGTTGCAAATGAGAATCTGATACAAGCTATTAGTTTACCCACTTTTTCTTAAAATCCCAATTCTCTTTGAGAGAAAAGATTCCTCACCTTGGACCCTTGCTTCAAGGGTCTTGCTATATTATCTTGATAGGACATAGGCTATGTCTACACAGCAAAAGCTGTGTGTTGGCTAGCGTATCCAAAGTAGCTTGAATCAGGCTAGCACAAGTAGTAGCAGTGAAGAGAGCGCAGTTCAGGCTTCAGGTTGGGTAGTACAAGTCTGGCATGAACCCTGAATACATGCTTAGCTCGCTAGCCTGCACAATGTTGACTTTGCTGCTGCTATTACCCATTCTAGCTCAGGTAGGCTGCAGGGGAGGCACAGGACATACATAGCACAGGTGCAGCCCAACTGACATTACTGTTCAAAGGATTTGATCTTGTGCACATGGATGCATCCACATCTAGAGTGGTAGCCACATGGATAACAATATTTTTGAAGAACCACATTTACAGGTAGCTAACTGTTCTTCACCTGGACACACAAACTGTTTCATATCAAATAACTGTTTTTCAAAGTCTGTTAACATCAAAAATAAAATGGAAGTGGCAGGTGTCTATATTTTTATGGGAGGAATAAAGTAGCTGAAGATTTAAAATCCATAGTAATTTCTATAAAATTGAAACTGAGAACAGTTTGTGGATGAAACAGTCTGGGGATGGCATCTCAGCAGGGGGCATTCAACATGCCTGTGTGACGTTAGACCATATGAGTAGCAGAGTAAAATTGTAGCTAACTCTAAGGATAGCATTCATATTAGGCCCCTTCCTAGAAAACAAAATGGCATCTGAGCTGCTTTTCACTTTTTGAAGAGCTAATTCCTTTATGCATTAGCTTGTGGTGGTTTTTTTTGCTGGTTTTTGAAAAGATGATTTCTCCATCTGATTCTCTGCATGCAGTATATACTAACAGGTCCTTTTCTAAATTTTTTCAGGTTGTCCGTCAGATGATGTGGCTGATGGATCATATTTTTAAGTATACAAATTTTGGGATTGTATCTCTAATTCACGGAGACTTCTTTATAAGACAGGTAAGCAATAAATGTATGGTAATGCCTTGATTGATCCTCCTAGTTAATGCTCTGTTTTCCATTAAGTTTCCTAACTGCAAAATTTCAGTGTGGTCTGCTGGGATTTCTGCGTAACTTCTGTAGTGGGATTACAAGATGAAATCCTTGTGCTGAAACATACTTGCTAGAGAGAGACCTAATATAAAAGAAATTTAAAATTTATTTTAAATGTTTTTAGTAATTGTATTAAACATTTTATATGTAAGCGCCTACAGGCTTCAACCAGATGGGGTCCTATTGTGGTAGGCCACTGTACAATCATAGGTCCTGTCTATACTTACCTTTGCAATTCGGCGGCAGTCGATGGGAGATACACAAGTGACATAATTCACTTGCATATCTACCGTCGACTGCGCGGCGTCCACACTTCGCTGCATCGACGCAGAGCTATGCCACTCATCAAAGTGGTTTTCCTGCATCACTTCCTGGATGGACTGAGCGGGTCTACACAGACTGCTCAGTCGATCCAGAGCAATCGATGCTACGGCGGCAAATTTGCTGCTGTCACTGTGGACCCAGCCATACAGTAAATGATAGACTGAACTCTTTGAAGCAAAGACTAACAGTTGCACTGCCCTAAATGTAGAATAACAGTGCTGAACACTGATGATGTCTAAACATCTGTGACTCTTGTGTGTTGGCCACATTATTATGACAGATAAATGATTACTAAGATTTTCTATATTACTTTTTCATTTGTTAAATGCAGAGCAAACCATCCTCCAAGAGTAAGAAAATACAAAAAGGTTTGGTAGCTAACATTGATCTGATTGCAGTTTATGTAAAGAACGACATTCAATATACGCATTTCTCCACACCTTTCCCTTTATTTTTTATATGTCTTTGTTAGGAAGGGGGTGGACAGGTGTAGATTTATTGAGATGATGTAACTTTGAGGAAAGAGGCTGATCTGTATTTTTAAAATAGAGTAATTCAGTATCTGTTTGAAAAAGTATACATTTCAGGTCAAATTTTCAATTTGATTAGAGGTATGCCTAGCAAACTTCAGGCATATTACATAATAAAATCTCCAGTGGTAGGCCTGTAAATGCTTTGTGGATGACCTTGAATTACATAGTATTTCTTGTTATGCACCTGAGAGAACTGAAACTGACATTTTTTAAATATGGATCTTTCTCTCTGTTTCTCATATTTACTTGCATTTAGAACACACACAAGACAATACTGGTTATATATCTTAGAGGGCAACTGCAGTGGTGTTAATAGGATATACATTTTATGATATCTTCTGGATGTCGTTTTGTTGCCCTTGCATCTACCAAATGTAACCAATGTGTATTTGAACTTAAATGAAAAGCTTATTGAGATGCAAAAAGTGTTTCCCCTCACTATAACATGTTATGGTAATGCAGACCTTAAATTTTGATTAATCACAGGTTTATGCTATCTGGAATCTGAGTACTAACAGAATGATGAAAGAGAAGTGTATGTTGTTTCTTTTGTAACCGTTTTTCTGATGGGCATATACACCACTGGCATGCTATTTTTTTCCTCGTGAATGTAGCTACAAAAAAAAATCCTTTAATCTTCTTTGGGAGTATTGATTGTGGCATAATAATTATAAAAATGAACTCCCTCTCTCCCTTCCTCTCATGAACTGGTTTACCTGCAGTAACTAGAGTGTTTGTGTTTTCAAGAGGGAGTGGCTAGTGGCCTGCTACTAGTGAAAATTTCATTTTCTAACTTCACCACTCCTAGAAGAGCAAGGTGCACGGTGCCCTCAAGAAACTGTGCTACAGTGGGTTTCTGTTACTCCCATGTTCTCCTTCAACAAAAGATCAAGCCTGTTGCTTGTGCTACAGAACTACTAGTCACCAGCAGGAAGAATGCGGATCCTAAAGCAACTGCCTAATCTCTGTTCAACTGGCATTTTAACAGTCTAGCAAAAAAAGTGTCTTTTCAGGGACTTTTGCTTCTTTTGTGGCCTTTACCATCTGTTTACTTTTCTCCACATCTTAGCCACTACTTAACTCTTCCAAATGGTCCTCCCCATTAGTGTTTTTTCATGACTTCTACTATGATAGCATCTGAGACCTCCCAGCACTTGCTGGGTGTAACTTCATCCATTATCTATATTCTTGAGGAGTTGGAAAGATCTGACCTCTAAAACATGAAGTTCCTTGTATGTGGTTCACTTTTTTGTTACCAGACTCATTTGGGAATATGTGAACTTTATGGTGGGGGGGCTTGGCAAATTAAGAGAGATCCACCTTCTGCATGCTTCCTAAACAATGTAGTATTTATGAAGCAATCTGGTGAGTGTATATTTAAAGTACAGGCAAGCTAGACAATGTTTAGAACTCTGATTTCAAAATCTATGCAGAAATGTCTTTTTCATAAGTCCTCTTTCTCCATCCCTCTTCCCACTTCCAAAAATAAAATAACATAAAATAAAGTAGTAACTCCCTATAAACTAATGAAAGACATAATCAGTAAAATAGAGTTTCTATGTAAAGCCATCGTTGAGTTGTCACAAGCCAAAATAGCATTAGGAAAATACGCCTAGTGAGAATAACTCAGTTCTTGGACTTCCATATCTCCCAAATATTTTACTAGACTAGATATTTTCCCTCAGACTTTTCAAAATAATGCTGCCTGGGTGTAAGTTCATCTATGAAGGTTAGGATGGATTGCTTCTGAATTTGGGGAGGCAGAGAGGAAATTGAGTTTCCAGCATTACCATTGCAGAAACTAGCATTTCTTCATAACTTGTCACACCTGTCATTAGAATTACTGATTGATTGATTACTTATTATAATACAGAATTGTTTTGTCATTGACATTTAAATAGTCATTGTGTAAATGTATTTTGTGTGTGTATAGTGTTTTATAGCAACAATATACAAGCCAGGATATGATTGTATTCCTGGGTTCTGGTATAGGGGCAGATTCTTAGCAATATAAAATGATGCATTGACTCCAATTAAGCTATGCCATTTTATACCAGCTGAGAATCTGGCCCATAGAACCTGCTCAACATGACCTCTTACATCAGTTGAGGATTGAGAGAGTTGCCACTGAAGAGCCCAAACCTGCAAGTTCTCATTCACATGAAGGGGTCTTTATGGTTTTGGCAAGGTTCTTGACAGAGTGAGGGCTTGTAGAATTTGGCCCAGATTTCTTTCTGTTGTAACTTTACCAGCCCACTCTTCTAAAGAAGAGGAAATCAGGACCTGATACTTTATATCTTTAAAAAATTAACATTTTTAAAAGGGTACTTTGAGTCCATGTTAATATATCCAAAAGTAGTAGTAAAGGGCAGAAGCACAATAATTTTTTACTTGCCACTTCAGGTTTAATAACTACCTGATTGAGTCCCCAGGCTAGCTACCCTGGTGCCAGCTTTTCACTTCTCTCATATCTTATTGTACTGAGTAAGCAATGACTCACCTGAGAGAGCTGCAAAGGTTAGCAAGGAATTTATTCACAGCTGTATACAAATCAGACTCTTGTCTTCTAAATAGAACAGAGAGCAAAACATAATTTCAGAATCACACACCAAAAAATGAATGTCAGTAACTGCGTACCTCCACAGAATGTCAAAGGTAGCTCGCAGCTCCTCTCTCTCACCTAACCACAGCAATGTTTAGAAACAATAATATGAATGTTTATGCTTGCTGGCCTGAACGTTTTTAGGGAATTCCTCCTAATTAAAATTTTTCATATAATCTCCTTATTTTACATTAAATATATTGATTTCAAATTACTTTTTATGATTTTTTTAAAGAAAGGTACCCTTTTTCCCCCTTTGACAAACTTTTAATTTGTTTATTTAAAATGAATATCTCTAGTTCTTGTCTTATTTCTTCCAGTTTATCAAAAATCTACTTTATAAGTGCTGTATGCTGGTACATTACTTACACATATAGCAAACCTACTCTTTACAGCCATGACCGATGGGGGACGTGCCCTCATTTTACAGTGCAGTTCTTGTCCTATTTAAAAATGGTATCTTCTTACAACGAGATCTTTCCCTGGTATATTCATTGTCATAACTGTTAGCTTTAGCAAACAAATAAGCAAACAAATAAAACGTTCAGGTAGCACAGCTGTGAGAGAATGAGAAGAGTTCTATGCTTGGCTTGTATGTTATCAACAGAATTAAGTTCTAGTCTCAGTGCCTAATGCTGCCTCAGTTAAACCTTTGCAGCCCTACTGAAGAAAGAGAACTGTACTGTAGAACTTGTCCTACTCATTTGTATTGAAGTTAATGGGATTGCACAAGGGTGAATGAGGACAGATCTTTGGCTTGCAAATCTTTTAGGGGTGTGTGAACCAGAGAGAGCCCATGTTGACTCTTCGGATTCCAGGTTGAGTTTACAGTGACAATAACACTTTTTTAATTATTTTTAAAAATTCTTTAACATGTAAAATTGGCAAATTTAATCAGAGGACCTTTAACAGATTAATGTTCTGAGGTTCCATGTTTATCATGTTATACAGAATCCCTTTTTAATAGTATAACTGCATGTTAAAGATTACACTTAAAATAAGGACTAGTCAGAATGGGAGCTTTATACTCACTTCTGAAAACACTCTTCATTTTTTATGAGGGTGGCTGCTTTTGGAAAAATAGTACAGATTTTATGTTGGCATTGAAGGTTTATTATGTAGTGCTCTGAGAAAAAAGACGAGAGTTTGTAAACATTTTTTTAATTTAAGTTTGAATTTTTAAAAAATCTGCTTAGAATTAAGACTACTTAAAATATCACTAACCTTTCTTTCACACACCCCCAGGGAAAATCTCACCGTGACCAGCAGCTTGTGCTCCTAAAGGAGCATCTAGACAAACATTACAGGAGCCGTGACCGGAAGTGGATTGTACTGTTTCCAGAGGGCGGCTTTCTTAGGAAAAGGAGGGAAACAAGCCAGGCTTTTGCCAAGAAAAACCATTTGCCATTTCTTACACATGTCACCCTGCCAAGACTGGGAGCAACACAAGTTATTCTGAAATCACTTGTAGCTCAGCAAGAAAATGGAACCCCAGCAGCTGGAGATGCTATGGTAGCAGGTAGGGATTGCTTTTAAGCATTATGAAATCTCAAAATAGCTTGTTCAATGAGAACACAAAATTATTAAACTAAATTTCAGGATGCTTTGAGTTAGACATCTTTTTCAGCCAGATCACTACATGAATGTATGAAATCTTGTTCAAAATATGCTGAAATTCTAATTATTGTAAATATTGGTTGACCATAATATTTTTCTCCATTTCTTCGTATTTGCCCTTTAGTTTCAGTCCTTTATTTCTGGAACCTTTGAAAGATATTTATGGTTGTATTCTCAAATTTCTATTCTATTAGATTCTTATATTCTGCACCCATCACAGTGGTATTAGAACGCCCAACTTAATGAATGGAGATTCACTCCACTAATTCACGACTCACAGATGAAACTATAATCTGTTGGTTTGGAGTATGCAGACTAGTAGGTTTGTGTGTGTCATAAATACAATACATATCTTTGGTATGTTGTATGCAGGTGCTAATTTAAAATATTGTAAAGTAGGGAGGCTTTAACAGATTGAAGAACTAAGTTGCAGCAGCTCTGACACTCCTAATGGAAGCCCACTCAGTATAATGATTAGAAGGTGACTAGAAATCAGGACTTTATAGTCATGGTTCTCTCTTCCTATATAACTTTAATTTGTTCATTGTGGAAGGGTTTGAAGCAATTTTGCTGTAAATGTACTACTGTCATCCTATTTAATCACACATTTCACTCTCATGTCAAGTTCATATCAGACTGTTCTGGAATTACCTGGCAACTTTTGATTGTCAGAGAGAACATCATGCATACCTAGAGTTGATTTATAGCAGAGGGGATGTGCTCTGTGGACACGAATATCTACCTTTCCAGCTATCTAATCTGAAAGGGAAAGAGAAGACTAGAAAAGAAACTTCTATAAATGGTTATGTTTGGTTAGCCATTAAAAACCATCTTTTAATGAAGACCTTCCAGGTTGATTATAATAATTTTTCTGCCTTAAGAGTTCTCTTCTGATACCATCTGTCTGTTTCCTCTCTGTGTTGTATTCAGCAACTTGAATGCAGAGGTTTTTGTTCCAGAATATGTCGATCTGATCCTTATGAATCAGACTTTCATTGATTGCCCTCCTTTAATAACTGATTTATTGGAGTAGCTTCTTTCCTTCAGTTTTGTATTGGGAACAGAGTAATAGTAAAAGTAATATCTTCTCTACACCCTTCTTACGTAAAAGATCTCAAACACCTCTCCCCCAACTCCTTTCTTTTTCCCTCCACTGGGCTGCCTTTGAAGAGTCTCTTTTTTTCCTCTAATATTTAATAATACCACAGTTCTCATACATACAGTTTTCCCCCAGTCCAATAGGGAGATGCTTTATGAAAATTCTATTGCAAGGTGCAATTTATGCAGGTTTTTTCCTTTTTTTTCCCTTCATCAATGTCTGTTCATGAGATAAAAATTTTCCTTTGATGCTCACTGAGACTGCTTGCTTCTCCAAATATTTCCAGGAAATTTTTATTATTTTACTTTCCACTTTTCTTTCCTGACTTTTATCACTTTTTGCATCTCATGCTGCAAACTTGATTCTTTTATGTCATGTTCATTTCATTTTGATCTTTTCCCAATTTTTTTCTGCTTTAATCTCTACAGCTTTTACTGTATCCCATCTACGTTTGGGATTAAACTTTTCATTTTGAGTTTGGAGATGTGAAGGGTGGTTTCGTATCTGCTTTATGGTGAAGCAGTTCTAAGGAATCGATAATACTTACTTCATATTATTGTCCTGGAGCGTTTGAGTTGGAGGGGGAATAGTGTGACAGTGTAACTCGGGCCTAGCTGTGTGGATTTAGCTAGTTTTAGCTAGCTAGTTGTGGTCACTTACGGTTTTTGGGTTTTTTGGCCATTTTCAAATAGTCAGTGGGTTCACTCATAGTAGCGTCAGTAATTTTTTTAATATTGTAACTAAACCTGAAGAATTTTACAAAAGAACTATATTTGAGAGTAGGGATTCATCTTTTCCTTTATGAAAGCCAGGCACATTGGTGGGTTTTTATTTATTTATTTATTTATTTATTTATTTATTCACTCATTCAGAACATTTTGGGTATTAGCCTTCAAGTATATATACAAAAGGATGCATTAGAATAGATAGAGAAGATTGGGAGCAATCCCTATTAATGAAAGTAACCTTGCCTACCTAGGCAATGGGAAGAGAGATGGCCTATTGCTTGCTGGAGAAGTATTCTGATTAAAATGAATTGTAAGTTGAGATGTGTGAATTGTATCCCTCAGTACATATATTCTTCTCTCCAGCTACATATAGAATTGCAACAGAATCCATTCTCTGAGAAGATCTAAAAGGAAACCAATTTTTATTTAACAAACAATGTTATTGGGGAAAGAGCATTCACCTATGCTAAATTTTCCTAAAGGAAATGACAAGCTGTGTTTGGAATATATAAAACCACAACTGACAAAAATGCTAATAAATGAGCAGCAGAGAATAATCCACTATTGGCAGGAGTGTGGACTAAATAGGTTGCACCTAGCAGGTCATCTCTAGATTCTATGAATAAAAGCTGATGCGTGCTGCTTTATAACTTGGCTTAACAGTGAGATATATCTTTTCAGGACTTTTTTTTTTGGTGTGGTATATGTAAGTAGTATGAATCTTTCTCCTCCTCCTCCCCCACTGTATGATTTTTTTATCATTCTCTGGGTGACTGATGTTTTCTCCCCTACTCCTTGGCCACAGACAGTTATGAAAAAGCAAAAATCCCAGTATTATTACAGTTCCCCACCTACTGCTATGCACCCAAATAAAAAGAAGGAACAGACGCCTTTAGGGTTCCCTTGTGAGATAGTTAAAATAATCATTAGTGCAGAAAAACACTCTTACGTTGTCTTTAGAATCTAAGCTTGCTTTTAAGAAAAGAGTTTATAACTATTTCCTTTGTTGAGAGCTATTTGACTAGGACAATGTGCTGTTGTCCTTTCAACCCAGCTTTTTAAAAAACAGACTTAATTCTGCTTCTGCTGTTGTGTGGTTGAACTCTCTCACCTCCCTTAGAGACTTGACAGATAATTCACTACTCAGTCCAGCCTCTTACAGTTTGTGATGCAAGGTTAAAGATCTTACTAGGATTTTTGAATACATTCATGTAAGACTGTAAGAAATAATCACGTACAATAGTTAATATAACGTGTAACGGTGGACTGGAAAAGGACTTGTGCAGTAAGGGCAATACCACAAAAAATGGTTAAACTAGTAAATTTCCAGTGGTCATCTTACTAACATATAGAGGATAAGATCCCTTAAAATTGAGACTAAACAAAATAGTAGAGGAACTTACCAGAAGGCTGTCTCGCTACATTCAAACCATCTTTTTACTGATGTTCTTTTAATTTAAAAGTTTTGACTTTTTAAATAAATATATCTATTTTATTACAGCTAGCTAAACCATAAAAGACAACATATAACTCCAGTGGCTAAAAACCAGCTCAGCACCTTGCTTTCTAAAATAAGTATCCACATCACTTTTCATAGGTTTCATAAGAAGCAATAAAACACTGACAATTTAAGCATAGCACAAACGATCAGCTGTTAACAAGTTTGAATAGGGTTACTAAAGGAAACAATTATATCAACAAATATTTGTCTTAATTTAAGTTCACCACTTGAAATTCCTGTAAAATACTTTTAATACACACTTCAGTTTACAGGCAGGCTACTCTCACATGTAGTATCACATTGCAGCAGTTTCAATACTAATATCATGGGTCTCAGCCGAATTAAACTCCAGCAAAGCATGCAAATAGGGTTTTTATAGAAGTATAAAGATATGTAATTATGGTTGTGTGCGTCAGACGAAAGCCTATTTCTAGTCTGATTTTGCAAGTCTTTTTACTAAACAGGATTGAGTGGGGGATAGTGCCAAAAACAGAGGTAGAAGAGCCAACCCAGCTGAGCACCAACGGCTAGTCTTTCTGTTTTATCAGGCTTGATATCTCTGCTTGCTTCTTTCTTGGATCTGGTCAGGAGTTTTCTCGGGAAGCCTCGCTATTGGAAGTGACATTATTTTATGACCTTTTAGACTTGGAGGCATTCCCCTTTGCAAACTTTTTAAGTTAGGGGCAGTGGAAGGTGAAGAATATTTTTGCATTGATTTTCCCATTTGTTTCAGAGTGAAGGAGAATGAGTGTCAGAGGAAAAGGGTCTTTGGAGAGAGGAAAAGACAGAAATAAAGGAGAGAGGGGGAAGAAGAGAAGCAATATATGAATTTCATATTTTAGTAGACCAGTTATACACTAGGTATTTGTTTAAAAATAAATAAAAATGAGCCCTTTTCTTTTATATTTTTGGAAAACATATGTGGGTTGGAATGAAATCTCCCCTGATCTATATATCCAGTATGAGGGGCTATTGTCTGGTTCATGTTGCTGTCTTCTAAATATGTCTGTTTTTTGAGTTACCCTATTAGCTGGCAGGACCTAGCCTTCTGAAGAATGGATAATATTTAGTTAAAAGAAGTGAAAGTTTAGGAATTAAATTCTTAATGTGCTCTTGTAAATAAATAAATTTATAAATAAACAAAAAATCTTCTTTGCTTTCTTGTCTAGAAATCAATGATCTTGTGCAATATTGAGGTTGCAGATCAAATCTAGCAGGGAAAACTGCCTTTCCAGTGACCTTGACCTTCAACTCCCCATGGAATTTCACCCATATGAGGCTAGGTGTTCATGCAGGCTCAACTGATAATGTAATAATGGCATAACTCAAAATTAGATCAATATAAATAAGTTACAATCCAGTTGTTTAATAAGGAATTAGAGTCTAAGCAGTGTCCAACTTCTTTCAGTAGATTTTAGAAGAAATACAAAAAAAATCTAAGTGGTAGTATAATTTGCTTGTGTGGTCTCAGAAATTTTAATGAGTGGAGCACCAAGGGAGCTATCTAATCCTTAGTGTACATTGTACATGGCTTACAATAAATGGATTAATTATTAAGCACCTGCTCCTGTGAACTTGGCCAATAACTATCATGTAATTAGTCATGTATTAGTGTACAGGAATCTGCTGTAAACCCAGTACATGTTAAATTATAAACCAACTGTGTGAGGCATGCAGGGAGCAGTGCCAGTGGTCTGGTGATAAAGCAAGTGGGATTTTTGTGACACTTTGGGACAGACAGACTGACTACAGGAATTCTAGGTTGAAAGAAAAATGGACAAATAACACCAGCTCATGCTCCTATAGGATAGTTTTAGTTCAGGTACAAGCAAAGAGTTTGGCACTTGAACCTGGCCCTGGCCAAAAGTGGGGGTTGTTTCCACTCCAAAGATGCAGCCTTTTTTCTTTTTTTTTTTATATGGCCCAGGCTCAGGTTGAAGGGAATGGATCCTATGGGACATTCTGAACATGTTTCTAATATTAGAGAATCAGACCTGCCATAGCCTTATGGTTGAACTTGTGCCAAATTCAGTACAGGCGTATATTTGTAGGCTAATGTTCTGCACATCTTTAGATATTGTGGACACCTAGTACCTTTTTGGAATTGGATGGGGTGGGTGGAAACTACACATCACTTACAATGAAAGTAACTATTTCATATACTGCAGTGTTGTCTTCCTAATAAATCGTTATTCCTTTCTTTCTATGACCAGTTGAAGACTGGACTTGTAGCCACATTTAATATTAGTTTTAGGAAATATTATGCACTCTTTAAGTCTGCATATTTAGTCCCTTGTTATACAATTAGTCAAATGAGAAACAGAACACTTTTTTAAAAAGTCTTTTTATACTGGTATACTTATATTAGAAGAACACAGCTGGCTGTTCTTTCTGGAAATATTTCTTTGGGATGAAATGTGACCTGATAATTTTTAAGCTCAAGATCAGAACATACATTCACTCTAGAAAGCTTATGAATTTATTTTTATAAACTAATAAGCATGGGGGAGACTGCAACACCAGAATATGTTAGAACCCTATTAAGATTTGGTAGCTCAGACAAGCTGGCTTTGGTTCACAGAGAAAACATCCACAACATTTAGTATAGTATAATTAACAACCAACCCTGAAGTAACACTTTGCTTTTAAGTAAAATTAAAGCTTGGCGTAGCTTTGCTAAATCCAAAGGTCCTGTCCTGAAGCAACATAACTTCTGCATTTTCAAGGAAGACATGGATTGCCTCCCAGGTAATTAAGCAAGCATTAGATTTGTTGTTTTAAACTGTGTGTGACTTTTCAAATGTTGCTATGTTATCATGCACAGATATCCGCCTGAAGTAAAGGAGAGTGGATATTCTTTCCATAATACAGTATTAAATCTTTCACATGTAGAACTGCAGTTACATAATTTTTTTTTGTGACGTTAGAGAGGTTACTGATCTGGCAAAGAGCGTGTAAAAGGAAGGGTTCAGGGAATTCTATTATAATTAGCATCTACATGCTCTATCTTGAATTTGTCACAGCTTGTCATATTTTAAAATGAAAAATCTCTTTAATAGATTTGGCCTAGTAAATATAGTCCAGATCTGGAATAAAGGTAGTTAGCTGTACCCAAGCTCTGCCACACAATTTCAGAGATCGCTAAACCTGTACATTAATTGGAGATCTGTCTCTGCCTATCCTGAGGAAAACATTACCTGCAGCTGTGTAGACATTTGAAGGGTCACAGCTAGACTCTGAAGGACCCCAGTAAGAGGAATAAAGAAAGCTTACCCACCTAAGAGTAATATTACTCAGGTTTGTCCAACTCAAGATTCACTGAGGGCCTGATCCTAAACCCACTGAAGTCAATAGCCATTATACTGGCTAATTTCAATCAGTTTTGGATGAGGCCCTAAGATAAAAGTGAATTTAACATAGTAGAGACTACCATCATTAACAAGTAATGTTTCCCTCTCTGATGTACCTTTCCTGAATGTCTTCATGACACTTCAGACACAATATGGCTAAAACAGAGTTGACCTTTTTGCAATCCTCTGCTCTGTCGTTGTCTCTGACATCTTTCCCATCATTTAAGATCATAACTATAATGTCGTCTTGCACTTTAATGATGGGCACACTAGAAATACTTAGATTATGTACATAGATCGGATTCCTTTTTTCCATCACTCACTTTTTTATCCTCGACATCCAAGCAGTTACCAAATCCTTCACTAATTGTGCCATCTCATCTCTGAAATTTGTCTGTTCCATTTAATCTTTATTGTTCGTAGTCTAGTTCACACCTGGTAATTTCCTGTCTTGCAGCCTGCCCCCTTGTTGGCCTCCCCATGTTAAGCAAAAGGTTACTTACATTAAAAGTTCCTCTAAGGTTTTTTGTTTAATTTAAGTCAGCCTTTTGAAAAGTCGTTTTTTTTTTGTTTTTTTTTTTTAAATTCATGTTGCTTTAATATAAGGGATTTGACCCTGTCAATAAGAACAAGCTCTTATATGTCTTCCCACCAGTATCTCTGGAAGAAAGGTTCCTGGCCAGTCTTAGGGACAGGCAAATATCAGTGACACTAAAAGCCCTGTATTAGCTGAGATAGGTATAATTGACTTTTTTTTAAACCCTACCACAGGTGGCAGTAGCTGATCCCATTATTCTCAGACTGGTCATGAAATGATCATTCAGAACCAGGTACCACTCTACATTTCATGCTAGAATCCTTCCTGACTCCAGGTTGGGAGATTGAGAAATGGATTCTCACTCTTGAGGATACCATGGAAGCCCTAGTGGGATGTATATCCTTGAGAAAAGAAAATAATGTACTTGCATCTTATTAGAAAACAAACAAAGATTACCACTCTTTCACTGATCTCCCAGATTTTGGGAGGATTTGTAATTTCTTGTTTTTTTTTTTTTTTTTAGTTCAAGTGGTTATTAATGGGGGTTTGCCTCCCATTTGAAGAATAACTGCTGTGGAGTGTGAGGACAGTATAGGTGTCTCATGAGCTACACCACAGTTACTTGAGATGCTCAAAAACCTTACAGCTATGGAAGTCCCTGGCTAGTCTTGGCCTGGCAGCATGCATCCAGGAGTGTTAATTTGATTAAATAAATATCAGAGAACAAGAATTGCAGGAAAGCACTTTTCATAAGGGAAAAACAGTGGCAAATACTGACTCTGTTCATCCTCAGTAAAATTATCTTAACATTAAATGGATTAGTGATAGATGTAAATAATTGTGTGACACACATTGAATCAGATATATTTGCTAGACTTCTCTAGACTGTTATAATTTTGTGTTCTGAGATTTTTGTGGTGTAGTAGGGCACGATGTTTGAGTAATTCAGACACTGAATCCATAGGATGGTCTCCGTTTGTTAAGGAATTAATGGATTTATTTGGGGAAATAAAGCATTAATTATCTTGGGAACTTTGGATGTTTATGCAATCTCTCAAAATTTTAATGTTAGTTCTCTATCTTCAATAAGTTTGTCACCCATTTATTTATGAACATGGGAATTGCTATACTGGATTGGACCAGCAGTTTATCTAATCATAGAGTATATGTTCAGAAGGAACCAGTGTGATTATCAAGTCTGATCTTCTGGAGGATTTTGTTGGATCTTGTTAAATGTTTGTCTGCTAGATTGAAGAGCCCTTAAAATTTTTCTTCTTATAGGCTGTGATCAAATCAACCCTTAACTTTCTCTTTGCTTAGATAAGTAGGTTCATTTCCTTGTGTCTTTCCATATGTCTTTTCTAATCCTTTAATCGTTCTCAAGGCTCTCCTCTGAATCCTTTTCAATTTGTCAACATCCTTCTTGAATTGTGGACACTATAATTGGACATACTATTCCAGTAGAGGTCACACTAGTGCCAAATACAGAGGTAAACTCCTTCATATTCTCCTGTTTGTTCATCCAAGGGGATCACATTAGCCCTTCTGGCTACACTAGAAGTAGCACTAGGAGCACATGTTCAGCTGATTATCCACCATGACCATTCAAGTCCTTTTCAGAGACACTGCTTCCCAGGACAGAGTCCCCCATTCTGCAGATATGGCCTACCCTACATTCTTTGTTCATAGATATGACTTTGAATTTCTTATTTTAATATGTCCAAATATAGATTGCTTTTTATCAGTGACTACCTTCATTATTTACCAGTCCCCTAATCTTTGTGATCGGTAAACTTGATTACTAATTTTTTCTTTCAGGTGGAGTCTCATCCTGCTTTTTAATAGTTAGAGATTAGCTTAAACCCTGAAACTCAAGGTTTAATATCCCTTCCAAAATTTTTATTGTCATTACTTATAGCAAATCTGGATATTCTTGGCATCTATGTAAATATCCAGTCCCTTTTTGAATCTGAAGTCCTTGGCTTCACTGGTATCCTATGGCAGTAGTTCCTAACGACTGGCCTGCAGGGGCTTGCAAAATGGCCTGCGCTCCCCTCCTGCTGGCTGGGAGGCAAGCTAAGCCACCCGCCTGGCGCCTGTTCGCAGTGGGGAGGTGGGCTATGGCTGCCAGCCTCCCAGATGGTCCTGGCATAAAGTGTGGAGCTCCTGAAAGTGGGGCCTTGGGATGGCCGCTCTTATTGGCCATCCCCGGACAGCTCTGGTGCTTGGCCTGGGTCCCAAGGTGCTGGAGTCCCTGCTGGAGCCAGAGGGAATGTAGCACTGAACTCCCATCCCCCTGGCTGCAGCAGGGAGCCATTGTCTAAGGACGCAGAGAATTGTGTTGCTGATCAAATAACAGAAATCGTGCCTGCCTTACAGACACAAATTTGAGTGGTCTGATGTTATTGGCGACCACGAACCTGAAGCCAGACATTGACAAGTTAGCTTCTGGTGTTCAGCCACAGAAGTCACAGTAGATGAGTTCCATGAAATGGACATACGTTATAACCTTGTAACTGTTTTTAACAGTTTAACTCTTTTAATTTGCTTTGCGTTAAATAAATGTTTACTTTTAATATGTAGTGGTCTGTAGTCCTTAATGGTGTATAGCCACTCTATACATCAATACATTTTTTATGAGTTGATAGACTGGTGGCCCTTCAGGGTTGTAAAAATTATATTTGTGGCCCTCGAGCCAAAAAGGTTGGGAACTACTGTCCTATGGCAATGAGTTCCATAATGTAATTACTTGATGTGAAAAAGTATTTCCTTTTTAGTAAGGTTTGAATTTCCCACTTTTTAATTTGAGTGTCCCCTTTTTGTTGTATTATGGGACAGGGAGAACAGAAGCTTCTGATCTGTAAATTATGCAAATACAAATGAGTTGTGCCTCTTGTACCTGGATTGCACTCTTTGGAGAAACGTTTTGGGTTTTTTTCTTGATGAACCACACTGCGTAAGTACAAGGCTTCTCTTTTGGGAGTGAAAAGGAAAAAATATCTAGTGGAATTGGTGCCAAGGCTTGGTAGCTCGTTGTCCTTAAGAGTGAAAGCCCTTGATAGAAAGGAAGTGATCTCTGTCTGTCTGTCTGTCTGCACTTGTAAACATTTGAGTTCATTCTGGCATCTGATGAAAGCAACCCTGCTGAGGAAACCCACATCAAGATGCTGTACAGATGCTGTCTGCCCAGAGAGAGGAATCTGCAGAGAGTAATAGGTAAAATACATGCTGCACATGCACCAGCAAGCTGATTCTCCATGGACTGATTTTCTTTCAGAGGAAATAAGTGCTTAGCTGTATCCTCAAGGGGACTGTAAAAGTCCCTTTCAGATTGTCTTTCTGAAGTGTTTGCAAAACTATATTTCTCCGAGTAACTGGACTTGATCCTCTCAAGGGTTTTAGAAACAGACAAATGTTTGGGTAGAATTCAGTTTTATTTTACTTTCTTTGGTTTAAAAGTCTCTGCATTTGAATGTTACCAAGCAAAACTGGCAAGTCATGGGGTCTTGGGGCCCATTGTTTGCTGAAGATATACATTTTGGTGCTTAATTCAACGAGCTTTGCTTTGGTAAAATAAGGCAGTGTAAAATCCACTGTATTAACAGTGTCTGATAACAGGTTTCTTCTATGTATTTGGTTCTGTCTTTGTTGAAGTCGAATCTTCAGGCCTTCAGATGTAGTACAGTTCATCTGGCTCTGACACTTCATTACTTAACTTTCAGAAATGGCTTTATTAGAGAACCGTTTCAATTCTCTTTTGAGAAGGTAAACACAGTTTAACTCATTTTAAAAAAATACAGTTTTCTGATACATATTTTAAATGGTATGACCTTTTTTTTTTAAATCCTTGAAAAGCATTTATATGGTCTTTTCTCCACCCCTGGTGGTGATTTGAAGGGAGGCTTTTCAGCAAGACAAAGAGCAAAAACACCAAACCTCGGGCCCCTCCTTCCTCTCTGCTCACACGTCTGCCTGTTTAATTTGTGCTGCTGTCATTGCTGGTACCCTCTTACCAGGAATGGGAATGATTATGCACATGACCTCCCTCAGACCTACCCATGTAGTCAACTTGCTAATGCATAAGATGGGAAGTACAATTAACCATCCACAAAACACTGAAATTTGACTCTGGGCATTTGACAGCACTCTGTACAAAGTACACTAAAAACAGTAGAATAAAATTGTTTTGGGTCTAATTTCTGTCATCTGTAGTAATCTTAGGTGTGAGATATTACAAGTAGTAGTCCTCAAGTTTAACCATGGATGGTGGACTCTTGGCTTTTCAGATCAGAGCCTAGTGGTGGCATGTTACCCAACACTGAGAGGCAGTCCTTCCTGTTAAGATCCTCCTTTGTTGCTTTACTCCTCCTAGGGCTGATGTTGATTGTCGACTGGAAGACGCACATTCCATGCAGTTCAAAATTCATGCTCTTGATCAAGCCCAAATGATTCAAAGAAAAGAGAGGCCCAAAATTTGGTTCCAGGTGGTCAGCCTTAATCCATCCCTGAGAATGTCTACACTAAAATGTAAATGGACCTATATTAGGTCGACTTACAGCCACCGCAGTAATTACTACCAATTATGTCCACACTACCCTCCTTGGGTCAGTTGTGCGTGTCTTCACCAGGGGCGCTTCCACCAACCTAAGAGGGGCAGCATGGGGAACTGAGCCCAGTCTCTCAGCTCTACTGCAGCTCCCTGCTAGGAGCACGGCTGCCCCCCACTCTGCTCCCTGTTCCCTGCAAGGAGCAGGGCAAGTCACCTGGGGCGTCACCCCTCCCCTTTCCCTGCCAAGAGCCCGGGGAAAGCTGCCCAGGGCTTCTCAGCCCTGTGGAGCAGGATCCAGCTGCCCTGACTTCTCTCCCCACTCCCAGCAGAGAGTGGGGTCTGAAGCCACCCAGCTCTCTAAGGAAGCATGGGGGTATCTGGGCTCTAGTTGCCCATCTTTCTTGTGCCATGAAATTGACAAGGCAGCCAAGAGCTGATATAAGGGACATAGTGTCCACACAGACACTGCATCACCCCAACATGCACCTTACGTCTCTCGTGGAGGTGAAGTTATGATGTCGGTGTACCAGGGCACTTACTTCGGTGGGAGGAAGGCTGTAGTGTAGCGACTGACTTAGTTTGACATGAACAAGCTTATATCAACCTAATTAACTAGTGTAGACCAGTCCAGAGTCTAACTGGCTTTAAAACTCAGCCAACACTGAACATGCCAACATTTGGACTTGGCCAGGAGGGAGAATTTTGAACTCTATTGAATCTGTCTAATAGTAGCCAGTCAGTGTCCCCTATGAGAAGAGGGTAGGGCAATAAAGGAGGATCTTAAAGGGAGGCACTGCCTAAGGCAAGTTTGGGGCACCACTAAGGACTGATATGCAGATCAAAGGATCCAGAATGAGAACAGGCAAAAAATAATTATGAAAATTCACCATTGCCATTTTTTAGAAGTACATTAAAAGACTACTTAGCTTGTCCTTTGATTTGTTTACCTAGCCAAACAAGTATTCCCTTGATTGTTGGTTATTCTTATTTGCTGTGTCCAAGTACTAGGAAAAAACCAGAGTACATGGTGTGTACCTCTTACAAAGTACCATACTTCTACATGATTTGTGAACAACTATATGTGAATGGGATCCCTGCAGGCTATTTTGAACATTCATCCTCTATTAAAAGAGAAGGATCAGGGATGTGAATGTTTCTGAAGTATTCTAAGAGAAACAAAAAGATTAAAATAATATGGCTTACAGTAAAGTCTTCAGGAAGTAGCAGCCTGGGGGAACCTCATAAGGAGAAAACTCAGGCCTCCAGAAAGGTCAGTTTCAAAGTTGTTCTAGCTAGCTGCTTGCTCCAGAAAGTTCTCTAGTAGTCAGGTGACTTGATTTTTCAGCTTCTACTAAAAAGGAAGATTGAGGAAGTCTTTTAATAGAAATTGAAAGTTCAGAATAGTTTGGCTGTCAGAGATGGCCACGCCGGAGCAGGAGGGACGGGTTCTTGAACACACACACATCTAAAGCTTGATTAAGCTACAAATTGTCAGGACTCCAATTACAATGCTGCCCCATTCTTTTTAACTATTATCTCATTAGTATGAAAACAACTGCTATCTTCATGCTTTTTTTAATTGTATTTTTGGGTTAGCTCAGTTTTCTGGAAAAGAAGAGGATTTTAGTTTGAAAACTTTGTTCACTCCAAGGCACATGGAAGGGAATGATACTTCTCTTCGTCTTTTTTGCTAAAGATGCTGGACTGGAAAGTAAGAGGTCTGTGTGCTGTTCCTCAGCCTGCCACAAATTTTCATGTGATATTAGGGCAGGCCTTTTAATGTCTGTGGTACCATTTCTTTCTCTTTCAAAACAGGATGGTAATACTTCTCTATCTAATAAGGGTGTCTTGGGGGTAAATTAATGATTTATGTGTGTTCAGATAATATAATGGTGAATGCTGTAGAAAAGCCAAGAAATATATTAATTTAAAAAGTGACTTAAGCGTTGGGCTTTTCCCCCCATTCTGTTGAGGGTGGTATTTTTATTTAATAACCTAGGAAAGGGAGGACTAGTGTTTAATTTTTTTTTTAAAGAAACTTGGCTTTCTTTATAAAAACATATAAAAAGCAACGTATCAAAACAAACAGTGGGTATGCTGGGACACAAAGCATAGATCATCTTGTCAATAAAAATTACATTAGTTTTTAGACTTGTCAGAAGTTGCATTGAGATTTTGACCATATTTCTGGGATTTTACATAGAGTGAAATTTATCTCCACTACTTTGAAGGTTTTAAGTGGGGGCTTACATGGAGCATGGATCATGAGTTGACCCTTTGCACAAAAGCAATTCCCTCTGTGCAGAATGTGGTCATAATACTGCAAACAGTTAAACATATGCTCGCTGTGATGTATTTGGGACTTTGGCATCCACACACCTGCCTTTTACTTTATGCACTCAGTTATTAAGAAATCCTAAAGTGGGATCTATGGTAAACATTCTCCAGCTGCATAAAATTCTTAAGTAGAGTTGAGGCCATGTGAACATCATTCTGGCAGTAGTAGAATTTCCACCTGGTGTTCCAATTTTCAAAATGTTAACTCAGAACAGCAGACAATTAATATTCCTCTTTTTTACTCATGATTGGTCTTTTTTTTATAAAAAGACCAGAAACAAAACTGATCAGTAGCTAAGAAGCAAGATCCCCTGCTCTACTGAGGGATTCTCTCACTTGAACTTTTGTGGGATATCAGTGTAAAAACACAGTCATAATGCTGGCATAAGGTCCTCTATAATGGAGTTTAGTTTGCTCATTTGATATGTTTGTTGCCCTGTCTTTGAAATGTGATAGTTTAATGTGATAATCCCTTGGGTGTTCTAATTATACATAAATGCTTGCCCTTATATTTCTAGGATACAATAGAGGTTCTTCCAGTCATGCAAATTTACCAAAAATACCAAAGCGTTTCCCACTTCCATTCAACACTGTTTTGCTTGTGTTTATAATTAATTATTATAGGATTCACAGAATCAAATAGAGGATATTTAAATATTTTTAGCAGCTGGATAGTCAGAATATTTATCAGAGATGCATTTTATAGTGCTGTTATAACGGCATAGAACTGTTTTCTTACATTCAGATGTAAAAATGTCAATCCAGGCTGAAATGTGGATTATTAATCTTCTCCTTTCAGAATTAATTCAGTTAGATAAACAATTCAGGTTTTTAAACATTTTCTAGGACTGTCTGTATGTATGGGATTTTTGCAGTATGTAAGTAAGTGAAACTCCCAATAAGTCATGTTCTGATAAGGTCTGTTGTATAACCTCTCACATGCTTCTGTTAAAAGATGTGTTTTAAATACAGTCATGTTTTAAAAAAAACTAATTTTGGATGATATTAAGTATGGTGTAAGCACATTCAATCTCAATGTCTGAGTGGAGACTGAATTGCCAATCCCTACTTGTACATAGATATTAGATGTGTCTCTCTAGAGAACGAGGGAAGTTGCTACAGCGTGCATGCTGCAATACGTAGCATTGGTGACTGAATGGCATAGGGTGAACTCCTGAAGTCAGTGGGAATTCTGCTATTGACTGTAATGGAGACAAGATTTCACCCTAAGGGCTTGTCTAAGTGACAAGTTAGTGCACAGCATGCTGGGTTGTAAATCTACAGCACTCCAGCATGTCGTGCGCTGACTTCCTTGTGAATGCTGCTGTTGCTCGCTAAACGTTCCCTAGTGCACTGTTACCTTCTTCTGTTTGAATCAGCGGTAAACTAAGCACATTGGGGACCTTCTAGTGCACTGGAATAGGATCCACATGAACACTGTCTGACATGCCAGGACTGTTGTAGATTTACCCCCCAACTTGCTGTGCACGAGCTCATTGGTTATATAGGCCGTTAGTCTTTATCCTGAGCTGTCCGGTTTTGCAGGGTTTAAGTAATGTTTGTACAAATGAAGTGATATAATTTTAAGGTATTGTAACACTAGAAGGGGTATCATTAAGCCACTGGAATATAATTTGGTCTGACTTTTAA
>ML675614.1:35696590-35739733 GCA_007922155.1 Mesoclemmys tuberculata | reverse complement strand
TTTTTTTTTGACTGCTTTTATGAGACTTAACTTAAGCTTTCATTGCATGAGAAATAGTTAAACACCTTATTACAGGCAGCAGTAAAATAATTCTCTACCAAAAGGGGTAAAATCCCATAACAAGGATTTAGGTGCAAATCAGGAGATGTCAATACTTAACACATGAGGTGGGAACCATTTTCATGATACTGGTCAGATTCTACTTGTGGGAGGCATGTTTTAATGCAACTTTCAGCAACATATATTGTGAACAGCCTAGTGATCCTTGGGTCTTTCTCATTAGACCAGTTAATTATGGTTGCCCTTTACTATGCTGCCACACGTGATGTGAAAAATGAAGATTACGGAATGAAATAACACTGAAGCGTATGCTGCACTTTGTCTGCCTTTTTCATTGTTTAAAATGTTCTTAAGGTAGCTGCAACACTGGTATTCAGATAACTTCACATTTGCCGTGCTCATCAAGATGTCTGGGGGTTTTAGCCAAGAATTAAATGATTTTATCTTTCTAATGAGAAAAATGGTTAACTAAGCCTCTGATCTTGTTTAGTTCTGTCCTGTGAATGTATTTCCTCCAGTACTTACCAAAAAACAACAAAGATTTTCTTGAAATACATATCTTGTTGCCTGTAAAGGTGTATATTATTTCTGTGAACTAGTTTATATTGGAAAGATAATAGATTTAGGATCAGAATCCTCTAGTTCATACTGTTGGACGCTTCCTCATGTTGAACTTTAATGTTACCTAACTTGTTGGATTTTAAACCTTGAAAAATGATTAGAAGTCATTGTTGATCTTTGTTAAAATGCCCTACTTTGCTCATAGAGAGTTTGGCTCTTAGTACTTGATCTTACCTCTTACCTTCATGTAGTGGTCAAAGTGAGTTCTGATCTGAACTATTTCTGACAGATAGAGATTTTACAGCCTTAATTTGGTTAAAAAGTTATGCCGATATTGAAAGAATGGAATAGAAAATCAAAGGAAACAATATCTGAAAGAACTAAAGAGAATAATTAAGAAATACAAAATTCAAGGGGATTTATTTTGCCATGCGTACTCTAAACTATTCCATATAACTCCTTGTAATGTGAATAATGGCATTACAGGGAGCTTCAGCACTTCAGAAATACCCCCAACTTTCCTTTTCACTTTCTTCACTGATTTAAAATGCATTTGTTCTGCATAATATCAGGTTAATAATGTTAAATCTTGACTTTTCTGAATAATAAACACATGAGAACAAATTTGTTATAGAACAAATTTAGATTCCAAGGCCAGAAGGACCATTGTGATCATCTAATCTGACCTTCCTTATCACATGGCCCATAGAATTTCCCCTTCCCTCTCCCCCCACACACACAAAAATCCTAAAGCATATCTTTTAGAGAAATATCCCATCTTCATTTAAAAATTGTCAGTGAGAGAGAATCCATCATTACCCTTGGTAAATTGTCCCAGTGGTTAATTACCTTTACTGTAAAAAAGTTACACATTATTTCCAGTCTGAAAGAACACCAGTTTCACCCATTATGGTGAGGGGTGTCTTTTTCCCCCCCTTAAGCATCCTCTGCCCATAGGACTGTCCCCCACTTTTTATTTTACATCCCTCTACCACAATGGTTCCATTGAGCCAGCCAATATTGTTCCATAATTGACTCCAGGGGCAAAAGGAGACACAAGTACCTGCTTGTTTCTCCTCAGGATTTTAGTATGCAGCTTCTCAGCCCATCAGCCTAAGATGGTTTTTCCCCATGACAGTTCACGACAGTAAAGGGCAGAAAGATTGCAAGCTACCAAACAAAATGATTTTCTCCCGTATTATATACTTAGTATTTAACTTGCAACTATCATGTGGCTATTTTATGGCAGATGTTAATTTAGAGCTAGATGATAGAGGTGTGATTCATAACTTGCTAATTAAAATTGCAGATGGCCTTCCCTCAAAAATAATTCTGCATTTGTGGTAGAGGAGGAAAATCTTTTGCTGTACATAGCTGATACTGTAGGGAAAAAGTTTTCAACCTGTAATTTTCCAGAACCTTTTTGTGTCAGCAAAGCCACTGTTTAAGGCAACATCTTCCAAAGAGCTAGGCTCTCCTAGCAAAAGTCAGGCCAGATGGCTTTAAAAGGGTATGAGGGCCTGAAAGGGTTAAAAACCCTCTGCTTTGCAGGCAGAGGGGAAAGCACAGCAGGGCAATTGAAGACACCTGGGCCCAGTGAAGGGCAGGGCCAAGGGTATTTAAACCCTGCCTTCCCTAAAGGAAGGGGAGGGAACAAATACAGAAGGTGTGGAGCAGCTTGAGGAGAAGTTTCCCTCCCAGGTCAGGAGGCAGAACTCTGCTACAGCCAGGGGAGATGAGGTAGCTGGGAGCGCCCTGATCACAAATGGAAGGTAAAAGCACAAGACCCACAAGGGAAGCGGGCTGTTTGCCACACCTGCAATATTCTGGAGAAACCTTATGGCATTCAGTTAAACCTTTATTGAATTACCTTTAATCCTGTAGAGCTCTATTGCATTAAAATGTAATGGTGCATTGTTGTTGGATTGTATGCAACTTTTCTAAGATGCTTACTAATGTAAATCTTGGGGAAGTATTAGGAACCTCACATGTATGGTCCCAAATAGTTATTTGAAGTGGATTTCCTAGGAGATTTTTGGGGGCCTTTTGGAGCTAATCCCTGAGGAGAAATACCCTTTTGTCTACTGATTACCTACTCCTGGAAACTCCAGAACAAAGACCCCTGAACCGTATAAAGGAGGGACTAAATTTTTCATGAATGTTGTTTCTGAGTTGAGGCTGTTATCAGCTTGTGACTACAGAAGAGACTACTACTTTGTGGGATTTGAAGGATCACCTGCCAGAGTTCATGTCGGAGTAGAGGTGATCTCCACTAAGCTTATAAGCGTCTAGGTTCTTTAATTGTTTTAAAGGTGTTTTCTCTCTAATTGCCTTTATCTAAGAATAAATTAGCTTGCAAAGAAAGAGCTGTGTGTGGCATTTTAGCTGTGGATAGTTACACTGTTGTTCTTCCCTGAAAAGAAGCAAACAAGCTTACTTAGGCAGTCTGTCTTTTGTTGGGAATAACACAGTGAAGACTTAGAACTATTTAGCTTGGAGTTGCATATCTTCACCTAAAGCCTCAGAATGATTGTCTTCGCTGGACAGTAGAGGAGGGAATACAGGTGCAGTTTCTCTGAATTGTGATGCAGACATCTCAGTTGTTCCCCAGAGCTCAGCTGTCACTTAAAATAGTCTCTAGCTGTTACGCTTCCAAAAAATCCCTTTAAAATATGACCAATACGTTGGTGTCTTCCAGAGTTTTCAGAGAGCCACAAATAATTGCTCTGAAGTGAAAATCTAGTTTGTCATTTCAGTGGGTACTTTAGCTAAACTTTTCAATCATATAAAAACCTTAAACTCTAACACAAAATTCACCTGCGAACACTGATGTCAGTTTGTAAGTGTGTTTTCTGGGCTGGAGCTAGTTAAGTTTGTTGGAATGTGTAAGGTGAATATTCACCTTGCTGTGTTTGATGATGAAATATATGAAGTGTAAGGGGTAATAGAATATTTAGTTTTAGGCTTCTTAAAACTTAATTATTTTTAAAAATTGTGTTGTGCTTTGTGTAAGGATTATATTTACCACAGCATTAGTTGTAAGCTGACAAATTTAGTAGACAAATCAATTGTGTTATGCCATATAACTTGACCCATTTCAGTAGCTAGTGCTACCCATGTACAGTAATATTTCCATTTGGATCTCATTCGAGGAATTGTCTGTCACTTTATCAACCCACCAGTTATTCTGTGGTAGGCCATTTCTTAGGTTTACTTTTCAAGGACTTTTTTGACTGGATGTTACAGCTGCATTTGAATGACAACTGTTTTTTCTGACAGCTTGAACACAGCAATTGTCAGAACTGTTGAGAACCTGTGGGGGGAGGGGGAGAGAGAGAGAGTGTGTGTGGCGGGGAGAGATTAGATTAATAGATCATGCTTAGAACACTGTTGTCATTCAGGAAGCTTCCAATGTTAATGAGAATCTTTTAGTTCTACTGTGACAATATTGGAACTGCTCCAGAAATAGGAATTCAGGCTAATTGAAGCTCAATGAATTTACACCTGACTTTTTTTATTTGTTTTTTTTTTTGGTTTTGAAATAGGCAGCTCGACCTGTACCTAATGAACCTTTTAAAGATATGCACTTTTCTGTTCACCCAGATTAATGTTTACTATTTCAACTCTGCTGGGTCCTGCAAAGTGGCTAGAGGAAACGTTACTCATGATGCATCTTTTTTTCCCCTCTCTGCAAATGATGGTGTTTCATGAATGGAACATGCCATTGCCAGCCTTCTCAAGATGGCTTTGTGCTAAATCTCACTCTCATCCACTAAAGAGCATGAGAAGAAAATAATTCCTTCAGTTATTTACTCTTCACTGTTCTCCAGTGCCCCCCAAACGATTTATACTATTTGGATTACTAATAGACCAGTTTTATTCAGGAAAATTGGAGTGGACTGCTGAAAATGATACGGTAGCTTTCACCTGATCAACACTATTTCATGTTGCATTATTTCCCCTAAGTGCTACTCCTTTGAGAAAAAAAAAGTGCTCTGAATAACTTCAAAATATTAGATAAAATCAGTTAGTTTATTCTGTAATATCTCATTGACATATCCTTTCGCAAGCAATATTTGCTAGTAATGTATATACAGGTGATTCCTCAATATGTATTATACTTTTTGAACAGAGGGTACAAGGGAAATATCCTGAGTGCAGGTAATTGAGTGCCAGTCTGTTTCTTGTTATCCTGTGTATATGCAGTCATCACCTTTTTTTATAGCATACAGTTGTAATTGTAATTTTGTACTAACCTCTAATAATCTTTCATCAAACCTCTTTCATCCCATAAAGACCACTACACTGGCATTTTATAGGTTACAGTCGCTGCTGTCAGTGAGGAGGTTCCCATCATAACGATTAAAATCAAGATTCATTTGTATTTTTTCCATAGAAGGTGAACCAATGCAATGTGAAACCATGTAAATTCATAGAACTGTGATGTCAAACCAGTCTGCTGTGCCCTTTGTTGCTCTGACTAAATCTTTGTAGTCATGATTGAGATTGCACACTGGTTTGGGCCACTCGACTATAAATGAATTCAAAATTTTTGCAGTAAATAAAGCACATCCAGTTTGCTAGCTGTACACCATGGCAAACTTTCCTATCAGGTGACCTATAAACTATTGGTCACCAATCAAGTCTGAGTTCTATCAGCATCTTCCATTTTGCTGCTTTTTAAATGAATTATTGAAACAGTGAGCAGTTTTATGATTTAGCAAGAGCAGAAGGAGAATATAGAAGCCTAAAGAAGGAGAATAATGGATAGACAGTAAAAAAGTAATCAGCGCAGAGTGTTCAAAGATGAGTTTTTCAGATCTGGAAGTTGTAAATGTAGGAGAGTTCTGCTTTGAATTATTGCATCTCATTTAGCCAAGGAAGACCAAATAAGACCCATCTAATATTGCTGAAAACATCTGATCTCATCCCTATGAAAATTACTTGGCCTCTTTTGAAGAACTATAGCATTCAGAAAGGGAAGCATTAAGGGGAATTGCCTGAAAACATTAATTTAACCTGGTGATAATAAAACAAAGCTGTTGATTTTATATTGGGAAATTTTATCTTTTCCCTCAATCCATTCTTGCAGAGAAGGCAGAACTTCTGCTGTAAACGCTTTTTCCCTGAAACCTACTGAATGTTTTTAGGCTACTTTACTTTTTGCCTTTGGCAACATGACTTTTTTGTTTGGTTGGTTGGTTTTCGGCTTTGCTGAAGTGTGCTCAGAGGATGACTGTAGATTAGAATATAAAAAATATGTACAAAATGGGCTGTCGCTTTTTGTATTTATTTGATTAGTCTACCATAGTATTTTTGTTGTTTGTTTTTAATCCCAAATACAAACCCAAAGCACGTTCCCTTGGGGGATCAAACTGTGGAGCAGTTTTAGACACGGTGCAGTGAAGTACGGTTATCTAGCCGATGAGATCATTGTCAAAGGCCAGCTGCTACGTAGGTTGGTGTGATTTGAGTTGCCTTTGCAGATTACTTGTATTGGTCAAAACCAAGGATAGTTTTAATCAGATTTTAATTCACTGTGCATCCAACAGGAATTTAACTACTAACATAGTAAAGATTAATCTAGGAATCGTAATTAAGGTAGAAAAAATAATCCCAGATCTTTTAAAGTACCTAGTCTCCATTAAGGCATTCATTCCTTAAGCTTTATCTTACTAACAAGGTCTGCTATGCAGCTTTATAAATTCTGCTGTTCTGAGGCTTTGCAGAATGAATGGCTTTTTAAAAAATGATTTTTGAGAGATTTGTTTGTGTATTTGAGCATAAAGTAAGAGCCATTATTAACAAAGGAATATGATGCCACATATTAAACTGAAAACCAGTCGAGGGGCGAAGTAAAAGTGTATAGGACAATACATTGGAGATAAGAACTACACCTCAGCATAACTTTAGATGTGCTCTTTGAGCTTATTTTAGTGCAGCATGGTAATATTTTTGATCAGTTGCAAGACTTCTTGTATTGGTACTTTTTAAATGGGTATCAAGTAAATTCAGTTCTCTTCAGAAGTATGTCTTACATTTACCACATAAATGTTGTGACTTTTTTGTGACACTTCATTTAAAAAAAAGTCAGATATTCTGCCATGTATGATGGGAAGATTGCTTTCCAGGCTTCTGTATTTATTATATTGTTTGCCCATGGAAACTTATGAGTTCAAAAACCGTTAAAAGCCAGTGTTAGATGTCCTGACACACCTCACCTCTCCCTCAGTCCTTGCACTCCAGACCCTATTCCTAGAGCAAAGAAAGAAACAGAAATGTGTAACTTACAAGATATACGTTGCTCTATATCTCCTTTCAAGTGTTTCGCCTGCCCGCTCTCCCCACACACTCCTCTTGTTTTAAAACTCATTTCTTCCCTGAAGTATTCTGGCTATAATACACACACCCTACAAAGTGTTCTGGATAGCTTTCTTTAGCTCTACACTGTATGCTCCTCTGGTCAGGGCCCAATCTGGTACATTTCATCAGTTGAACAGGGCCATGTATGCCTGGGCTATATGTAATAAATCTTCCTGAACAGCTGTCAAGTTCTCCCAGTTCCCACCTGCTCTTGGGGCCTAGTTCTGTAATATGCAGATTAAGATCTGACATATTAAAGTATTTTTTATATGTTCCTCTTTTCCCATCCTTTGCCTACTTTTATCTTTTTAACTGTGTGCTCTTCAAGGCAGGGATTGTACATTGATTTCTCTGTACAGTGCCAGACACATTTTGATCACCACTGTAATATAAATGATAAATAATATATACACTCTGATTGACCATGAGAGGAAGGAGAGTGAAACGGTTTCCTGAACTTTTGATAGGATGTTGGGGTCACAAGTTTGGTGATAAATTAGAATAGTCTGATTTCCATTATCAAAGTTTCACAGCAAAGATCCTTAATCTGTGGCTATTTTAGGTGTCATAATACATCTGGAGGGTTTATTCTTAATACTTGAGATGCTGATGGAGGGAAAAACCCTAAAACAGTTACTTTATGCAGAGAGATCTCTGTAATTCTTAAAAATTAAATGTATAAAAAAAGCCTTGGACCTATAAGAGTTACCATGCTGAATCAGATCAGTGGTTGATCTAAACTTAGTATCTTGTCTGTGGTGAGTACAAGAAGCTTCAGAGGAAGGTGTAAGACATAGCAAACATTTAGAGCCCAATGATGCAGCTGCTCCTATAAACCCCAGTCTCCCTAATTTACTGCAGTATTTTAGTTGAGAATTTAAATTGAGAAATTTCTGATTTTAGTGTTTCTGTTCCAACAGCAACTTTAACTCCATTTCTCTGTCCTTACCTGCCCTCAACTTCTGGGCCTGAAGTTCTGTCTCCCCCACTGCAAGGAGGGTGCAACTCAACGCCAGTGAGCACCCCTTGAATGCTGTTCAGCTCTGCAGCATCTCCTCCCATGGTTGAGCAGATGCATTAGGTTTTGGGCTGCGTCTTATGTTGCCTCGTGATCCAGGTGCAGTTATAAGAGGCTGTATAGGGCAGCACGTGCTCAATTCTCTCTGACCGCCGCATGGTCAGAATCAGAATCTTCTCTTCACATGCTCTGAGCCTCTATGAGAGGGATTGTCCATTGTACATAGTTCAGTTGTTTTCTCTTAGTTCTTTAAATAGGCCTGTAGTTACTTAGCATAGATACTTGCCCTATATGGGGCCTGCCCTGACCTTGTCGGGGTACTATGCCCCGCATTCCAGGGTTGAAAACTGCACCTCGTGCCCTTCCTTATTCATTATCAGCGACAAGCACAATTGTAGATGCACCTCTACTGCCTGGGAGAGGTGCATCTCATGGCGCAGTGCAATATTTGCAAGTCTTTTCCATTGCAGACCCGTGAATCTTGTCTCCTGCAACTCTGCAAATTCCTCATGGAAGAAGCTCTCCATCTCCGAGCAGAGTCCAATCCCAGACTGGCAGTATGTGGCTCTTCACCAGAAGTGAGCCCTCCACCTTCTACCTCCTGCCTGAATCTGCTGGCACCACTGTAGCCTGACAAGGCAAAAAAGGAGAGCTGCAATGCTCCCAGGACACCTCAGCAGGTCCCTATTGCGGACTGCTGCGACATGCAGTGTTTCCTTCCTGAGCCGGGCCTGGTTGGGCGAGATGTTGCATGCCACCCTCTAAAACTCACATAGGGGATAAGGCCAAGTGGAAGACAGGACTGCTGGTATCGCTGGTCCCTGTGCTGACCATGCAGCATGACAGCCCTCCAGGGCATGCTCCTTCACCCCTACAAGAATCACCCACTACACATGCATCCTGTCAGTTCAGTGGCCCATGGGATGTGCCCTGATGGGTGGAACTGTTGCTCCCTGCAGTGCACCTTGACCTACTGTATCGACCCTCGCCACTTCTCTCGGCCCTGGGGCTTCCTGCACCGGTGGATGCACCAATCCTCAGCCAGGATTCGCACCGCCCGCACTGACTGATCTGCCACTACCAGAGGATCCTCTGAGTAGGAGGGCTTCTTGGTGGAAGAGCCATCAATCTCCCTGGTGTAATTCGGATTCCTGGGTGTCCCCCCCCACACCAGGCAGGCTACGTTCCAGTCCCGCCACAGTGGTACCCTATCCTTGCAGTACCCAGTGGCAGCAATGGCCTGCATAGGACCCTTATCACTACTTGTATCCATCATTGCTGGCCTTGCACCTGGGCCCCTGTGCTGGAACCGCTTGACTTGGACCTGGAAAAGGACCCAGAGTGCAACCGAGTTCCACTAGTCCCAAAAGTGGCTTCCTCCTCTCCAGACAAGGCCCTAATTTCCCCAACCCACTCACCTCCAATCAACACCAATACCAGGAGTTGCTGCAGAGGGTAGCCCTCGACTTGGCTATCCTCTTATAGGAGGTCCAGGAACAACCTCATCAGCTGCTGGACATCCTCCAACCTCTGGGACCAACATGCATTGCTGTACCCATCAACAAAGCCGCCATGCAACCCATACAGGCAGTGTAGCACACACCAGTGTCCTGCACCTCAGTGCCCAAGAGGATGGAACATAGATACTTTGTTGTCTGAAGGGGCTGACTCCCCTTTCCCCTGTCTTTGCTGGTGGTACATGTGGCTGCAAAACGGGCCTGACAGCACTCATCTACCTCCAGATCTCCAGATAAGGCAGCGAAATGCCTGGACTTACTAGGCCACAAGCTATACCCTTCCACAGCCCTACAATTCTGTATCTCGAACAACCAAGCTCTGCTGGCAAAATATGTTTTTAATAATTATGCAAAACTGACAGAGTTCTGGGAGGACATTCCACAAGATAAGACACTACTTCCAGTCCCTAATAGAGGACGGCCGTTTGATGGCCAAGATCAAACTGCAAGCAATGGTAGATGCGATGGACCCTTCCTCTTACCCACTGGTCACAGGCGTCATTATGCACTGGGAAGCCTAGTCGCAATCCTCAGGCTTTCCCAATGAGGTCCAGTCCATCATCCAGGATATCCCCTTCAACGAGGACAAATTTTTCTCCTCCAATGTGGACGAAGCCCTCCATGCCTTGAAGTACTTTTCTAGGGAAACTCTCCAGTCTCTGGGGATGTACAATTAGCTCTATGCCTCCATTCCACCCATACCACTACTACCAATGTCAATCCAGCCATGAGTAGTACCAGGAACCTACCGCAGATCAGTACCTGCGTCCCTTGGCCACCGTCAGCTGAAGGCTGACTTTTGATGCGTCAGTCAAGAGCTGCGAGCCCCCACAGCATCACCTCTGGCCCTGTTTTCCCCCCTCTCTCCACCTTTGGGAGCTGTCTTGCGGTATACACCCACCATTGAGGCAAAATCACCATGGATCGTTGGGTAGTGGAGATCTTCCTCCACAGTTACTCTATAGAGTTCCTTACCTTCCCCTCCTGGATGCCACCCGGAAGTTTCTCCCATTGCACCCTCTTCCAAAATGAGGTGGATATCCTTCTTGTGAAAGGGGCAATCAAACCTGTGCCCACCCCCTTTGTCGGCAAGAGGTTCTACTCCCCGTACTTTCCCATTGTGACTTGGTCCTCCTGGTAGCCCTGTATTGGCCCCGATTGGTCTCCACCTCAACCAGTTGATCCATCTCCCGGTATTCTATCCTAAACTATATGCCACTCCCGCAAACAGGACACTGCACTCCCTGGACATCAGACATGCACTCACATTCTACCTGGATAGGATGCATCTCTTCTGACCCTCCCCATGACTTTTTGTGGCCATTGCGGAGTGGTTGAGGGAGCAGGCGCTGTTTTCACGACGCCTCTCCCAAGTGAGTTTCCACATGCATCAAGGAATGCTATGCACGGTCCAACACCACACTGCCTGGCAGGATCACAGCCCACTCCACAAGAGTGTATGCAACCATCTTCACCTCTGTGGTGGACGTCCCATGGCATGAGATATGCTGGGCGACAACACGGAGCTCCAGCCATGCTTTCATGGCTCACTAGGCCACTGACCAGGGCAGACGTGGATGCAACAGTGGGATATGCTGTCCTGCAGCAGGTGATACCTCTAGCATACCCACCTCCAAGCTGATCACTGTTCCGTATTCACCCGTGTTTGGAATACATATAGGGACCATCATTTGAAGAATAGGACATTGCTTATCTGTAACAAGAGAATCTTCGAGATGTGTGGTCCATATTTGTATTCCAATACCTCTCCACCATCCCCTCTGTTACAGACAGCCCATTTGGCAGTAAGAGGGTGACTGAGGGCACATCATCCCGCATGGCCTCTTATAAGCTCGCCTGAAGCATGAAGCAACATAAGACCACATGTTGATCAACAGACTCTGCGCTGAAAGCTTCCAGGGCATGGCGCACATGTGCACCAGCATTTGTAATAATTGGGGACCACGCATCTTGAAAAACTTCCAGTTACAAGTAAATAACTCCCTTCCCCCCCCCCCAAAATTAGAAGGATGCTATTGCTACTTAAGACTCCAGAAATGTGAGATGTTAAGTCTCCCAGCCCTGTATAGTTGGACTCGTGGTTATAAATCGTGCCCCATGATTTTTTTGCAAATACAAAACAAAATAAAACTAAAAACAACAAAACTCTACCCTGCAGCAGCAGGCCCTGTCCTGCTGGTGTGGGCCTGCCTTCCTGCTCCGTGTGTTGTAACCTGACATATGGGATTACAGAGCTCAGGTTTTGCCTAGCCGACCCTCTGTCAGGGTGGTGGAATGGATGGGGAAATTAAAGTGAGTGGCATTGCAATCTTGCACATGGGATCACAATGCCACTTGCTCAAATTGGGCCTGGCCACTTCTCCCTCCTCATAATAGAGAGGTGGCCAGAGACTATCCATGCAACCTTGTGCACCAGGTTGCAACGTCCAGAGGAGGAAGCCAGGCCCATCCCTGCAGGACAGGATCTGCCATTGTGGGGTGGGCACACTCTGGAACCCCCCACTCCCTATGTGGGATAAAACAGCTATCCCCGTGGATAAAATAGGTAAAACAAAATAATTCAAAATGCCCAAAAAAATAACACAAGAAAATTATTTAAAAAAATAAAATTTTCACAGGGCTGTAGTAATAAAGCAGAGGCTTTATAGGCAATGGAATAAAAAAAAACTTAAATTTGTTTTTAAAACTGACTAAAACACCTGGGTGATCTGTGGCACGTACAGAATATATGGTTCTGCGATGTAAAGATTTTTTTATCAGCATTCAGTGGAACGACTTGTGTAATTTATAAACCCTAAAC
Organism: Mesoclemmys tuberculata; assembly: GCA_007922155.1. NCBI lineage: Eukaryota > Metazoa > Chordata > Testudines > Chelidae > Mesoclemmys > Mesoclemmys tuberculata. Next base: position 35,727,393 of record ML675614.1, on the reverse strand, counting down.
TTATGCTGATAAAACTTTCACAGCACACCCCACGAGCATTCATGTATATATTACCTGTACTGATTCCTAGCATCTAACAGCAGTCTTTCTTGAGCTGGGGTTCGGGGTGTACTAGTTTTAAACTTTTCTGGAAGTAGGGTCCACAAAGCTTTCTCTGAACAAAAGGATGGGGTCTAAAGCCCTGTCTGCTGCTGTTCTGGAATTTTGTTAGCCAGAATTATAGTTAAAGTTACAGCGCTATCTGTACTTGAGAAATAGGTGAATTTGGCATTGGATTAGACGCTAGCGGCTACAACACTTCTCGTCCCTGAATTGGTATTAAATAGTCCTCCTAGTGTGGACGTGGTGAACAGATTTCAAAATCCATTGTAGCAAACTGTGCTAATCAGCTAATTTTGCTGTGCTTTGCTATGATAAGTATTGAACTGTGACTTTCATGTACCCTGGTGGAACAATCATTTAATATTCACTTTGGGAAAGAGCCATGTGATCCTGTCATATTTGTCATCAGGTGTCAAATAGAGCAGGTTTAGTATGGACACAGAGAAAGGGGTATGTAAAATGGTTTAAAGATGGAGGGCATTTCTGTCTATGTGGGCCAGGGAAACCATGCCAATGAGAACAGTACTTGAACATAAGGCTGCTTAGTAACGTCATTCTCTTTTGAATGTAGGTTAGACCTATAGGTCAGACTTTTCAGTTAGCATTATTAACAATACCTTAAGCAAATTCTCTTCTACTAAATCCTCCTATAAGCCTAGGTTCCTAGTGCCTACATATTATCCAAATCTGTTTTCATCTGCAAAATATATTTTTATGCAAATATAGCTGCCAACTGGAGAAGAGCTCTATGTAAGCTTGAAAGCATGTGTCCCTTTCCAACAGAAGTTGGTCCAATAAAAGATATTACCTCACTCACCTTGTCCTGTCAGTTTTACTGGAAATTGTTAGAGTAACTAGTTTCATGCTTTTTGATCCATTTTAGCTTTCTTAATATCTCTGCAAATACAGGAGTCAGTTGTATTTTCGTTTTCCAGGTAGCTTTTATTATATTTTTAACAGTGATACCTGTATCTTTTCAAAGAGAAAACACCTTTCTCTAGAAATATTTTCTGGAGTGCTCTTCAAATGTAGAGGCATATATAGAGTATTGCAGATAGACAAACTCCAAATAAATGTAACCATGTTGTAAGCAGGGTCGAAATTCTGGTCTACTGAAGTCAGTGGGTATTTTGTTGTTGACTTTAGAGGAACCTGAAGTGAAATCCTTGTCCCACTGAAGGGCTTCTCTACACTAAAAGCAGACTCACATCATGGGATGCAGATACACCTGGACTGCATTTTGCATTTCTGATTGTTACAATCAGAACAGCGGGCAACCATACTGCAACCTACTTTTTTTGTCCCATTTTTATTTGTTGTGTCGATTGGCTTCAATTACTCTCCCCTGTAGTACCACAGAAGGATATCTAGTAAGAGAGTTAGGCCTGGTTTACATTAATAAGTTACATGGATGTGAAAAAAACCACACTCGACCAAGCTGCTGACACAACTCCCGGCGTAGTTGCACTGTGTCGATAGTGAGTTTCCACCAACAGATAATTTAGTTTGGGGAGGTGGTGGTCTGACACACATCAAAAATGCCTTCTGTCAGTGTAAGCTGCATCTGCGCTAAAGAGCTATGCCAGCATAACTATGCTATCTTCGTCTCTGTAGTGTAAGCATAACCTTAAAGTGCTTCCTGTGGCTCTCTCATAGAGAAGCTGTAAACTTCTCTTTCCACTGGACTGTGTTAAACAATGAACAGATCAGATTAGGGCATATCCTGCAGAAGGTTGTCTACACTGCCTTTGGTCACTAGTTAAGCAATGTTGCTAAGCTTGCAAAGAACTACTTACTCACACCACGTTGCTTTCAAGTGCAGCAGGTAAAATATTTACTAATCAAATAAAAATGTTTGGGTTGCGACTTTTCAACAATCCAGTTACACTCAAAATCTACGACTTCAGCACTTGAAACTAAAAGGGAATCTTATGACCATTCTGCCACTCTGGCAATCCTGTTATACAGCAGCAGAATTGCTAATGCTGCCACATCTGCTGTTGACTGATGATGGAAGCCACGTCGGGTTAAAATCTTATTTTAAAAATTCTTGTGTTACAAAAAAATTGTATTATCATGGAAACATTTAATGGATAACTTCCATTTTTAATGCATTTTACTTTTTCCGTCTTTGTGATCTTAAGGAAACTAGCCAAGTTGGTTTCACTTTTAAGACAGTTTCTCAGCTCACATTCTGGTTCTCATATACAAGCATAGTGTCATCTTAAATCATCCAAGAAGAGTCTTTAATGATTTATTTGTATAGCATAGTTCATCTGAGGATCTCTGGGTATATTGCAAACATTAACCCTGCAATTACCCTGTTAGTTCTGATGCTTGTAAATATTACCCCAATTTTGCACAGACAGGCTAAAGATCTGATTTTTCAGAAGTGCTGAGGACTCACTCCTGTGGTTGAAGTCAAGAAATAGCAGGCTCTAATGTGACTTGCCCAAGGTCAAATACAGTCTGTGGCAGAACTGAGACTAGAACTTAGATCTCTTGACTCCCAGCCCTGTGCTTCAATTAGAAGACTGCTCCTGTACTGTATATGCATACAGCACTACTGAAATGCAGCCACCTTTGTTTTCTTTCTGGTTTTTTAACACAGTCTTCTCTCAATAGAACAGTATCCATAGTTTTGTCAGCACATACAGTATTTCTTTTGAGCCTTCTATACACAGTGGTTAACAAACTAGTTGATATCAGATTTGCATTAATAGCAGTTGTGAAGAGGGAACCTATGCAGAATTATAGTGCAAGTTAAATAAATGCTGGCTGATTCTTGACACTCAGTATTTTTTCTAAATATGTTGACTTTTGTTTATGCTATAATTACTTGGTAAAATTCATTTAATTAAATGCTAAAGAGAATTAAATGTTGCAGCTGGTAGATTCTAAAGCAAGTTGCTGGGAATGTACTGTACTTTATTTCCTATCAGTGTAGATTTCAGTTCACTGGAGTTTTGCCACTCTGGGGAAGGCGGAAACAAAAAAGACTATCATCCTAATATCTCTGAGACAGCAGATAGGAGTGTGTGTTTGGCAGTGAGTGCGTTTGGGGTGCGCGGGGAAGATTCTCACTAGTGTTGATATGAATAAATATTGTGAGAGAGACTGTTACAGCTATTGGGAAATGAAGCAGGAGGGATATGCTGCTAGTAATGGTTTCTGTTTAGAATGTCTTAGATATGGAAATACAGCATCCAAAAAATGATTTTTGGAATAATGAGAGGAACGAGATGCAGTGGCAGTGCATTCAGGGGCTGGAAAACTTCATGTTGGTATTGTTACAATGAGGAGCTATTAATCAGGGAGAATTGGGAGGGGAAAGAGATCTGAGTGACATATCAAAGGAACAAGAGAAAATGCAAGAATGAAAAAGGTCATTTTTAAAGAGCCGTTGCCAAGCATTTCATAATGCTATTCAGACACCTCCCAGCCTTCTCTAGAGAAATGTGTAATGTTTTAAACAACATAGATCAGCTGTAGGTTGTTCTATTACCTCAAATCCTTTTCAGCATAATGAATTCCATGTTTAAATAGCAGTGAAAAGTCCACTAAAGAGAATAAATGCATAGCCCAGCATGAGAAGGACAAATGAAAGATGCTGCAGAAAACCGAATCTATTACAAATTAATTTCCCTTTAGACTGCCTTTTTCAGGCCACATAGATACAGTTGTCTCTTGCGTTTACTTGGGAGGCCAAGGTGCACGTAGCAGTGTTATGTAAGAAAAGCCGAAAGGCACTTACATTAGAGAGTCCACTAATGAGAGTCGAGAGCATTTATTTCCCTGACCTTTCCATTTTTTCCCCAGGGCTTGCTGAGACTAAAACATGATCTCTGAGAAAAAGCAAAGTGAGATAATGGGGTTGGTAATTGGTACAGTAAAAAGGGTGGCTTTTTTTATTTGCAAAATGTTTAATGAGCAAATTAGTTAGATAAGAGTCCAGTGTTGTGGGGAAATAAGCATTCACTATGCAGCTTCACTGCCCTTTAGGCCATAGTTTAAAAGTTAGTTCTCCTCTTTATATATAGGGGGAAATGTTTTTAAGAAACACAGCCGTCATAGTAAGCCACCTCATTTTGACACTTTGACATAAGATTTGTTCTTTTGTCCCACATCTGTAGTTAAAAGTTAGTTACTGGAACATCTAGAATCTAACTTAGGTATACTGACACAAGCACCAAAATTGGGAAGCCCAGCTGGAAACCACGTAACAAGGTTACAGAGATACTGTAATTGTCAATCCCTTAGAAAAGGTAAAGAAAACTACTGATCTACTTATCTTCGCAACGTGAAAGTTCAGAAGAGAAGTAGTATACTTCCCCAGGAGTAAATAGTGTAGGCAATGTGGAAATAGTTTTAAAATTTAATTGATATTTCTGAATCTACTGCTGGTAGTGGCATTCTGTCTTAAAACAGTTACATCATTTGTGGCCATGTGGGAAATCAGATTATATTGGCTTAAATACTGGTGTAACAGTCTGAAAAATAATTTAAACTTTATTGCTTCATGTAGAATTGTTGCATGTGGTGTCCCATAATTATTATAAGAATCACAGGTTAAATTTATAAACAGTTGTGCCATAAAGTTCTCTGATTTTTGCCCCCCCAAATGGTGTAAAACAGGGATTTTTTTTTTAAAAAGGCTAGTCTACTATAATCTTAAAATTTTCCTCCATTTTCTGGGTGCAGGGCTGAATGTTCTAAAACCCATCAACATTCACAACTACCTACCCCTGCTCAGGTAGGCAGGATTTGGTGTATCCCATAAAACACAACAAATTGTTTTAATGGTGTTATTAGGTAATATTTCGTCTTGCCCTCCCCTCTATCTATCCCTCCTCTCTTGCATGTGATACTCGTTTATAGAGCTCTTTATACAACAAGCTTTTATTTATATTAATCATATTTGGCTCATCTTTCTGCTTGTTAGTGTTATAACAATATTTCATTACACTCACACACTGAAGTTTTAGCATTTGTGTAATCTCTTTATAAATTCCAGACAGATAAATCAGCTTCCTTTGTCAGGCATGAAGGGCTGTTTGTTCTGAGACACGGAAGAGCTATTAATGCTAACTACATCCTTCCCAAATCCTCAAACCCCAAAGAAATTACTTCTCAAAGGGGGTAGAAGAATCTTCTCAGAGTGTGTGGCGTTGGAGTTTTATTGTTTATCCACCAATTCTGTTGTCCATTAACTATTTTATAGGAGAACAGGAATTAATACATTACATTTTTTCATTTAACCCTTTGTACACTGCAGAGGTGTGTGGGTTCTGTGCAGCTTCAATTATTTTCTGCAGTTGCTAGGTACTAATGATTTCTATGTCCTTAGTATTCATTTGACTGGTGATCTGGAATAGTCCACTGATTTGAAGGTTAAGTATTATGTGTACTGTAGATGAGAGGGGACACAGACAACTTGAACAGTTTTATTCTGTTCTCATGTATTTTGGGGGGGCGGGAGGCGAAAATGAGGATTTTTTTTACATATAGAATGACTTGAATAGATCCAGTGACTTTGTTCTGTTTTCTTTTGGTAGGATTTTTCCAATTAAAGATGTACCTGCAGAGCCTGAAGCCCTCACTGATTGGCTATATCAACGGTTCATTGAAAAAGAGGACCTCTTGTCACATTTTTACAAAACAGGTACAATGTTGTCTCACATCAGAAAATACTTAATAATGCTTTGTATTTCTATAATGGCTTTCATGAAAGGATCTCAGGATGATTTAAAAACATTTAATTGCTATTCATAACACCCTCATGTAGTAGATGTTTGTTATCCACGTTTGTGTGTGGGGCAAGTATATGAAATAATGAATGGTATACAGGAGCTTCTGTTCTCCCTGCCTTAAAGCACAAAAAAAAAAGGTTATTGAATGAAATTGAAAGGTGGGAAATGCAAAGATGTTAAAGGGAAATTCCTTTTTCAAATGACACGTATCTAACCTGTGGAACTCATTGCCACATGATGTCGCTAAGAGTGAGAATTTAGCAAGATTCAAAGAGGGATTGGACACTTGTATGTATACACCAAAAATATTAAGTGTTAATGCTTGCGAGTACTGGAAGGGACATAAAACATCATGCTTCAAGACTTAAAATTTTTACTAATGGGGTAAGGTGAGGCTTCCATGAGGAGCAAATTAAACCACATATGTCCATTGTTGTACACCTTCCTCTGATGTATCTGGTGCTGGCTGGTGTCTGGGACATGATACTGGACTAGATGGGACATGAGTCTGATCCAGTATGGCATTTCCTTTGTGCTTATTAAAAGAAGCACAAAGAGTTTGTGACTTGCCCAAGGATTCATAGCAAATCAGTAGCTTAGAACTCAGGAGTATCAGTCCTGAGCTCCAAGCACCAGACCCTATGCTGTGTCTCAGTACATTGCAAATACAGCACAACCTACAATAAAGTACCCTAAATGGAAACCGATTACAGGTTCTAAACAAATTAAGGGGCCCTGATGATATTACTGAAGGGACACTGGCACGTCTCTCACATTTTAAAACTTCTTTATAACTTAAAAATAAAGCTGGGGAAACATTTAATCAAAGTGTTTTTTATCCTTTTCCATTTGACAAATTTGAAGTTTACCAGCTAGCCTGTAACAGCCACATGTTGTTTTTGTCCTGTATGAAGAAAAGATAAATTAATGATAAGGAAAAAAAGTTTTTTTTGTTTTGCAGGGAAGGGGGTCATTTAGTTTTTCCTTTACCAAACTGGGTAAGTGAAAAGCATTGAATTTGATTTACAACAGAGGTTCTCAACCTTTCAAATAGCAAGGACCCCCTCCCCCTCCCCAAATTCTGAAAATTTTAATACCCCAACACTCAATTTTCCATGGGATTTTATATTTACAGACTGTGAGCCATATGTTGGAAGAAGGACTGAGTATATAAGGCTGTGATATGACAGATGTCAGATCTAGTGTGGGTAGAGTTAACACCTTTACACCAAGGGTGCACAACTCAAGTATGTACCTGGGCTAGAGGTGACGTTGGCCAAAGCTAGGAGGCTTTGAGCAGCATGCCAATGCTGGGGAACATAAAGCGCCATCCCAATTTTTTTGCCATAGATCTGGGGGGAGGAAGGGGTGAGAGAGAGACAGGAAAGGAGGACAAGAGACAGGAAGAGGGAAACTGGTGAAATTTGGGGCTGTCATAGCTGTTAATTTCACTGCTCAGTTAGAGCCACCTGGGCAAGTTGCAGGCAGCTGCCGCCTGGCTGCCAGCCCATGAGGTGGGTGAGTGCCACCCAATCCAAGCTGGGACAGAAGAAGCATCTATGCCAGCTGAGGCCCGGGGATGTGGGCAGGTGGCTGCTGCCGCCTGTCTTCAAGCCGGGGCGTGGGAGGCTGTCCTTCGGCTCAGAGCTGGGGCCCAGCTTGCGAGACACAGAAGGCTGCCACCGGACTCCCATCTGGGAGCTGGGAAGCAGGGGGCTGTTGCCCGCCTCCCCCTAAAGCCAGTGGTTGCCACCTGCCTCCCAGCTGGGACCAGGCGGGAAGCAGGTGGCTGCAGCTCGGCACTGTAGCGACTGCTGCCCACCTCCTAGCTGGGAGCTGCCACCTACCTTCCCCAGAAGTTGAGGGCTGGCACGCACCTCCTAGCTGGGAGCTGTGACAGGGCGGGAAGCAGGCGGCTGCAGCCTGGCTTCCCAGGACTGTGATGGCTGCCGTCTGCCTCCCAGCTGGGAGCTGGACTGGGTGGGAAGTGGGCTGCGGCTGCCTGGCTTCTCCAGAAGTCAGCAGCTGCTGCCTGCCTCCCCTTCACTCTATTTTTCCGTTGGTACCCCCGCCTGTGTACCCCCAGGGGTACGCGTACCACAGGTTGAGAAACTGTGATTTAGATATTTAATGTAGGAAAGGAAATTTATCAGATGGTGATTAGGTTTAAATACCAAAAATTATTTTTCCTTTTTATAGGAAAATAAGATTCTTTCGTTAAATTTTTTATGCAGTTGCCTAAAACACTCATCCAGTTATCACATTCAGTTAAGTTCAGAATTCCAGAGTCTTTTTGGTTTTAAAAAAAAAATTGGATTATTTATTGTTAATACTAATGGAGGATCATTTTTATAAAACTTGAGTATTTTATAATTAGCAAATACTATGGGTGCTTGAAATATTAATAAAATCCTACTAAAATATGTCAAGTGCACCTCACTTGAGAAGACTATCTGGTCTTTTGCCTTATCAAACTCATCAAAATACTCCTGCACAGTGGGTCTTTGTATCCAAAAACATCTTTCTTGGGTCAGAGCCTGTGATGTGTTGCATGTGGACAGACACTGCACTCTTACAAAGCCTCTGACTTCATCGGGGCCCCATGTGGGTTAAGTACATTGCAAGACTGGGCCCTTGGGCTGTCTACACAGCATTTTGTAGTTAGTAGGAGTGAGTCTCCCAGCCCAGGTTGACAGACTCAAGCTAGCAGGGCTTACACTAGCACTCTAAAAACAGCTGTATAGACAGTGCTTTGACATTGTGGCAGTGAAAAACCTCCAGTGATTTGACTAGCTGATAAGAATTCCAAGCAGCAAAATTAAAACCTCCTACTTCCTTGCTCAAAAACTGTCTTCTAAGTACATTCACATATGTAAACATTTTTCTAAAGAAAATGTTGTTCACAAAATATGACGAAGCAGGGTTATAGCTTAATGTATACTTAATGTATTGGCAATGCACGTATACGTAAATTAATAAACCCTGGAGCAGTCCCTTAGTGTGTATAAATTAGCTTAATTAAGCTTTGACAGTTACACCAAGTGAAGGATTTGCTCTCATAATTTTACCCCATGATGCCTTATTGCAGAAGAGCTGCTCTCAATTCAGCGACAATACTGCCAGTAAGTCCTGAGGCCAAGTGTGAGGGAACTTCAGAGCTTCGCTGAAGCACTTGCTTGTTTTGTTTTGCTGCCACATTATATGTCATTGTGTGTGCTGCAGTAACGAAGGTCGTTTAATCACTTTCATGTTCTTTATAAACACTATTTTAGTGAGTCATGTTTCAGCTTGTGAAGTCTTCCCCAGACTGAATTTTGGCATGCAATAACTTTACCCAGAGTCAAGTTACTGTACAGTATTAAAAACGTATTAGCCCAGTGAATTAAGTGATTAGTTTAAAAGTTACCGTTTGGGGTTTGCTTGGAATTCTGTTTTTAACTGCAATACTATAATTCAAATTGTTTTAAACTAACAAAAAAAATTGACAAGCAGTCTGAGATCTTTTGGAGGAATCTGATCTCTATTAGCATGTTTTTATTTGGAGAGAGTGGGGGGAAATTAATCTTAAAAACAATCAAAAGCACACACTTTTTTGTAAAGCTTCCCTTTTTGCTGACAGGGTATCAAGCACTCTAAAAAAAATAGACGGGGGAAACTTTCTTTAAAATAAATAAATAACCTACTTGAAAAAGCTTTAGTGTCTTCCATGGAACTGTCCTAGCTTCTCATATAAACATTGTTTTCTTTGTTTCCAAACGTATATAAATGCACTTAACAACATGCCTTGGTGCATGTACAGCAGCCTTACAAAAGCCTACTCAGGTAGTTAATGGGAAGCTTTTTTTCAGGCAGGTATAACTACTAGCATCCATTTCTGCAGAATCTAAGCCTTCATTTTATTAAATAAAAAAACCAAACCCATTAGAAAGAGAACGTACCTGATGCTGCAGTTGCCAAGTGGTGTGTGAGCAATTGTTGCTCTTACAGTTTTGGGCCTGTAGGAAGCATCTCAGTCACTCTGCTTCAGTTCAACAGGAAACAAAAGGGTGGAGCAGCTGCCGGAGCCCCACTAAATCCTTCATGTTCATGGATCCTCCAGACGTCCCCTCCCACAGGCCAGGTTGTTCCCTCGTCCCCAGCTGGCTCCCCAACAGCAGAGTCCCTGCTCTGTCACCCTTGCAGTTGCCTTTTTCCTAGCTCCATTGGTTCCCTCCAGGTAGGGAAGTAGAATATACCCACTTGTGTCCTCACCCCGGAAGAGGTCTATATTGCTCTATATAAATATATCAGGGGGATTAACGTTAGGGAGGGAGAGGAATTGTTTAAGTTTAGTACTAATATAGGCACGAGGATGAATGGGTACAAATTGGATATTAGGAAATTTAGACTTGAAATTAGACGAAGGTTTCTAACCATTAGGGGAGTGAAGTTCTGGAACAGCCTTCCGAGGGAAGTAGTGGGGGCAAATGACTTATCTGGCTTTAAGACTAAGCTTGATAAGTATATGGAGGGGATGTTATGATGGGATAGTTTAATTTGAGCAATTGATTTGGATTATCGGCAGATAAGTCTGCTCAATGGTCTGTGGGAATGTTGATGGGATGGGAACTGAGTTACTGCAGAGAAATCTTTTTTGGGTGCTGACTGGTGAGTCTTGCCCACATGCTCGGGGTTTAGCTGATCGCCATATTTGGGGTCGGGAAGGAATTTTCCTCCGGGGCGGATTGGCAGGGGCCACGGAGGTTTTTCGCCTTCCTCCGCAGCGTGGGGCATGGGTCGCTTGCTGATCGATTCCCTGCAGCTTGAGGTCTTCAAATCTCACTTTTGAGGATTTCAATAACTCAGTCATGGGTTCGGGGTTGTTATATATGTGTATGGGTAGGGTTTTGTGGCCTGCCTTGTGCAGGAGGTCAGACTAGATGATCATATTGGTCCCTTCTGACCTATGAGTCTATGAGGTCAAAGATCCCAACTTGGCTTGTGGCCTGTTCCCAACCAAGAGAGCGGAAGAACAGAGCTTTACGCTCCTTCCTGGGGACTGCAAAATTGGCACTATAAGAGAATGAGCTGGGAGGAGAAGTATGCTACCTTATCAGAGGAAATGTGAAGCTTACCTGGGGAATAGATATTAAGGCGGTACTACAATCATGAAGACAGGGACAGTGGCTGAGGCAGCTGCTGCAGTTTTGAAGAGACACTGCTGAGAGCTGGGGCAGGAGAGTGAATTGATTATTTGGGTGGAGATGAATGAGAGTGTAGTTGTGACTAAATAGATCAGTGTGCAAAGGCTGAATTAGGTGCATGTAACCAAGTCTGAGTTGTGGTGAATAATGGGGTGGAGAGGGTGTCTTTTGAAAGAGAGAGACTCTTCAGGCTGGTGGGAGTTAATTCGTCAACATTTATATGTATATGAAATAGTGTGTGTAGACAGTCTTCTCTCTTTCTACACTAAGCTTTTTCTTAAACATTTCCACTGGTGCAGTTCCACCAGAGATTACTCTGCTTCTTCCACTTTTGTTAATTCACTGCCGTGTATAAACTCACTGCTACGTCCAAATCTCTGGTGTTTGTAAAATCCAATGAGAAAAGGCAAATTTGCACTGATACGATTTTCTTCTTGCAGCCATCCACTTCTTTCAGTGGAAGGCTTTAGGCATGCATAAGGTGGGCAGGTGGGAATGAAGTTTAGGGGTTCTGAGGTAGGCCACAGTCTGCTGTAGGGTGCCTAGAATTGCTGGGTTAGAGATTGGTGTAGGGGCTCTCTCGGATAGTGGAGAGGTGCTATCTGGAAGAGCTAGAGGTCTGGGTAGGGTCTCACTGTGAGGCATGGGGGCTTGGGGGTATCTGGTTGGAAGAACTTGAGAATAGTACTGAGGCCTCTCATCTTCTGCCCCTGCCAGTCACCTGCTGCTGCTCTCTCCCTACTCAGACCCAGCATTGGGAGTAGCCAGAGGAAAGACCAGCAGGCTGCTTGCTGATCTGAATGCAGCCTCTAGTGGACACAGGTAGATCTGCAACTCTTGCTTACTGCACAAGCCCAACTCAGCGAGTGGACTCTGGCTGAGACAGGGGCAGTTGTGCTAAATGCATGATCATCATGTGAGATGCATGATACTTGGCAGCCCCGCAGTCTGGGGAACACTCCCACTGACAGTTTAGTGGGAATATAAACTTTCTGTGATTATACTTGAGTGGTCCTCTTCCTTATTTCTCCAATCTCTGACTAAATGGCACTTTTTTTAAACCAAGTCTGAATTAAAAAACATAAGATGTTTGATAGTGATCAGATTGGGAGGGAAGATCTATGTTGGGCTACCTAATTGTATTTGTTTTTAGCAGTATGGAAGGAACACTAATTTAACGTTTCCTCTCCCCCCTTTTGTAACGACAAAAAAGTGTACTGTAGGAAATAATTATATTCTGAAAAATTACCACCCGAAGGAAGACAACCAGTTGTTTCCTTGTAACCACCACGGCTGTCAGCATAGGCAATGTTGCTAAAGAAACTCAGAAACTATAGCTCCTATTGCTGAAGGATTAACAACGCTATTTCTTTTCTTCTAGGAGCATTTCCTCCTCTGCAGGGTCAAGCAAAGGCTATTTCCCGAGAGATGACCCTCAACAACTTGTGGCTAGTTGTCATACAGTCCCTTGCATTTTTGTCAGGCGGTATGTGGTACTGCATCCTTCAGTATTTTTATCATTGCCTGTTTTAGAAATTCAAAGGGACCTGAGGACACCATTGAGAAGCCAGGCTCTTGCAAATCTGCATCATGTTTATATGTGCAAATGTGAATATACAAGAGTAAAGGAAAATGCTGGATGGATTTTTACCCTTCTTAGGGCAGATTTTAAACTCCACTAAAAGTGAGGATCAGTAATATCGTGAGCTGATGACGACGTATTTTAGGAACTGTCCGTATTTTTAAAAGGAGTATACCCCCCACAGTCTAAAGCAAACTCAGCATTTGGACAGGCGGTGCAATTGTACAACCATCATAGAAGAAAGTCTGCAACAAAAAGCTCTAAAAGCAAAGGTATTTCTCAGTATTTCTCGGCATTATAGGTAAAAGCTCAGAAAATTCAACAACTTTGTTTCTCCAGTAGTCTGTACTACAAGTTGTGTGGTAGAGATCCTTCATTTGCATAAATTCCAGTTTTTCTGCTGGAATCGGTTAAAGATATTCTTCAGAGATGGTTACGGCATCTTAACTGCTCCCTGGTCAGCCATCGGTGTATTAAACACACCATTCCTAAGGACAGCATCCAAGTGAGATCCAGTGTTTCTTGGGAGAAAACAGTGCTTAGAAAGGCATTTCAATATCCTAATGTGTTGTGCACCTGATAAATCAACCCGTCCCTGCCCTGGTTTTACCACTGAACATCTGATTTTCATGTTGTTCCTTCTTGTGAGGGAACTTTAAAAAGTCATGTCACTTGATTTTGTTTTGTGTTTAGAATGTGTTCCATAAATTAATGATTGTCTTTTTGCAAAATGCACTTTTAAAGATGAAAATACAGTGAAGGAAAGGTGTATAGCTTAAGGAAAAAATGCAAGCTTTATCTATAGCAACTTTGAATCTTAAGAGGCATGAACTGTTCCTGATGCTCTTCAGCACCCTACTGTGTTGGATACCAAACTCTAGCCAATGTGATGATTTTATACATTAGAGACTTTTTTTCCCATTTGTTACAACAGCACTAAATACATTTGTGGCAGGGTTTAAATAAATCAATGCAAAAATCATCAACGTTTTGATTAGGAAGAATATTAGGTGGCTTGTGTCTTTAAAAAAGAATATAATTGCTGGCCTAAAGCTATAGGAAGATGTTCAACCTACTGTGTTTTTTTTTAAGAAGTAGAACACTCTGAACAATTGTATAGAAGGCATTATTAAGCCTGCCACCATGCTGAAAGTGTCAGTCTCACAAGAAGGAGAATTAAGAGGCAGACTGGCACAAAACAGATTTTCAGAGGTCTGGCTTACAAATCTTTTGACAGGTTTAGTTGGCATCATGTTCGTGTGATTACACAGAGATACAGAAGACCATTCCTAGAATACCATTACTCTTTATAAGTACAGACCGTGTAGTCAGAACTTAAGTGTTACTGTGTGTTATCTTTCATGGATTGTAACTTTACTGAGAGCAAAGTAAGCCAACAGTACTTGTCTATGTTGAGTTAGCTGTATAGATTCCCTGTTTTTCCTTAAGCTCACAAGAATGAGTTTTGAGAAGTAGTGTACAGAATAAAAATATCAAACAACTTCATATTTTTCCTTTTGCTCAAGGGGGAGGAAAAACCAACCAAAAAAGGAAAAGATGTGAATTTTCCCTGGCTTAGTGGGGAAAAAATGGCGTAGTTAAATATGCCAAAAAATACAGTGACTTCATCATAAGTTAACTCAGTGTGGCTGATAAGATGATGCATTATAGAAGATGAACTAAATTACCTCATTGGCTGTTATACCACTACAGGTGAAATGCAGAAAACAGTGTTAATACTTAGTTTAGTGTTCATTATAAGTTGCAGTTTTCAAACCCAACTTCCTGATAACTAACACCCCCCCCACACACACACACACTGAGCTGAATTGCAGCGTAAGAATAAAATCAATGTAAAGGGAGGCCAATTGGGGATATGAGAATTTTCCTTTACACTTCAATGAATGCCTGATACATAGCTTACTTCAGCTACAGTTTATTTCATCTGCCGTATTGCAGGAGGGTGTTGGGGAAGTTCAGTGCCAACCATCATAAATGGGGCTGTAAATACCAGGCCAAGTCTGAAGAAGAGCATGCTGAGCTCCAGAAATGATCTGATGAATGCAAATGGCAGGATGTTCTTATTTGTCTTATTAACATGGTTTAGTTGGAATTATTTTGTTGATACTCACATTCCAGCCATTTATTTTGTTTTTAATTGGGAAGGAGGGGTTGATATAAAAAGGGAAGTTTGAGTCTAAGCAAGTTGCACAACAGTAGCATGCATCTGACTACTGTTCATGATAAACCTGCTACTGCATGCAAGAATATATTGCTTTTCTAATGCAGTATGTTGTTTCTAGTGGCCTAGCGTGACACACTAAGTACTCACATGCTGCCTAATGAAATAGTGGGAATGAGCGATTCTGTGCCAAGATGGGCATATTTACCTAGTCCCTTTGGTTATTTTTTCAACCTGTTCTCTTTTTTATATTGCATAATATTTTTGTTTTAAAGCACTGATTGTAGTTTCAATGGCAAGATTAAGTCACATTAATTTGGTTCTCTTATCTACACTGGAAGATGTAAAGAGAGTTTGTCGTGTCTCGATATGGTTGAATTAAGTGGCATTGGAAAGACACTGCTGGTTAGGAATTCTGAGTAGAATGACTTAGATGCTAGTTTGAGGGAGAATAAACGAGGGATGAAAGGATTTTTTATTAAGGGAAAAACATACACAATATAGGTAATATATAGGAAATTAAGTACCATGCTGGTTTAGACTGAAGATTAGCAGGCTATCTTGTAAAATACACAACTCCTTTGAGTGACAGGTCAGCTACCCTCACCATCACCTGGTTAGTGATCATAGTTGTAATGGACACTTTGCTGCAAGCCATCTAGGGGTTTCCTGTTCAGAACAGTTCTCTGGAGGGAAAAATGCATCTAGTAGAATATTTGAATTAATTTAATGATAAAAGTGACCACGTTGCTGTATAATTACTACAACTTTGAATTGGTGATGTAAGGAGCAATATTGGGGAGGAATATATAAAACAATGTAAGGTGAAAATATCTGCAGGAAATTTAATTATTTAGATCGTAGACCTGTTAATTTCTCTATTACTTTAGAACATCAGGGAGAACTGAAAAGAATTTTTAAAAATTGCAAATAAAGTTGGATCCATGTTTTAGATCATACATCTTTTTAAATTGTTCAAAAACTGGTTATTAAACAATATAAGCCTTAGTAGTTTAGAGTTGCTGCTTTTTGGATCCTATAAAATGATGAATATTAACACCATTCACAAATTATGGAACTGCTGCTGTTTTTTCCCTTTTGTGACAATCCTTTCCTTACAGATCCTCTTGTAACTTGCAAACTGTTCGTTCTACCATGTCAGTCATGATTTGTCTTGAAAGAGGGGTTTTAAAGTTGCTTTAGTCATATTTAAAAAGCCTTGCTTTTATTTGCATTGCTCAATAGAAAAAAATTGATCTTTCTCTTTTAGATGTCATCAGACAAAGTGCAACTTACTGCATTTAAAATGTAACTATCATTATGGTGGTGGTATTCATTATTCACCCCAGTTTCACAAAAGGATGCAGCTGTCCCTCTCCCCCAATTGCCACAATTGCTGTGAACCTTTGCATCTGTTTGTAGAAAACAATAAAAATACCAAATACTGTGTGTGGCAGGAACTAGTCTGGTCCACTTTACCTTGGGTAAAACTTACACTGGGACCAAAGCTAATTAAATCTGGGATTTCCAAATGGCAAAGCTATTTGGTTGTTGGGTTTTGGGGGTGGATTTTTGAGTATTTTTGGTAGTTGGCCTGAACTATTTTGTGCCAATCTAACAAAATCAGATGGAATAAAGTAACTGTACAACTGAAGGTACTGTACTGTTTGGAAATAATGGAGCCATATGAAAGAAATAATGCGGTGTTTTGCAAAATTGCATATTTGTAAATTTTTACATTTAATTGTTTTTAAAACAATTAGAAGAGCAAAATTTAAGAAAAACCACCTGTACTCAAGTTGTGAGGCCGGCATACATTCTGAACATTTTTAATTGTTTTATTTTTATTGTGTAAAACTGTAGGCAGTTACATGTCTGTGATACAGAGAAAAATCTTTAAAAGTGAGTCTATGCATTTTACAGTTAAACTTTTTATTTTACCATTGGGTAATAAAACAATTATATACTGAACAGCTATTGTGTTAGTGAGTTAATTTCCTTTAAACTTATTACAAAATGGTGTTTGTTTTGTACAATGAATTTGTGTTTTCTTGATGCCATATTGTTAACTTTAATCTCTCTGAATTGTCCCCTCTCCATCTTATGTGTCTGTGTTTTGTTGTGTATGGTCAGAATGAATGCAAAAACCTGTAATTAGTTACTATGAGTGATTTTTGCAAAGGGCTGGTCACACTCAGATTTACTTTACTTACTTCTTCCTTGGATATTTTTATCAAATCCTTTCAACAACCAAGACATTTCTCGGAAATGTAAATACAGATATCAAAAGAGATTTCTCTTTACAGAGAGTAATAGGTGACTTTTTTGTTTTTGTGATTAAAATAAAGTTGATTTTTCAAGATTCCATGTGCTTCTAATCCTTAATAGTTGATATATGTTTGTTTTGATGTGGGGAGGGTAAGCTTGTATTAAATGTCCACTGTGCTTACCATGAAACATCCAGTAGCAAAATTGTGTTTCTGCTCACAGTGCAGCTTGGGTTTTAGTTAGTGCATATAAGTTATTACTGAATTTCAATATTAATTTTAAATGATAGATAGTTGCTCTTTGTGGAGACTTGTCATTTTATGTCAGAAGCTGTTTTGTTTCTTTTTTTTGAACTAACGAAAGAAAAGGGTGGGAAGAAGAATAACTTCTGCAAGTCCTTTCTCCAGCAAAACTTCCATTACATTCATTGGAAGCTTTACTAGAGTAAGACTGCAGAATTTCACCCAAAGATTCTAGAGCCAGGTCATGCATTCTTTTTGCATCTAAAATCCTCCTTGAAGTTGACGGAAATTTAGAGTACGTAAAGAATACAGAATCTGGGCCCTAAGTAAGCCATGGGCTGCCTTCAGTCTAGAAAGATGGGAATTAAATTTTTTCCTAAAAAGTGTTGCCATTTTATATATTTCTGATGTATAAAGCGATCTAATTTTAAACAACTTCAGCTAAGCAAAGCAATATACACAGCGCCATATGTTCCATGGCCCTGGAATATATCTCTTAACAGTAGCACTTAGTAAGTGTCATTTTCAATTTTGTTAATGTTTTAACAAATAATATTGTATACAGGAATAGGTAACAGAAAAAATGGAACTCTTTGGAGTATACTGAGGCATCTTGCACCATCCATAGAACAGTGCAGAAGTTCTGTCTACCTCTTTGTTTCCCTTCTGGGTTTTATTTTTCTGAGTTGTGTTTTTCTGTGATCACTGAAAAAAGTGTGTAGGAAAAAAGGGGTGAGGGGAAACATGAAAGCTGAATTTAAAGCATTAAGAGATCCAGTGCTGACCAGCCCTGTTCTCATTGTTGAAAAAAGCCATTGTTTTTAATTCCTGCTTAATACAAAAATGTTTGTTTAAATAAATAAATTCCTTCCTGCTGGGGAAAAAAATGTATTTTTAAAAGGAAAAAAAATCCCTCCTTGCTATGAGAATGTCAGCTGTATGAGCAGGTGTGACCATATCATAACATGCTGATCAGATATAAATCAATAAATTTTTACCTCTCAGGACTCTGATAATCTTGTACTTTTGCTTTTCTAGTAATCTATTACTTTGTCTGGTGGATTCAGCAAACACCAAGTATTTCAGTTGAGGCAGCAAAGAACAAAGGTGACCCTGAGTATCACTGCATAGAAAAGAATATCTTTAACTGGCAAAAAATCATTTACAGTGTGAAAGTGACTCAAAACAGTCCTCTCGAGGCTGATTTAGTGGTGATATTGGGATGCAAGAGACCCTGGATTCAATTTCCAGTCCCAGGTTTGTGTTTCTCTTACTCCTTAGTTCCTTTCATCCCCCACCCAAAGCTGGTATGGGCTCAGAATGCTGTAAATACAGTGCATTTAATCCATTTAGGGGAGAGACTAAAGTGAATACCCAGCCATGCATTTCTCAACAGCTACCTCTCCAAGTCATTGAGTGTAGACTCGTTTTAGAGAGAGCCATGGCCCATGTCCATCTTTATAAGCATGGTGGCTACAATGCTGGGACCTTGAGTTGAAGGTAAAAAGAGGGGTATCTGAAAGGTTCTGGCAGACTCCAAGAGCCCAATGTAGGAAAAATGTGTGACCCTGAAAAGGTCAGTATGGCTTCTTACATCGCAGGTTCAAAGGAGACAACACACTATTAACAGTTCCTGTGTAGATACAACCCTTTAGGGGACTCCATCCAGGCATACATTAATGGGATCAATTTTGGTTCTTCATGCTTTTCTGTTTCATTCTCCATATTCATACTCAGCTAGCTGGCTAATGGGATTATGTCCTGCCCATGAGAGTGGGGCTATGATGCATGGAATCTCCAAGATAACTAACTAGCTCTAATATTTTAAGAAGTAGCTAAGAAATGCTTATTTAATAACTTTCTCAAGCATTTTTATAATTGAATTTTTGAAACACTCCTTTGGAATACCTTTCAGTTTGAATATTAGAGAGATGAGGTGGGTGAGGTAATATCTTTTAGTGGACCAATTTCTTTTGGTGAGAGAGACCAGCTTTTGAGCTCTTCTTCAGGTCTGGGAAACATACTCAGAATGTCACATCTAAATACAAGTGGAACAGATTGTTTATCATAAGTAATTAACACATTTCAAGGGATCAGTCAAGGCAAAAGTGGCCTGGTAACACCTGGGGGGAAAAGAAGAGGGGGAGAAGCAGCTGTTGGAGGTTGTTAGTGGGTTATAGATTGTTGTAATAAGCCATAAGTCCTATGTCTCTATTCAGTTCAAGATTTTTAGTGTCTAGCAAAGTTATGAATTTAAGTTGCCTGGCTTGTCTTTTGAAGGTGTTGTGCAGTTTTCCTTTGAGGATGAGGACAGAAATCAGATATGGGGTGACCACTTCATGAAAAGTGTTCACCAATAGGTGATGTGGTGTTTTTGTGTCTTATCATTTTCCTGTGTGAGTTCATTCAAGAATATAGTCTTACCTTGTTTCATCCACATAGTTGTTATCAAGGCTCTTAGTGCACTGGATGAGTTATACCACATGCTGTGATAGTCATGTGTAGGATCCAGGTATTAAAAGATGGTAGCATAATTAAGGCCAACTAACATATTGTTATCAGGGGAAAAAAGGTCTTGTCAGACCCATTTGATAGTGTGTTTTGATTGGATTACAAGTTTGGCTGATAAAGGTAACTGTTGATGACAATACACCTAGGCTTCAGTATGCATTTGACTTATTCCTGTTTGATATTCAGATTTTTTTAAAAAGCACTATATCAAAATCAGTGTAGCCCATATGAAATGGATTAAAAACTGGTTAACTGATCAATCTGAAACTAATTTTAAACAAAAAATCATCTTGTGGGGTACCTCAGGATCTATTCTAAACCCGATGCTATTCAATATCTTCATTAATAATCTGGAAGAAAACATGAAATCACTACTGGTAAAAATTGCAAATTACACAAAAAATGGATATGGAGACAAATTATGGGGACAGGTCAGTTATATAGACCAACCTGGATCACTCATTAAGATGGGTTCATTTGAACATGCATTTTAATTCAACCAAATGCAAGATGCTTCATCGAGGAACACAAAATGGAGCTCATAATTAAAAGATGGGGTCTACACATCCAAGCAATGACTCTGAAAAGGACTTAGGCGTCATGATAGATAATCAATTGAACATGAGCTCCCAGGGCAATGCTGTAGCTAGGAATGAGAATGTGATCCTTGAACACACGAGGGTGTAACAAGTAGGGTTAGGGAGATAGAATTAGTGAAACTATTACTGCAGTGCTGCCTCCAGTTCTGTGGTCATCTTTGCTTCAAAAAAGATGTTGACAAATGGGGTATTTTCAGATTCCCTTCCAAAGAATGATTTGAGGTCTCCAGAAACCTGCCTTACATTGAGACACAGGCTACAGTGCCTACATGGAGTAGACAGCTCTGTAACCTTGCACAAAATGGTGTAACTAGATTCAAAGGTTGGAAGCTGAACCTAGACAAACTGAATAGAAATAAGGCACATATTGTTAACAATGAGGGCAATTAATCTTTGGGTTGCCATTTCATTGTTACTTCCCAGCAGGAAGGACAGTCAACTGACATATTATTCTCCCCTCCATGCACACGTGCTCTGTTGTGTTGAGGGGGTGATGCGGGTACACAAAGGAGGAGCCCAAATGGCATGCGCCTTTCCCAGGTCCTGCAAATGCTGCTTTTTGAGGGTACGGGTTGCAGTGTGACTGCTCAACTCAGCATCATCGCCTGCAAATTTGCAGACAGGTGTGGCTAATCAACAAACCTTTGTCCTTAAGAGTCCAGATTATAGCAGCACTACCCATCTGCACAGACTTTCTGAGATGCATGTGATTGTGGGGTTATGCCTCTGGCGCTCGGGCGAGAAGGAGAACCTTCTCTGTGGATGGGGCAATAGCTCAAGTGTATCCACACTGGCCAGTTTAAAGCCTCTTTTTCACCACTGATGCACCATCACTGGTGGTGGCAGGGCTCAGATATTCACACCACCTCATGGTCTAACTCTATTCTGAGGCCGGTTAAAGCATTTGAGTCTTGAATATGCTACAGTCTGCACTGCACTGGTGAAGCTGGCAGGATAGTAAATATTGGATCTTAAATTTTGCTAGGGGAGGCACAACCCTCCAAGCTCTGAGCTGAACCTCATGGAGCTTCCTAAGGGAATGTTTACAGTGCACTCCAAAGCATGATTGCAGCATGGGTAGACACATCCATGCTTGCTTTACTTGCCCTAGCATGGCTAAAATAGAAGCGTTGATGTGGAAGCATGGACTTCAGTGTGGGCTATCCAATCAGTCTGGGGCCCCAGGATATGTACTTACATTGGTAGCCCACACTGAATCCCATAGTGCTATTTTTAGCTGTGTTGGTGCAGGAAAACCTAGCTCAGGTCTCATTGCTGCAATCACACCTCAGACTACGATGGAGGTTCTCATGCCCACCAACCTCCTGGGTCTAAAGTGCGAAGGCTAGCCCAAGTCTGTGTACCATCCGCACTGCTAGGCGACTGTCTACCCGGGCTGGGTGGCTTACTCTCAGCTGCAGTGTAGACATACCATAAATGGCATATCCCCTCCCCTGATGAAGCCAACAGTCTGGGCCATCAATGGTGAAAAAGAAAAAACCAATTAGCAGATGAATGGGAGAGCAAATGAGGCACAGCTGGAGACTGTCACAACTGTTTAAAAGAAAGCTCCATTAATTTGACAAAAATGCACTAAATTATATACCATATTCATAGCTAAACCAATGTTACATTAAGAATCACTTTCTAATAAACAGAACTTGCCCCAACTTCTGTCATTTATTCACATATGGAGCACTGCTTCTTTGTCTCCATCTCCTGTGTTTTGAGATGGAGATTTCCTGTTTCTTCAGCCATTTTTTGTTTTGTTAATTTTAAAAGGTATTGGTGTCTTCCTACAATTACTGTAAAGGAAAATTTTTTTTAACAAAGAGCCCTCCGGTAAGTGTGATTATGGTGAAAAAGGAACCCACCTAACAGTGAAATCTTTAACATGTGGAAGTCATTATGTCTTTGAATCAAATCTGCTTGCTTCAGTGACACAAATAAGCTATTAATTTTGTCAGAACTGCCAATTTGATACAACTGTGGGATTGTGACCAGAATTCTCTTTTTGCCTTGACCCAATACTGTCCCAAGTTATGGACCTAGTGATGCATGGAACATCTCTATGGGACTCTCAGATCTCACCTGACTTTCTTCCCTACCTGTCCAGGAGGATGGAGTTATTAATCCATTCTGGTTGCTTGTTGTGGGGGATGTCATTATTCCACCACTACTGAGATCACAAAAGTTAGAATAGCTACATTCAGGTCACTTTGGAATAGTGCACATGAAAGAAACTGCACGAAGCTACTTTTGGTGGCCTGATCTAGACAGTGCCATTGAAGAGAAGGCAAGAGCGTGTACTTCATGTCAGAGTGTGAGGAATGTGCCTCAGTTGGTGCACCTAAACTCATGGGACTAGCCTGAAAAGCCATGGCAGCGTATTCACCTTGATTTTGCTGGCTCATTTGAAGGAACCTTCTTCCTGTTTGTTGTAGATGCCCACTCTCAATGGCTAGAAGTCTCTGTAATGTCATCCGCTACTGCTGAAAGTACGATCCAGAAACTGCATGAAATCTTTAGGTTTTTTTGTCTGCCAGAACAACTTGAGTGACAATGGACTGCAGTTCATCTTTCAGGAGTTTGAAAATTTCATGGAAGCAAATGGGATACATCACATCACTTCAGCACCGTATCATCCATCCACCAATAGATTAGCTGAAAGGTTTGTGCAAACCATGAAACAAGTTTTAAAATCTGCAAGGGGACATTCGTCCATTCAAAAGCATCTGTACGCCTTCTTACTATTCTATAAAAACACCTCATGCTATGACTAAAGCGTCCCCGGCCTTTCTAATGATGGGACAACAGCTGCGCACTTGCTTTGATCTGCTGAAATCCGCCAAAGCACAAGTCGTGCAATGTCAACAGCAAAACCAAGTGATCAGACATGCACACACAGCAAAAGAACGAACCTTTAGTCCTGGACAGCCTGTCCTAGCTCGAAACTCTGCTTCTGGAGCTAAATGGGTCCCTGCTACAGTCCTCACCCAGACAGGACCTGTTTCCTACACTGTCGAGACTGCAGATGATCTCACCTGGTGATGGCATGTAGATCAGATGTTGCCAGGTCATCCATGTCCCAAGGACACATTTCCAGTTGAACTGCCTGACCTCACCATTACAGGTGAGATATCAAGTCGAGTCTGACTCCCCTTCTCTGTCCAGCTCTGCAGCAGATACAGCCCCCTCCCGTTTGAGCAGATACAATATCCTCACCTGGTTGAGCTACAAGTCCTGAGTCCATTGTTAGACCCAGGGCAAGAACACCAGAAGTCTGCCATAATCCACCTCGAGAGAGAAGGCCTCCTAAATGACTGGATCTTTAGCTAGCACAAACCCATGTTACAGGGCAGAATAATTCCCCATGGTTTAGCCAGGAACTGAGGCAATCTACCCTCATTGCCTAGTTTAGTGATTGTTCTGTTTAAATGGACATTTTCGTTAATGGGGGAGGAGTATGTTGTGTATTGCCTAATTCCCTAGGTTGACGTAGTCACAGAGCTTAGCTTGTTGCTATAGCAATAGAGTTAGACTATTAGGGGATAGCTCAGCCAGTCCTGGCTGGTTTGTGTTAGTTCAATAAGGCTTTTCATGGGTTTGCATCTCTCTGTTCCGTGCTGATTTCTCTCTGAATACAAGTACTTTCCAAGGATTTAACGTAACAGTCTTTGGTTTTCTGGAGGTAATGAACTTATGGTAATGAATTTTTTTTACTAAACACAAACATTATATAATATAAATGATACATTGTTATTTTTATCTGTTACTCATCCAACTTCAAAATCAGCCTTTTTCTTTTGAAGGTTAAATGCATCATCTTGATATGGTCGACCTTCAAAATATTTCCCCTTTTGTTTTTGTATCTCAATACCTTTCAAACCAGCAGCTTAGAAACACATTAGAAATCTGAGAGCAGATCTGAAGGGACAGGAGAGCTCAGACAGCTGGGCAAAGCCAGGAAATGTAAATTGTATAAATAGGATAGTGCTTGGCATTACAGAGTGCTATTTTAAACTCCTTAGTCATGGCCATGATGTCATTGGCTAAGAAGGGCAGTGGATAACTTGCACAAAAATAAACCTAGTATTTTGGAGCGGTTACTAGCTGCTATCTGACACATCATTTGGATTTTCTGAACAAGTGAATGGTTAGATGCCTACTCCTGAAGTAGGAGAAGCTGAGAGGTTGCACCTTCTGTCATTGGCAAGGTGACTTTCCCTACATCTCCAACAAGGTTTTAAATTTGACCTAGGCCACCTTCCATTCTGCAAGGCAGGTATTATTGAGCACCTTAAAGGTATTATATGGGCAAACTAAGCTCTGTTTTGTTAGGGTTGCTAGCACTTTTTGTGTGTGGAGTTTTGTATTAATTTAAAGGGATACATTTAATTAGCAGAACTCTAACTTCTAAGATTTAATTTATACTCTAATTCCCACAGGAGAGAGGTTATTGATAAATTGGAATGAGTACAGAAAACAGTTACTAGAATAATGGAGGTCTGGAAAACCTGTTAGTTCTAGTTAAACTAAAGAACCTCAATCTATTTAGTTTATCAAATAGCAGGTTCAGAGGTGACTTGATCATGATCTACAAGTTCCTACATGGGGAAGAGATTTCCTATAGTGGACAGCTCTTTAACGTAGTAGAAAAAGTAATGAGAGTCAATGGTTGGAACTGAAGCTAGACAAGTTCAGACTAGAAGTAAAGCCCAACTTTTAAACAATTTATCTAGTGATGTGCTGGTTTCTCCAACACTTGCAGCCTTCAAATTGACTGTCTTTCTACAAGATACACTATTGCCCATAACTTATTTTTGAGCCTGGTGCAGGAATTATTAGGTGAGGTTCTATGGCTTGTGTTATACAGCAGGTCAAATTAGATTCTTATAATGGTCCCTTCTGACTTTAAAATCTATGAAACTCCTATTTGTATTGGACAAATAGGAGCTGTGTGGATAAATCCCTTTTAAACTTTGGAAATCCCAACTCAGGTCTCTGCCACCAGGAGATTACAAACAAATGGTCTGTTTCTGCAAACACTTATCTGTGTGCTTAGCTGCATGCACTGTCTCAGTGAAGTTACTCGTGTGTATGGAGTTAAGTGCAAACAAGTGTTTGCAGGATCAGAGCCAGGTAAAACACGTGAGACAAAATAACACTAAAGGAAGGCCATTAAGGCACAAAGGGTGGGGCCTATAACACAAAGGGCTATGTTGTGGTTATGGGAGGATTTTTACGGTTTGTGCAATCCAGTTATAGCAAGCTGCTGCAGCAGCCTTAGCGCTCCTGAGCAGACTGGGTGGTGAAACTCCATGCAAAAAGGGGTGCAGGGTGTAGAAGGGTTTGAAGGGGAGTTGAGGTCCTTATGTGCACAGGAAGAGGCAGCAACAAATATGAAATATTCATATAAATTATTCATTTGCTGCCTTAGACTCTTAGCAATAGACCTGTTCCATTATGTACACAGGATATAGGAACTGCCAGACTGGATCATACCTGTTCTTCTAGTCCAGCATCCTGTCACTAACAGTGGCTTGTATCACATGCTTTTGAGAAAAGTGCAAGGAGTCCTGAAGTAGGAAATTACACAATAACTTGCTTATAGAGGAAGCTCCTAATCCCCCCAATTAGAGGTTGGTTTGTATCCTGATATATGAGGGTTTACAGCCCTTGTGGGTTTTTTCTATTCTGCTGAATGTAACTATGAATATTTTCATTATCAACATAAATATCCAGTTTTTTTTTTAATCCTGCCAAGCTTTTGGCCTCAAAGTCTTGTAAAAACAAGTTCCATGTGCTAGCCATGCCTTATGCTTGAAAAATTAATTGGAACTGTTTTAAATGCACTGCCTTTCAATTTCATTGGTTATTCCGTTGTTCTTGTATTATGAGACAGGCTAAACAGGAGCTCCTTCTCTATACCACTCACTGCTTTACATACCTCTAGCATTTCCAACCTTACTAAGCGTTCCCTGAACTAAACAGTCCTAATTGATTTAATCTTTTCATATGGAAGTTTTTGGTGATTCTAATCACTTTCATCACACACAGCATAACTCCTCTACTTCTGCTACACCCTTTTTATTTCTGCTCTATCAGCATTACATTTAAACCCCAAAGGAAATGAGTAACTTGCTAAGTAAATAAACAATTTAATATTAATGATTCTCTGTGGCCTCTGCCACAAGTGATGTTAGCTCTGATTAAACTAGTATAAATAAAATGGTAAGTATATATTTAAGAGGTAAAGCAAAAGTCCCTCTGACGGGGGGGAAGCATCTCTTTTGAGTCCTGGCTAAGACCATGTAAATGTCAAATGGGACTCTTAAGTGTGAGAGTAATGCAGGGCAACTTTTACAGCACTTGAAGTGTATGCTTTACGGTATAGAAGTAGGTTAACAATTATTACCTAATCACTTATGGTGCTTCCCAGTATCTGACAATGAGTGACTTATATTGGGGGGGGAGGGATAGGGAACCCATGTAATGCTTTTTGTTCAAAAGCATTTTTCTTCTGCCAAATCTCTAATAAATCAAATTATAAAAATAACCACGTGAGGGAAGAGGGTTTTCCATGATCTGAGATCTCATTTAAGCACTAATCTATTTATCTTTCCATTATTGCCAGCTATCAAAAATTATTTTGCTTAAACAATGGTGGTTCTTTGAGTGCTTGCTCATGTCCACTCCATTGTAGAGGCATGCACACTACGTGCATGGTTACCGGAAAAATTTTCCTCTTAGCAGATCCCGTAGGGCCAGCTTCAGTGCCCCCTGGAGTCCCACACACACAGTGCTGCCGATCCTATACCTCCTCAGTTCCTTCTTTCTGCCAAAGATGGTTACTGAAACTGCTTCTTGCTTGCTTCAGCAAATGCCTCTTAGCTGTAGTCTTTGTTTTATAAGTACTTGTAAAGTAGTTGTTTAGATAGTTTTTAGCTATTAATGTAATAGTAGATAAAGTAATCCCCTTAGGGACCCCCACCCGGTCCCGCTATGCCCTGATCGCTGGGCTTCAAGCCTTACAAATCCTGCAGGAAAGCCTTGCCAATTAGCAACCCCCATGAAGACTGTTTGAAGTGCCTTGGGGAGTCTCATCAAAAGGACAAGTGCCGCATCTGCAAAGCATTCAAACAGAGGACTCAAAAGGAGCAAGATATCCGCCTTGTTAATGGAGGCGGCCCTGAGACCAGCGTCGGAGCTGTCCTGTTCCCTTTCAGCTCTGAGTAGCGGGTCACTGCAGAGTGTTCTGCCAGCACCAGCTCCATCGCAGTTCTGGGCTGCTTCTTCACCACAGAGGAAGAAGCCCAGAAAACAGCGTCTGGCAGAAGACTGCTCTGCCATGTGGAAGAAGGCTAATGACGCGGGGTCGAGCTCTGGGGCAGCTCAGAGCCAATGTGCTGAGCAACCCCTGCTATGGCAGGTTCCGCCCAGGGTGGTGAGCCCTCCGCAGAGCGCCCCCCAACTCTGGAGGGTGGAAGGGGACCTCTACAACTTGCAGTGCCATCGACACCGGAGACGCTTCAGGTGGCAGCTGACCTATTCACCCTGCCCGTTCCTCGCACCATGTTGACCTGGACGGAAATGGCAATTGGTAGGGCACCCATATCGAGGGGAAAACCACGGATGGGCTCCCCCGAATGGCTGCACATCTCACCAGACCCCCGATGCACTTACCTGTGAAATGGGTCACCACAGTGGAGATCAATCCCACTGAGAGGCCGATCCCCTGGGGCATGTTCCCCAGCACCAAGGTGGTCTCCGGGAATGGAGCACAGGTACCGGAGGAGCCCAGACAGTCCAAAGTGTCACTCATGATCACTGGCACCAAGGGCAGTAGCATTGACAAGCTGACTCAGGTCCTGCTAGGAATCAAGCAGACGCTTCCTGTCTAGAGCCTGGCACCGCTCTCGGTCTTTGGCACTTTTGAGTTTGCCTGCACATGGGCAGCACAGGACCTGGTTTCTAGCACTGTGGCACTCACTCAGGGAGGAGTCCTCTTTGGTACCAAGAGACTCCCGATCACCCAGACACCACTCCCACTCCTCCTCTTACTGCGAGTGGTCCTCCTCATGAGTCGGTCCAGCCCATCAGTCACTGGACTTGTACTTCCCATCCCAAAGACATTGGTGAAGGGAGTGCTGGGATAGGAGGCACAAATACCACTCCTCCTCCCCTCGGCACGGTGAGATGGGGAGGTAGTCAAGCTCAGGGTGACGCTGGTCACTGGCAGGAGGGTCCAGTGATTCCAGAGAGGGAAAGGACCCAGCAGCTCCCCCAACCCAGTCTCTTCGACCTGAGAGGGAAGGGCAAGGTCTCTGCCCAGCCCCTCCAGGATGACCTCAGAGTCAAAGGCAACCCCACTGGCAGTACTGGAACCCCTGCGGGTTACAGGTGACCTCAGGACTCTACTCCCTCATTTTGTCAGGGAAGCGGTTGGGGGGGAGGGGCCACACCACCAGCAGAGGCCCATGACTCCAAGTCAGGGAAGAAGTTGGACCCCATGGAGGGTCCATCTGCGTGGGCTCCTGCGTACTCAGCAGAAGTGTTGGCCCCTCCGGCACCGGGCCAGTCATCCTCTTCATCGCCAGTCGAGGCACTGGTAGCAGATCCATGACTTCTGGGAGCACCAGGAGCTCTTAAAAAGGGTGGCCTCCAACCTTGGACTGGAAGTGGAGGAGCTGCAGGAGCAGACGGATGACCTGTTTAATGTAGTGGCAATGGTGGCACCATCCCGGGGTTGTCCTGCCAGTGCACAAAGGGGTCCTAAAGTTGGCCAAGGCTGTCTGGCAAACTCCATCCTCCCTGCCCCCACTGGGACACACGCACCTACAATGGAATGGACATGAGCAACACATCTCAAAGGACAACAGTTACAAGGTAAGTAACCGTCTTTTTTCCTCCGCAATAACTATGTTCTTCTCTTGCTCCCCCTCCCTCTCGCACCTCTTTATTCCCCCTGCTGAGTGAAGTCCTATTGTGAGACAGTGATGGCACAGCCTTCTTTGTGGCAGTCATTTAACTCTCTCTCTCGATTATGATTTCATTTCATGATCAAAAAAAGAAGAGTCCAAGGGAGAAATGTGTCTGAGGAAGCAGAAAATTGCTTCCTTTCAGCTTACCCTTTCTTATCTATTTAGGATGGGTTCTCAAACATTTTTTGCTGGGACCCCCTTTCAAAATATTTCAGGCTGTGATACCTCCTGCCCTCCCCCTAAAAAGTGACAACCCCCCATGCCTTGCCACCCTCCCTAACATGCCACCCTCACTTCTGCACTGATGCTGGGTGGCAGTGCCTTCAGAGCACCTGGCCAGCAGCTGCTGTTTTCCGCCACTCACCTCTGAAGGGCTCTGGCTGTCAGCCATAAACACGGCTTACAGCCATAGCTCCGGCATGTGCGGTGGGCTGACAGCTCGTGACCCCCCTGTAATAATCTGATGACCCTTGAGGGGTCCTGACCCTCCGTTTGAGAACCCCTGATTTAGGAGTTGATTCAACAAAGCACTTAAATAGGTTTAACTTTAAGCTTGTGCTCATAGCCCATTGAAGTCAATGGGCCTTAACCACATGTTTAAAGTTAAACATGTATGAGTGCTACAGTGAAGCAATCAGGGCCATTGACTGAAAGCAATTTTGGGCAGGTGCTGTTTCTTACTGTGTTTGTGCAACACCCAGCACAGTGAGGCTCCTGATGTTAGTTTGGATCTCTAGACGTTCCTGTAATACAAATAACGTGTCTGAAATCTTTATCTGTTAAGCAGCAGAAGAATGCATAAAATTACAGGCAAGTATAGCAAAAGGCTACTGTCCTCTATTTTCCAGCTCGCATGCCACTCTCTCAAGGACACTGTTGTGTAAGAAGATATTGTACACACTTCATAAGAAAATGCAGGCAGTGCAGTGAAACCAAACGTAGCAAGGTAGATATCACAAAGTCAGAAGGGCCAATCGCACTGATTAATGCAATCCTAGCTAAGAACAGTTACATGTCTCTACTTCTAATGAGCTCAAGGCTTACTAGGATTTAAATAGCATAATCATCTATTTTTATCTTCTGTGTTTTGTAAGCTCAGAAGATGATCAAGTAGAAAGCTTTGTAGTTAGCAAGGCAAAAGCCATAGTTAGATGAACAATGAAGCTACTGGAACAAAATAACTGATCATTCATCTTCCTCTGTCACAAGCAGCATGTGCTAAACAGGTTTGAATGAGATGATTTGTGGGGAAGACTTTGTTATAATGAGGACTGAGCTTTAAACCACCAGTTTAAAAGGTGATCTGCAAAGGAAAGAAAACTGGGTTTGGGGCTTTTTTGGTCCTTAGGGGTGTAGGAGGTAGCTTGACAGATGAGCCTTTTCCCTTTCAAAAAGCACTC
>ML675614.1:35656994-35696580 GCA_007922155.1 Mesoclemmys tuberculata | reverse complement strand
GTGTGTGTGTGTGTGTGTGTGTGTGTGTGTGTGTGTTTGGGGTTTTTTAAAGAAATTTAGATAGTCTGCTGTGATTTTTTTTTCCCCCCTTAGGAGACTATGTGGATCCCTGGAAAACTCCAAGTTATGTAAGTGCTTCACATCCTTTTCTATACCAAAACCTCCCTCCCATTTAGTTATTGGAAGGGCATTGTGGTCATGATCTGCTGGCACCTTTTGGGATGCAACACCCAGATTGAAATGCCATGGGTTATCACATCAGATACCAGGGTAGTGAAACTTGATTGAAAGGGAGGGATTTTTAATCTGGGTTTTTAAAAACCCAGGGCTGCAGAAAGCTGTTGCTTTGGTTAAATGCTCCATCCTTTCAAGTAAGGGCCAAGAGTAACCCAGGTCTCAGTGTTGCAGCCTCCGTGAAAAACCTCTGGCAAAAAAGGAAAGAGCAGACTTGATATTTCTAAGCTTAAAAGAAGAAGGGGTGGGAAAATCTGCCTGTTTTTTAACGAGCCAGGCCTTTGCCATATGCCGTAAAGTAGCAAAAAGAGCAAAACCACAATGATTTCACCTCTTCAGGCCCTCTTTAAAGGTGGTTCACTGTAGTTCTATCAGGAACAAATCCCACCTGACCTGCCCATTGGCAGCTCACGCTGCAGTTATTGCCTAGTGCAGGTCAGACTAGAGAGTTCTCTAAAGCACTGGTTAATATATGTCTAGATCGTGCATATAGTGAGATCCTGCTCAGCTACTCCATTT
Source organism: Mesoclemmys tuberculata (assembly GCA_007922155.1). Taxonomy (NCBI): domain Eukaryota; kingdom Metazoa; phylum Chordata; order Testudines; family Chelidae; genus Mesoclemmys; species Mesoclemmys tuberculata. The sequence goes on along the minus strand of ML675614.1, from coordinate 35,695,827 downwards.
ACCTAACTGATATAGGAAAAATCTCAACCCCTTCCACATGAACTCTGGAATTAGTGGCATGAGGACCTAGGATGGATCTGACTTGTGCTGCTCACCCATATCTGTATAGTGATTTGAACCAAACCCCCAGATGCAAACACTGAAAGTTTTAATATTTGGGTCCCAGCTTTATAGCTCAGGGTCATCTGTACCCTTTGATGTAAGCAGCCTGGCAGCCCAGTGAAACTGCAGGTTAAACAAAACCTCTCATGTTTTAGCTGCACTTGAGGCTCTGGCAGGCCCCCTGCTTATTGTTTGCTCTTCGGACTCCCGTTGACACAAACAATTATACAGGCCAGGCCGTGGGAGGGCCTCTCTGACTTTGGGTAAACTCTTTAGGATTCCTTTAAGATGCTAATTGTCTCAGCTAAGCATTTTCCAAATGTCAAGTTCTTCTACAAATCACCAGCCACAGCCAGGGAGAGAAATGTGCCCCCTCTCCTCATTCTTCACTATAGGTCAGAGAATCGTTCTGAAATAACTGTTGCCATAAGGGAGTCCTAGATCACTTAGCCTTGTCCTTTGACTACTGCAGAATAACATAGCATTGTGCGTAAACTCATTATCTGGGCTACTGCAGTTCTGCTGGGCACCTATTGCCTCACTCCTGCAAGGGGCTGAGCATCGTTCACTTCCACTGAAGTTGGGGATGCTTAGCAACTTGTTGTACTGGGCCGTTCCAGTACTGGGTCCCTCTGTTTGGAGGCGATGAGGAGGAGGAGGGCTGTCACATCTATGTGAAGATTTCAGAGTGACCAGCTTTGATGTTTGAAAATCTGGAGGGTTTTAGAGTTACAACAGATTGCTTCCATTGATTTTTCCTCTGGGCCATCAATGCACTCTGCATCACGGCTAGTTTGCCTGCTCTAAGATGCCTATCAACAGGAAGTGAGATGAAGTCCTTATCTTCTGTGTTATTGGCTTAGCATCCCTAGCGCTTGCTGTAATCAGCGTTTCTAACAGCCTAGATGGAAACCTATAAAAAAAGGATTTGTACAAGTACGGTTTAAAACGTGGCCCTCTGCATCCAGTTTAACTACAGTGGTTTAAAATCACACCTTTTAGTTTAACTGGTGCAACTCTATGTGTAGACCCTGCTCCGCACCTCCTTAGTAATGCTGCAGCAACACAAAGAGGAACACTTTGTCTAACAAGTTGTACTGCGCTTTGAAGTTTGCTTAGCAAATGGGATGATCCCTTTTGCCTGAAGGTAGTCTGAATTGTTTCTCAGGAAACAGAGGTCAGCTGATCCTAAACAAAACCAGACATCTTGCACCCATTGTCTCAGGGAGGCCTTTGTCATGCCGTCAGCATAGTGCATTTCTCTGTGTGTAAATAGGAATGCCCATCCCTGAAACGTCTCTCGCTTCCTCCCTAACCACTGCACACTGATGGTTATTGTTGATGAAGCGTCGTTATATAATTGTGCTTATGTTGCAGCCAGTGAAACCTTATATCCTCATGATATAACAGATCCTGTATTAAAGAAGAAAGCAGCTTTATTCTAAGTATCAGTCCACTGTGAGCAGGGCTGAGGCATCATTGCAACAGGAAATTTTATGCCACAGTAGGGGGTTTCTGTTATTATTTTAAGTTCTGTAACTTGTTTGTCTTTTTAAAAAAAATTGACATCTGAAACTATCGAAACATCAAATCCAATGACCTGTAACTTATCAGGTCAGTATTGGATAGCTACAGACACATTTATATAATATACTTCAACTTTGAATATTCAGACCTCAATTATGCAAACATCCCTGTTGTGTGGTTTTTTAAATGGCCATGTCCCCTGATGTCTACTAATTAAAATTTAAAAATTAAAATGCTTTAATTTTTCTGAAACCTCAAACTTATTAACTATCCCTACTGAGAGACTGAAAATGTGAGACATAATGAGAACTCATCCACTTCATCAGGCCTATGTGGCTAAGATCAAGGGGTGCTCTTGACATTGAAATCACTGGGACTACTCACATGCTTAGAGTTGCATGTAAGTTACATATGAGGCCTAGTGGATAGAGCACTGGACAGGGACTCGGGGGATGTGGTTTCTGTTCCTAGTCCTGCAGCTGGGTGACTAGGCAACTCACTTTGTCACTTGGTGTCTCAGCTTCCCTTCCCTGTAAAATGGGGATAATTATACTGATCTTCCTTGTAAACTGCTTGGAGATTTATGGATGAAAAACACTACATAAGAACTAGGTACTGTTTGTTTGTTAATGTGCTTAAGTATCTTGCTGAGTCAGGGACTTAGTTTTTCTCTCCTGCTTGTTCAAACCTCTGTCTCCCTATATACACTTCTGTTTCCTTACATTCTCGCCTCCCTACAGTCTGGTCTTATACCCATACTCTGCCTTACTCTTTTTTTTAAAAAAAAAATTACTATACTGAGCTTTAAAAAAAAATGCAATAATTTTCTATCTGCCGCACCTATCTTACTTCAATCAATAGCTATTTCCTTCTAACACACTCTTCTTTTGCTGCATATTCACCTCTCCTCTCCTGTCACACAGCTGAACAGTCCTTCCTTCTAAATCCACATTTAATCACCTTTACTTAACTTATATCAGGAATGTTGCATCATCACCTGAAGGTGTTCACTAGGAAATGTTAGTTATGTTTCAGGCCTTATCTACACACACAAGCTTCATGGGTTTAAATTAAACTGATTTAATGAGACTGGTGTGAGCAGTCTTATGTCCTGTGTAGACCCTCTTATTTCAGTATGCCTTATTTTAATTTAGCTTAAACCAATTCTTAATCCATTTAAGATAAACAGAAATAAGCTTGGTTTAAACTGCAATGAGTATCAGCACAAGTGTCTGGTTGAAGAAAACTGGTTTAAAATGACACCTTAAATTAATGCAACTTTTGGACATAGACAGCCCTCAGACACAAATCTGATGGTCTGATTGCTGCACTATTATTTTTCTCATGTCCCTCACTTATGTCTCTTGTTCCATCACCTAGCCTGTTTGGACCACAGGCGATAGACTGAAGATCTCCTTGTTGTTGACCTAATCCTGCCAGATGCTGAGGAGCCCTTGACTCCCTCTGATGCTAGTGGGAACTGAGGGTGCTTACGACCTGGAGGGGTGGGCCCTTGTGCTCACTTTAGGATATATCTTTGCTGACTGCAGCAAATTTGTCGCTGTCAGATCAATGCAGCCGGATTGATTGAGCGGTCAGTGAAGACCTGCTCAATCAACCCGGAAGTCGATGCAATAAAACCACCTCAAGTGGCATAGTGCTGCGTCAACAGGAACGCATTTCCTGTTGGCACAGCGCAGTGAAGACGCTGGCTAGAAGAGGAGTTATGAAGTCAACAAGAGTTACGTGTAGCTTGCATAACTTCCGTTGACTGCCACCAAATTTCTAGGTAAGTGTAGACCTGGCCTTAGACTGAGAGCAGCCATGCTGTGATTAGCAGTGGTGCACGGGGTGATGCTGTTGCAACACAGAGCTGTGTTCCGTGGCTATCCAAGAAGGGGCCTCCAAGCTGTTCCACAGGCAAACACTGAGCAGTCAGTGTGAGCCAGTAGATATTAGGTTCGTTCCCAGGAGCTGTGTGATATTGAGTTATTTAGAACACTGAGGGGCATATAGGCAGGTGTAAATGGTGCCACTAAATTAAAAAGAGCTCCTCTTCTTGTGCAGTGTTTTGCCCTCTGCAGAGATTCTGGAGAACCATATGAAGGTAGAAGAAAAGGCAGAAGGGTGAGCTGTATCCGCAAAGGCCTGGGGAGAGACCTCTAAACCCATTTTCACTTGTGTCCTCAGTCTTGTTTTCCTGAGGTGCAAGTCTGATGGAGTAAACCATCTGTCCACAATTGCCCTCTTTTCTCTCCATGCTTTCATTCTTATCTAGAAGATTAAATTCTGACACTGACTGGCAGCCAAGAGAGAACCTTTATAATTATGGCCCTTTCACAGTGACACTTCTTTCTCTGGTACTGTGTGTATGTGTATGGTGTTACGTTCTGCCAGTTTTCTTCATTGGCTTAGGTGGGAGCACATCTTTGCTATTAAACCTGTTTGAATGTAGCTAGGAGTTAGTGATAGATAGAGTTTGAAGTTCAGTCTGGTAGAGAGATCTAGGCTTGCCTCCCAACCCTCCACCAATTCTATGTGCACTCTAGCACCACAATCATAAAATGCTAAGATTACATGGAAAACAAACACAGCTTGACATCAGCATGAAGTATATGGAGATTTAGTCAAGCCAAAGCAGAGCTGCCTTTTTAAAAAATGTGTACCCCTCTTCCTCCTTTGTCAGCATGATCACTCCTGAGGGCTGGATCTTAGTCTCTGAATTCCCTTTGAATCTAGCCTTAAAGTTAAAATTTAAAAAATGATTTAAACTTGATAGTTCATATTTTAAAATGATTAGAACTATCAGATTCTCTTTAGTTTCTTCTTAAGGGTTTGTGTATGCTATTTTCAATTTTAAAAATAAGGAAATTCACAAACAAAAGCTATGTTAAAATGGAGCCAAGGCTGAGAGGAAAATCAGTAATTTAGGGTAAAATACCTTAGACTATTGTAACCAACTCCTTTATAGTATGCATTAATCCTTAAGGAACTGGCTGATCCCTAAGAGGGAGCCATCACTGAGGCTGGGTCCACATTGACGGTGGCAAATTTGCCACCATCACATCAATTGCTCTGGATCGACTGAGCAGTCTGTATAGACGCACTCAGTCGATCCAGGAAGCGACGCAGGAAAACCACCCCGGTAAGTGGCGTAGCGCTGCATCGAAGGGAGCGCTGTTCCCTTCGACGCAGCACAGTACGGACGCCGCACAGAGGAGACGCTGCAAAGTCAGCGGGAGATACGCAAGTGATTTATGGCACTTGCGTATCTCCTGTCGACTGCTGCCGAATCGCAAAGGTAAGTGTAGATCGGGCCTGACACTTTAGGAACCTGACAATTCTTTGGGTTAAGGGGAGTCTGCTATGGGTATGGAGTCAGGAACAGGGGCTTTCTGCTCCCTGGGAGGAAAGGCCTGATCAGGACTCTTGCCTAGGAGTGGCTTCCTGCTTGCCTATCTCTTCCCAGTCTGGAAACTGCACATCCACGCTCTGCCTCCTGCCATGCCCTGCTTCCTTCAGCTGCCAGCACCAGCTCCCTCCCTCAGACTGGATCTCACTAGTAGGTGACCAAGATCCTTAGGAGGGCAAGCTAGCATCGGGGAAAGGCCAGAGGCTGCAAGATTGGCCAAGTGCCCAGAGCAGCTCTGTGTTGGGCTCCACGCTGATGTTTGGAGGAGGAGGGTGAGAGGTACAAAAGTCCCCATTTGCTGGGTGTGGGTATGTAGTTGCTTGACGTGGACCCCCATGTGGACAAGGGAAGTTGGAAGCATCAACTTGTTGTGGAGATGAGGGAGAGGAAGAGATGGGAGTTGTTTTCTTGACTCCTGTTGTTTATAATTCCAAGACTAAGCATCTTCCCCCTCTGGGTTGTGAGGGTTGAGGTGTCAGGCTAACACCATATACAACTTAGTAAAATGTCACACATATGTGATGGAATCCAGTTAACCATGCTTTGGCAACCACAGAGCCAAACTCTGTTTCCTTACACCATGGGAGTCAATCTGCAGTTTCAGTGCCATTACTCTGCAATGACACCAGGGAAACTAAATGCAGAATTTGGTGCATTTAAAATGTAACTTCAAGAATTATATTAGCCTAGCCCTGTACATTTACTGCATCCTTCCACTGCCAGTTTGTCTTTAGGATTTCTGACTGGGCTGCAACTGGAGAACGAAGAATCAGGAAGAGCTCAAGAGGGAAAAAATGGCCTCTTGGAAGTGTGGAAGCAACCACTTACTTCCTGCCTTGGGTAGCTTGCACAATTGTTCCCTGATGGGAGGGGAATGGAGCCTTTTGGTGGTTTGCATTCAGCAGCCCCATGCTGCTGGCCTTCTCAGTCAGTGTTGCAGGCAGGCTGCTGGGAATGGATTTGGGGCTCAGGTGTGCACAGAACATTTAAAGCATAAAGTTGCCACTGTGCCTAGGCTTTGCAGCACATATGAAATGAAAGGTCATCCGCTGTCCTGAGACTGCTTGCAACACAGAGGCTCAGTGGAGGTGAGATGAGGACGGGATGGCAAGGTTCAAAGCAGAAATACCTCCCAGTATAGTTGTCATCTCCATTATTGTCAAATTAATCCTGAAGCCCATCATCTACTGCTTAGCTTGAGGGAAGTGAAATGGTGTCTTTTCTTCGACAGAAATGCAGCTAATTAAGCCCTCTGAGGAGCTTTCCAGTATGGCAAAGGAAATGTCAAGGAACATTTGGTCAAAGTCTTTTGAAACCCCTCAGAGAAACAATGTGGCTATTTATCCCCACTATCAATTAATCATGATCCTTGCAGATGTATTGGGATAGAGAAATGGAGTTAACTTTATTTAGGGGATGTTAGCTTTCAGTCAAAACTTGGGGGTATTTAGGCCCAGCTTTTGGATCTACAGCCCAAATTATCAACCATAGGTGCCTAGGCATGGGAGGAAGCGTGATCTAGGGAATGGGGTAGTGGAGTGGGACATGAAAAAACTGTGTTCAATTGCAGGCTCTGCAACTGGCCTTTGTGTGAACTTGGGCAAGCCATTTCCACTGTGTGCCCTGTTCCCCCTCCCATCCTTTGTTTGTCTTGTGTATTAATATAGTGAGCTCCCCTGAGCAGGGACTGTCCACAGTTTTGTTTGTACTATGCAAATAGAATAGGGACCCAACCCTTACTGGGGCCTGTAGGTACTATTGCAATATAAATAATAAATACTCCTAACTGAAATTCATATTAAGAAAGTGATCTGGATTTTCAGAAGCGTTGAGCACATTCAGCTTTCAGTACTGGGTGATGAGTATCTCTGAAAATCAGGTAACACTTATTCAGATGCCCAGGTAGGGATTTAAATGCCTAACTTGAAACATCTGTTTGCTGCTTCTGCCATACGTACGGAGCAAGAGGAAGAGAAGTTCATTCAGTGAAAAGGAAACACCCACTGGGAACTGACACCTGTTTGTTCTGCATTTATCAGTTTCCTCACTGGACACTTCCATCAAGCTACTGGGTCATGTTAAATCTTTTCTTTTCATGTGACTTTCAGCACGAGCTTTTCCTTCTCCCCCAATGTGCTGTATAGGAACTTCAGGGAAAACAGCTTTACATTTAAAAAAAACCCCAGATACTAGTTATATCCCCACTAAGAAACCACGGGGAGATTTTGTTGGAGACGCTTATGCTACACTAATTCATAGCTGCTGACTGACTTTTATGTGGTGGCTTTATCTACTGAGTATTATGAAGCTAAATCCTACGGTGTCAATACATTATCAGGACCATCCTAGACATACACCAGTTGAGATGACTTTTAGATCATTTGGTCAGTGTAGGAGTGACACTGTGGAAAGAGATTTAAATACCCAGGAAGGGCTGGTCCCAGAACCCAACCCAAGTGATTGAACTGTTCACCAGGGATTGTGTGAAACGGTTGCTGTTGGCGTATAAGGATGTGGGCTGTGACTAAAGAGACTAAAGATCAGCCTCTGTCCTGCAGCTTGCAAGGTGGAATTTGGGATGAGAAGTAGAGGAGGGAACAGAGCTGTCGCTAGACTGCTGCAGACAGGTGGTTCTGAATAGTGCTCAACTATGAGTAAATACAAATAGCTAAATTATTACATTCAAGCTCTGTGTGCTGTAAAGAGAACACCACAGGAATCTTGGTAAGTGTCAAAGAGGAAGCAGTCACCCTGAGCCTCTCTACTGCCACCATTGCCGCCGGGTCCACCATCAATCTCACCATGTGCTGTAGTGGAGGGAGCCCTCCTGTAACACGGCTGGCATACAAAGTGCAGAACCTCTGCATGTGATTCTGGCATCTTTCCAGCCTCCCTCACTGGTTCCCTGGTGCTTGGTGGCCCCTGCACCCGTGAAGAGTGGGTGATGAGTGAGGAAGGCTTTGGCAGAAAGATGTCTGTTTCTGATGTCATTTTGAAATGACTCTGGAAGGCAGTACTTCACATTCTGGTTGTTAAATTCTCCATCCTATTCCATAAGCTGTGGAGTATAACTAATGAATAGAATCATCACTCTAGCAAAGAACACATTAACTGCATGAACTCTTAGGACATCAGAATTAGCAGATCACAGAGAACTAGTTGGAAGATGCTGAGAAATTTAATTAGCAAATTCTAGTGAAGTCAACCAAGAAGTGGCTTTATGCACTCACAAGCATTAGGAGGTTAGCTCATTGCCCTGGGAAACTCAGACTGGGCAGCTCCTCCCAGGGATTATGCAAAGGGGATGCTTCCTCAAGGACCAGTAGAAAATGAGTTTTGGAGTTTGTATTTATTGAATCTAATGCAGCTGCGTCATTTTGACTGCTGTTGTGGCTCTGTGTGAGGGTTCCACCCTGCCCTAAATTCTGCACCTATTTCTAACAAGCTCTTTCCAGCAAGGTTTCTTTCTTTTTAACCCTTGATAAACTGGGGGCTGCCAAAACACTGACCTTTGAACATCAGGGCCATGCTACCTCCCTCGCTGTTGTTTAATTAAACAGATGGGAATAGGTTTCTAACGGAAAGGTGGACAAAACAGTATGGCCTGGGCTCTGAAAAATAGACTGTGAACAGTGCCATCAAAATCCCTTTAGAATTTGCCTCTTTTCTGTCTATGCAGAATGTCTCCCAGTAGTTATAAGAGGATCCCAAGGAGAGGTTTCTCTCTGGTTTATAATTGGTGCTGGGCCTGAGATTCAAATTCAGATTCATGTCTGGATTTTGATCACTTCCCAAAGTTCAGGCACTTGGGATTCCACTTGAAGCCCAGATCGCATTGTTGTTAAAACAAATTAAAAATAAAAATACATTGGGATCTATAGCTTTTTTCCAGATACATCTAGAATACATATGTAACTATGAGATCTCAATACAGCTGACGTTATTACAGGCATATATGGTTCAGCCATCTCTAAAACCAAACATAGTACTGTAGTGATCTCCTTTTTGTCATACAGAGACACTCAATGTTCTTTTAAAAATTTTGTTTGTAGTTTGTAGTGTTGCACTAGCTGTTGCCATCATAACTTCACAGGTTTAGGGCCTCTGGGCCAGTCAAGACCACTACATTAATAGTCCTCTATTCTAGCAACTAACACTATATATCAAAAGTACTGCCATGTAATATTGCTACAATATTGTGTACCATTCTCAGCATCAGAAAGATGTCATTAACATGGAGGGAATTTGGAGCAAGGCAAGAAAACTGATCAGAGCATCGGCGGGATTGACGTGATGGTTAATGGGTGGCCATGACAACTTGAGTATTTGGAGGGTGCAGGTACCAAGAGCAGAGAGGAATAATTTACTGTGGTTCAAGTGGATCTTGTGGGGTGGAATGGAATAATGTTGAGAGAGGAAAAACTTTGGCTGACTATCTGAAGTCTGAATAGCTGACTGTTTTGACACGGAGCGCTATTAAACTAGGATAATCTCCTATAGGAAGCAATGGATGCTGAATTGTTTGAATTATTTTAAAATAGAGTACACAGTGATTTTAAGAAGATATGGCATAAGTCCTCAGCCAGGAAATTGGTTAACATTCCTGAACAGGTTATCTTCTGCAAATGGCTGTGTACAGTTAGTTATCTAGATTATAATGTGTTAGTGTGTAGTGTCTGGCAGCAAAGAGACTGGACTTGATTATAATGAATAAAAGAGGGTTTGTTATGGAGGCTGCTGGACACAGACAGATGCTATTGTATAGTTCTTCCTGGCTCCCCAGCTCACACATTTACAAACACAGCCTGTGTGATCACCACACACAGTCTCCTTAAGCCTTGGTCTGGAAAAGGCTTCACCAAATAAACTGCTGCCTTTACTACACTGAGATGATTTTTGTATAATGTTCTAAATAGAAAGTGTTTGTTGTTGTTAGAACAATCCTGCATCAGCAGGGTATAGACAAGATGAGCTAACAGGGCTTGTCTATCTCTAGGTTATGTTAACACCTCAGTAACAGAAGACACACACACGCTGAATTAGAGAGAGAGGGCCCAATCCTATGTATCTCCCATGCTTGCATTGACTGCAGTCAGTGTTCTGGTTGTACAAGGAATGCAGGATCAGGCTCAGAAGCTATGTCCACAACATGTTTGTGTTCTGAACAAAATCTGAAGACTGATGCAGAGCTCCACATCTGTATTGGCTGTTCAATCTTGCAATGCCTGCCGGCAACAGTAACTGGCACCTTCCTATGGTCTTCCCATTAACCTGACTGCATTTTGCCTGCCATTTCCTTTAATGATTTCTGCTGAAATGTTATGATTAAATTCCATGCTCCCTAGACTGTAGGTCATGTTAATCTAATTATGTCTCTTCCCGGAAGCCTCCTACATTAATGAGGCTTAAGAAGAGTGAGAGGAAAGTAGGGTGGCGAGCTGGCAGGTTGGGAGTTTGTGTCTATATATTAACTCTGCTGGTGATTTTCAAGTGAAAAGTCAATTGTAAAAAATAGTAGGCGGCAAGTATGATTCTTTCTACCATGCCTGTCGTGTGCATGCTGTTATGCAGGCAGCTAACAAGGATGGGCCCTGCCCAAAGGAGGGGGCAAGCTAAGGCCCTAATTCTGCAAAAGGTGACCTCTGGACATGCACTTTCTCCTATGCAGAGTCCCACTGAAGACAATAGGACAGCCTGTGCGGGAGTGACTGTCTGCCTGGCTGTAACTTTTGAAGTATCAAGGCATGACAGCCCACTCTTGAGAGGTGCTAAGCACCTAAATTAGATACAGCAGAATGAATGGTGGTCAATAACGGTATGGGGGGCAAGGCATGGGAGTGAGAGGATTACAACAGTGGAGCTGATTGTTACATAGATGCTTTGTAAGATCCTTCTTAAAAAATGCAAGGTATAGAAATTTGGGGATGCTGTCCATAATGCAGACTTGAGTGGAAGGGAACCAGAACTAGAATTACCATATAATCAACATGTAATAATCACGTTCCATGTTCAATAAAGCAGTTCAGCATCATCACAGTGATGTTTTTGTTTGATATGCTTAATATTTATAACCCAGCTATGTGATAGCAATAACTATAGAGCTTCTGCTCTGTTCTACTCCTACTGCAATCAGTGGCAAAAGCCCAGTTAATAAAATCATAGTGTTTAAGGACTGAAGGGATCATCTAGTCTGACCTCCTGTATATCATAGGCCATTCAGTTTCACCCAGTTATTCCACTATCGAGCTCAATAACTTTTGTTTGATTAAATCATATCTTCCAGTGTTGATTTGAAGACATCAGGAGATGGAGAATCCATTACTTGGTAGTTTGTTCCAATAGTTATTCACTTTCACTGCTAAGAAGTGTGTGCTTTATTTTTAATTTAAATTTGTCTGGCTTCAGCTTCCGGTTCTTGTTAGGTCTTTCTCCACTAGATTGAAGAGCCCTCATTGACTCATAGGCTTTAAGGTCAGAAGGGACCAATATGATCATGAAGTCTGACCTCCTGTACAACGCAGGCCACAGAACTTCACCCACCCACCCACTCACTCCTGTAATAGACCCCTAGTCTATGACTGAGTTATTGAAGTCCTCAAATCATGGTTTAGTACCGGATATTTTCTCTCCATGAAGGTATTTATACACTGTAATCAATTAAATTCAATAGAAGGAGGACTGGGCTTTTGGGTTGTTTTTAAAATCATATGAAACCTTTAAAAAAAAAATTCTCCTGGAAATAAAAATCCAGCTCCTGTGTGAGAGTGAAAGGCACGTCCTTGGAGGTTTCTTAACCTTTCAAAAATAGTTCATGGCCTCAGCCAGCATTTCAGTGGAAAGCATTACTCCAGCCTCTCCCTCACCCCCCCCCCACTAACTGAGAGCAGGAAAGGTGGCAGCCTAAAAGGGAAGTTTTGCACTTGAGCCTTTGAAAAACCATGCAAGCATTTTACCCACAATGTCTAATACTGTTGTGAATGCTCCTTGGGTCAGGCAGGCATGGTACCATCTACCCCATTTGGAATTAGTTACGTTATGATCTTAACAGTAGTATTATGATACTATATGCCCTAATTGGGATTGGGGCCTCACTATACATATTTACATAGTAAGACACACTCCTTGCCTTTTAAGAGTTTACAGGCTAAATGACATGGCTGTCACGGAAACATAGCTGTAGTAACTTGCCCAGGTCACCCAGCATATCAGTGGCAGAGCCAGGAATAGAATGCAGGAATCCTAGTCAAGTGCCCTGTCTACTAGGCCACCCTTCTTCCAATCTGTCTCCTCTGATTGTTGTCTTTAGCTCTACATTGGATTTGAGCAGCATCTTTGTATGTCAGCTTTGTCTACCCACTTTCAGATAGATATCACCTGCTTTCAATGCAATTAAATCAGTCTGACTTTCCACCAAATCTTCTATTTGGATCTATATTCTTGAGGGCCAAATCCTGTGAAATGTTATCTACATTGACTTCAAATGGGAGCTAAGGTTATTACACACATCAGAGGTTGTAACTGATTTGGACGCGTTCTTATTGCGCTCACCTCACGTGTCAATGGCTTTAGCCTCCCAACATACCTGTGAGATAGGGATGTATAATCATCCTTATTCACCGATGGAGAAACTGAGCCACAGAGTGGATAGGACTGAAATTGTCAAGACTAGCTTTGCATTTTGAGGAGACCTTAGCTTTGATGTGCCACACTTGAAACTCCTGAGGTATAATGTGGTGATCAGCATGTACATCTCCAGTTGAACTCAGTGGGAGCTGCAGGTACTCAGAACTTCTGAAAATCAGGCCCTACTTGTTACAAATTGGGTGACCACTATCAGGTATCATGGTCATATATTGGCCTAAAAGAGACACAGGAATTCTGGGGAAGATCACACAGGAACTGTGTGGCAGATTCAAGTCTAGATGCCGTATGTCCTGAGCCTGTGTCTTAGCCACAAGACCATCCTGTCCCTTTGATCAGTCAGCTACATCAGACACAATTATTCTAGGTCATTTGAAATCCAGAGAGAGTTTCAGGTTTCTGGAAGTAGCCACAGTTTTCTCCTCTCTTTGAATTAAGATGGGAAAAGACCTGGTTATTACTAATGTAACACTTTTTATGTAAAAAGGTAAATAGTGACATGGTTCATTTGCAACTGACACTCCAGCATCTGCTCCACTTCAGTCATGAATGCGAATCAAAGGCCAAATCCTGGCACCATTTAGATTTAAATGCTGCTTTATCTGTATATTCTACCCAGTCCAAAAGGGATCACAGATCACCTATGCAGATTACTGCAGCTCCTGTCAGGAGTAATATTGATGTGGGGGGAGGGTAAACTGCAAATTTTTAATTTTAAATCCCCCAGGAACTCTCGTAATAAAACTCTTTGCACTTATATTGAACATTCATTCACAGACCTCTAAGCACTCCAAGCTAGATACTGATATGTGACAGTAGCTTCGATTTACAGGGAGGTAACTGACTCACGGAGGGAAGTGACTTCTTGGCTATACAACCAGCGTGTAGTAGAGCCAAGACTAGAACCCAAAATGTCTGACTCCCACATTCTTCCAGAACTCACTAGTCTACCTCTGTAGTTTGTGCTTATTAGCACCTTTTATCTGAGGATTCCATTAGTGTTTCACAGATGTCCATTGATCATGTCCTTGTGAGTAGCTATTTTTGTAATTTCCAGGTGTGTAAAATGAAACCTAGAAAGGTAAGTGACTTGGCCATGGTCATCCCACCAGTCTGAGGCAGACCTGAGACTAGAATAGAACCTGGAGCCCATTCATGTGCTCTAACCACTAGTCCTTCTCTATAGGATGCCAAAACAAGAAAATGGTTGATTATAGTTAAAAATCTGTCTCCGAGATCATGGGGACACTTCAGCTAGACTCCCTTGTTTCTCTGCCAGCATGAGTGAAACCCCAACTGCCATAAATAAATGTGAAAAAACTGCCCATTCCATGCTAAACCCATGTTTTCATGCCTTCTGCTTATGGTATTGTAGCTGTGATGTCACTCATGGCAGAAAAAAAGAAGGAAATCTTTAGCGCAGATTTCTCAGGATCATACTTTTGTTAAGAAAACCCCAGCCATAGACTCTGACTTTGCAGGAAAATGCATTCTGAGGCACTTCTAGCAAATACAGCAGAGCAATGGGAATTTCATAGCAGGGAAGGCAAATGCTAGAAAGGGTTAGCTAAAACTTATTTCTGTGCCAAAGGCTCTTTACAGCCTGGCCATTAGGGATATGAAGCATAGAAAACTAGGCTTCACTTCATTTAGATTAAGCCAAACAAAACCTAAATTCTCCCCAGATATTTCTCCTGACAACTAACTATTATTCTCCTTCTAACTGTCCCACTCACGCACTCAGTCCCGCCCTCAGAACTCTTCTCTCCCTCCTAAATCTTTGATCTTTCTGCTGAGGAGGATGTCCACTCCAGCAGCTGGTCAGCATCATTCCTCTGCTGGCTGTCCTGCTCTCTACAGGCTAGCCAGTGCATCACTGCTCTGACCAGACCTCCTCTGATTATAAGGCTTGGAGCCCAACAATCTTGTCTTAATCTGCCCTTGAGTTCACCTTTAATTCGTCACGGACAGGTGAGACCTGTGCTGGAAAATATGATGTATTACAGTAGTGCTGCAAGAGCTAATTCAAGACGGAGGGCTCGTCTACATGATGCAGCAATATGCACTAGACCATAGATGTCAAACTCAGGCCTGTGGGCCCGCAGTGTAATTATATTTAGCCCGCGAGAAAATACCAAATGTCTACTAGAGCTGGCCTGCTGGTAGACAGCATATGCACTGATTTCACATGTGTTTATAGTATTAAGCGTTGCTTGTTCCAGATTCAATGTTTAAGCAAAACTTAAGTTTGCTTCCATATGAAAAGGTTCATCATTATATTTGATGAGAAGGAAAAACTTCAATTGTAGACATTTTTTCAATAAATATCAAGGTTGGCCCGTGACTTTGTCCAAGTTTTTAATTTTGGCCCACTGTGTATTTGAGTTTGACATCCCTGCACTAGACAGATGTGATTTCTCAAGCACACCAACGTACTGTGCATTAACTGGCCTGTGTAGATCCTGCTGGCACACACACTGGGCATTAACGTAGTGCCATTGAAACAGTACTATGTTAACGCACAGTAGGGAACTTTAGTGTGCCCCAGAAAGGCTGATTAATAAAAAAGTGAGGCACCCCAAATCACTAACTACTTTAGAAACCATTGGCCTACAAGAGTCCCAGCATGCTGAGAGATTTACACATAAATATGGAACATTGTATGCTAGGCCTGTCATCTTTACACCTTCATATGTAAAATAAAATAAGGTTGGCTGCACTATGCTCCACTATATGCAAGCTCAGTGCAGTCCCCTATCTCCTGTCAAATTGGCCATAAGGCTCTTTGTCAGGCAAACTTTAGTCTTTCCTCTTTGGCTTTTTTTAAACTGCAGAATAGAATTTAAATTGGATATTCCTGGAGGTCAGGTGCAGTGTGTGCAAGACCTTTGGAGAGCATTTCTCTGCTCTGAAATCAATGTCTAAAGCAGCTAGGTTCTGGCCCTATATTCTAAGCCTGACCAGATTTACATATTCTAGGATTTGCACAGTGCAGTTTTAAATTCTCATCCTACCAAACCTTACTCATCTCTGCTTAACCAAAAGACCTTTAGAATGATCTGCTGAGCAGCTTTAACAGCTTACCGTGCTAGTGGATAGCGCAGGGTAACATGAGCCCAGAAACGGGGTGTAACAGAGTCTTCAGATGTGGATTTTGAAGGAGGAAGTCAATTACCAGAATATTAGGTATAGAAATCATGACATCTGTTGGTAGTACTTTTAGGGCAACATGAGATACTGTACACAGAACAGGGGAAAAAACAGTGAGGACCTAAATACACAGCATAATCTATGTATATCTGAGTACAGAAACAACAAATTATTTAGCTGGTAAACCAGAAGCAAAATAAAATGACTGTGCGCTTTACCAATCCTTTCTGATATAGAAAGATGACTTTATAAGTACCTCTTTTTTTTTTTTTTTTAAGAAAAAGTTTGCGTAGCTTCTTTTACCTTATGAACAGGAGGTCCTGAATGCCTCCTCCTTCCTGTTTCTGTCCCAAACGCTCCACACCCTTTTCTCTGGTTGGCTGGCAAACAACAGACCTTATGTGACACACTGTCACAGGGTATACCACTTACACTGGTGTGGTGCCTCTTCCTGATCACTCTAGGGCAGTGGTTCCCAACCTTTTTGGCTTGAGGGCCACATATAATTTTTACAACCTTGAAAGGCCACCAGTCTCTGCCAGCAGGCCTCCCCTCCCTGCACTGCAGCCAGATGGAAGGAGTTCAGCGAGGAGGCAGCCTCCTCACTGATCTCGTCTCCTTGGCTGAAGCAGGGAAACCGCATGCATCCGGTAGCCCTGTGCGCTCCACTTGGGCTCCGAAGGAGTGGCTCCCTTCTGTAGCCAGGGGGACGGGAGATCAGTGAGGGACCCCAGCACCTAGGGACCCAGGTGGAGCACTTTGCTATGCTCCCTGCTACAGCCATGGGGAGGGGAAGAGCTGATCGCTCATCCCCTTGGCTGCAGTACAGAGCCTACATGGGTCTTTTAGCAATGCAGAAATGTGCACCGCCTGGGTCTTTAGGCAGTGGTTCCCTTCTGCAGCCAGTGGGAGGGGAGCCATGGACCACTTTGAAAGCCTCCATAGGCCACTTTGGCCTTCAGGCCACAGGTTGGGAACCACTGTTCTAGGGATTAGCTCTTAGGATCAGCACTCCCTTCCGCAGTTTGCATGCCATTGCTCTGTTTCTCATACCACTGGTCTGCATCTTCTCTCTCATCCATAGTATCCTTTTGATGACTCGACCCTCCAGCCAGGTAACTCAATGTTCCCCCCCTTCCAGTCCTAGTCAGTCTTCCTTCTCACTGCCCCCTAGTGCCATTTCCTCAGTGGCTGGGATGGGAACCCAGGCCCACCCTCTACTCCAGGTTCCAGTCCAGGAACCTTCATTTCAGCAGTTCTTGGCATTCCTCTCTCAGCCCTCACTGCTCTTTCCCTGGGGTGGTTCCCCTTCTTGCTCTGAGTCTAACAGCTCCAAAATCCTCTTCCAAGGAGTGACTACTTCCTGCAGACTTTTCCAACAGCCCCCATCTGTTGCTAACTATCTGGCTTCATACAGGCCCTATCTATTCCTGCACAGTTGAACCTGCTTCCAGTTAGTTCCCTGCTCCTTGGCTCTTCCTCCAGGTGCAGCCTGTGGAGTTAATTAGCCTGCTTGGCCACCTTAACCCCTTTCAGTCCTGTGTGAAATAGTCACCCCATCACACATATACAAACTTTAATTTCTTACAATTTTTCAAAATTATTTGTTACTTTGCTATTACATGTTAATTATGTATGCGTGCTGGGCTGAACTCTCTCAGCAAAGTCTAATCCAAAAAGTTGTTTGAGCCATGTGTAGTTATGTTTGTCATGTCATCTATTCAAAATAACTCTATTAATTGGTGAATATGGTGGACTCTGCTATCTCTTTATTTCTTTTTTCTGAGTCTGAAATTTTGTCACTGGGCTCTTGAATATAGAAACAGGAACACTTTATGACATCAGTGGTATGCGTGAGTCAAATTACTTCACAGATTTGGTGGGAGAGAAATGCACAGGGGAAGTACAAAATATTAACTTCCTTTAAATTTTGCAAAACTATTGGGAAATGTGATAGGAACACTGACTAACAAAACAAAAGTATAAGAAAAAAAGGTTAATAAAATAGGCTCTTTTAACACTGCCTAGCAGCTTTCCAGGGGTTGAAATCCGTAGGCAGATCAATACAAATATTTTCAAAAGGGAGAACTTTTCTAAGGATTGGCTATGTATTAGTGATCAGAAAGAAAAAAAATCTATACCCGTCTACAGAACTAGCCATATCAAAGTTCTTATTTACATTCTGAATCAGTGGAAGATTTGGGTGCTCTGATACTATGGTGATAGGAGTCAGATAGAGAAAAATGAAGCAGATATTCAATTTTGTAATGATCATCCTTAGCATTTTCTTTCTCAAATGAACTACTAAAAATCTCTAAATGTTATCAGAACTAAAACTACTAAATTGCTAGCTTTTGGAAGATGACATTTTATAAGTACTACTTTGGCTTAACTCTGCACTGCTTAAGAACCCTGCAAGATCAATCCCCAGACCATACACGGTATTAAAAACTTGATCTAATTGCTATTGAAGTATAAACAGAAAAGCTTCCACTGACTGCAATGAGAGTTGGATGGTGACCTACTGCTAGCTTGAGAGACAAGAAGTGTGAAACTTGGAGTATGTCTACACCGATGGGGGCAAAGTTGCTGCCATCAGCTCAACCTATCTGGATCAACTGAGCCGTCAGTGTAGACTCGCTCAATCGATCAGGAAGTCAACGCAGTAAATCCACCCCCTCAAGTGGCGTAGTGCTGCGTCGACAGGAACGCAGTGCATTGAAGACGGCATGCAGAAGAGAAGCACAGCAGTCGACGGGAGTTACATAAGCTACTCTGTGTAGCTTGCGTAACTCCTGTCGACTGCCACCGAATTGCCCAGTAAGTGTAGACCAGGGCTAAGATATTTTTTAAACTGAAAATTAAGTTTTAAACCATCCTAGTTCATATTGTAGCTTTTGTATTTTTATTGTGCTATGTCATTGCCTCTTTATGATGTTAATGATTTACTGTACAGTTAGAGCATTGTAATTTTATTAAAATCAGAAGTACCAATGATTCATCTTTATTATTCATTAACAGCAACATAGTATTAGTGTTGTTGTAGTCATAATTGTCCCAGGATATTAGGACTGGAAGAAGAGCTTTGTGTAAGCTTGAAAGTGTGTCTCTCTCACCAACAAAAGTTGGTTCAATAAAAGATATTACCTCACCCACCTTGTCCCTTTACATGGTATTAGTCATTTTTTCATTATTTTCTTATTGGTGAAGAGACAACAGGTCTCTCGCTTTCTCCGCGTTGTGAAAATAAAGTTAAAGGCTGAGTTTTTCAAAGGACATTAAGGGCAGGAAGCACCCAACTTCCATTGAATGTCAGTAGGATTTGGGCACCTCAAGCCCCTTTGAAAATCCCAGACAAAAAGACTAATGGGACCATGCTGAGTGAAGAATTTATAATGATATATGAGAAACTACTCTATTCTGTGGAGACAATCTCTAGGCCTGAATCTGTGGGTATGTCTACACTACACTCACAGGTGTGACTGCAGCATATGTAGATATAGCCTGACATAGCGGCAACTTCGCTGCTACCTTTATTTGAGCTAGCAATATCAAAACTAGTTCTGGTATGTCTGTAGTTACATCTCTGATTGCAGCATAGACATACCCACAGTGCTGATGTAATCCACCAGCCAGTCTGTGTTACACGTCACCTTCTGTGTCCAATTCACAGAGGATATGGGTCTCTTATAGCACTCATCTAAACACACAGGTTTTCAATAAATATTTTATTTTTTAAAATTATTTGTGCTCTACAACTAGCATGTTTACTACTTAATTTTAATTTGAAACACACAGTATTATTGTGTGTCTTGAAAAATCCTCTATTAGGCTTATGCAGATAAAAAGTGGAGAAACACGCTATTGTGATATCTAGGATTAGAATCTAGACTACTGCTTATGTCCTGCTACTTGAATACATTGGTATATCCCCGGGTTTGTTTCTGTCATCATTTTGAATGAAAGAAAATATTCATCCTTTTATCTGTCTCACCTTGAAGAGTGACAGTAAAGTGCCATCCAGTGGAAATTTGGTATAGCTGCAACATGACTAATAAAATGGCAAGTTAGTACTGTCTGGGTAAGCTTTGAGAACCTGCTTCAGGCCATTGTGTTTAGCACCTGTGGCCAAGATATTCTGAAATAAATGTCTTACAATGGGGTCTTAAATCCATGTTTAGGCACCCAAATAATGGTTTGATTTTTTAAAGAACCAAGCGCCCACTAAAGTCATGAGAACTGCTGGGTGCTCAATATTTTTAACATAGAGCCACTTATTAGGGTAACTAAATATGATTTAGGACTCTGATTTTAGGCATTTTGAAAATCTTGGCATTTAACTTTAAGGACCAATGGCCTAATACAATACCAACTGAAATTAATTAGAGTTGTTCCATTGTCTTCAGTGGACACTGGATAAGTCTCCAAATTCTGCCCCCAGTTGCATTTGTACAATTCAAAGGGACATGGTCAGGGCAAATGTGTTCCCATATTTATAAAACCTAAGACCAAGAATGTTTCCATTAATTTTAAAAATGACAATGAAACCAGTTTTTAAACAATTATAATAATACTTAGCTCTCATATACTGCTTTCCATCAGTAGATCTCAAAGCATTTTACAAAGAAGGTCAGTATCATTATCCCCATTTTAAACAAATCAGATTACATTTTCTTTTTTCAGGTTTCAGAATCAAAGGCATTATGTTTAACATAGATATACTTTTATGAAAAATATTTGGCCAAATTCAGCTCTCAGTTACAGTTGATCTGGCAGTGTCCCTTTAAAGCAGATTGCAATTGCTTTACATTTTGAACATTCTTTATTTTTGGTGCCCAATGTAGAAAGAAAAAGATAGTGGAACTGCAATGGCGTTGCAGTGAAGAGAACATTAGGAGATGATCAACTAGAGGCAGAATGGATTCACTGATGTCATCAAATAATTGTTTTGATGCTCCTTTCCTTCAAATGTTGTTTTGTTGTTTTCTTTTTACTTCCTTTGTTTAATTTCTGCTTTCTGTTTTTTCGCTCAAGATGAAAAGGAACTTCTTTTTTTCTTTAATGTAAATTCAGAAGATCTGAGACTGCTCCTGCTGAGGCAAAGTGTGGGAATTCTGCTCCATGGAGCATTTTGAGCACTGAACAGTGTTCTGTCATGTGCCATATATCTGTATCCATATGGTATATATAGATGCATATATAGTATCTGTGGCTATATATTATAGGTATTGTTTCAGTAATTAGATTTTATAAAACCTTGTATTCTAAATTTAAAGAATATTAATTACTTACAGCGGGGACCAAGGTAAGATAGAAGCTTAGGACTAAGCAGCTGGCACAACTAAGAAATATTTAAAGAATATACTGACTTTCAAGGATCTATCTTGGTATAAAATAAAAGTGCTTGTTGTGGCTTATTATTGTGGACTAGTTCTGAGTTTTTTGTCACATCTAAGGAGCTAGTTGTTAGATACACTGAGCATCTGCATTTCCTCTTCGGGTCTGTAGGAGTTGTGGGTGGTCAGAACTTTGGAGGATGAGACCTTAGGTAAGAGTTAATTAGTACAATGGGTTTGCGGGACTGAATGACTTTGTAATGAAAATAGCACCTGCAAGTTAACGTTTCTTGTAACTGCTCAAAATTCATCAAGAGTAAGGCAAACAAATTGTAATTAGCCAACAACTTAACTTTCTGTTATTTCTATAGCACCATAGGTGTGCATGGCACTTTACAAACCTAAAAGAAGACACTGGAGCTGCTCCAGGGAGTGCCATCAATTCCTGGAGACAGTGTGACACCAGAGTGGCAGAACAAGGGGGCAAGAAATGACTGGGAAAGCTATTGGGTTGTTTACTGTACATTGGGTCTGAATCTCCTCTTATTGACATGAGTGTAAATCAGGAAGTACTCAACTGCAGCCACTGGAGTTACAATGGTGTAAGAAAGGTGTGGGAGGGAGAGATGGTAGTGGGCGGTGACCACTGGAACAGAGATGGGGGAGGGTTAGTGGTGAGGTGCAATCACGGGGACAAAGTTGGGGGAGTGGGAGGGAAGTGATAGCGGTTGATCCTGTCCAGGAGTGGCTTTAGCGTGGGTTCAGTGGTTCACCTGCATCCATGCAAATCATAAAACCAAGGGTGCACAAGCAAGCAAACATACACTTCTCTCAGCCGAGAAAGGAGGCCCGGGAATGGGAATGGTGTGTTGGAGAGCAGGCCTGCTCCACACTCACCCAGCAGTGATGGCTCTTGTCCTGTGCGGCTGGACCCGGCTCCTCACTCGAGGCATCGCACCATGTCGCAACATCATCCACTCTAATTTGGCCTAACTGGGCCATACCTGAGCAGTACTGTGACCCTGTGTGCCAGGTCACAATGCCTGGAGCCCCTGCATTGGGGGCCAGCCCCCAGAATGGGAGCCACCATTGTGGGGTGAGTGTGGGGTGGGTGCCCTTCACAAACCACCCCCCTCAGGGTCTCCCCTGAGTGCACAGGGCTGGAATTAGGGTGTCAGGGCATGGACAAAGGATGCTGCCGCAGGTGGCTGATGTCCCCTTGACAGTTTATATAGTGGGGGATTGCAGCAGGATGCTACCTCACCCCCAGGCAGGTCATGGGGACAGAGTGGTGTGGGGGCCAGGGTGGCATGTGGGGACGGAGTGATGAGGGGGACAGTGTGCAGGGTGGTGGTGAGTGGTGGGGATGGAGCTGTGGGGGGCGTGGTGTGGCGTGGCAAGGCATCTAGGGAGATGGCACCAGGGTTGGAGTTGTGGGGGAGCTGGTGGTGGGAGTTGTGTGGGGGTATGGAGCTGGGGGGGTGATGGGATGCGGCTGTGAGGAGGGGCTGGGGACTGGTGGGAAGTGGCTGTGCAGGGTGGAGACGGCAGGATGGTGTGCTGGCTGTGTGGGGGATGGGCGTGGGGGCTATGGTCAGGTGTAGCTGTGGGGGGTGGGGCGGCAGGGGCTCGGGCAGGCCAGGCGCAGCAGGGTGGCTGTGTCGGTGTGGGGGTGGAACCATGGGGCTGCGCTTGGGGCTGGGAGGGGCGCTCACACGCAGGACACTCCTGCTGGAACTTCCCATCTGCTAGTCAGGAGGGAAGGAGGGGCGCCAGCCAGGCGGGGCGACACGAAAAGGGGGTGGAGCTGAGCCTCGATCCCGTGTCGCGCCTAGCCTCGCGCCGCCGTGGTTGCCTAGCGGTGGGAACAGCCGTTACGTGACGTGTACTGTTTACAGCGGACTAGCCAATGGGAGGGCGGATCGTGGCGGGCGGGGCCGCAGCGCCGGGCCAATGGGCGGCGGGGGCGGCCCGTTTAAACAGCGACAGGTAGCAGCTGCCGTATTGCTGCACGCTGGCGGGTCAGGTCAGCTCGCCTCGGCTCTAGTCGCAGTGCCGGGTTCCTTTACCGCACGGGGCCATGCCCAGCCGGCCTGAGGACTACGAGGTGCTGCTCACCATCGGTGCCGGCTCCTACGGCAAGTGCCAGAAGGTGCGGCGCCGGGCGGACGGCAAGGTGAGGGGCTGGGGGCGCGCCGGGCTCGGGACCCCGCTAGGGGTGACACCCTCTGGGCCCCTTGGCTGTGTCTCGGCGCAGGCGGGGCCGGGTGCTGCGATGGCCCCGGACCCTGCTGCTGCGCGTGGTTGGGCGGCGTCACTTCTCCTCCAGGCTTGTCTGAGGGCCGGCTCCGGCTGGTCGCCGGGTCCGTGGGGATGGCGAGACCGGGACCCCAGGCGGCGCCCGCCCGCTCCTGCGGCCTTAGCGGCAGCGCTTTTCCCCGGGCAGGGACTGCGCTCCCCGAGCTTGGCCCTGCCGGTTCCGTGTCTGAGCCGCTGCGGGCGCGTGCGGCACGTGCGTCGCTTAGGAGGCTCGCGTCCGCCTCGTGGCAGGTGAGCAGGAGGCTGCTGAGCAACGTAAGCCCGCCCATCGCCCTGGCAATAACGGCCGCGCTGCAGCAGGCTCCGCGGCAGCCCCCGCTCGGCTAGGGGCGGTTTTCCGCCGTCTCGCGCCCCGAGACAAACGCGCCGCTCCGTTAGCTCGCGACTGGCCTCCAGGCGGTTCCTAATCCGAGCGTTAGTGACTTTGTCAAGGGTCTTTCAGGTCTTAGTCTGGAAAGAGCTGGACTATGGCTCGATGACAGAAGCCGAGAAGCAAATGCTGGTTTCTGAGGTGAACCTGCTCCGTGAGCTGAAACACCCGAACATTGTCCGCTATTATGATCGCATCATTGACAGGACCAACACCACCCTGTACATCGTGATGGAGTACTGTGAAGGCGGGGACCTGGCTACCCTAATTGCAAGATGTACGAAAGAAAGGCATGTGACATCTGTTCATGGGACTCTCCTGCTCCCTCCTAAATAACCCGAGCATTTACTAGCATTAAGCTAAAGCAAAATGCATTTTTCTAATACGTTTATCAAACACAAGTTTCTAATGGATCACCTAAGATGCCTAAACTCTTCTGCCAAGCGAGTCTCTCCTTAAGGTGTAAAGGAGGCTTTTCTTAAAGCATAGTTTAGTGGAAGTGGTAACTGAGGTACTTGACACTCTAAATTAATAGTCACTATTGCATTCCCTCTTGTGAGGCAAAAGCCGGTGAGCCCTTCTCTTCTGGAGAGAAGAGCTACCTCTAGATACCCTGCTATGACCACTAGAGAGAGAACTGTCAGGACTCTTGGGTTCTATTTACTTCATTACTGACTTGTAGTGTGACCTTATTAAATCTTAACCTGGTAGGCTTTAGTTAATCATTTCACAGATGGGCTAATGCTTAACCTTACAGCAGTATCCTCAACTTTTGGATGGGAAGAACCTGACACAACTAGCTTGTATAGTTAAATGGATCCAAGCTATATTGGGAAAGCTACTCTTGCACCAAATGTGTACATGTGAAATAATTGCAGGGATTTAAAGCAAAACCAAGTAGAAGTCTGGTAAACTGTCAAATTCAAATATTAAGCCTGCCTCAAAGCCTCTTTCCTATCTTGTGGGTTTTAGAATTGCACTTGAAGTTTTCTCTCAGTCCACTTGCCCCTAAATGTAAGAACTACCTAACAAGGCAAATGCTGAAACTCTCTCCCAACAAAGCGTCAGCTTAGGTCTCTAATAGAGCATTTAAGACCGGTGAAGGCTTATATGGTTAGAGCCAAGGTCCTATCTTGACAACTCCTGCATGTTTTCTGTTAAATGTCCCAGGATGCAAGACTAAACTCAAAGTTGAAACTTTAAATGGAGATAAATCACTTAAATTATTCTACATTGTTCTCTAGATTTTGCTGTGTGTGATATTTGAGAGGGAGAAGGGAACTGCCATTCTGAAACAAAAATGGGATGGTTGTGGGGTAACTTTCCAGGAGGGATCAGATGAACCTAGTCTTCCATTCTATGGGAAATGCTGCATAGCTCTCAACTTCGAAAAGGCCTTTCCATCCTAAGAATGGCATCAGTGCTCATATCCCCTTGTGCCCAGTATACCCCACCACAAAAAGAAAATTAATACTTTAAAAGCCTACACTCTGCAGACTTTTAATTCCAAAAAATGCCAAAACTCCATGAAGTCCCCTAGATGCTTTGAGGTCAATCCCCAAGGCCAATATTTTGGTGCTACTTAAGCCCTCAACCCCTGCTTGTTGCTGCCTCAGGTCTCAAGGCCTAAAGTGTTTCTGCCAGAGAGCATGCTCCCAGTTGTATTCTAGATAGTTGAGCACCTGATTCAGACCTAAAACCTGGGTGGGGGAGGGAGATCCTCACATGAGGCATTGCCCTGCATATTTTGCCTGCAGCTCCTAATTCATAGGTGAAACTGACTATTCCTAAACCAATACAAAATAGTTGAGAGGTGGCCTCCCTTAAACCTTTAGTCCAGGGATGAGAGACCTGGGTTCAATTTCTTCCTCTGCCTGATGTGGAGGAGGAATTTGAACTTGGGTTTCCCATCTCTCAGGTGAATGCCCTAATCACTGAACTAGAGTCATTCTCTCTGGCCCAATGAATATTTAACTGTTTATACGCTGTGGAATGTCCCAGCAGCAGAGAGTGGGACCTACACCAGCATAGGCCAATGATTAGGACACTCACCTGAGGTGGGAGTCCAAATCTCTTCCATCATATCAGGATGGATCTCTCACATCCCAGGTAAGTGCTCTAGTCAGTGGGCTAAATGCTACAAGGAAAACTCTCTCCTTCCCCAGGCATTTGTGTAGGGGGGGAGAAGACAACGATGACACCACTTAAGTACCCACTCCTTGCTGAGAATCCCAAGCAGAGATGGGCATCTCCTTCCAGGCTAAAGTCAGACACTGAAGTCCTTTTGAGGGGGTGTGGCTTAAGACTCACCACTCTCCTCTGCAATTCATGTTGGATAGTTGAGGCAGTTCCCTGCCTATTGTGTTTAGATTTTTGTAGATCCTATTCTTGGGTATCTAATGCCATTTTAGGAGCCTCGGTACCAAACTTGGGATTGTGGATTCCATTGGATGGCAAGGTGCCTAAAAGTTAAGAACTGTGTTGCAACATTTGCATTACTTGATCCCTCTGTGGATCTAGCCCTCTGCTGGTATTTTTTTACATGATAGGTGCTAGGATACTACAGATGGGCAGTACAAAACCATAAAATGAACAAGTTAAGTGATTTTATGTCTCTATGTACTGTGTTTACAAGACCTATATTACTCTGTTTAACTTATTCTCCTTTCATAGACACTACTTAGAGGAAGAATTTGTTCTCCGCATGTTGACTCAGTTGACCCTGGCCTTGAAGGAATGTCACAGACGGAGTGATGGTGGCCACATTGTGTTGCACCGTGACTTAAAACCAGCAAATATCTTTCTAGATAGCAAACAGAATGTGAAACTTGGAGACTTTGGATTGGCTAGAATATTGCACCATGACACTAGCTTTGCTAAAACATTTGTTGGCACTCCATATTACATGTCTCCAGTAAGTGTTCCAAGATCATGGTTTCTTCTGAAGCATCTTCCTTTTTAAACATTTTAATTAATGTAGCCAGCTTTTTCTTAAAAAAGGGACAGACCTTTAAAACTTGTCTTAACCCCACTGTAGAAGTTTGGTTCATAACCTGCTTGCAACAAACCTGCATCATATGTCAAAATGGTCTTGTATATGACTGACCTTGAGTCATGATATGACTTGGCTTTCTATAAAGTTTCTTGGATGGATGGTACATTTTGATAGACAAAGAGCTGTATGGTTTCTGGTGTTAGAGAGAGCATAGGTCTTCAAACTGGGGGCTGTGGACTTCACTTCCCACCTCAAGTGGAGTGCAAATATGCTCAGAGGCTTGTGATTTACCTGTTCCTTTATGGTGAGATGTCGGGGGAGGGGTGTTAAGCAGTTCCAAAACTTTTTTTCCTGTTACATGGGGTCATGGTATAGAAAAAGCTGAGGACCACTGCCATTGGACATTTGTGCATACTTAATAAATCCACAACACCTTTTGTCTTAAATCCATGTTAGGTTTCTCATTGCTAACTTGATATATATTACCCTTGAAGACTGCTGTAGCTGAATACATCACAAATTAGTGCAGTGATCCTTTCAAAGGCACCATTCTTAATTTGTCATTGACTACAGTTGGAGTTCCTTGAGAGCTGCACATCCTGTCTACTGTTTCTGCTCTTCTCTGTGGGAGAGCAAATTTCTTATGAGCTATCTCTTGTTAGTAGCATCCATATTTTATTACGTCTACTCACTT
Organism: Mesoclemmys tuberculata; assembly: GCA_007922155.1. Lineage (NCBI taxonomy): Eukaryota > Metazoa > Chordata > Testudines > Chelidae > Mesoclemmys > Mesoclemmys tuberculata. Next base: position 35,668,281 of record ML675614.1, on the reverse strand, counting down.
CAGAAATGTGACCTGAAGGATCTTCCTTTGTTATCTTGGCATTTGGCTTTAACATGATACTTGTTGTCATGTCTGCATGGTAATGGAGTGGAGAACTCTAATTTCTTAAAATGATTTGAGCTACAATGGTTCTTGTCCTGTGTGGAGCTTAGACTTTGGTGTAAAAATCCTGCAAGATCATGTCAAAGCTCACTCATTCTGAAATAAGGCAGACATAAGAAAAGTACTCTTCCCTTGCTTCTGTGTCTACATGTAGACTCTAATGAGAGTTTTCCCCCCTATAATAAGACCATTTTTTGCATAATTTGTACTGATCAAAAAACTGATGCAGTTCTACAGAGCTTTGCTCCAGCTCAGTAATTGTTGCTGTAATATCTATATTCTAACTGTGCTAACTTTAAGTAGCTATTGTGGCTTAAATGACAAACACAATGATCTAGTCAGTTGCACAAATATTAGCTGATCCTTGAAGAACTTGATGGTTCTTCATTACTGTAAATGAGTTGCCATACATCTTCCTGATTGCTAACACACTTTAAATCATGACTTCTTTCTTAGGAACAAATGAACCGCATGTCATACAATGAAAAATCAGACATCTGGTCTCTAGGATGCTTGCTGTATGAGCTGTGTGCACTCTTGTAAGTATAAAGATAAATGCTGTCAGACTTCTTAAATTTTCAGTTAGTGTGATGTGACTATACACAAGTGAAGACTAAAGTTTGTCTCTAAAATAAATTTTTTTAATCCAACAGTCCAAACAAATGTCTCTTTTAAAACTAAAAATCAAACTCATGCTTTCTTCTAAACCAATCTACTTATGTAAATGGAGACTTTTCCTCAAACACAATAATACCTTTCCAGCTAAAGTGTTTTTTAAACCATGAAAGAGCATCTAAGCAAATAAATACTCCTTTTCCTCAGGCCTCCATTTACAGCCTATAACCAAAAGGAATTGTCAGAGAAGATAAAGGAAGGGAAGTTCAGACGAATACCATATCGTTATTCAGATCAGCTGAATGAACTTCTTAAAAAGATGTTGAATTTAAAGGTAGGTATTGACTGCTGTTTTAATACTTTGACCAAATACCTAAAGTGTCTTAGATTTCTAACTTTACTGTAGTGTGGCACTTGTACAGACTTTCTTCAATTAAGAACAAAATTGGTGTTCTAAATGACTTCCTAAACTGACACGTCACACTCTTCCCCTGGCTCCTTTTTTAAGGACTATTGTCGACCCTCTGTTGAAGAAATTCTACAGAACCCCTTGATCGCTGACTTGGTAGATGAGCAAAGAAACTCCTCTGAGAGGAGAGGGCGAAGATCAGCAGAGACAGAAAATCTGCAGCATTCAGACACTGCAGTTAATGAGCTGAAACTGAAGGAACACCAGTTACAGGAGAGGGAACGAGCCATAAGAGAGCGAGAACAACGACTAGAACGTATGAAATTCCATTCTAGGAGTGGGGAGACTGGAAAGGGATCCTGGTCCAAAAGAGCGTGTGAAAGGGGGTAGTCCAAACTGCAGCTGCAGTCTGACTCCAAAAACTAGCATTTTTTTCTTTTGACCTCCTTGTATTTAATTTAAACCTTATCTGGTAGCTTAGTCCAGGAGTAGAAACCTGGGTTGGGTTGGGGGGGAGGCAGAAAGCTGTTCAGAGCAAGCGAAGGTTACCAAAACCTACAGAACATGGGGCCTGAATCTAATGTCCTGCACAAGGTGTAGCCTTCCATCTACATGACTAACAAAACAAATTGTGGTATTTTACACAATCTGCACTAGTGCAACTAACTACTCACAGTGCAAGGCAACAGATCAGGTCCTAAAACATTAGTTGTGTAATCTATGAAAACTATCAGCAGTTTCAATGTGGCACAAATGGAAAAACGTAGATATGGGCAACTTTTGAGACTGTCTATGGCAGGGGTCGGCAACCTACCACGGCTGAAGAGCCGCATGCGGCTCCGGAGCCGCGGGTTGCCGACCCCTGGTCTATTGGAATAAGAGCTGAAACGGTTACAAAGTACAATTGTCAATAGGGCTCATTAGCAGTTAAATTATATGGTCCATTCTTTAGCTAATTGGGTTATGTAACGAACAACCCTTGAGTTTTGACATGGCAGACAACTCCAGCCCAGATATTCAGAATGGCACATGTCTTTATGTGCTTGTCATCTTGTGGGTGGGCGGAGAAGGAGAGGAGTGTTTCAGGCAGCTGTGCATGATTGGTATTTTAAGTAGTATGAAGATTCCATTAAGTCAGACATGCCATTCTTCCATAAAGTCCTTGGTATTTAGTCACTGCCATATCACATGGGGTGAGAACCAGACTCTCTACACAGCAAATGTACTACTTTATTGCTAGAAGTAACTAAAGCAGAAACATAGAGGCTTGACACTCCAGTGACTCTTTTCTGCAGGGAAATCTGGCCTGGGACCAGACTTTTTTCTTTTCTTTTTTTTTGAAAGACATCAGAAACTTATTGTTAACTCTCTTCATATGCTTGCTTCTAGAGAGGGAGCGGGAGCTATGTGTTCGTGAGCGACTGGCAGAAGATAAACTTGCTAGGTATTACAGTATAACCTAGGTTAAACTTTAAGATTAGTTGCTGTAGAAATAGTATATTAACTTATCTCATTTCAAAACAGGGCTGAGAACTTGATGAAAAACTACAACCTATTCAAGGAACAGAGGATATTGGCAGGTGCAAATAGCCCAGGTATGAGAATAAACAGAAAGCCACTTGAACTAGTAAACACAGATTGGCACAACTATGAGGATGCCCCTGACATTCTGCATGCCATCAAAAGTCCCATCTTACCAAACAAACTATATAAAGTTCTATGATGGATTTGAATAGGAACTTGACACTTAAAAAAAAAAAAGTTCGTGGAACGAGGAAAGCTAGCTATAGAATGAGAATGTGTGCCATTGTCAATATTTAACCTGCCTGAACATAAATGATGCTAGGTGGGTGTCATTTATGAATTTACTTTCTAGCAATTTATACTTTCCTTAGCTAGTTAAGTTTCAGAATGTGTTAGCAGTTCAGTTTAGGAACAGATTATGAAATCAGATCTATGTAATTAGGATCTAGTTTTAAAATGTTAGTCTTCAATAAAACATACTACATGTCTTACAACCACTCAGCTGTAACTTAATGGCTGGCATTAGAAGAAAATGAATTTGCTTTACACTACCTTGTTATCCTGACCCTGTTAAGGGTTATTGGTAGCTCAGATATTCTAACATAGAATGAGCTTGCAACTGCCTGAGTCAAACTCTAAATTATGAGAAGCTTCTACCAGTTTGAATAAGGGCAGCAATTTTCAAAATCCCACGGGGGGGAGGGGGAAGGAGAAATCCACTTATTATAGTCAAAAAGACCTTGCATAACTTAAAGCTGGATTCTGGAATTTAGGCACCTAAATACATTTTGTGAATCAAGCCGATTTGAGTCAGACACCACACCCCCATTGCTCCTGTGGACAACTACACTTTCTCTGCAGTAAAAACGCCCTAGCTGTCTGTTTTTGCCTCTGGGCGCGTGCTGTGCAGCACTGCAACTAGCTGCCGGAGCCCTACTGTGATGCACAAATCAGGAGAAGATGGGCATTCTTCCACCAAAGTCACCTGTGGCAGGTCTGATATGCTAAACGTGGTCAGGTCTCTTATTTATAGAGACCTACTGAAGTGAACTTACAGAAAACAGCTGGAAGGGGAAGGAGAAGGAGGAGGATGACCTCCCTCAAACTCAGCCATGTTATCTGAGTATTCACCTGGGCTGTGGGAGACCCTGGTTCAGTGCCTACACCTCTACCATTCCAAGTGCAGTAGTCCTCTACAAAACTGGTTCTCGCAGTCATGTGATGCTTCTACTTAATCACCAAAACCAACATTGTTTCAAAATGTCTGTCTATTAGTCTGTCTTGCACTATTACTGTTGTCAGGTTCTCCATTCCTCACATAACTGTGGGGAAGGGTCTGCAAGAGGCAGCTTGTGTTTTTCCAGGCTCCTATCCTCACATTTATAATCATTCAGGCTCACTTATTTATGCTATAACTAGACTATTCATAATTTACTATCTTCTGCATCATCTTTTCCTTTTTTTACATTAACAAGCTTTATGTAACAGAGGTGGAGGTGCTACCTTCTCCTAGTTTACAAATTGCCTGACTTTTTTTTTTTAAGTAGTGTGAGGTAACTTCAATGTTACATCAATCACAGGAAAATCCATCTTTATTTTTTTTTTCTCTTACATGCTATAGCTCTAACTTATCCCTCAGTTCTTCACCTTTTCAGTCCCAATATTTTCTTTCAGGACACTGTTTAAGTGCTGCTACCATCACTAGGCTTCTGCACTGTAGGAGGCTCCAGAATCCATCCATGTTTAGACAGGTTGCTTACTTGGATTTTCTTGCTTCTTATGGTTTGAGAAGCCTGTAAAGACAGCACAGAGAAGTGTTAGCAGAGAAGCTGGGACTTAAAAAAGCTTTATTATGGAAGCATAGCTGAGCAAAATGAAAGTAACATCTTGATTTGTTGCATTAAAACTAAACTGTTATCTATTTATATCATACTATTAAGTGTGAATTCTGGACCCTTGTTCTCACTAGGGCTAGAAGCTATGCTAGGACTTAAAGATGTAGTCTATACTAATTGATGAAAATGTGTATAGGTACATATGACTTACCTATATCTAGATTGGGGGGGGAAGAGACATCTTTTCAGAAGACACTGGTTTCAAGTCTTCAGTGCTTTTCTGAAATAGGACCTGAAGTTTCATACCACAGACATGTAGATAAACTGCTCGGTACATTCATATTGACTAGTTCGGAGTCCACTACACGTTGTCAGTATATGACTTTTTAACATAGAGCAGGCTTCTGGCTTAGGTAGCTGTTTCTCCTAGACCTCACTGCAAAATAGTTATCAGAATTTCTATAATTGAGTGCTATACGTGGTGACTAAACAGCTTTGACTATCTAGCAGCCTGTACCTTCATTTTGACTCCTAATGTATCACTAGTTGTAACCCACTTGGTCATCTATAAAATAAAAGTAGTTGTCTCCTCCTGCAAGCTCTCTGAGAAGAGATGACTGATATTTTACTAAATAAAAACTTTCTACCTTGGGTCTTCTGAAAGTAAAATGAGCAGCTCAAGTCACTGTTAGCAGTGTCATGTTAAACAGGACTTTGGTCTTCACTACACCTGTCCCCTAAAATAAACAAGGTGAGGGGAGGGCATTAGTTGGAAATTCTAAATAAGGGTGAGTTATACATGAACAGCATTCATGACTACTGCTTCAGCAAAAGCTGCTTGCTTTTTGAGGTTACTATACTTAATACTCATGTTAGCTTAGATCTAGATTAGGTTCCCTTCTGCAGTGAGGTGACTGTCATGGATGTGAATGAATAAACCTATAGTGAGGAACACTTACTCTTTCAATAAAACTCAAAAGCCCTTCACTGTTTCTGTCTTTAAGATGACGTGATACTTCCCTCTTCAAGAAAGAAGAAAGTTCACTTTGGTGCAAGTAAAGAGAATGCTGTATCTAATGAGAACTTGGAGAATTATCCTCTCTCAAAAGAAAAATGCTCTGAGCTGAAGAAACGTCTTTATGCTGCTAACCTGCGGGCTCAAGCACTGAGTGAGCTAGAAAAAAATTATCAACTGAAAAGCAGGCAAATTCTGGGCATGCGCTGAAACTACAATTTTTAACATTTTAGTGTCATTTAAAATATATAGGTACAACTACTGTGCTCCTGTCTTGATCTTATTTTTTACCATCTGGATCCTGTTTTGTTTTAGTGGAGATGCTACCATATTAATTTAATGTTTTACATACAAGTAGCTATGTATATTTCCCTTTTCTATTAATTTTCCATTATTGACTGTTCATAAGATGTGAATACTTGAAAGGACACTTCAGTGGAACAGAAAGATAGTTTTGATAAATAGTCAAACATGAAAATGCTCTGATTCAGAGAGGGCCTATCTTTTTTTTCCCCTCAAACCCACATGCTAAGTTGAGAGAATGAAGGATATCTATAAAAATTAATTTAAAGGTTTTCTCTATTCTGAAAAACTACATAAGTGATGTATGTATCTTTTTTTAAAAAGTGTCTTGACAAGAGACAAATAGATGTATTTTTCTTTCAGTCAAAAAGTCCTATAAAAATTTTTTAAAAAAATAGTGTAATTTTATCTCTTGTACAATTATTTTACACACTTTCCTTTTTAGACTAAAAACTTGTATCTGTTCGTTGCACCTCATATTTTAAAAGTAGTGTTTTCTGTAATAATGTAAACATAGAACTGGTTGTAGCTATTCTTGTTTCATCTGCCCGCAAGAGCAAAGGTGTGAAAAGTTTTCTATTCCATCTCCTTTCTCCAATTAACTGACCTACCCATAACTGAAGGTGGACATGTATGAAAATAAGTCTATTTTCCAGCATCCGTTTACAGATTCCTAATAATGGAGCTGGGTGTTTATCTCTTGTGTGTAGCTGAATCATCCCAATCTGTTTTGGTGGGCAAGAAGGGGGAGGAGGTAGACATCCACATATTTATCAAAGATCCAAAATTCTAAACTACAAATATAAAGCTATGCAGGTGTAGCATCTATTTATAGCTTAACAGTGGTGACATGTAAGAAAAGGCCTAATAGTTTCATAGGTGGAATTCAATCATCATATTTAACTAAGTTTTTTGAATTAATATTAGAGCAGTTTTTTTTGTAGATCCTCAGCCTGAAGGAGGTTAGGCCCAAAATCTGACCTCCATGAACAGTGTTTCTTCTTCGAGTGCTTGCTCATATCCATTCCATTATAGGTGTGTGCACGCCTCCATGCATGGTTACTGGAACTTTTTTCCCCTTAGCAGACCCCATAATGCTGGCTTTGGCACCCCTTGGAGCCCTGCGCACATGCCGTGGTATATGAGGTGTTGTTGGCCCTATGCCCCTTCAGTTCCTTCTTTCTGCCTGTGATTGCTGGAGCTGTTCCTGCTTGCATTGCAAGTGATTAATTCCCCTTGTTCTCAGCTTTAATAGTTTGTTGTTGTGTGAGGTAGAGAGGACTTTAAGTACTGTTAATAGTGGTAGTTAGCACATAGCTAAAGTTAGCTCCAACTTTGCTGGGAGCAAGGCATGCCCTGGTCACCAGGGCTTCAAACCATACGCTGCCTGTGGGAAAGCTTTCCCATTGAGTGACCCCCCATGATAGCTGCTTGAAGTGTCTGTGCAAGATTTGCAAGGCTTTCAGGTCCTGGACTCAAAAAGACAGAGATATCTGCCTGAAAGCCTTACTTATGGAGGCAGCATTTAGACTAGCCTCTGAACTAGCAAGCTCCACCTCAGTGCCGATGATGGCATTGGTACAGAGTGCACCGCTGGCACCAGGCCCTCCTCAGCACCGGACCACACCTCCGGTACCAAAGCAGCAGTGGAAATGGTGCTTGGAATGTGGTCACTCCCCCTTACTGTCTAAGCAGGTGGGGTTGAGCACTGGAGCCAGACTGCGGAGACCCGCTTGTTGGAGCCACTGTCTCCAGCCAGGGAGCCACTCCTGGGAGTAGGGGGGCTCCTCTGCACCCACCAGCACCATCAACACCGGAGACCTTTCAGGTGGCAAGAGCCTTGCCAGCCTTGCCCATGCCACTCCTGTCCTGACCTCCACACAGAGAGAAGGGGCGGGTGTTGCAGGGGAAGACCATGCTGGGACCCCCCTGAGTGGCTCAGGAGATGCCTGGTGTGGGAAGGAAGATCTTCATCAGGCCGGTTGCCTAGGGTGGAGCAGTCGGCACAGCGCTGCTCCCCTAGAAGTCACTCCAGGTTGCGGTTGCTGGAGTGCCTCACATCAATGCACGGAACAAAGTCGCCCTCCTGACGCTGGTCACTATCTCCAGCACCGGGAGAAGTTCATCCCAGGAGGTGGCACTGGTGGGGGTTGCCTGTGGGGCACCGCTCCCCAGACAGAACTCGGCAAAGTTCCCACTCTCTGGCTTCTAAGAGTTCACCAGCACTGAGGCGTCATCGAATCCACTCGCCGGAGATCAACACAGCACCGAAGAGTTCACCTGCACCAAGGTGGCGCTGAACCTTGTGGCTGGAAACCAACTCGCCACCAAGAGGCAAGTGCTGCCACAAGTCCTCTGTACCTAGACAGTGCTCTGGACGTTCCAGTTCATAGGAGCATGATTCCACACACTAGCACAAGTCGTGGTGCCCACGCCGGATTTCATCGTCATCATCATCGTCGATGGGGAGAGGATGCTCTCTGGAGTGGCGGAGCACCTGTGAATCGGGACCTGGCTCGCCCCCCACCCCCAGCTCAGTACCATACAGGGGGCGCCTCTGAGACAGTCCCACCATGTTCTGATAGTGCCTCGGTGGGGCAGTCGCCAGAGAGGACACTGTCAGCAGAAGGTGCCAGAGCCCCCAGAGCAAATAGCCCCCGAATGGCCTTAAGGTCAGTGACCTCCCCACTGGCTGTATTGGGGACCTTGGGGGTTTCCAGTGGGGCTGGGACCACAGCCCATCAAGTCCTTGGGTGTGCAGTCAATGCCACCGGTGCTGGAGAAGGGCCATCATTCACCTTTGGAGGACGATTTGAACCCACAGGAAGGGACTTGTCGGCAGAAAGGGGTGCCACCTCCCACTGCCCCCCTCCAGTTGTTCTCCCTGGATGAAGCCATCTCCCAGGGTCACTCAGCACCCCTGGATGATTTTAGGGCACACCAGGAGCTGCTCAGAAGGGTGGCCCCCAACTTGGGGCGGTAGGTGGAAGAGCTAAAAGAGTCATCGGACAGTTTATTTATTTAACATCCTGGTAGCAGTCGCCCCAGCTAGGATACCTCTCCCTGTGCAGGAAGGTGTTCTGAAAATAATGACGGTCTTGTGACCGACCCCTTCATCGGTGGCCCCAACATCTAAAGGAGCTGAGAAAAAATACTATGTCCCGGCCATGGGGTTTGAGTACCTGTTTATCGATCCTTTCCCTGAGACCCTGTACCTGTACCTGTACCTGTACCCTGTACCTGTACCTGTTTATTGATCCTTTCCCTGGGATAGATAGGGGCAGCCTGGTTCTACACCACAAAATAAGGACAATAAAAAGCTAGACCTGTTTGGGAGAAAGGTTTATTCAACAGCAAGTCTACAGTTTAGGATTGCCAATCAGCAGGCTCTCCTGGGCAGGTACAATTTTACCTTCTGGACTCGCTACAGCACTTTGTGGACACTCTGCCCTAGGGCCAGGTGCTGGACTTTAACTCTATTGTGGAAGAGGATACCATGGTGGCTAGAGCAGTGCTCCAGGCGTCCTCAGTTGCAGCTGATTCAGTGGGCAGAGCCATAGCCTCCACCATATGCATGTGCAGGTGCTCCTGGCTTCAATCCTCGGGGTTGTCTCAGGAGGTCCAACAGTCCATCCAGGATTTCCCCTTTGATGGGTCAGCCTTGTTCTCAGACCTGAAGGATGCGAAGTTACATAGTCTGAAGGACTCAAAGGTCTTGCTCCATCCTCAGGCATGTCCTCAGGGCCAGCAGCAGCAGAGGTATCAGCCATGGCCTTTAATGCCCTATAGAAAGAGGGACAGAAATAGGGGGTTTAGAAGATGCTATCCACCCCCAGGTTCCTCCTCAGCCCCATAGCAAGGATCCTTTAGGTGGTCAGGCAACCAAAGGAGGCCATTTTGATGGTGCACCTGAGGGCAGTGTCCTAGGCTGTTTCCTCGATCCCTCCTGCCCCTTTTTAAACCGTCTAGCCCCCTTCTGGTCCAAATGGGACAAAATTACCTAGGACGCTAGGTACTTGGCATAGTCTCAGTGGACTATGACCTTCAGTTTATGTCTACTCCTTCCAACAACCCTCCCGTCCCTCTTCAGGGACCCCTCTTATGATCAACTCCTCATACAAAAGGTAGTGACCCTCCTCAGCCTGGTGGCAGTGGAAAAGGTCCCACTGGACATGATGGGAAGAGGCTTTCACTTGAGGTACTTCCTCATTTCCAAAAGCAAAAGGGGGTCTAAGGCCCATATTAGACCTATGTCATCTCAACAAATATCTCAAGAGAGTCAAGTCCCTGGATCCAGGAAACTGGTATGCCGCCCTCAACTTCAAGGATGCATACTTTCACGTTTCTATTCTCCCCACCCACAGATGCTTCCTTCACTTCACGGTGGGCAGCTCCCACTATCAGTTTACAGCTTTGCCCTTTGGCCTGTCCTTGGCCCCAAGGGTGTTTACAAAATGCATGGTGGTGGTGGCAGTGCATCTGAGGTGCAAGGGGGTCCAAATTTTCCCCTACCTGGACGATTGGCTAATCAAAGGCAGGTCCAGGTCCTGGATCCAGGACAGTGTGAACCTGACATGCGCTGCCTGCTCCCGGCTGGGCCTGCTGATAAACAAGTAAAAGTCCACGTTAACTTCCATACAGTGGATAGAATTCATTGGTGTGATCCTGGACACTTCCCAAGCCAGAGCCTACCTACCCCAGCCACGCTTTGAGGCGATGTCCTCCAGTATTGCACACCTGCATCGATGCCCTATGACAGCCAGACACCGTCTGCAGCTGTTAGGCCACATGGTGGCCTGCACCTACGTGGTGAGGCTGGCTCTCCTGAAACTCAGGCTGTTTCAGTCGTGGCTGACGTCGATTTACATTCCAAGCAGGCATCCTGTGGATCAGGTGGTCATAGTCTCCCACTAGGGCCTAGCCTCCCTAGACTGGGGGCAGACCCTCCCCAGGGCAGTATGAAGGGATGTACCATTCGAAGAGCTAGTCCCCTTGGTCGCCCTGATATCGGATGCCACGGGCCTAGGGGCCCATATCCACACCAACCTAGGCACACAAGGGGTCTGGTTGAGGGAAGAGAGATGCTTACACATCAGTGTGAAAGAACTGCAGGCTATTCTCCTAGCATGCAGAGTGTTCCTCCACTTCATTGCGGGCAAGGTGGTACCAGTGATGACAGACAATACAGCATCCATGTACTACATCAACAGGCAGTGGGGAGCCCATTCTTCAGTTCTCTGCAGGGAAGCTATTCGTCTGTGGAACTTTGCGGTGAGGCACGATTTTCACATGATAGCCTCTCACCTCCTGGAAGTGAGGACCGAAGAGGTGGACCACCTCAGCAGGCCATTGTTACCCCACTACGATTGGTCGCTACATCCAGAGGAGGTGTCTATGATCTTGTGGAGGTGGGGCTCTCCCCAGGTGAACCTGTTCGCATCAGCTTGGAACAAGAAATGCCCACAGTTCAGCTCTCTCTGTGGT
>ML675614.1:35507827-35656594 GCA_007922155.1 Mesoclemmys tuberculata | reverse complement strand
TGGAGAGGCTGGGGTCAATCTCTGACACCTTCCTCCTCCAGTGGTTGGGGAATTTCATGTACACGTTCCCACCCATTCCTCTCCTTCACAGAGTCCTGCTGAAAATCAAGAGGAGGGGAGGCGAACATTATCTTTATCGCACCGTCCTGGCTGCGCCAACGCTGGTTCAGCATGTGGCTGGACTTATTGATTGCCCCTCCTCTGGAACTTCAGAGATGGCATGATCTCCTGTCTCAGGATCATGGTCACCTGCTGCACCCAGACCAGGACACCCTACACCTCACAGTATGGAGGCTTTGTGGCTGAGTGCAGATGAGTGAGCCTGTTTGGCACAAGTCCAGCAAGTTTTGCTGGGTAGCAGGAAGTCTTCCATGGAGGTCATGTATAGGGCTAAAGAAAAGTGGTTTACCTGCAGGGCAGAGTCCCAGGGTATCCTGCCTAGTCTCTCGCCAATATAGAATACTTGCAACAGCTAAAGCTGTAGGGACTAGCCCAGACCTTGGAGCCCCCCTATACTGTATTCTATAAAGATAAAGTTCAGTTGAGGCCGCACCCAGCCTTCCTGCCCAAGGTGGTTCCCCAATTTCATTATAACCAAGATATTTTTCTTCCCATGTTTTTCCTTAAAATATGTGGTTCAGAGGAGGAGAGAAGGTGGCACTCGCTAGATGTAAGACGAGCCCTGGCATTCTACATTGGGCGCATGAGACCGTTCCGGAAATCGACACAGCTCTTTGTTGCGGTGGCCGCCCGGATGAAAGGCTCACCTGTCTCCTCCCAGCGCATCTTCTTGCGGATAACTTCCTGCATCAAATTCTGGAATGAGCAGCTGAAGGTGCTGCTTCCAAGAACCATCACAGCGAACTCAACCAGAGCACAAGCCTTGTCTATTGCCTTCCTAGCGAGAGTGCTCGTGCAGGACATCTGCAGAGCCACCACGTGGACGTCAGTACATACTTTCACAACCCACTACGCCATTGTCCAGCAGGCGCAGGAAGATGTGGGCTTCAGCAGACTGGTGCTGCAGGCAGCTCATCTGTAACTCTGGCCCACCTCCGAGGTATTGCTTGTGAGCCACCTATAATGGACTGGACATTAGCAAGCACTCGAAGAAGAAAAGAAGGTTCTTACTTCGAGTGATTGCTCATATGCATTCCACTTAGGTGTGTGCGCGCCCTCGTGCACGGCTCTCGGAGAACTTTTATCTAGCAGCCCCTGCAGGGGCCGGTCTCAGCGCCCCCTGGAGTGCCGCCCTCATGCGGCGGTACATATAGCGCTGCCGGCCCCTCCCCTCCTCAGTTCCTTCTTTCTGCCCGTGACGGCCGGTTGAGAACAACCCCTGCTCTTCGCAGGTTTTCTTCTTGCCTGTAAAAGTGAGTAGTTAGTTTAGTAGTTCATCCTGAACTAAGTTACTTTTTAGTTAGTTAAGGTCTTAGTTAGTTAGGGGAGCCTTCGGGCTCGGGGCGACCCGGCCATGCCTGGCTCGCCCGGCTTCAAGCCATGTGCTAGCTGTGGAAAGGTTTTCTCCGCTAGCGACCCCCATGACCGTTGTCTAAGGTGCTTGGGGGAACAGCACCGTAGGGATTGGTGCAGTATATGCAAGTCCTTTAAGCCTCGGACTCAGAAGGAGAGGGAGGTGAGGCTTAGGGCTTTTCTTATGGAGTCTGTGCTGAGTCCGGCGTCCAAGCCGTCGCAGACTACCCCGGCACCGAGCGTGTCCTCGGTGCGGAGTGCACTGCCGGCACCGGGGGTCCCGGTGCTGAGGAAAAAGAAGCGCCACCCGTGCTTGCAGCGCTCCCCCGCACCGCAGGAGAGGTCGGGGTCGAGCTCGGAGGCGCTGTTGCTCTCCGACGTGCCGCCAGCCCCTGCTCCGGCACCAGCACCAACCAGGGAGGTTCCCCCGACTCCTGGGAGTGGGGGACCCCCTGTTCAGGACCCTTCAACACTGGAGGCGTTCAAGGCGGCACGAGCCTTGTTGGCCTTGCCCACGCCTCCAGCACTCTCTCGTCTGAGGGAGTCAGGGCCTGTGTCCCGGGGCAAACCCGCGCTGGGTGTCCCCGAAGGGTGGGCGGCCCTGGCACCGGAGGATCGGCCGCCCACCACCCAATGCCGGAGGGTCGAGCTTGGAGGCTCCTCTCCCTCTTCGTCTTCCGACGAGGCGTTGCGGCACCGTTCCGGATCACGGCGCCGCTCCAGGTCACGGCGCCGCTCATCGACGTCCAGCTCCAGCCTGGCACCGAGACAGCGTTCTCGGCACCACTCCTCAGCTCTGCGGAAGAGACAACGCAAGTCGTCCTTGTCCCGGTACCGGTCTTCGTTGTTGTCAGCGTCGCCCCGTCGGCACCGCAGACGCTGCCACTCCTCTGGGTCGTCACGTTGCGAGTCCCGGAGCGTCTCTTCACGGCGTCATCGACGGCATCGTTCTCCTGGCTCGGGATCCCGGACCCGACGCCAGGAGCAGGTACTGTTGCCGGCACCGCAGCCAGTACCGCTACCGGTACCGACAGCAACTTCCACGGCGGCACCGACGTTGCCCTTGGCACCGGTGCCGCCTCTGAGCTGGTCCCAGGGCCCCTGGCAGTGGCCACTGTGGGGTCCGTGGGTGGCTCAGATGGGGCAGGGAACTATGTCGGCCCCTGCCTCGGTCACCCAGCTACCTCCCAAACAGGCACCTTCGGTGCAGGAGGGTGACCACTCCTCCGAGGAGGAGGAGGAGGAGGACCCTGGGGAGGGCCCCTCTACTGGACCCCGCCACCCGTCCTGCTCATCGTCGCCGGACAAGGCGGCTGTCAGGGACCAGGGGACCCCTCTCATTGACTTCAGGGCTCACCAAGAGCTTCTGAAGCGGGTGGCCTTGAACCTTGGCCTAGAGATCAAGGTTCTGGAAGAAGAGGTAGACCCCCTCTTCGGGCGTGTGGGGACTCAAGGACCGTCAAGGGTAGCCCTCCCCGTCCACGAAAGGGTCTTGCGCCTGGCTAAGGCCCTCTGGCAGACCCCTTCCTTGGTTGGCCCCACGTCTAAGGGCACCGAGAGGAAGTATTACGTGCCAGCCGAGGGGCACGAATACTTATACGCGCACCCTGCCGCAGGTACTCTGGTGGTGGATGCTGCCAATCAAAAGGACAGGCAGGGTGCTCAGAGCACCTCCCCTAAAAACAAGGAGGGTAGGAGATTAGACCTTTTTGGCAGGAAGGTCTACTCCACTGGGGCGCTCCAATTCAGGGTGGCCAATCATCAGGCCCTCCTGGGCAGGTATAACCTGAACTTGTGGGACTCTATGAGGAGGTTTGCAGAGTCCCTGCCCCATGACCAGGCTGCGGACTTCGCCATGGTCCTGGAGGAAGGTTTGACTGTGGCCAGTGCAGTCCTCCAGACTGCGTCAGACGCTGCGGACACGGCCAGTAGGGCAATGGCCTCTGCCGTTGCAATGCGGCGGGCAGCGTGGCTGCAATCCACGAACCTGTCACAGGAGGTGCAGCACTCCATCCAAGATCTGCCATTTGATGGAGCCGCCCTCTTTTCGGAGAGGACGGATGAGAAGCTGCACGCCTTGAAAGACTCAAGGGCAACGCTGCGCTCCTTGGGTCTGTACACACCCCAGGCGGCGAGGTTGCAAGCCCGCCAGCAGCCGCAGCAGCCACCACAGCGGCAGCGGCAGCTACCTAGGCCATCCCCCCCTGCGAGGGGCAGGGACAGGAACAGGGGCTCTGGACGGCGCGACCGCACAGCGTCGTCCAATTCCTCCCTTAAAGGACCCTCTCAGGGCTTCAAGGGCAAGAGACACTTTTGATGGTGCGCCCGAGGGTGGCACCGTCTCATGTTCCCTGGGTTGCTCCCTGCCTTTCCGAGACAGGCTAAGACCTTACCTCAGCCTGTGGCGGGTGATAACATTGGACCGCTGGGTCCTCAAGACTGTGCGCTGGGGCTATGCCCTTCAGCTTCTGGCCTTCCCTCCCCCCACCCCCACCCCCCCCGTCCCTCTTCAGGGACCCCCCTCATGAGCAATTACTCCTTCAGGAGGTCCAATCCCTCCTACTCAAAGGAGCCATAGAAGCGGTTCTGCCGCTCGAGGTGGGGAAGGGGTTCTACTCGAGGTACTTCCTCATCCCCAAGGCCAAGGGAGGCCTCAGGCCTATACTGGACCTGCGCAGGCTCAACAGGTTCATAAGAAAGCTGAAGTTCCGCATGGTGTCCCTAGCATCCATCATTCCTGTACTGAACCCAGGGGACTGGTTTGCCGCCCTCGATTTGAAGGATGCGTACTTCCACGTTTCCATCCTTCCCGCCCACAGGCGGTTCCTGAGGTTTATGGTAGCTGGTGCCCACTACCAATTTATGGCCTTGCCCTTTGGCCTGTCTTCCTCCCCCAGAGTGTTCACCAAGTTCATGGCAGTGGTGGCGGCCTTCCTGAGGCGCAGGGGGGTCCAGATATTTCCCTATCTGGACGATTGGTTAATAAGAGGCAAGACCAAGTCGCAGGTG
This sequence comes from Mesoclemmys tuberculata, assembly GCA_007922155.1. Taxonomy (NCBI): domain Eukaryota; kingdom Metazoa; phylum Chordata; order Testudines; family Chelidae; genus Mesoclemmys; species Mesoclemmys tuberculata. Next base: position 35,652,112 of record ML675614.1, on the reverse strand, counting down.
CGCGAGGCGGTCTCCTTCGTCCAGACCACTTGTCATGCTCTGGGGCTGCTCATAAACGAGCAGAAATCGACGCTGTGTCCGGTACAGCGCATAGAGTTTACAGGGGCTTCCCTAGACTCGGTGCGGGCCAGAGCCTCCCTCTCACGTTCGAGGTTCGAAGCCATGGCAGCGATTATATCGCAGCTTCACAGGTGCCCCACAACAACAGCCAGGCAGTGCCTGCAGCTGTTAGGCCACATGGCCTCGTACACCTATGTGGTGAGGTTGGCCCGCCTCAGGCTCAGGCCCCTCCAAGGTTGGTTGGCCAAGGTATACGTGCCCAGCAGGCACTCTCTGAACAGGGTGGTTACGGTGCCCCCCGCGGTGCTGGGGTCGCTGAACTGGTAGCTGGACCCCGGGACAGTGTTGGAAGGGGTTCCCTTCAGAGCCCTCACCCCCTCGGTTACTCTGATCACGGACGCATCAGACTTGGGGTGGGGAGCTCACATCACCGGTGGTCTGACCACACAAGGGCGTTGGTCCCAGGGAGAGACTGCCCTCCATATCAATGTGAAGGAACTGAGGGCAGTCAGACTGGCTTGCAAGGTGTTTCGCCACTATTTATTGGGGAAAGTGGTTCAGGTGTTAACAGACAATACCGCTGCGATGTTTTATATCAACAAGCAGGGAGGAGCGCGCTCCTCAGCTCTGTGCCAGGACACGATTCGTCTTTGGGACTTGGCGGTGAGGTACGATTTCTGTTTAACCGCCTCTCACCTCCCGGGGGTCAGGAACGACGAGGCGGACCGCCTCATCAGGTCGTTTCTACCCCAACATGACTGGTCGCTGCATCCGGAGGTAGCGGCCTGGATTTTCCACGAGTGGGGTGTTTCCCGACTGGACCTGTTCGCATCATCCTGGGGTCGCGAGCCGGGTTTCCTTTCCGACGCGTTCCTTATCGATTGGACGGGGACCCTCATGTACGCGTTTCCCCCCCTTCCCGCTCTTGCCCAGGGTCCTCTTGAAAATCAAGAGGGACAGAGCGGATGTAATCCTGATCGCCCCAGCATGGCCGAGACAGTACTGGTATTGCCTGCTTCAGGACCTGTCGGTCGCTCCCCCGATCGAGCTCCCGAGGAGACCGGACCTGCTCTCCCAGGACCACGGTCGCCTGCTGCATCCCAACCTGGAATCCCTGCACCTGACGGCCTGGAGGCTCTCTGGTTGACGGAGGAGAGAACCTGCTCAGAGCAGGTCCAACGTGTGCTGTTGGGAAGCAGGAGGCCCTCCACGCAGATTGCCTACAGAGCCAAGTGGAGGAGATTCACCTGCTGGGCGGAGTCGCGGGGCGTAACCCCCGGTACGTCCTCCTTGCAGGCTGTCCTGGACTACCTGCTGCAGCTTAGGCTGCAAGGGTTAGCACTAGCTTCCCCCAGGGTGCACCTAGCGGCCATCTCAGTGTTCCACCAGCCGTTGGAGGGGCGGTCCCTGTTCTCCCACCCTATGTCAGTGAGGTTCCTCAGCGGGGGTCGAGAGGCTTTACCCGCAGGTCCATGACCCGGTGCTTCCCTGGGATCTGAACCTGGTCCTCGATAGACTGACGGGGCCCCACTTTGAGCCCTTGGCCACCTGCCCCTTGCTGGTCCTGTCCTGGAAGGTGGCCTTCCTCGTGACCATTACCTCGGCTAGGAGGGTCTCTGAGTTAAGAGCTTTGACCTCGGAGCCCCCCTATACCGTGTTCTTCTGGGATAAGGTACAGCTGAGGCCTCACCCAGCGTTCCTGCCTAAGGTAGTCTCCCGGTTCCATTGTAACCAAGATATTTTCCTCCCCGTGTTTTTCCCTAAACCGCACGGGTCCGAGGACGAGAGGAGACTACTCGATGTGAGGAGGGCGCTGGCATTCTACCTGGACAGGACGAGGTCGTTCCGAAAGACCACGCAGCTCTTCGTCGCGGTGGCAGAGAGGATGAGGGGGTTCCCTGGTGTCCACGCAATGCATCGCCAAGTGGATTACCGCCTGCATCCGACTGTGCTACGAGCGCGCGGGCGTCCAGCTTCCTGGACCGGTGACAGTGCACTCAACGAGGGCCCAGGCCACGTCGGCGGCCTTCCTGGAAAGGGTCCCCCTGGATGACATCTGCAGGGCTGCCACCTGGTCTTCCGTGCACACCTTTGCTGCGCACTATGCTGTCGTCTAGCAGTCCAGGGACGATGTGCGAGTGGGCAGGGCCATGCTGAGGGCAGCTCGCCGTTGACTCCTACCCGCCTCCAGGTAAGGCTCGTTAATCACCTAAGTGGAATGCATATGAGCAATCACTCGAAGTAAGAAAACATAGTTACTTACCAGTAACTGTTGTTCTTCGAGATGTGTTTCTCATATCCATTGCACACCCACCCTCCGTCCCCGCTGTCGGAGTCGGCAGAAAGAAGGGACTGAGGAGGGGAGTGGCCGGCAGCTCTATATGTACCGCCGCATGAGGGCAGCACTCCAGGGGTCGCTGAGACCGGCCCCTGCAGGGGCTGCTAGATAAAAGTTCTCCGAGAGCCGTGCACGAGGGCGCGCACACACCTAAGTGGAATGGATCTGAGCAACACATCTCGAAGAACAACAGTTACTGGTAAGTAACTATGTTTTACTTACCTTGTTCTTCAAGATATGTTGCTCACATCCATTCCACAGCCCAGCCCCCAGCCCCACTGCTGGAGTTGGCAGAAGGAAGGGACTGAGGGGGCGTAGGGCTGGCAGTGCCTCATATACCGCGGCATGTGTGCAGGGCTCCAGGTATCACTGGAGCCAGCCCTAAGGGATCTGCTAAGGGGAAAAAAATTCTGGGTAACTGTGCATGGAGGTGTGCACACCTAAAGTGGAATGGCCATGAGCAACACATCTCGAAGAACATCAGTTACTGGTAAGTAACCTTGTTTTTTCAGGCCTGTAAATCTAGGACCTCACATTTGTAATGTAGGTTCCCAAATTTACCTTGAACATGAAAAATTCCCTTTTCTCCCTATGTCTGTGTGTTCACATTTTTCAGTTACACGTCTTCTGCCCCTAACTAGGGCAAAAATTATGTCTGATCCGCAATGCAGATCTATTAACCTTCATGTGGATCTTCACTGAATATAGCAAAAATACAACACAAATATAGAATATGCAATAACATTCCACAGTCCTGAAAAGACCCAAAAGATGTGAACAAAAGGGGACAATTTTTCCAGATTCCTCCAGACATCACCAACGAAGACTTTGAGAACTAATTAACCAAAGAAAGAAATCTGGAAATTAAAAATAATAATTAAAAAAAAATAGAAATCTGAAGAATCTATCAAGAACTGTACTGTAAAGTGACAGCTATTATAAATGTGTGTTTTAACGGAGGCGAAAATAAGAACACAGATGGCAATCAGTTTTCTCTTGGAATACAGAGAGAGATTTGTTTTATCATTGCATTCAAAGATAAAATGTCATTGGTTTGTAGTCCAGACCAAATTTTTACCAATTTCTTTAATTCTGTGATGGCCTCAAGATGGCGCTGCTGTTCTTTGAGTGCTGTTAATTTCTGTCTGTCTTCATATTGGCGAATGAATACAAAATTCAAGAGTTGGTTAAGCTGTAGCTTTTCTCTTTTGTATATTCCTTTAGAAAAGCATAAACATATAAAACTAGCAAGTTGCAACAACATGTTTTCTAGGATACAGATCCCATAGATCCCATGTGAGTTTTGCTGTTGATTTCAATGGGTGCAACACTGGTTTCTGGTTAGTGGCCTGTGATTTGTTTTACAATGAAAGTCAACTTGGAACCTTAATTAACAATTGAATTCAGAAGGAAAGATGTTCAGAGTAAATGCCTTATGCCTGGCTTAGCTCCAGTGCTCCTCAGGGATATGAAAAATCCACACAGTCCAAGCACTGTAGCTTTGCTGACCTAACGCCTGGTGTAGATGCAGCTAGGTCAATAGAAGAATGCTCCCATAGACCTATGAGCTACCATTGCTTGGGAAGGTGGATTTCCCGCAGTTGCAGGAAAACTCCTTCCATTGCTGTAGTCTGCATTTTCTCTGTGGTGTTACAACAGCATAGCTACAGTGCCCTAGCTATGCTGCTATAGTGCCTAAAGCATAAACCAAAGGTTCTCAATCGAGGAGGGGGGGCACCTTTTTGGGGGGGGCATAGAATGTATTCAGAGGGTGCGTGAGAAGCTTTAGAAAAAAACCTTACTGCACACATTTTACCCATAGCAATGAATAAGGGTCTACTTAAATCACAAAGAAATCACACTTCATTGGTTGGTCGGGGCACAAAGCAATTTCATGGATGTGTTTATATAGTTGTATGAACTTCTGTGCTGCTGCTTGTGGCAGTGCTGGCTTCAGAGCTGGGTGCCCGGCCAGCAGCTGCCATTCTCCACTCTGCTTTCTGAGTTCTAGTTATCAGTCGCCAGAGAGTATCCAGTGGTATCTGAAGCTGCAATGTATATATAAATTCCTTTTGCATCTACCTACTTATGTGAAAAAGCCTTCTCTGCCCTAGTTTATATCAAAAGCAAACAGTCATCCCGTCTTCAGGTAGAAGGGAATCCCCGGATAGCTGCCACAAGCATCCAACCCAGGATGGAATTGCTCTGCTTCAAAAAACAGGCGCACCCATCACACTAATAACAACAGTATGATGCCAGTAAGCATTACCTCCCTTTAAATTTACATTTCTGTATACTTAATGGCTCTGTTTGAATCAATGCTTTACTGGTTTTAATAGTTAGTGAGCATGTTAATAGCATGTTGATTTTTTTTATCAATATATGTATTTGTGTGGCAGGAGGGTGTATGTGTAAATTACTACAGACACAAAGGGAATGATCAAATAAGTTAGAGAACCACTGAGTGAGGAGTCACTGGTCTACAGAGAGAGAATGACTAGTCCAGTTTTTAGGGCACCCACATGGAAGACACAGGGTCCAGTCCCTCTTCTCCAATGACTCTTTATTGATCCTCAGTGAACCAGCTTCAACAAGAGAGACTAAGGGAGCCCCGGATCAGAATATCCCCTAGCAAGTGGATACAGCAGCCTCCTGAAATCCTTTCTCCAACTCTGGCTGACAGGGGGTAATTGAATGTGGGTTTCCCACATTCTAGGTCAGAGCTGTAACCACTGGGATAAAAGTTATAAGATGGGCACCACCATCCAGATCTTGAATGTGACCCATCCAGGAGGCTGCCTCTAAGCACACAAGATAGGCAGGCAAATGCCTGTCTTCCCATGGTTTTTAGGTCACCCTGGGGCATAGGTGAGACAGCAGTGCACATCCCTAGAGGCAGAAACAGGTGCCTAGGGAATGTTAAACCTAAAAACTGAGGCACTGAGTAAGTTTAGGTGCTTACAGGGTTCCGTGGGAGTTTTGTAGAGTCTAGAGTTGCTAACATATTTCAAAATAAGGGACTTGGCACCCCTGCTCCACCCCATCTCCCGATATTATTATTATTACTATAATTATCATTATTAATAAGAAGCAGAACTCACTGGGGTAAGTCTTGCTGCTTTTTGCTGCACTCAACAACTCCTGCTCTTGTTGTACTGGGGTGAAAAAATAAGGGACGGTCCTTGTAATAAGGGACTGTTGGCAGCCCTAGTAAAGCCTAAAAAAGGGACTTGTGTCTAAATTCCAGTATAGTCACCTAAATCTGGGGTTTAGGCACCTAAATACTTTTGTGGTTCTGGATCTCAGTTCATCTGTGAAGTTTGACAAATCCTGACACACATACTTGTGTGCTAATGACAATTAAAAGTCTTGTTTGACCACTCTTACTCAATATTTAGATGCCATTAGGGAAAGATAATATGGGTTTTCTGGGATTCAGACAATAGTATAAACAAATCCATCAAGACAGTAGGTTGTGCAGATAATGATCTCCTGAGAGGTGAAACAAAGACCTCCTATCGCAATGACCTGGGTAATTAGCTAGGCCTCACACATAAGTACTTTGTTGTTAAAACTAGAAGTGGAACAAGGACATGTGGAGGTGTCTCTGAAGGGAAATGATGTTATCAAGGCAGGGTGCGGTTTAATGACAGACTAATATATATATAGGAGGGTTACATACTTGCCTCTGAAGAAGAGAAAAATGTTTTTTGCTTATAGGAACTGAAAGGTTAAAATATGTTGTCACCATCATTAGAAAGAGGTGTGATTGGAGACGGGACACTAATGCTGTCTGAGGCTCTGAGCATATCAACCACGCTCTGCGACAGGAGCAGTGCCTGATTCTAATCGTGCTTATGATAGTTTTACACCAGTTTTAATTCAATTGCTTTCAATGGTGTTACTCCTTTAAGTGGATTAGAATCATGACCAGAATCTCTGTTCTGTAACCAAGAATTTGTACAGCGATACTGAATTTCCCTAAGTAATGAATCAAAGCTCTTATTCCCTATTGCATCACATTGCATAATCCTATCTCGAAGCCATATCTAGGTATTTTGTGTAACCTTGTCTGTCTTAATTAAGTGTTTGGGGTCCCACACTTGCAACTGATATCTACAGGTGGACAACTGCATCTGCGCAAAGCCCCAGAAACTTCATGGAACTTGGGATAGGTACAGCAGTCCGACTGTATCTATCACTTACAGGAGCCAGGCTTGAAGGGTATGTCTACAGTGCATTGTAAACCTGCGCTGAGACTGAAGCCCAAGCTCTCCTGCTGTCCACACACAATTCTTTCTGGCTCAAGTCAGCAAGCTCTCAGGACCCAACTTTTAGGGCCCATCCAGAAGTGTATGTATCTGAGCCTGAGTCCCTCTAGGACTCATTTTGCAGCATGGATGTAGCTCAAGCCTATGTCCCTAGACTCCTGTCCAGAGAGTTCACTAGCACTATCCCACAATCCCCCCGGCCTATGTTTCTTGACCCTTGTATCCACAACCTCCCACTCAATTCCCAGAACCAGAAACAACCCCACTTGTCTGAATACAGCTGCTCAGCATTTCGCTCTTCCTTTCCATGCTGACGCTCACCTGCAAACATGTGACAGTCTCCAGTGTTAGCTCTGGCCATCAGTGGCACGGAGCCCTACCTCAAGCGTGCTGCCTTGCTGGCCAGAGGAACACGACTGGATTCTGGTTAATCTCTGGTGTGAGGCAAAGCAAGTCATTCAGCTTAAGACTGCAAGGAATGATCATGTCGACAAGAAATGGCAAAGAAGCTTGCTGCACTGGGGACCCACAAGATCACCTATCAGTGCAGAGGTTGAGTTAAGTGCCTGAAGACTGCCTACAAAACATCAGGTATAATAATGATATCTCTGGGAACTTGCCATCTATCTGCCACTCAGCAAGCACTGAGCCCACAGTGGAGCATGAAAATCTACTGAGCAGGGATGGTGCCCTCATAACCCCTGAGTCACAGGAACCACCAGAGGAGACCTAGCAGCCACCAGATGAAAGTGGAGAAGTGACCCTGGTCATGCAGTAGGCTCCTACATCACATCCTAGGTCCATAATCAGAGGGGCTGTCTGGGGACACCCTGAGGAAGTAGCCTGCACTGGAACTGGTGGGAAAAGCGGAGGAGGCATCAGTAGCGGTGGAGTCAGAGCTGAAGTTGAAGCCAGGTTTGCTTCTGCCTCCCTATATTTGGTCATTAATATGCAAATGGGAGGGATTTCTGGCTTATGCCCTAATGAAATTATTCTTACAAGTGGGGGGTTGTGACATGTATCCATTAATAATGGAGCACACACAAGTGCCATGGCATCCCCCCCACCCCCCGTCACACGGAATTCAAATGGATACTAGCAAAAGAAAACAAAAGTTAAACAAGCAGCTATGGTGGAATTTTTACTAGAAATACACCCATTGTTACAAAGATGGGTTGGGGTTGTATACCACACAGTACAAATCAAATACATTAGACTGTCCCAAAACACCTGTCCAGTTACTCCAAACTGTGACAGGTGTGTCTGTAGTCCATGGGTCCCATATAAAATGTATCAGGACTATGGGGTGCCTTGTAGTCCTTTTTTCAGAGGTATGATTCTCACATGTCCCTGTGGGGGTATGTAGTCCGTGGATGCTTTACTGTGAGTCCAAAGTGTCCAGGTGGGAGTTGTATATAGTTCATGGAACCCATATTCTAAGCACATGCTGTACTGGGAGCTGGATCATTGCATGAATGCAGAGTGCTTTCTAAGGCTGGGTCCACGCTGACGGCGGGAAATTCGCCGCCGTCACATCGATTGCTCTGGATCAACTGAGTGGTCTGTGTAGACACGCTCAGTCGATCCAGGAAGCAACGCAGGAAAACCACCTCGGAAAGTGGCATAGCGCTGCGGCAAAAGGAGTGCAGTGTGGACGCTGCGCAGAGGAGACGCCGTGAAGTCGATGGGAGATACGCAAGTGATTTCTGTCACTTGCATATCTCCCGTCGACAACCACCGAATCGCAAAGGTAAGTGTAGATCGGGCCAAAGAAGGTGTAATACGTCTCCAGGTTATGGCAGCATCTGCTGATTGTCCCATGAATTTTCACCCACTCCCAGCTGCTGAAGCTTGTGAACTTCTCATGGAATGGGTGCTCCAGATGGATGGTGACATTTCGGTCAAGGCATACTTATCATGGCCTCCGTTGTAGCTTATAAATCTCTTCCATTTGTAGCTGCACTGGTTAGTGACCAGAAGCCTAAAAAGCTCTTTGACAGCACAGAAGGAATCTCTGGAACATTTATGTCCTCCATAGGTTGGCCTTTGTAAAAGGACTGGGAAAAATGGTGTGGAATTTATACATAATTTAAATTGAGTTTATAAATTGAACCTTACCGTGATGTCTGATGCCTCAGTTTGCAGGAGCCTCTGAGAAACAGCTGAGACCTGATTCTTTTTTTTTTGTCAGAATAAAATAAAACCCAGTAATGAAAAATATCATCTCTTGACCTTGAGATTCCACAGCCCATTTGCTACAGGTGGACTGAAGGTTTTTTGAAATACTCAGACAATAATGTGTTCTTTAATTTGTCTTAGCAGCCCCTTCCCCCTCTCTAGAGTGACCACAGGCAGCCTGGAGCCTTGAGGCATGTACTCAGATGCAGTGGGCAAAGATGAAGTGGGTTTCCAATGAATTAATGGGGGAATATCCTTGAGAAGGCCAACCAGCAACTGCAAAGCAATCTGCAGACAGAAAAGGTTGTAAGCCAGGTGGACAGTGAGAGACTGGCTGCACAGCATGAGGATAGACTGAAGATAGAGTGCAGCAGAAAGAAATGTTTGAGAGGCTGCATGCACTCATAACAATGAGACTCCCGGCTTCAGCCCCACTCCCAGCTCCAGCTGCACCTCACACTCTCGCCCCATGTCCTGAGTCCCCTCCATGCTTCCATGTCCATCACTTCAAGCACCATTTGGACAATTCTGTAGTTGAGTGGTCCACATGCACAGGGATTGAACAAGAGTTGGAATGGCCAAATGTACCCCATTTGTTCCTCCAGCTCACTGCCACAGTGGCCCATGTGTGTGAACGGCATTAGATGGGCCAAAGAGACCAAAGAGACAGGAGATGCCTGGGATTAGTGAAACAGCTGGAGTGTTTGGCATGTGCTGTTCACTGTCTTCGCACTGGTTACCATTTGTTTTTTGCACTGAATTTGTTAATTGTGTAGTAAGTTTTGATAGCAGCTGGCCTAGTTATCAGGTTTTTAACACTGTCAGCTGTTATTAAATGCATGTTTACGAATCAAGTGTTTTGTTTGCACACAAGCATTATGAGCACTGTTTATAACATTTATGCAAAATGAACTACAGCACAGCAATTCATAAGCGGCGGTCTGAAGTATACCAAGAAATATATGTATGCCAACCTCCCATAAATAGCATTTCATTCCCTATTCACATTACATCATACATATATTCATACACACTACTTCTCCTCATCTATGGGGCCATGTAAATCCATTGTGTGAGCTCACAACAGATTCCTGATTTCTGTTATGCATGTAATGACAGATGCTCTTTCTGTCCATCTGTAATGGCCCAGCAAACCAACAATATATGAAATCCACCTGTGGTAAAATGGCTCGTCTTTGTCCTCATAGACATTGTGAAGAGCACAGCATGCCACAATAATGTGGACAACATTGATGAGATAGCATCCAAATAGTTCTACTTTGAGTGATTGCTCATATCCATTCTACTATAGGTGAGCACTCACCACCAAGCACTGGTTCCCGGAACTTTTTTCCTCTTAGCAGATCCTGTAGGGTCGGCTCAGGTGCCCCCTGGAGTACCACTGTCATGCCATGGCAAATAAGGCATTGCCGATCCTACGGCCCCCTCAGTTCCTTCTTTCTGCCTGTGATGGTCACTGGAACATCTCTTGCCTCACGCAAGTAGCTTTCCCCTTAATTTGGACTTGTTAGTTATTGATAGCTTTCACTTTGTTAGTTGTTCTCTAGTAAGTAGTATAGTAAGGGCAGAGGGCAGTAGGAAAGTTCTGGAAGGGTGGTGTGTAAGCCCTAGAATGATCCAAACTTTATTCCCTGCAGAGTAGCCAGAGTCATTAGAAGGCAATTAGGGGCAGCTGAGGCCAATTAAGACCCAGCCGGGTGCCTGATAAAAACCCTCTGCTCCTGAGAGACAGTGCACAAGCTGGAGGAGTAGGTGTGCTGTGCTACTGAGCAGAGGAGTGTGTGCAGAGGTGTGAAGAGGAGCAGAATGGAGTACAGTGGTGTGTGGAAGAGAGGTGGAGTCCTGAGGAAGGTGCTGGGCTTAAGAAGCCAGAAGAACAGAGGGGGGAAAATAGCTCAGGGGAAAAGACTGCAGTTGCAAGTACAGTGCCAGCAGCCCATAGCTGCTACTCATAGGGCCCCTGGCCTGGGACCCGGAGGTGCGGGTGGGCCCGGTTCCCTACCCCCCTCCCTGGGGAAACGGGGTAACTGGCGATGCCTTGACCCATTGCAAGAGTCAAAGCACGAGACCCATTAGGGGGAAGCCGGCCATTTGCCACAGTAGTTAGTAAAGATAGGAAGCCCTCTCAACAGGGCCCGGGCCATGCCTGGCTCACCAGGTTTCAAGCCCCGTACAACTTGTGGCATGGCTTTCCCAGTGAGTGACCCTCACAACCGCTGCCTAAAGTGCCTAGGGGAGCAGCACATGAGGGACAAGTGCAAAATTTGTAGAGCCTTCAAGCCTCGGACCCAGAGGGAGAGGGAGATCAGGCTGAAGGCTATACTCATGGAGGCGGCTCTCCGTCCGGCCTCTGAGCTGCCGCATTCTACTTCAGCACCAAGTGTCTCCTCGGTGCGGAGAGCTCTCTTGGCAACGCCGTCCCTCTCCGGTACTGAAGAGAAGACGACGCCAGCGCGCGGAGCGCAGAGCTGCACCGCAGCCGCAGTTGGGGTCGAGCCCGGAGGTGCTGCAGGATTCAGCAGAGCTGTGCTGAGAGCAGCTCACCGTTAACTCCTACCTGCCTCCAAGGTACAGCTTTGTAATCACCTATAGTGGAATGGATATGAGCAATCACTCAAAGTAGAAAACAGGGCTACTTACCAGTAACTGTTGTTCTTCGAGATGTGTTGCTCATATCCATTCCACACCCGCCTCCCCATCCCTGCTGTTGGAATTGGCAGAAAGAAGGGACTGAGGGGCCGTAGGGTCAGCGGTGCCCTATGTGCCGTGGCATGAGCGTGGAACTCCAGGGGGCACCTGGTCTGACCCTACAGGATCTGCTAAGGGGAAAAATGTTCCGGGAATCAGGGCATAGTGGCAAGTGCTCACCTATAGTGGAATGGATATGAGCAACACATCTTGAAGAACAACAGTTACTGGTAAGTAATCCTGTTTCTTAAAGGCAGTGCAAGTGGGCTTTCAGTCTGCCAAATGCACATTCCACCGTCATCCTACAACTACTGAATGTGTAGTGTGAATGTACTGAACGTGAACCTTCTTTTGCATGTTTTGTAAGCCATGGCAACAGGGAGTAAGTGGGGACAAAGACTCCATTTATAACAATGTAATTTGGTGGAATAATGTCACAACTTGTCCATGAAGGTAAAGTCCTGATCGCTGGAGAACTGTTGCACCCTGCATCCTGCTAGTGCACCCTACATTAGCATCCATACATCTGCCTTCATGGTTGAACAGAGCCTGAATACCAAAGGCGGCATATCCTTTGCAGTTTACATTCTCAAGTGCAAAGGGAAAAGTATGGGCACATGAGTCCCAGCAATGGCCCTGGCACAGTTCAGAAAGACCATTCTCTCGAAGCCAGCCATTATTTTAGGAACATTTTTAATCCCTCCTGGGGGTGCTAGAACAATTTTTATAGTGGGGATGATGATGATGGAAACCATGGAAGCCATGTATTTGGTGTTTGTTCTTACTACGTCAAACCATGGGGTACGGGAGCACTCCTAGTTCCAGCATCACCAGCATCATTGTGCCCACACCCTCTGAGTAAATCACAGTGCTGATTGCCTCACAATCCTCCATCACCTCAATCCCGCAGCTGATTTACCAACACCACATTGACTAGCCACAGACCTGTAGCACTCTGAGGTAGCCAGCTTCCAGATGGCTGTGGCAACCTGCTTGTGGACCGGCATGGTCTCCCTCATGCATATGTCCTGATGCTTGAGGGCTAGAGCAAGTTGATCACAAAGATCCAGGAATATCTGTGCCTTCATGCAAAAGGTCTGGAGCTATTGCTGGGCATCCCTGGTCCACATGACAATGTGTCCACCAGTCTGTGCTCATGCCCTTGCTCCAGAAGTATGGGTCTACATGGAGGAAATCTGTGGCTATGGCATGAGCCATACGCAGCATCAGCCAGGTGCCCTCTGCCATGTCTACAGAGCGATGCCTTTTGTAGGTAAAAAATGATGCTGAAATGTCCATCAAGCTCAGAATTACTCTGCCAGTTTCCCAGAATGGGAGTGAAAGCACGAGCTGGGCAGGGTCTTCCACCGGTGCTGGACCCATGTTGCTAGCTCCAGTTACTGAGAGTGTAAGAATCCAAAGGTGTGTTGGATGTGTTGAAAGGCTAAGACAACTTCTGGTCAAGTACCACAGGAATGGATGGCCAGATAAGCTTTCCCATACTGCACCACGAACCAAGGCCTAGCGGGACTACTTCTGGCAATGGCACTAGGAACACTGGGATACATTGGGACACGGCCCCCCAGAAGCAGAAAGTCTGACTCCGGCCAGTGTAGTGCAGTATGGGTGCATCAGCATGGTTGCAAGACTGGGCCCTGCAACTGTAAGCCCAGGTTTACAATGCAATGTAGACACTCCTGGAGAGGACAGGCTGACTATCCCTGACAGAGTGCTTTCCACCCCTCCCTCTACAGGCAGGCAGGTAGGCAAAGAGGCATGACACTTACGCACCCTATTTACTGATTGTAAATAAGGAACAAGGGGCTGAAGGCCTGATCCCTGCATCGTTGGAGTCAACGGGGATGTTGCAGGATGAAGCTCAGAAAGTCCAACTGCAGTGCCATGGCAATCTGAGCACACTGGGTAAAGGAGCATAACGTCTATCTGTATGGTCCCTCCTTCCTCTATGCCGCCTTTGGCTAACATGTAGCGACATGGGCTCAGTTTGACAAGACGCTGAGCACCTCCAACTCTCACAGATATCAAGGAGTTGAGGGGGCTCAGCAGCTTACAAGAGGAGCTCAGCAATTCATTGGACATAGATCTCTTGTTGTATAAATTAAGATAATGGTAATCTGTTCTTATGCTGCAGGGCAGGAGAGGATGATTGCCAATGCAGGGAGAGGAAGGAATATTTCCCCCTCCTACATATATGTGCTCTGCTTGTGCTTTTCAGTAGGCTTTCCCCTTTCCTCTGAAACTTTGGATATTGGCCATTGCTAGAGACAGGAAGCTGAACTAGATGGCCCAACTTTCTCATCAGGTATGGAAAATACTATGCTTCTTTGCAAATTATTTTTATTGCTGCACGCACAGCAGAATACAGTTTCTCAGAAAACCTCCCTGACAGCTGAATCAGCAACTGCCAAGGTACAAACTAGAGTGAGGATAGCTTTCAGGGATTCTAATAATTAACCCCATAAAAATGAGGATTAAAGAATCAGGGCTTGATTTTCAAAGTGGTTAGTCTTGCAGTTGCATACCTAATCTGTGTGTGCAGTTACCATAACCACAAGTGTAAATCAGATTGTTATCAGTAAATCAGCAGGATAGTCAGTGCAGTAATAATCTTTTTGCAAACCTAGCTCATAATGTGAGTTGTACTATGAAAGGTAAAAGATCAAATTAAACTACAAAACCTGACCAAGGAATTCAGCCTTAGATCTGTGCTATACAGGGAAGGGCGGTTTTATTTTCTATTCTAGTTCTGCAGAAGCTTGTTTTAACAAAACCTAAAACTTGGGCTACACAGTGACCCTCTAACCAATTCCTTTTCTGTGTGTCCACGAACTCTGGCAAGGTCAGACTTCAGCTTTAGAGGAAAATTCTAGAACTAACACACCCCCTGTTAAGAAGCACATATATGTTTCTGTTGCTGTGACAATATGTTTGCAGATGGTTTCTTATACTTGCACTGCCTCAGCCCCACACAAGACTCATCATCAGCAGAGGGGGCTGTGTGTAAACATCTAGGCCACAATCCCTGGCCTCTATGCTACATCCCAGAATAGTCCTCCACAATTTCTCCAGAAACAGCTTTCTTTAAAGGCTTACATCATAGTTCAGCGCAACTGAGTCTGTATTTCCCACTTGTGGTCCAACAAGGTCACCCACTCTAGGCTCCCAGCTCCTCAGCAATCACCTCTTTTGAGCAGAGACACACAGCTCTCTCCCTCCTGACTGGGGTTTCTCCAGGCTGCAGTTTCTTGCCTACACTGTGAGTTCCCCAGCAAGCCAGATTATTTTTTTCTGAGTCTATAAATAGTGTAATTGCCTGTAGGTATAAGTTATCTCACAGCCTTTTCCAAGTAAGCCTATATATTCTGAAACTGGAGGAATGTCAGAGGAAATATATTAAAAACAATAAAAGAACCAACACATATGATAAACTTACCAGAAATCACCCCGTCTCCATCAAGGGCTCTGGCAGGTGAGCAGTCCTTCACACTCCACCAAGGGGTTTTCCTGTGGTTACAAATTCATAACAGCTTTTAGTTCAGAACAAGCCCTCCCCCCCCCCCCCCCCCAAAAAAAAAAGATCTGTGAGTCACTCCTTTATACAGTTTGGTCCTTTGATCTTGGGATTCTGGGAATAGGAATAGGCAGCTGATCCCCCTCTCCTCAGGGTGTGGCTTCAAAGGACTGGCATAATGGGAGCGAGGGAGTGGATTTCCGTTCGTCTCCCCCTAGCTATTTTCCACGAAATCCACTTTACGCATTTTCATTCCTGTCTGCCACATTGCTCAATGTAGTCCTTTGATCATGTAGGTCCACAATAATACATAACCTTTGCAGTAAATGCATTACCTCCAAAGCTACTTGAACTTAATTCAATAAGAGCACCCAAAGATACTGCAGGAAATTGCCATACCTGTCATTGCTTGTGCCTCTGTGAAATGGGGATGGTACTTATCCACACTGGTAAACGGTTTTGAGATCAATGGATGAAAAAGCAATATGTGAGTGAGTGCTGCATATTCTAACTGGTATTATTCATCATGAATTATTATAACATTATTGATACTGAGCCACTGTTAGCTTTAGAGTTATTGATGGTATCTAGGCACCAAGTAGATATTAGTACTTACATGGACTAATATAATATAATTAAATAATTAATGTATTTCTTTAGAGCTCCCATCGTGAAACCACTGTATTTTTCATCTGCAAAAGATTGGGAGCAGCAACTGAAAAAAATCAGAGCTCTCTAACAGAAGTGGTGATAGTCTGACCTCTTGTGCACCAACTCCACCCAGCTCCTACACACCAAACCCAACCACTGAATGAGAGTGAAGTAGTACAGCCCACAGGATACTTACACTATTATGTGCCACAGGCAGATACTAGGTGGCACTGAGGTGCACCAGTGCTCAAGACTCCTACAATGTCAGGGAAACGATTAAGTGAACTCTACCCAAATAATCCTGGCAAGTGATCTACACCCACATGCTGCAGACAAAGGTGAAAAAACCCCACATTCACTGCCAGTCTGATCTGGAGGGAAAATTCCTTCCCAACCCCACCTCAGGTAGACCCTGAGCCTGCAAACAAGAAGCAACCAGCTAAGCACCTGAGAGAGAGAATGTTCAGCATCACCTCAAAGTCCTGCCCAAAGTCCCTTCTCCAGCCAGGGCCAACCCTAATGCTTCTGCGGCAGAAGATTAAAAAAAAACCAACCCTCCCAGAATAATTTGGTGGGGGAGGGGGAATCCCTTCCAGACAACTGCCAAAACCCTGAAGCACGAGCTTTAGGAACATAGGACACAAACTGGAAGTGATTCACAGGTCTGTTGAGCCTTGCCCCTACCATCACAAACAACCCCATTATACAATTAGTCTCATAAATAAGTCCAGCTTTCTCTTAAAACCAGTTAAGTTGTTTGCCCCCACAACTCCTGTTGGGAGGCTGTGTGCCTAGGACAGCTCACCGGAAAATGCCTAGGTCAGTCAGGGCAGGCTGCAAAAGGAGAGCAGATTCTCCCAAACTGGTGGCTAACGCTGCAGTTACATTCCCCAACCAGTTACAAACTATGCGTCTGATTCCCCACACTGGTTATCAAGAAGCTAAAACAAAAAAATTACACAGTCCCCTTTACTGCATTTCTATCTCTGGGCTCCTAGTCAACAACTAGGTTCAGTAAAGAGAGAAGTTAATTAAAACTCTATTCCCTTTACCAAAATGTTCTCCTGACCCCAAAGGGTCAGCCACATTGCCAGATCAGTATAAGTTTGGATCTTACCCAAAATACCATGCTGCCAGCCAATCCTTTAGTAACTAAAATGTAAGGCTTATTATAAAAGGAAAGATACAAATGAGGGGAGAAATGGTAAATGGACAAAGCAATGAGATACATACAAATGATTGTAAAGTCCATATATATCAGGTTCTCAGCAGAATTGTGGGGTTTGCAGGCTTATACAGTTGCTCTGATGTTCATCCAGTACTTGGATGGGTCTCGGTACTTTGTTTCACAGCCTCAGTTGTAGATGAGTTGAGTCAGAGGTAGGAAGCAGAAATGAAGACAACATGGGAATGGTACAGCTGCCTTTTATAGTCCCTGGTCTGCCATGCTGCTTGTTTCAAACACAAGCTCACAGCACATGGGCAGAGAAAGGCCATGCAGTCCCCCTGACCACAGGCATGTCTCTCTCTACATGTCCTAATGACTCATAGGTGCCATCCTGGCTATTCTCCCTGGGCCTGCTATAAAGGTAAAGGCTCTTGAGACGTCCTCAAGGCTGACACCAATCTGCTTGGAGGATGTAACCAAGTAGCACCTTATAGGTGTTTGGATACAGATACATCTATCCATAATTTACAGTACCAAGATCTTACAGGCGCATAAACAAAATCATCATATTTAGCAAATTACAACCTTTCGAATGGTACCTGCCATGGCTTATCACATCTGAATTATTGTAATTTTCCAATATTGATATTAAATAATATTATAAATGGTCACCTCTAATCCAGACAGCATCACAGGCTATTCAAGAACCTCACACCTCAAATGGTTAGAAACCTACTTCTAATTTTGAGCATGAATTTATTCATGGTCAATTTATATCCATTTGTCCTTTAGCTTAAATAACTCTTCACCCTCGCTGGTGTTCACCCCCCTAGTGTATTTATAGAGAGCAACTATATCCCCTTTCAGCATTCTTTTTTGCTAGAATAAACAAGCTAAGCTCTTCCAGTCTCCTCTCATAGCATAGGGCCTCCATTCCCCTGACCAATCTAGTAGCTCTTCTCTGCACTTGTTCCAGTTTAAATGTATTTTTTGTGAACATGGGTGACCAGAATTTGTACACATTATTCCAAATGAGGTCTTATGCATTTCTCGTACAATGGCATTAATACTTCTCTGTCTCTTCTGGAAATACCTTGCCTGAAACATTTTAGGAATGCATTTGCCTTTTTCATAGCTGTATTGCATTGGTAATTCATAGTTCTTCTAGTAATTGCTCATATGCATTCCACTTAGGTGTGTGCGCCCCCTCATGCACGGTCTCCGGAGAACTTTTTCCCTAGCAGCCCCCTGTAGGGGCCGGTCTTGGCGCCCTCTGGAGTGCTGCCCTCACGCGGCCGTATATAGGGTGCCGCTGGCCCCTCCCCTCCTCAGTTCCTTCTTTCCGCCCGTGACGGTCGTCAGGAACAACTCTTGCTCCTCGCAAGTATTTTCCCTTTACTGTAAGTAGTTAGTTAGCAGTTGTCACTGAACTCAGTTAGTTTTTCAGTTAGTATAGGATACTTAGTTAGAGTAGGAAGAGCCCTAGGGCTCTAGCGACCCGGCTACTCGTATGCTGGGCTTGCCAGGATTCAAACCCTGCGCTGGCTGTGGGAAGGTCTTTCCCGTCAGCGACCCCCACGATCGCTGTCTGAAGTGCTTGGGGGAGCAGCACCAAAAGGATCGGTGCCGCATTTGTAAGGCCTTTAAGCCATGGACCCAAAAAGAGAGGGAAATCCAGCTTAAGGCCATTTTGATGGAGTCCGCCCGGCGTCCGAGCCGACGCGGACCCCTTCAGCACCGAGTGTCTAGTTGGTGCAGAGCGCTCCGCCTGCATGCAGGCGCCTTGGCACCGGACATCTCTGGTGCCGAGAAGGAAGAAGTGCTGTCAGCGTGTGGAGTGCTCTCCCTCCCCCGCACCGCAGGAGCAGCCGGGGTCGAACCCGGAGGTGCTATGGCTCATGGATGTGCCGCCGGCACTGGTACCGGCACCGACGCCAGCACCATTTTACAGAAAACCTCCCCTGACTCTTGGGAGTGGGGGACCCCCTGTCCAGGACCCTTCCACGCCAGAGGCATTCGAAGCGGCTCAAGCCTTGCTGGCCTTGCCCACGCCTCCGGCCCTCTCTCGGCTGAGAGAGTCAGGGCCTGTGTCCCAGGGCAAACCCGCGATGGGTGTCCCCGAAGGGTGGGCGTGCCTGGCACTGGAGCAACGGCTGCCCACCACTCGACGCCAGAGAGTCGAGCTCGATAGCTCCTCTCCCTCCTCGTCGTTGGAAGAGTCGTCTTGGCACCGTTCTCGTTCGCTGGGATGGTGCTGCTCTGGGTCTTTGTCATGACGCTCCAGCTCCAGCCCGGCACCGAGATGCCTCTCTCAGCACCTCTCACCAGCACCGGGGAAGAGACGTCGCAAGTCTTCCGTCCCTCAGCACCAGTCCTCATCTTCGTCCGCGTTGCCCAAGCGCCGGCACCGCAGACGACGACGCTTCTTGGGATCGTCCGGCAGCAGGTCCTAGAGTGGCTCTTCCTGGTGGCACCACCAGCACTGTTCGCCTGGCTCAGGATCTTGGACCTGCCAACCGGAGGAGGTACAGGCACCGGCACCGAGCTGGCCCCAGCCCCCTTGGCAATGGCCATACTGGGGACTGTGGGCAGCCCAGATGGGGCAGGGAACTATGTTGACCCCTGCCTCTGTGACTCAAGTAGCTCCCCAGCAGGTACCTTTGGTGCAGGAGAGGGACCAGTCCTCGGAGGGGGAGTTGGACTTGGGGGATGGCCCCTCCACTGGACCCCACCACCTGTCCTCTTCTTCGTCGCCTGACGAGGCAGCCTTCAGGGACCAGGGGGCCCCTCTGATTGATTTCAGGGCTCATCAGGAGCTACTGAAACGGGTAGCCTCTAACCTTGGCCTGGAGGTCAAGGTACTGGAGGAAGAGGTGGACCCCCTCTTCGGGCGTGTGGGGACTCAAGGACCATCCAGGGTAGCCCTCCCCGCTCATGAAAGGGTACTGCACCTGGCCAAAGCCATTTGGCAGTCTCCTTCCTCGGTCGCCCCAACCTCCAAGAGCACCGAGAAGAAGTACTACGTGCCAGCCGAAGGGCACAAGTACTTGTACACCCACCCGGCCCCAGGGACTCTGGCTGTGGACGCTGCCAACCAGAAGGAGAGGCAAGGGGCCCAGAGCACCACTCCTAAGAACAAGCAGGGTAGGAAACTAGACCTCTTTGGTAGGAAGGTCTACTCCACGGGGGCGCTCCAATTCAGGGTGGCTAACAACCAGGCCCTCTTGGGCAGGTATAATTTGAACCTTTGGGACTCGATGCGAAGGTTCGCAGAGTCCCTGCCTCAGGACCAGGCTGCAAACTTCGCCACAGTCCTGGAGGAAGGATTGACTGTAGCCAGCGCAGCCTTGCAGACTGCTTCGGACGCTGCGGACACGGCCAGCAGGGTGATGGCCTCCGCCGTTGCCATGCGGCGCGCAGCATGGCTACAGTCCATGGAACTGTCCCAGGAGGTGCAGCACTCCATTCAGGACCTGCCATTCGATGGAGCTGGCCTGTTCTTGGAGAGAACAGATGACAAGCTGCATGCCCTCAAAGATTCGAGGGCCACTTTCTGCTCCTTGGGACTATATACCCCTCAGGCGGCGAGGTTACAGACTCGCCAGCAGCCGCAGCGCCCGCCACAGCAGCAGCAGCAGCAACCTAGGCCTTTCCCTCCCACAAGGGGTAGGGATAGGAGCAGGGGTTCTGGACGGCGCAATTGCCCTGCGTCGTCCACAGCTTCCCATAAAGGACCCTCCTAGGGCTCCAAGGGAAAGCACCAATTTTGACGGTGCGCCCGAGGGTGGCATCGGCATTCTTACCCTGGATTCTTCCCCACCTTTCAGAAACAGGCTAAGGCCCTACCTTGGCCTGTGGCAGGGCATCACCTCGGACCTCTGGGTCCTGAACACCATGCGCCAGGGTTACGCCCTCCAACTAGTGGCTTCCACCCCGACTTACCCACTTCCCCGTCGCTCTTCAGGGACCCATCTCACAAGCAATTACTCCTTTAAGAGATCCGCTCCCTCCTGCACAAGGGAGCCATAGAGATGGTTCCGCCGCTCAGGGTGGGGAACGGGTTCTACTCGAGGTACTTCCTCGTTCCCAAAGCCAAGGGAGACCTCAGGCCTATACTGGACCTGCGCAGGTTAAACAGGTTCATAAAGAAACTGAAGTTTCGCATGGTGTCCCTAGCGGCCATTATCCCCATATTGAATCCAGGAGATTGGTTTGCCGCCCTCGACCTGAAGGATGCGTACTTCCATGTGTCCATCCTTCCCGCCCACAGGCGCTATCTAAAGTTTATGGTAGCTGGTGGCCACTACCAATTTACAGCCTTGCCCTTTGGCCTGTCTTCCTCCCCCAGGGTGTTCACCAAGTGTATGGCAGTGGTGGCGGCCTTCCTGAGGTGCAGAGGGGTCCACATATTCCCCTAACTGGATGATTGGTTGATAAGGGGCAAGACCAGACCTCAGGTGTGCAAGACAGTCTCCCTCATCCAGGCCACCTGCAACACCCTGGGGCTGCTCATCAACGAGCAGAAGTCAACGCTGTCACCGGTACAGTGCATAGAGTTTATAGGGGCATCCCTAGACTCGGTTCAGGCCAGAGCCTCCCTCCCACGCTTGAGGTTCGAGGCCATGGCAGCGATCATATCGCAACTACGCAGGTGCCCCACGACGACAGCCAGGCAGTGCCTTCAGCTGTTGGGCCACATGGCCTCGTGTACCTATGTGGTGAAGCTGGCCCGCCTCAGGCTCAGGCCTCTCCAAGGTTGGTTGGCCACGGTGTACGTGCCCAGCAGGCACTCTCTGGATAGAGTGGTGATAGTGCCCCCCGCAGTACTTGGGTCGGACCTCGGTTGAGGGGCCCACGTCAGCGGCAGCCTGAGTACTCAGAGCTGCGGGTCGCAGGAGGAGACTGCCCTCCACATCAATGTAAAAGAACTGAGGGCAGTCAGACTAGCTTGCAAAGTGTTCCTCCATTGTTTATTGGGCAAGATGGTACAGGTGCTGATGGACAACACCGCGGCAATGTATTACATAAACAAGGAAGGGGGGGCGCGCTGCCAGGAAGCGCTTCGACTTTGGGACTTCGCTGTGAGGCAAGGCTTTTGTTTAACTGCCTCTCACCTCCTGGGGGTCAGGAACGACGAGGTGGACTGCCTCAGCAGGTCGTTCCTCCCCCAACACGACTGGTCGTTGCATCCGGAGGTAGTGGCCAGGATTTTCTGCGAATGGGGTGTTCCCCGACTGGATCTGTTCGCGTCGTCCTGGAACAGGAAGTGCCCAAGGTTCTGCTCGCTCCGGGGTCACGAGCCGGGCTCCCTCTCCGATGCGTTCCTCATCGAATGGATGGGGACCCTCATGTACACGTTCCACCCCCATCCCACTCTTGGCCAGGGTCTTCTTCAAAATCAAGAGGGTCAGAGCGGACGTGATTCTGATTACCCCAGCATGGCCGAGGCAATATTGGTTCAGCATGCTGCAGGACCTCTCTGTCGCCACGCAGATCGAGCTCCCGAGGAGGCTGGACCTGCTCTCCCAGGACCACGGTCGCCTGTTGCACCCCAACCTGGACTCCCTGCACCTGACGGCCTGGAGACTCTCTGGTTGACCAAGGAGGAGAGAACCTGCTTGAAGCAGGTCCAATGCATGCTGCTGGGAATCAGGAAACCCTCCACGCAGATCGCCAACAGAGCCAAGTGGAGGAGGTTCACCTGCTGGGCGGATCGCGGGGCATAACCCCCGGTACGTCCCCTGTGCAGGCTATTCTCAAGTACCTGCTGACTTGAGAATAGCCTGAACTCCAGGGTCTAGCGTTAGCCTCCCTCAGGGTGCACTTAGCGGCCATCTCAACTTTCCACAGCCGTTGGAGGGGCGGTCCCTGTCTCTCACCCCATGCTGGTGAGGTTCCTTAAGGGGGTTGAGAGGCTGTACCCGCAGGTCCATGACCCGGTGCCTCCTTGGGATCTGAACCTGGTCCTCGCTAGACTGACTGGGCCCCCCTTCGAGCCCTTGGCCACTTGCCCCCTGCTAATCCTGTCCTGGAAGGTGGCCTTCCTTGTGGCCATTACCTTGGCTAGGAGAGTCTCTGAGCTAAGAGCTTTGACCTTGGAGCCCCCCTATACCATGTTCTTCCGGGATAAGGTGCAGCTGAGGCCACATCCAGCCTTCCTGCCTAAGGTAGTCTCCCAATTCCATTACAACCAAGACATTTTTCTCCCCGTGTTTTTCCCTAAAACACACGGGTCAGAGGAGAAGAGACTACACACCCTGGATGTCAGAAGGGCACTGGTGTTCTACCTGGAGAGGACGAAGCCGTTCCGGAAGACCACGCAGCTCTTCGTCACGGTGGTGGACAGGATGAAGGGATCCCCAGTCTCCACCCAGTGCATCACCAGATGGATCACCGCCTGCATCAAGTTCTGCTACGAGCGGGCAAGCATCCAGCTTCCCGGAGTGGTGACGGCGCACTCAACGAGGACCCAGGCCACATCGGCAGCCTTCCTGGAAAGGGTCGCCCTGGATGACATCTGCAGGGCTGCCACTGGTCTTCAGTGCACACCTTTGCCGCGCACTACGCTGTCGTCCAATAGTCGAGGGAGGATGCGCGAGTTGGTACAGCCGTGCTGAGGGCAGCTCACTGATGACTCCTACCCACTTCCAGGTATGGCTCGTTAATCACCTAAGTGGAATACCTATGAGCAATCACTCGAAGGAGAAAACATGGTTATTTACCAGTAACTGTTGTTCTTCGAGATGTGTTGCTCATATCCATTCCACACCCACCCTCCGTCCCCGCTGTTGGAGTTGGCAGAAAGAAGGGACTGAGGAGGGGAGGGGCCGGCGGCGCCCTATATACTGCCGCATGAGGGTGGCACTTGAGGGGGCGCCAAGACCGGCCCCTACAGGGGGCTGCTAGGGAAAAAGTTCTCCGGAGACTGTGCACGAGGGCGTGCACACACCTAAGTGGAATGGATATGAGCAACACATCTCAAAGAACAACAATTACTGGTAAGTAACCATGTTTTTTGCAGCAGACATCACTGGAAACAGGACAACTAGACTGCAGAAGTCTACTTACTTAGGCAGGTGGTGGATCCTCTATCAATGGAAGTTAGGGTGGCCAGATAGCAAGTGTGAAAAATTGGGACACTCTTTTTTTGGAGGTAGGTGTGGGGGAGCTAATAGTTGCCTAGATAAGACAAAACCCCTAATAGCACAATGGTCCTGATAATATTGGGATGTCTGATCACCCTACTTGAAGTCTTTAAATCACTAATGGGTGTCTCTGTAAAGGTAATCTCTAGATGAGCCAGAAGTTGTAGTTTGTGCAGGAATCATTGGGTGAGCTTTTAAGACCTGAGCTATGCAGGAGGGCAGACTAGATGATAAGAGTCACTTCTGGCTTTAATATATTTGAATCAATGAGTCTTATCTCAGGATTGTTTTACAGAAGGAGCATGAAAGAAAGAAGATACAGTACAAATGGCAGTACGCTATTACATTATGTTAAATGAAAAGGAATGAAGATTCACTCCAACTTCTGTAACAAGGCAAAACCCAACCTTTGAATGATAACGTGAAGACATACCCTGAACTTTTTATCATTAAAGGAGCTCCCATCTTTAAAAATGTCCCAACAAAGGACAATGAATCCCTGTGCAAATCAACCCACTTTGGTGTAAAAAATCCTATTAAAAAGGGTGATCCTGAGAAATGTCAAACAGCTCCCACTTCCATTGGTAGCTGGCAAATCCAATTATCTTTCAGTATTCAGTGACATCAGTGGGAGTTGTGGGTGCTCAGCAACCCAGAATCAGCTGAACACAGAATCTGACACTCAGAGAGCTGAAGGTTTTGCAAACATAATCTGTTTATTTGGGTTTACAAAATTAATCTGAGTTTTAAAGTTCTATACTTTCATTGTAAAGCAGGGTGAAATTCTGGCTCCAGTGGATCTGTCTACACCAGTGTAAGCCCACGCTCAGACACATGCTCAGGCCCAACCCTCTCTTCCATCTACATGCAATTCTGGCTGATTTGGGCGTGGGGCCCAGGACCCTGCAGGGGTGAAGGGTGTGAGCCTGGGTTCTGTGGGAACTTGGGCATTTTGCAGTGTGGATGCAGTTGGCCCTGGGTGCCCCGGACTCAGGTCCATCAACATTATCCCACAATCCAATGGGTCAGTGTTCTTTGTCCTCGCTGTCTAGAGAGTAGCCAATCAGCTCCCAGGAAATGGAAACAACCCCTCTTGTTCAAGCACAGTAACTCAGCTTTTAACCTTTCCATTTTGTTCTGATCACAGAGCTGCAAGCACATTGAACCTTCTCCTGCGTTTGCAATGGCACCAACCAGAAGAAGTTCTTTGCCAAGCACACTGCTTCCTGGTCACAGGAGCATAGCCAGATTTAGGTGAAACTCTGGTGCAAGGTGAGCAAAAAGTTTGATTTTAGCAGTTGCTCCAGCAGTACCTACATGTGCCAGGATGCTATTATAATAGAAATAAGAAATAAGAGTAATAGTAATAAGCCTTTCAATCTAAAGGGAAGTTTGTGCTATTTAATGGGGGACTCCTCCTACTCCCACAAAACAAGTAATCCTGGCAGAGGCAGGTAGAAATCTTGACTATGGTAGGTGTTGTGTTTGTTGTTTTCATTTGAGTTTTCTCTGTCCCTGCTCCATTTTTTGTTTTCTCCATTTCCTCTATTTGTTTTTCACTCTGCTTATTTTTCAGTCACTTTGGTTTTTTCACAGGGTGTTTCTTTTTTCTCTCTCTGCTGCTTTCTGCTTCTTTTTGCATAGTCTGGAATGGGAAGAAGGCAGTGGCATGCCGATGGTGGGATAGGCCCGGCTTGGCTGGTGGGAGGGCGCTGGCCAGGCCCTCCTCAGAGGAACCACCCCGTCGCAGGCAGACAGGGCATACTCCTGGCCCTTCTGCCCCTGCACTGGGCGCCAGGAGGGAGCAGTGGGGGCCACAGCCCCTCACGGCCCCCCCTGCAGCTGGGCAGCCCCTCACACCCCCTACTGCTGGGCAGCCCCGCCACTCCCACAGCGGGTGGGAGAGCAGGCAACAGGCCTGCAGATCCCCCCCATGGGGCACTGCCGATGCTGCTGCTGCCGCCACTGGGAGCAGTGGGTAAAAGTGGGACATGGGCCCACAGAACCACTGCCGCGGGGCACTGCTGTTGACGGGCAGGGTGCCAATGTAAGTATGGCCCCCAGGTGCCGGAGACCCACGGTATGCCACTGGAAGAAAGTAACTGTGTGCGCAAATGGTTGCATATGTAATCGCTCAATTTGTGCATGCAAATGTATGTTTCTGATGTACAAATGGATGCATGTTTAAATTGTATGACACAGATTTGAAAATTTGCCCCCAAATAGGAATAGTTCCCACCCAACTTGGAAATGCAGCAGCCACCTCCATGAGCAAAAGCAGCTCTTTGCCCTGGCAACAATAGACCAGAGTGTTTTTAGGAGTGAAGATGGCTTACCTAACTGAAAGTATCGGGCGTGTAGAATGTAGCATTGAAATTACCATGCTAAGTGCGACTGAGTATTAACCTTGGGTGTCTGATTAATCCTTTGATATAAAGGAGAGCGGTATTCTTCTGAGCAGTTTACTATGGAAGCATTTTTCTAGCAGTGAAACTAAAAAACAGGTTTAATTATTAGCTCCTTTGCCAGCACAGTGAGATCAGCAGGCTGTTTGTGGACGCCAGAGATAATGATGTTCTGGCACACCCAAAGGCTTGCACACAAAGATGTTCATTACAGTGGAAAGCTATGGGCAGGCATTCCTCTTTAAAGGGCTCTGTCTAACTGAGATAAATCCCTGTTTGGGCGTGGAGGTGGGGGGACCTTCACAAATCCAAATTTAGGAATTGCTGCAGTTCCTTGTATCCCACTTGTTGGGAGGAGCGGTCTGAGCGCTCTCAGTATCCAAGCAGTTCCAGAGAGGAAGGAACTATGCCCTTTTTATTTATTGGGCTTTCTGGGTGGAGCCTTTAATGTGAAACATGAAACTGAGCTGTAGTCAAGCATAGGTTTAAACTAGGACAGGTCAATAAGTAGATATCTATTCTGAGTCTAAAACGCCACAGCAGGCTGCGCTTTGTTCATTGTCAGGAATCCAAGGAAGGAATAGGGCTATATCCTCCTGGTGGAGAATCTGGATGGTCACTGGGCACCATTTCTAATGCCCTTCTATTTGCCAGGCTGGTTTGGCTTTTGTGACTCTCATTGTTGGAAGGCTGTGAGAAGGCTTTCCAGAGTCTCCTGAATGTGGTAAGCATTCAGACACTTTTATTGTCATTATTATTTGTATTACTGTAGTGCCTCAGAGCCATAGTCATGGACCAGGACTCAACTGTGCTAGGTTCTGTACAAACACAAAAAAAGACAGTCTCTGCCCTAAAGAGCTTACAATCTAAGACAAGAGACAGCAGCTGTATACTGACAGGGGAATGCAAGGAAACAATGAGACAATAGTGGTCAGCATGTTAGGCAGTGGTCTCTACACACCAGCAGCCTAGTTTCTAGCCCCATATCTTGGTTAGATGGCATATGTGTTACTAGGACAAGATGCTGTGTTTTGGCTGACAAATGAAGACCTGAAGTAGAGCTCTGTGTAAGCTTGAAAGTTTGTCTCTTTCATCAATAGAAGCTGGGCCAATAAAAGATATTACCTCATCTTGTCTTTCAAATAAAGACCTCACTTCTCTTTCTCCACCAACCCCAGTGTATGCAAAGATGATCATCCTGGCACAAACAGACTGTGTCAATTATGATATGTGTGTGTGTTGTGGGGTATTCACCCTATACTAGTCTGAAAAGGGCTACTGAGGTTGAGAAGGGGTCGGCTAACTGGATAGGCCACAGCTGAGGGAAATTAGGTGGCCTAAATAACCTCTGGTTGCCGATGGAGACCAGCTGAGAAGGAGCAGGTCAGGCTAATATAAAGCCAGGAAGCTAGCAGCAGGAAAGAACTGTAGTGGCTTTCTGGGTATTAGGGAGGGAAAAGCAGAAACCTATGGGGGCAGTACAAACCTGAGGGCTCCAGGCCCTGCAGGAAGGGTTTACCCAGATGGGTGGCAGACCAGAATACTGAGAGAGGCAGAGTAGGAAAAGGCTTGGGGGAAACAGCAACAATGTGGGTTGTTGCAGGCCTTGGATACTGATTAGAGGATCCCTCAGTGGGAACCTGGAGTAGCAGGTGGACCTGGATTCACTACTTTCTAATTCCCTTATCCTCACCAGCAGCTGGGGAAGTGGCACAGTCAGGGTGATGAATTTGAAAACCCCCTGGGACAATTTGCCTTGTGGGAGCTGTATAACCCAAAAGGGGGAAAACACATAGTGACTTGGTTAGATGGCCAAGTCATGCAGAGGGAGTGCACAGAGAGTGAGAAGGGGCCATAGTGAAAGCAAACGAGGGAAGCTGGTGTGAGAGCTGGACAGAGCTAACACCCTGGCAGTAAGTAGTGAACTTCATTACAATGTGGTTAAATAAAAGGGTCAGATGGGATGGGATGGACCAGAGGCCTTCATGAATCAGCTCAGTAAACAGCCTAACCATTTCCTATAGCAGGACAAACACCGCATCATGTAACAGCTATGCAGAAATGTCCAACAAGCCCTGATCACTGGTGCTAACAGTTTAGACACAATATGAGGATAACACTATACAGAATTACCATGTGATAACTCTCTATTCAAACAGAATGAAGATTCATAGCAACAGATATAATCCATCCCTTGTTATACTGCATCTCTTAGTAAAGTAAAATTGAATAAGGGTTTGGTAATATCAAACATTTCAGAAGGAATGTGCCTTTGACTTGATATTTATTTAATAATAATACATCCTTGAGGACAGTTCACTGACTTAGTTGTCACATGTCCCCAAATGTAGCACTAAGCTGTCATGCTGTTGGGTTTCTTCAAAGAAAGTGAATATAACACAGGTGGTTCACAGGAGTCTGACCTATTTCAGCTTATCATTGCCATGTGGATGCACAGTCACTTAGTGCTGCAGAGTCATTATCAACTGGGTTGCTGGGTCCTTTCTGTGACCTGTCCGTGCCTAGGATAGCCCACTTGAAAATGCCAAGAGCAGGCTGCAAAAAGGAGAGCAGATTCTCCCAAACTGGTGGCTAAAACAGAAAAAATTTTAGAGTCATGCATCCCACCCCCTTCACTAATTTCCCTGTTGATTACAGGTAACACAAAGATTTACATTCATACTTTCTCAGGGACGGGGTTATGACATTAATCTGCTTACACATATTTACCATATCACTATCAAACATCCTAAAATTGTTATAAACTGGATAGATTCTCTCCCAACCTTTGCTGTTGAGAGGAGCTAGACTTCTAGGAGGTGGCAGACCATTTTTTTCACCTTTGGGATCTGGAGTTGGTTTCTGGCTGCTTCCATTCAACCTTTGATGAGCCCTTTCCTCAGCAGCTAACCATCTCTGATCAACTTATTTTTCCAGCTGAGCCAAGGTTTCCTTCTCTTGCATTCAAAGTTTTGCCATTTCTCTCTCATGCCAAGGATGCTGGCTATTTTTCAAGGCTTGCAGTCTGATTGCTTCATGTGATCATGCATTGCTCATTGTGATTAATTTTAACCTTTAACATTCTCAGTCCACATTTTACAATTTGGAATAGCATGGGGTTCTGATTCAAAACCCAAATGATCTGGTTCTGTGGATCCTGCTACAACTATGCCAGTGTGACCCATCTGTGCCTAGGGTAGCCCACCTGAAAATACCAAGATGAGGGCAGGCTGCAAAATAGAGCAGATTCTCCCAAACAAGTGACTAATACTGCAGTTAGATTCCCCAACCAGTTACAAACTGTGCTTCTGGTTCCCCACACTGGTTATCAAAAAGCTAAAACAAAAAATTACACAGCCCTCTTTATTGCATTTCAGTTTCTGGCTAGCAGTCAGCAACTAGGGCAAGTAAAGGGAGAAGTTATTTAAAACTCTGTTCTTTACCAAAATGTTCTCCTGACTCCAAAGGGTCAGCCACATTACCAGATCAATATGTCTGGCTCTTAGTCAAAATACCATGCTGCCAGCCAATCCTTTAGTAACTAAAACTAAAGGTTTATTATATAAGGAAAGAAACAAATGAGAAGAAAAATGTTAGATGGTCAAAGCAATGATACATATAAATGATTTTAAAGTCCATATATATCAGTTTCTCAGCAGAACTGTGGAGTTCCCAGGCTTGTATAGTCCCTTTGGTGTATATCCAGTACCAGGATGGGTCTCAGTCCTTTGTTTCACAGCTTCAGTTGCAAATGAGTTCATCCAGAGGTAGGAAGCAGGAATGAAGACAAGATGGGGATGCTGCAGCTGCTTTTTATGTCCCTTTGCCATGTGCCTTATCCCAAACACAGCCACATGGCATGGAAAAGCCTCAGAGTCTCCTGTCCATAGATATGTTCCTACATGCTCTGGTGACTCATAAGGTGTAGCCCCTGGGTTGTTTCTCTGGATTTGTTGTACCTGTGAGTTCCCCTGATGAGACATTAAGCTTATGGCTGCTGCCCTCCTGTCTGGGGTGTCACCAGAAACACGGCACAAGTTGAAACACCAATGTATCATACATATTTAGAATTTATAATCTAACACTGATATATATATATATCAATATCATATCTTATCACACATATATATATATATATGCATAAATGTGCTTATCAATTTCAGTGAATTATAACCTTTCCAACAGTACCTGACATGGCATATCTCATACATATTATTGTAATTTTGCAATATATATATTAAATAATACTGTAAATGGTCACCCTTAATCCAGACAGTGTCACACCTTCATGCTGGAATTTGAGATTCCAGACATTCTTGAGTATTGTGGGATGCATCACGTTTCATAAGCTGCCACCCTGATTACATGGTGACTCAGTGGATAAATTTTGTAGGGGTTGCAACAATCAACTCCACATCCTTGATGGCTAATGTTTGCTTGTATTCTTAACAGTGGTAGTGCTGTTGTACAGATTGCTTCACTAGGTTGCATCTGCAGAAGCTGTTGAGCAGTAATTAATCCAACTGTAGGGTGGAGGATCTTTTCAGTAAAGCGTAATCTTTGTTTTCACAAATGGGAAGACAGGAGAGTCTATATTAGTTATGTGATGTGCTAAAAATGCCCCTTTTAGGGGATCCTTTTGAGCTAAGGCAGATGCGTTATGCTAGTTTCAGAAATCCCCCCTGGGTGTAGATACCTTGGGGAGAGCCACATTTTCACATTGCAACTCAGGCAAATAGATTTATCTGCTGCTTATCACAGAGCCACCATGCAGACCTCATGGAAGTATAGGATTTACTATTTAACTAAGGTAGATATAAAGTAGAGAAATACAAGTTGTGCTCCGAGGTACATGCCATTCACAATCACCATTTTACTATAGGAAAGGCTCAATGAACTGTATAGAATAACAGCATGAGAGGTTTGGACCAAGATTTTTAAACCTGGGTGCCTGAAGTTGGGGACCTATTTGAATGTCTTGATTTTCAAAAGTGTTGTGCACCCACAACTCCCATTCACTGCCAGGGAACTGTTGGATGCTCAGCATTTTTTAAATAAAACCATTTATTTAGGCAACTAAATTTGGATTTAGGGGACTAACTTTGGGTACCCAGTTTTGAAAACCTTGGTTCTGATTTAGAGTCACTTAGGCTCAGATCCCCAAGGTATTTCAGTGCCTTATTATCCAGGCCTGTGGAGTACCATTTAAAAGCAGGGGGGAGGGGTATAGATTTTGTCTGTCCACCTGTACCTCCTCTTCCCCTCTCAGATGATCCACCCAAAGCAGCCTGACCTTCCCTAGTCCACAAGCACCTATACCATCCCCCTTCCAAATTTGAGTGGTGTTGCACTCTGACACATAGGGTCGCAGAGCCACTCAGGTTTGGCCTGGCCAAGAAATGGTTGGGCCATGGCCTCGGTGGCCCCTTGCCAGCTCCAAAGCCTATGCTCCCATTGATTTCCATGGGAATTAGGTGCCTAAATATGAATACCTTTGAGAATCTGGGCCTTAACCTTTCTATCTCAATTAACTGTCTGGAAAATGATGATAATAACACTTGTTTAACTCCAAGAGCTGTTGTGAAGCTTAATGGTCATCTATTTGTGGGATTTAAAGGTGGAACACTTCAATTCTGCAAGATGCTGAGCCTCCCCACTGAAGGCCATGGGAACTGAGGGTACTTAGCACTTTGTAGGATATGCCTTCTAAAAGAAAAACAGTTTTTAAAATGTAATTAGATTTAACACACATACTGGCTGATTCACTCCTTAGAATCCCTGTCCTGATTTAGGTGGTCTGTTTAGCGTATAAGGAAAGCAATAGAATGCACAAGAGCTCAGAATCAGGAATGTGGCATGAGCCAAACCACAGTATGCAGGACTGCAGTATGAACCAAACAGGACAGCTGGTGGGTCCAGTTAAGTCTTGATATTAGATGACATAAAACCATCAATACTGGCAGATGATAAAATGTTCCTTTGCCTCTGGGTAAAACTGGTGTTTCGAAAGAACCAAAAGCATGTACTGAAAGAAAATGTTTACTGTGACTGTGTAGATCCAATTGCAGGATCACGGCTCAATGTTTCATGCCACAATAGGACATTTCTTTTGTGGCAGCAGTTATGTGTCTAATAATATCACACTGTTAGGCTCAGTTTCCCCACCACATGTGTTTAACTAATTTTAAACTAAAAGTGTTGTCTTTTCAAAGAACAGATGACCACGCTCATCATTTTCCTACAGCATTAATTTTTATTAGTATCATAGTAACTAATGTGTATCAAGCACCTTTCTCCCGAAGGATTTCTTCACAAACACTATAAAATACATCACTGAAAGTCAGCTGCCAATAGGGAAAATATTGAGGTAATTGCCTCAGGTTTCTTAAGGCATGAATTCTCAACGGGGGGGATCGCAATTCTCAGGATGGTCATGAACTAGTGTCAGAAGGTCCTGGTCACCCTGTCCTTTCCATATTCATAACTGGGAGGGGGCTCACCGGGGAATCCTGGTATGGTAAAACAGGTCCTAGCATGTGAAAAGTTGAGAACTACTGCACTGATAGATGGGATGGAGGCAGCCACCCCACCACCTCACTCCAAACACACACAATATAACAACAGGAGGGGAAAGTCCTGTTCTTTAATGTCAGCTGTGATAAAATCAAGCCGGATGGCTTTAAAAGTGAGTGCTGGGACCTACATGAGGCCCCAAAAGGGTTAAAAACCCTCTGCCTTGCAGGCAGAAGAAGAAGCACAACAGGGTAATTAAAGGCACTTGGACCCAATGAAGGGCGGGCCAGTGGTATTTAAACCCTGCCTTGCCTAAAGGGGGCAAATAGTGGGGAAGCTGCCAGAAGGTGTAGAGCAGCTGGAGAAGTTTCCCTCCCAGGTCAGGAGACAGAGCTCTGCTACAGCCAGGGGAGATAAGGTAGTTGGGGGCACCCTGACTACAAACAGGAATGTAAAGCATGACACCCACCAGGGGAAAGCAGGCAGTTTGCCACACAGTATAGAGCAGACATGAACTTCATCCAAAATTTTCAAACTTGTGTGCCTAAGTTTGGCACCTAAATACGAGGCTTGATTTTTCAGTAGTGCTGGGTATTTGAAACAATTGGCAGTTGCAATGAGCATTCTGGGTGCTCAGAATCTCTGAAATTCAAACTAGGGGCCTGAACTTGGGCTTTGCTTTGAGCACCCAAGTTTGGCTATATCGGCCTTAGTTTTTAAGGCCTCTTCTGAAAGATGCTTACAGAGCAAATGTCACTGCACTTACTTTACCTACTGTGCCTCGGAGAATGATGAATTGAACTGAGTTTGCTGGGATTTGAACCCATGGTTCTAGGGAATATAAGTATTCCTAATAAGCTGCTTCGACCAGTAAACCACTTCTACTGGAGACAGAGCAATATAGCTCTATCTTCTTTCCAAAGATAATTATCCTCAGCAATTATGATTAGTCCTTTGTGATATTTTTAATAAATCACGTTGTCAATTCACTTAGCAATAAGAACCAAGTGTTACCCACCAATCACCTGAAAGAGAGTTTTTCCTTCCATAGGTTCAATATTTATAGACTCCACCGCGCCCCCCCCCCTGTTGAATCATTATTACTTGTCTTTCCAGTAGAGAACAGATGATAGTCTGGAAATGTGGATGACATTCAAAGGAAATTTTTCTAGAAAGTGATTAATACAGTGGTGAATATTTTTCAGGTTAGAATCCAGTTCAGAAGGGATGAGACTACAAACTGCTACAGAATAAATTGTTAGCTCTAATAATGCTGGAATGATTCTGAACTTCATAGCTGACCAGAGCAAGAGTTTTGCCTGTTTACATATGAATTCTGAGAAAATGTCTGTCTGGAATTTACATAGATAAAATGGTAATGAAAGCAGCCAGGAAATCCTTTGGAAATTCAAAGGAAAGTACACATTCTCCTTCCAATGTCTCCTTGGAAGGAGAAATAACTTTGCTTTCCAGAGTGATACGATGCTCTTCATGTCTTACTCAGGGCCCCCATATGCGGGGGGGGAGGGTACACTTTACCCGGGCCCAGAGGATAGCCCAGGCTGTAACCCCCATTACCACGAGGAAGAAACTTTTCATGGCTCATAAGATTGTATGTATGGGATGAGGGATTGTGGTATGTGTGCGGGAGGGGACCCGGGTCAGAAGTTTGTAGTGGACCCAAAAAAATTATGCTTGGGCCCTGGACTTACCTCTAGGCTGATAACAGCAATACTTTTTCTTTTTAAAACCACAATTCAAGAAATCATTTAAACACATGCTTCAGTCTATTCCTATTCAAGAAAGCACTTCCATAACTTCACATGCTTCAGTACTTTCTTGACCAGGGATGCTTTCATGAATTAGCCCTATTTCAATTCAATCTGAAGCTCTATGTATGAAGCTGATTTGTTTTTCATTTATATTGTTTTCCATCATTATACATAAACTTGTTTGTGTAAACAACTGTAATGTAAATGCTGTTGATATCTTTTGTTGTTGCTGACTGGATCTAATTTGAAGGTAGGTTTTAAGGATTTCTAACTGAAGGAGACATTGCCTGCAAGAATCACAATCTAAAATGAATGCAGTCTCTGTAGTCTTCAGAGCCTAGTCTCTGAAATGGAACAGACAGACAGACAGTCAGACAGAGGCTTTTTTGTGATGGCTGGAGTATTGGCACAAACATTCATAAGAAAAGAAATGACACTTTTAATCTGGCAAACATGCACAGTCCTTTTCCTTCTATAGCTCTTGAGGTTTATGGATAAAGTTTCACCTCTGCCTGTTGGAATGACAAAACACAACATGTGGTGACATAATGCCTTAGATGGCTCTTTTCCTGTTGGAATGGCATGAAGTGATGCAGTGCCCTAGATGGCTGGAGGATTGGCACAAACATTCATAAGAAAAGAAATGCCACTTTTTATCTGGCAAACATGCATAGTCCTTTTCTTTCTATAGCTCACCTGCTTTTAGATATTTACTGAAAGATCAGTTCTTTCAACTGAACTCTGTGCACAACACTTTGCACAGTAACTGGCTATAGAAAGAAACTCAGTCTAATCTTTTCATATCTTGCTACTGTCCAGGCAGTAACAAGCCCTAGATGGGAGATTCAGAATTATTCTCTTCTTGAAACACAGATAAAGTAAGTGAATACATTTAGAAACTGTTTGCTTCACAGGTGCGGATGGGAAGCAGACCCTACAGATGAATCAGATAAGCCATTAATGATGCCTGTATGGTACTCAAGGAGTTAATTCAATAGGGACAAAATAATCTCCTACAAGCATACATGCATTTGGCTTATATCTATACACTCCTATTTAGCCTGCATTTTGAGGTAGTTCCATAGATTTGTCCAATGACCTACAAATCCCAAACTTAGTCTGCACCTGTTCTATTGAAATTAATGGGGAAATTGGAATAATATATTACAATAGAAGTGTGTGGGAATGGCAGTACATGACAACCTAGTTTATCGGAATGACACTGGGGTATGGTCAAGGAGATTCAATATTGTGAGGTGAGGAGGAAGTGACAGCATACTGAACATGGTAAATACATTCACCTAGCATCTTTGAGTAGGGTAGGATCTTTCTTAGTTGAGCCATTTTAAAGGGAATATGTAATTTGGGTTGGGAGGAACCAAACCATTTAGGCCTTCTTTGCACTTCAGAAAGACACAAAGAAAGGGCTTAAACCATAGGATCATAGAGCTTAAGACCAGAAGGGACCATCAGATAATCTAGTCTGACTTCCTATGTATCACTAGCCAATAAACACTATACAGCCACCTCCACACCAAGTCCAACCACCAGAATTAGATGAGCTCTCAGAAGACTAAACTTTTGTGTGCCACAGGCAGAGGAAAGCTAAGATGCACCAATGTTCAAGACCCCTGCAATGGCAGTGAATTGAGTGAGTGAGAGACAATCAGAAAGCTCCCCCTTCCCCCCGTAAGAACTTGTAGATGAAAAAACTTTGTGTCTTTTAACATTTTCTTGGGGGTCCCAGGTTTAGGAAGTAAAATAAAAGGGCTTAGAGATCATAAACAATGCTTTATTGTAGCTTAAGTTTTATTGGCTAAACTGAAATTACTGTATTGATACACTGCTTAGCTGACTAAGGAGAGAGCCTGGTACTTTCAAATCATTGAAATCCTATAATGAGAGATATAGGGGAAAACAACTGATATCCACCATCAGTAATAGCAGCTGTAATGCAATAAATGATGGAGTATACTCCTGGGCCTCCAAAATGTCTCCTATCCTACAAGTAAAATTTCACTGGATAACACTGAGTTCTTATAAAATTAAAGACCCTCTCTACCTGTGGGACAGGAGGGATTTTAAAGAGTGAAAGCCATATTATTTATGTTGTCCCCAACTTCCAGATTATGGATAATGCTCACTTATTAACTCATACTTTGACATAGAGGACGGTGGGGTTAGTGTGGAACATGGAAACGCTCCATGTCAGTATCATTGGTTCTCCAACTTCTGTGTATGTATAATGTATCATTAAATCATATTTTCATATAGAGGGAGTGGGACATTTGGGAAACCATTTCAGCAGTCTTAATTAGTAACTCTATTATAATGCCTCTCTTCATGACACTCATTAAAGCATTCCAGACCATTTCCTCCAGCAGAACAATTAAACAAACAAACAAAACAAAAAAAGCAGACCTAGATTTTTACATATACACAGATGCACACAAAATTAGGTTCAGAAAACTATATAGTTAGCATAATGGACTTGTACTGCCTGGGCAGTCTGAGTAATATGAGGAAGATGATTATCTAGCAGGAGGGAGAGAGAGGTCATAAAAGATGGTATGTAGGATCAGATTAATCTGGATGATAAGGGCATAATATGGGAGTCACTAGACTATGAAGTGCTTGGCTGAGGCTGGGGGAAGCCAGTGCTAAACTGTTAGGCCTGGTTATGCAGTTTGGATATTATTTCTAATGGAAGTAGGAACCCGCTCAGTAATCTTACAAATGCACTGGGCCTGGTTTTCCACCTTGATCTGTCTGAACATATCATGCTCCATGTTTCATGATGCCTTTTAATATTTCCACCTCTAAACTCAGTTTCTCGTCTTCCTATTGCAGCCTCTTCCCATCTTCTGTATTTTCTCTCTTTTACCTATCATCTGAATTAACTGCAGCTTCAATTCCCTCCCTCTTCATCTCACACTATAGCTCCAAGAATATTTCATCCCTGGACATTTTTTCCTTCAGTTGCTATCCTTGTTTGTTCTCCTTTGGCCTCTGAAAACACCACAGGTGAGGCAGGGAATCATCTCTGGAGCTCATCTAGATTTTTCTCATTTGTGTGAAATTCAATACAGAGGGTCTACACAAGATTTCATGTAAATCCAATCTACAGCTGGTCAAAAATAGGAAAATCAATTTAAGGAAAAATATTGAAGTTTCAAAGTTGTTTCTATTTCATGATTTGAAACAGAATAATTAGTCATGTTTTTCTACATTTTTCTGAATTTTTTTTAAAGATATTTCAAAATGTGGGTTTTCCCTTTTCTCTCCATTCTTTCCTCTCTCTGCCCTTTTCCCACTGAGTATAATAAAATGAATGCTGTTCGGTAAAGTGATGAATGGGGTTATTTTACTCTTTTAATTATTTATTTTGGTACATGGTAACTTTTTTTAAAGTGTCCTCAAATTTGGAAATGCTACAGAATGGCAAAAGAAGAGAAAAAAAGGATGGAAAAAGTAAAAATATCCACTTTTTCCTCCCCCAGAACTAGACGGTCTGTGAGTTGAGCAGTATGGCTGAATGCTACTGGCCAGGCCAAGAATCCAATGGAGTTTGGCCAGTCCCACACCATGTCTAGCTACTACTATTTTCATCACAACTGCAGCATTTGGAAAAGGCAGTCACTGAGGGTTCAGTCTTATGGTTGAGCTGAGGTCATGAGAGGAGGAAAAACTTTGCATGTGGAAAGATAGTAGTCACAGAGTGATACTCTTTTCCTCTCTGCTATTGTTGACATGGTAAGTGGAATGGTTTGGAGGATGCCCCAATTAACGAGAGAATGGATAGAATGTTGGAATTAGAAAATTTCATGGCAGTTGGCGGTGTGGTATGGCTTGGCCATTGGGAATGAGTTGCAGGGAATGACTGTTCGATTCGCTGTTGGGGACAACACTGGAGGTTGGCTGTTGGGATTTACACTTGAGGGACTGGCTGTTGGATCTGGCAGGTGTAAACTGGCTACTGGATTTGGTAGTTGAGAGAATGGCCACTGGAACCAACGGTTTGAGGGTTGGTTGCTGGCACCTTCTGGCTGAGGAGAGCTGCTCTCATGAGGTCCTTCTGGGGGAAGAGATGAGCTGTTGACGGTTAAGAGTAATACCGTACCACTCCTGAACCTCCAATGACGAAAGGATACATAACTGTAACTGTGGGATGGTGAAAGTAACAAATCTTCAGTTACCATTAAGACAAAAGAATTTCTATGATTTCCTAGTATACAAACTTCAGTGGTTTTTCAGTATTTTGAACTTTATGGTTCACAGTTCTTTTTGCTCATGGTAGAAGGTTTGGTTTGCCAAACGTCTGGTTAAGATTCCATTAATGATTTCAGGTATAGTCATCAGTATGGGTAATTTCTACTCCAGGTCGGGTTAAGAGCCAAAATCAAACCACATTTTGTGTTTCACTCCTTTCCTCTCCCATTCCTACCTTTGATGTTTGCGGTGTGCAGGTGAGATTGGTTTACATAAATGTTATCCCATGTCCTCTTGTCAAGTAGAGCGCTTTACACGCCAGCAGTAAAATTCACTTGCAGAAAAGACAAATGAACTGCCTGAGTAAGGATGATCTTGAAACCAAACAAGACGCTATGTTTCTGGCGTTGTTTCCCCAGGCTGGATTCAGCTCCCTGTATAAGCATTTCCTTCCAAGGGCTCCTAGCTGACTTGAAGTGGGTGTTATTTTTGTAAGCCGGTAGGTGATATAAGGGCTTCTGATTTTGAGGATTGCTGGGCAACCCTGGGCAGCTGCTGACCCCATTTAGAGGGTGAGGAGATGGCGGCCGCACCAGCACCCAAGTTAATCATTTCAGTGGAGCCTAGGATGGGCGTTCAGAGCATGGCTTCGCTGCCCTCTGTGGACGGGCAGGACCCCTCTGCTCTTGGCAGGCAGCAGAACCCCCCCGAGTCCCCAGGCCAACAGGGGGTGCTGCCTAGAGGTCCTCGGGCCCCCGTTTGAGATTTGCCGTGGCGCTCAGGCCCTTGGCGGGGGGGAGCCGCAGAAAGGTGCCAAGTCTGGCTCTGTGCGGCGGGGCCTGGGGGTCACTTGGAAGCCCTGGGGGCAGCCCCATGGCGCCGCTCTCGCGGCTGCGGCGGGAGGCGGTTTCCGCGCTCCCAGGCACCCGACCCCCTCGCTGCTCGCGGGCTGGGGGTCGCTAGGCGGGCTCCCGTGCCGCGGGGCGCGTGCGGGGAGGGGGCCTGTCGCCGCTCGGGAGCGGCCGCTCTGTGCAGACGGTCCCAGGGCGCGGCGGCGCCTGGCCGGCAGCGGGTAACAAGCGCCGAGCCGCCCTCGGGCCGGCCGGGCCGTGTGGAGAGAGCGCGAGGCGCGGCCCGGCGTCCCGGGCGCATGGAACCACCTTTTGCACCAGTCCCGCAAACTGCCTCTCGCAGGGGGCGGGGCTCAGAGACCACCTCAGGACCGACAGGGTGTAGCGTCCAATCCCCTTCCTCGCCCCGCCTCATTGGCCTCCTCCCCACTTCAGGCCCCGGAGCGGAGGCGGCCGGAGCCTATGGGCGCCGCGCAGAGGCGCGCCGGGGCGCTTGTCGTGAGGGCTGCGGACCAATAGAGGCTAAGGTCCGAGGCAGCCCCGCCCCGGCGCTAGAGCCGCCGCCAATGAGGCGCGCGGGGGCGGGGCGGCGGCGAGCTGGGGTTCCGTGTGGAAAAAGTAGGGGGCTCGGGTGCAAAGTTTGGTTTCAAACCGTCTGCAAAGCGCGGCCGAGGGGGAGTCGGGGAGCGACCGGCCGCCAGAGCAGACCGACCCGCCCGCCCGCCGCCAGCCCCGCTCCGCTCCGCTCGTGCCGCCGCGGGCTTTGAAGTCGTTGTCGCCGTCGTCCCGCCAGGTGAGCGCGGAGCCGGCAGCCGCCCCGTCCCCGCGCTCCCCGGGCCGGCAGCGCCGCGTCTCTCCACCTGCGCGGGCGGGTGGGCGGCGGGGTCGCCTGTCATCCCCCGTCAGGGCGCCCAGCCTCCCCTCCCCGCTCGGGGCTGCTCCCCGCCGGGGCTGAGCGCGAGGATGGCGGGCAGCGGGGCGGGCGAGCCCCGGCAGCCCCGCTACCGCCGGGTGCGGCTGATGTGCATGCTGGCTCTCACCTTCCTCTTCTTCGTGGTGGAGGTGGCGGTGAGCCGGGTCACCGCCTCGCTGGCCATGCTCTCCGACTCCTTCCACATGCTCTCCGATGTCATGGCCCTGGTGGTGGCCCTGGTGGCCGTGCGCTTCGCCCAGCGCACCCGCGCCACGCACAAAAACACCTTCGGCTGGGTGCGGGCCGAGGTGATGGGCGCCTTGGTCAACGCGGTCTTCCTCACCGCCCTCTGCTTCACCATCCTCCTCGAGGCCATCGAGCGCTTCACCGAGCCGCACGAGATCCAGCAGCCGCTTGTGGTCATCGGCGTGGGAGCTGCTGGGCTGCTCGTCAACCTGCTGGGGCTGTGCCTCTTCCACCAGCATGGAGCTGGGGGGCACGGGCACTCGCATGGGGGGAGCCAGCACCATCGCAACGGCAGCCGGGGCAAAGTGGAGCGGGCCTCTGGGGAAGGGGATGTTGCGCTGCGCAAAGAGGAGACCAACACGCTGGTGGAGAATTGCAGCAGCTCCAATGGAGTCAACCCAGAGAAGCTAGGTAAGCAGCACTACCCCCGGCGGGAGCCCTCCCGTAGCCTGAGGAGTGGAGAGGGAAAGCCTCCTCTGCACATTTAGAAAGAAGGGGGGACAGGCAGAGGCTGCTGTATCAGATTGGGGGATGGGTAGGGGAGAGGGCCACTTCCTTATTCTCAGAAGAGATGAAATAACACAAAGTCAGGGAGATATGATTTTGTCAAGTAATGTGGTAGAGGGGTAACGATATCCCATACTAAGTAGTGGATTTTGGAGGCCACCTGCATGCCGGTGGGACAAAGGCAAGAGACTCCTCTGTCAGCTGCCAGTTT
Source organism: Mesoclemmys tuberculata (assembly GCA_007922155.1). Taxonomy (NCBI): domain Eukaryota; kingdom Metazoa; phylum Chordata; order Testudines; family Chelidae; genus Mesoclemmys; species Mesoclemmys tuberculata. Next base: position 35,610,433 of record ML675614.1, on the reverse strand, counting down.
ATGTAGTAATATGTTTGCATAGCTTTTCCTCTGAGGATTTCAAGTCACTTTACCAAGGTGGACAAGTAGTGTGCCTAATTTATAGATGGGGAGTCAGAGGCACTAAATGAAAGAATCTCAGAATGAAGCCATACACTCTGAAAAAGTTTCATCTGGTGCAAAAGGCAGAAGTTTTTCACCTTGGCAACACAAGCTACCATCAATATACTGCCTTAATGCTCTCTGCAGTGGCTCCCTATTGAGCACAGCACAGTCCAGTGTCTCTGCCCTGATATTCAAAACCCTCCATGAGATTGGCATTAGGTCTTGAGAAATTGCCTCTTCCACCACAGATGAGATGGGTACGTTCCACTGGAGCAATGGAAGCCTTCTCCATGGTGGAAGGCTCATGACTGCAGGAGACAGAACTTCCAAAAATTCTCGATGTAGACTATACAGCTCACTTCTGCAAGAGATGAGAGCAATTGTGGATCTCATCACTTTGAGAAATAAGTAAAAGAAATTAGGTATACCTTTCTCTTTCCCTCCACTTCTTAATGCACGTACACACAACATGCCTGCTCACTTGCATGCACACACACAAACATAAATTAACCCCCCCTTAATCTTTGCAGCAATAGACTAAACATAGAAATAAAACAAATAATTGAGGTGTGCTCAGATTCTATAGTGATGTGGGCTGTATAAGGACCTAATTATGTGGTCCTGGTCTCAGAGCAAGTCACTGGCTGAGTGGGAAGCATAACTTGTCCTAACTGTCTGTGCTTGAACCACTAGATAGCATTGCCTCCCCTATACTGATGGAGAAAGGGACATCTGTGCCTGTGGTGCCTTTGAATTATTGGGATGAAATAAGGAGACCATCACTGCTGAGTAAAATGGTTCAGAGTTACAGGGGAACCTTGGCTACAGTTGCTATTCCTATATTAGCTAGTCAAGAGATCCACAAATCCGCAATACTCTCATGTGCCCCTGTTCTCTGACAACTTCCTTTCTGCTTTGTGTCCTTGTTTACTAGTCCAGAAGACTTTGGTGAGGGTCAGAGGGGAAATGCTCCTCTACCAGACACCTGTTGTGTTAATAGTACATTGATTTACCTTACATTGGACACTTTGTGAACAAGAGCCTGTAAAGTAATCAGCTAACTGTTGTGTAGTTGGGCTTTATGTTGGTTTTTAAAAGATGGGTTTTGTGACAATAAAGAAAGGTTGTTCTAGTACTTTAAGCATTAACTTGACATTAAGCCTAAGTGCTATATCACTTCCAAGTTAAGTATCCTAGTTTCAACATACAGTAAACCCCCAAGTTTCTCTGCCATTTATCTAATTAATATCTAGACCTGTAGAAAGTTCTCATTATAGTGAGACTGAAGTCACACTGCAGATAAGTTTGAGACTAAGTTTCCATTATACTTTTTAAAAAAAGAAAAGAAACTTCAACAAAACAAAACCTAGTTGCCTAAAATTTCTCATGAGTGGTTCTCTGGCAGAAGAGAACACTTGGGTAATTGGGCAAGATATAGGTCATATGTGATATCATGAAATAAGAGGATTTCACTCTTCTTTGCCATGTCATAGAAAAATGACTTATCCTAGAATCAAGTTTGACTACTACTTTGTCTTTGAGAACTAGTTCCTTTGGCTCTTCTTGTAAAGGGTGGAATTATTCGTCAGACCCATTAGAGTGCCATCTGTATTGAAATGCCACAGACAAAAGTGCTTCAAAATTTAGAATGCTATGCAAGATGTGCAGCTAAATGTGGGCAGAAGACAGCCAGTGGAAATATCCTACAACTGGAACTTGCATAGATAGATGGACTCTATTTTTCTTTTTACATGGGGGAGGAGGCGTGGTGGTTGGATTTTTGGGCAGGTTTAGCCTAAAGTTGTAGTTAGATTAAAATGAGACATTTTGTATCACTCGCCATTAAAACTACAGATTTTTTTTTCCGAGGTTCACATTTCCTCTGGCATTCCTGAAGGTCAGGTTTGTCTACCCATTTTCACAATCTCCTCGGTACTGGGTACATTGAATAATGCAGATAGTTCTCATTGTGGATGCTGAGTTCTCAACTAATAAAAAGGTCTCCTTCTGAGACTGTGTGAAACTTTTTTACACAAACTAATAGTTGAACTCTGCTGAAGAGTTAATAGTCTTGTGAGAATGTTATTGGGACTTGTAACTGCTATGGAATATGTAGTTGGAGCTTTAGTGAAACTGAGAATGGGGGAATCCTGATGGCTTCAAGATCCACAAGTTATGTAGATGAAGCTTATAACTTCTGGGAGGCCTAAAATGGGATTCTGAATGTTCTGGATACAAGATTGTAAGCCCCCTGGGACCCTCATTTGCAGCTTAATGAGAGCTATGCTTGCATTACTGATGGAGTGTATAAATATGAGCATCATTTATGAAACAGTATTTGTTAAATTTATAAGCAGAATCTGTTCAGCCCTTTGAGTTATGAACATGGCTTTTTCACTTTAAAAATAATGAAAGCATTAAACAAAGCTTTATGGTTATGGAATCATGGTAGTGATTTTAATGACTAAAATTGTTATTCATAATTAGTTAATGTTTACAAAGAACTTTAAATTGAAAAGTCCATATATAGTAAATGCTAAGTAAGATTTGCTTTCTGTTTGTAAGTCCAGTAATGTCCAGTAAAGAGCACTCACCAAATTTCTCAAATTATTTTACCCATGACATTTTTCCTATGAGGTTTATGTCCAGAGAAGAACTTTCCTTAAAAAGTTTGGAATTAATCAAGCAAGACACTTTTTCAAGTTGTTGGATTTTGGAGGTATTTTTGGTTTTGAGAAGTAATTTCTTAATTGAATTATATTTCACATGAATTGGTTTAGAAGCTTGTTTTACTTTTTAGTTTGAAGATGTGGTGCCACACACTTTTTCAGTAGGTTGAGTACTAAAATGCTCAGCTATACATCTGGGACATTGCGGAGTTCATAAACTACTTAACTAGTTTTATGCAACTTGTGGACACCAGTGAATTTATGTGCACTATATTGGAAAACGTTCTGATTCAAGGATGTTAAGAACTCTACAAGGGTAGCTTGTAAGTTGTGATATCCAAATAGCTCTGGCTCAAGGCACTAGGAACTTCACAAACATCCAGTGGAGTTTGTAAGTGCCCCAAGACAAATATCTCTGGTTTATACTTTGTGCAGGCCTAGAAATTCAATTTAAGTAGGTTTGAAGTGATAGATGATTATTGGCAAATGTTGGTAAAAAATTTCACCACACACAGAAACCATCCATAGTAAAAGAAATTTACAGATAGGAAAAGTAAGAAAAATGCTGCTTGAGAACTTATTAGAGTTTGATTTAAGGGTGTTTACTGTGTATATTTTGACATGAGATGTTCACATACAATTTGCAACAGTTAAAACCTTATAACTTTTTGAATCTCAATATCTACTGTCATGAAAATATTAATGTCTGGAAACCTATTGTGTGACCTCCCATAATTTCCCATAGCTGTAAAAATTTAAATTGATAAAAAATAAAAATATTCAAAAATAAATATTGATATTATCCATCAAAATGGTTAGGAAAAAAAATCAAATTCTGCAAAGCCTAAACTTAAGATATCTCTTGTTTCTAGTGGATGCATTGGTCCGTGTCACCCAAACCTGGAAGTCTTCTATAGATTCTCTGGTTAATTTACAGAAAAGAAATTAGAAATTAGTATCTACGGAGTATTTGAACTTCTAACCTCAGATGTTGCATCATTAATTCTAATATAAAATGGAAAAGCCATTCACATGGCTTAAGAATTATTAAAGCTTTATTGCCATCCTCAATCTTTCAAAACTTAAGGGAACAAGTAAGGAAATCATAAAATCCTAAGTTGTATGCAATGTTGTAGCTGTGTTCATCCTAGGATATTAGAGACAAGGTGGGTAAGCTAGTATCTGTTTATTAGGCCAACTTCTGTTGGTCAGACAAGCTTTCAAGCTTACATAGAGCTTTTCTTCAGGTCTGGAAAACAGAAGACAAAATTGTAAGTTCAATAGCTTGTCTCTGACCAACAGAAGTTGGTCCAATAAAAAGATATTATCTCATGCACCCTGTCTCTCTAATATCCTTAGGCAGCTAAAGTTAAGTATATCTTTGACAAAACCTCAATAGAATATTGTAGTTTGTAAAATTGAAATGCTTGGAAATAAAAAATTCAGAGTTAATTTTCTATGAAAATACTAATTCTTCCTTGTCATACCTGAACACCCTATATCTCTGAAATTTGTAGTAACCACTACATGCCTGCTATATTATCTTCTATACTAGAAAACATATAACACTGGGGTTAAGCATGACCACCTGATAAACTTAAAATATGATAGCCTTTGTTGCTGAATACTAACATGTCTAACATTGTATTTAGCTTACATGTGTTTTAACACTACCATATCCCAGTGCAGGCAGGCACTAACATTTCTACATAACCAACTGCCCTCTGTATGAGCCATCTGCCTGTCTGTCCATCTAGGTTCTTTTGTGGCCCCCATTTTCTGAGTACCTTCCAAAATGATAAAATGTACATATGTGTATATTTCTTTCCCTTCTGATCAGCAGTGACCAGACTTTTCCATGTTATTGTGGAAGTGCTTGGCTGGCTGGCTTGCTTGCTTTTTGGCATTTTGCTCTGAAAGTAGTGAAGTTTGTAGTCATCTCATTCAGTTCAATCTCTTTGAATAAAATACAATATATTTCTTTTTACCTGTGTTATACAAACTTGTCCCTTTCCTACTTTGTGTCCCTTTCACAACTTACTCCATACAGATAATCATTAAACATTCTTCTCTATCCACGATAAGCTACGAGGACAGAAATTGAATTGCTAGGATATAACTAGGTGAGTTGTGCAGTGGTAGATGATTTAAAAAACAAAAACCTAAGCGAGATCACTTTACTACAATATTTTACTGCAGTAATGTGATTTCTAAACTTCCTCTGAACTAATACTGTGATATAGTAAATGTTTAGTCTATAGAATCTGATACTGTGATATATCATGTAACAGTTTACCTGTTTTCTTTGCAGGTGATATGGTGAAAGATGGCAAGGCAGAACTACAAGCGAATGGGAGCATTAGTCATCACTCTCTGGACATGGAGGTCGAAGAAGACTCCAGTGGACAGCTTAACATGCGTGGAGTTTTTCTGCATGTGCTTGGAGATGCCTTGGGTTCAGTGATTGTAGTGGTGAATGCCTTGGTCTTTTACTTTTCTTGGAATCCATGCCCCAAAGATGGGCCCTGTGATAATCCATGTGTCAATAGCCATTGCATGGAAAATGCTACTGTAACCCCACTGCTTGACAGTCTTCAGAGTATTCATGTAGCTGGTCCCTGCTGGGTGTTATATTTAGATCCCTCTCTTTGTCTGATAATGGTTTGTATACTCCTTTACACAACTTATCCATTACTTAAGGAATCTGCCCTTATCCTTTTACAAACTGTTCCTAAACAAATTGATATTTATTCTTTGAACTTGAAACTACGTAAACTTGAAGGAGTGGAAGCAGTCCATGAACTACATGTTTGGCAGCTGGCAGGCAGCAGGATCATTGGCACTGCTCACATAAAATGTCATGACCCTGCATCATACATGAAAGTGGCAAAGCACATTAAAGAGATTTTTCATGATGAAGGGATCCATGCCACTACAATTCAGCCTGAGTTTGCCAGTGTAGGCTCTGAAGCAGGTGTTGGCAAATGTGAGTTTCCCTGCAGAACTCAGTGTGCTCTGAAGCAGTGTTGTGGGACAGCAGAAAGTAGTACTGAAAAGAAGACAGAAAAGACATCTTCAATTGCTATTTCGTGCTCAGAAATAATCATTGAATCTCCACACCACAAAACTAGGAGGACTAAATCTGAAAGTATACCTGCTGTTAGGCTAGAGGCAGATGCTGATCCAGACACAGAATTTGAATCATCTTTGTAATTCCTAGAGTTGTGCTGTTTGAGTTTTGATGGCTTCAACTACAGCTTTAATGCAAGAGGAAGAGACTGATATTTGAGATACAAATCTGTCAAGCTGTGTAATTGCTGAAGTCCCTGTTCTTGTCACATTGCTAAATACAGAATGCTTGATTTAAAGAACATAATAGCATTGCCATAACACAATGTGTTTGTGTTGACTTTGTAATGAGTGGCACTGAATGTGTGCCAATTCTGTAACAAATTCAGAAAACTAGTATTAACACTTCAGCAGAGAGACTTCTGTTGTACTTCAAACTAAAATATTTTCTCTCCTGAAGAGCTATTTCAGGGGTAAGCAAATTGGAGCTCAGTTTGTATTAGACTTCTCATTGGAGCTACCGTTTCCCTTAATATTTGATTTGTAGATATTTTAATATATTTGTTTGGAACCCATAAGAAAACCAAAGTTCATAGAATGTTTTTAAAGATATAACAACATCAAACTAGAAACCACTTTGTCAGTTTCACACATTTTCCTTAAACCTATACAGTGAACAATGAGTGCTTTTCTAGTGGATTTATTGCATAGCATAAATAGTAGCATATTTTAAAGGAAACATATCACATGATTGAGAAAAAACTGTCATGTTTTTCCCCCACTGCGACTATGGGGTAATTAAAATGGGCTGTTTGTTTAAAAAAAAAATCAGTTGTGTAAGTTATGTTCTGTTAAAATGTAAGTTCAACCTGCTGTATGCTCCTCTGATCAGACTGAGAGATGAAGTGACCTATAAAATAATTAATTGTTGGCGAATTCATAAAATGTGCATTCAGTGTCCTTCCTTCTTCACAAGTTGAGTTGCACTCTTGATTTCATTGGATCACTGTATAAATGTTAGAATTTGCCAGAGCCCTTAAGTTCCAGTTCTGTAACATTGGAGTTTGAGTTTTTATTTTAAGGACATTTATTTAAAGGAGTTGGTGTGTATCATAGTAATGCCAACTAGCACTGCTAAAGTGGAGGGTTTACAAACATTGGCATATTTCCTGGGTTTCAAGGCTTTAAATTATAACTGCAGTAAAAATTCATTTGGGTGAAATTTTGCTGATAGTCTCAATGCAGCAGTAACCACTCTTCATGGTAGGTGAAATCCTGACTTCAGTGGGGTCAGGATTTCATCCAGTATATTTTACCCTTTTAAAGTAATATGTCAAAACATTTTATCTATTGAATTTGTAAATATTCAGTTTAAAAATGTTTAACTCAACTAAATAATAGACTAGATCTGAAGAAGCTGTTACAGTGTGCCATCAACTCATGCTTTCTCAAGAATTGGGCTACTGATTCTCTGAGTCAGAAGGTTATTGGGGAGAACAGAAGACCATACAAATGGGGACTCTAAGGGAATTTGGTTCCATGTTGAGAGTCATGTTCCAGGCCAAAATTTACCCTTAAATGCACCTTTGGAGTTACATATATACAAGAGAAATAATGTTTCATAATTAATCACAGGACTGAGAGTTGGAAGATCTGAGTTCTTCTCCCAACTCTGCCACTTACATTGTGTGACCTTGGGCTAGTTGCTTAACCTTTCTCTACCTCATTTTATCTGTTTGTAAAATGGGGATACCTATCTTATGGGGTATTGTGAGGTTTAATTCATTACTTTTTAAAGACCTTTGAGATCTTTTGATGGATGGCCCTATAGACGTGCAAAGTTATAATATTGCTTGTTTGACTCCTTTTACATATGTGCTGCAATACCCAGGCACAACAGGATAATTTAAGGATAGTTTTGGCCTTATTTATGAATTTCCTGCGTACTGTGTTTTTAAGGTCTTTAACAGTATTTAAATTAATATATTTTATATTAAGAATGTTTTGGTTACTGAAGGAAATGTATCTTCCTTTTCCCCCCCTCTTGAATATAGAGCTCACTAATTTGCACTTCTCTAATAAATCTTCCCTATAATATTCATTCATTTAAGTGGTTCACAACTGACTGGTGCCCTTCCAGAGGGAGACTGTACCTGGTTGTGACAGTAATCTTACTCAGCTTCTCAGCAAAGCCTTATAATGAGGTCTTGCATTAAGGTTGTTTATTTGCAAAACATACTACCATACATCTTCTAGTATGCAACGAAGCATTGTCAAACTGCACCTCTGAAATCAACAAAGTGCACTTGAAATGCATATCTTTGCTTATTTCACTGAAAACTTTCACTAACTAGTATGCTTAATAGTTTGCATTTGGTCTCCCCATCACTAGTGGGAATTGGCAAGGACTAGTTGTATAACTATCACTAACAAAATATAAAACTACAGTTTATTACCAAAAATGTAGTATTGAAAGTCATGACTGTGTTCTCCTTTCTCTTTTATAGAGAGAGGCTACTAGTCCTGACATGGCTGTCACCTTTAGGTAACAGTAACAGATACATGCATTTGAAGAGGTCTAGAAATGTAGCCACTAATTCCATTATAAATGTTTAATCTGTTTGTGCCAGAAAGTCATATTTTTCTAGTGCTATGTCCATTGCAGGCAATAGCTATCTTTAAATAAAAAGAAAAAATCTCCCCCCACATGGACTTGAGTACCGAATATATTCAGTTTAAGTCCAAGGTGGGAGTTGTACAGCAATGGGAGTATGGTTTGTACATTCATTGTTGCTGTAATGAGCCCAAACTTTAGCCTAATAACTTGTAGTACATCTGTCTTTTAATCTAATTTATTCCGACTTGATTTAATTCTGAAGACTGTAATTCCAGAATACTGGTAGCTTTCTTGAATTACTGCATAAATTGTTTTATAAAGCATGAAATTAGTGAATCTCTCATGAATAAGCACTTCAAAGGTGGGGGGGAGGAAAGCAGCTAATTGTCTGTATTGTGCATTCCTGATTTTTTTAAAATAAAAAATATGGAACACCGATTTTTAGGAAAAAGGAAACTAGTACTTCAGCATCTCAGATTTTGTTCATGCTTCCCATGAAATGTTTCAGAAATATATCAAATGTTGCTTGGTAGAGTATTTTACCTCCTGGTAAAATGTTTCATTCAGAAATATACTTAACTTTAGAGTCCACTTCTTAGAGGTGTGTAGTAGACAAATAAAAGTAGATCCGAATTGAGACAGCTTGAGGGAAACTACATAAGGGCTCAATACTGCAAACATTTACATTCATGAGTAGTCCTGTTGAACTCAGAGGGACTACTTATGTGAGTAAAGCTACTTGCTGTGAGTAAATGTTTGCAGGATCAGGCCCTAAACATGCAATAGGGAGGGGCTATGGCTTTTCAAAAGAAGCCTCAAAACTTAGGTGCTGATTTTTAGTGGTAAGTATTTTAAAATCAATATAAATCTTGAAATGGGTGGTACTGTATTTTTTTCCCCTCAAAATTGTTACATAGGTAAGACTAGCTTTTAACTAAACTTTTAACTCTGGGTCTTAACTTTTTCAAAGGCATTGCGAACCCTTTGACTTCAATTGGAACTGTGTTGCATAGTAGCTCTGAAAACTAGGCAATCAAAGTAACTCAATGGGGAGTTAAGAGGGAAACCGCATTTCTTTCTAGAATGCACATTCTAACCTATTCTGCTTTCTGAATTTTTATATCTAGACTTCCTGGGTTTCTTTTGGTGGGAGTGAGAAACACTCTTAACCGTTTAAGGGTATTTTAAAACAGCATATTTAAACATACTGGATTTATTTCGTAACACAGCATAAGTTATTTAGCCTTTTTAGAATTCTAATTTTTATGTTGCTTACTCAGGTCTGTGGTGCTTAATTTGGCCTTTTTACTTGAACCTTTTATTTCTCTTCTGGATGGAAAGGAGTGGGCTCTGTGTGCCTCAGCTGAGATAATCCTGAAAGCTTTCCAGCCTTACTGATGATAGGATGTCTGATTCTTTCTCATGACCTTTAGTTTGTGAGATTGATTGATTGCCTGTATGGGATATCTTTCCATATTGTACAAATGTGAGCCTGATACCTTTTATGTTCATTGTATATCTGATTATTGATTTAAAAAAATGCATCACAACACCTTTAGGCTATATTTCCCCAAAGCATGTGGGTTTAGCTAGGATTCTCTTCTCACTATGAGTTTAATTTTGTAACTACTGTTGAGACTTACTTGACATGTTTGTACCTATTGTCTAGACTTCATCAGTGAAAAATTGGGATTGGCTTCTATTAAATCCGTGTTAAAAGAAACAGCATATTATAAAACAGTGAAGTCCTGAGAGAAAACTTATCTATTTAATGTGAAGCACTTAAATAATCTCACTGTTCTGCTTACAAATTCAGCTGCCTGACCAATAGCAGTATACTTTTACATCCATCCAATCTTTTTAAAGATATGAACATTGTAAGTAGACACAAAGTTAGGAAGTCAATTGTAAAACCATATTATTGCATCTCCTGTCATGGTTTCTGGTGCAAGTATATGAATACTTACTGAGTTAGTATAATCACAATAAAACAAAGTTCGACGTTTTTCAAGAAGTAATCAGTGTTTGAGTAAATCTTTGAATATCAAAATCTTCCCACATCACCACATAACAGTAGTCAAACCTCTAACGCATAAGCATCTGTCACATTTAAGGTAGGCTTGCTAAATCTGTGGCATACACACTTCACTTTACTTTTAAAGCTTGTAGACTTTAGCACATAAAACACTTTACTTTGAGTTCTATAGTTTAAGTTTTCAATCTAAAAACATTGCAGTCCTAATGTTGCGAGAAAAGGAACTGCAGCAAAATGTGTGTAGGGATCTTTAATAAATCATAGGACAAGAATGCTCTTAACTTCTATCTTGAACAGCGCACTGTGCAACAGTGTGTTTTTCATGAAGCCCATATTTTATGCAACCTTAGTGTTTGCATGGGGAAAAAGTGATGCAGTTTTATGTGGTTATCATCTCCCTAACTACAGATATGTATGTTTGGGTTCTTTTACTTAAAAACATTGTGATGCCTATGAATATATGTAATAAGAGTGTACATCATTTTCCAAAGCGGTTTCTACCTCAGTATGAGGCTTTGTGAACTGTTCATGTATTATAAAAGTTCTATGAGACATGCTATTGTGGTTATCTTTTATAAAGTTCACAGGTGCTGGAAAGCTGTAACTACCTTTATAGTCCTGCTTTGTGTGTGTGGGGTGTGTGTGTGAGAGTGTGAGAGCCCTTCATTCATGCCATACCTGGGTTGTGGCCACCTAACCTAAGCAGGATTGAACCTGGTTGCTATTTTAGATGGGCAACCTGGAGAAAATCCTTATGTTGCCAGAAGTGGTGGTGATTGTATATTAAGAGGCCTACGTATATGTATCAAAATTGTGCCAATGTGTGAGAACCTGGGATAGGTAAGGGAATACATTCCAGGTTGAGATAGATCAGGCTGGGAAATGGACTCCCAGGGGAATCAGACTAATTAAATCTCAATGTCTTTAGCCCGCATTGATAGTTTTCTCATGATAACCGAAGCAGAACCTCTTCTATCCAGGGAAAAGAGAAGAGCAAAATTCTCCATGAAATTCACTAGGATCCTTCCTTTGTAGAGCTAAGCATTTCCCAAGTAAATAAGGAGCTATGGTAATGGGTGCTATAGAAAGCTTTTGATACTTTTTTCCATCTCTGCATATGGATCTAACTTACCTTGCATAGATTTAAGGGCTCAGGCCCCTTCTAGAGCAAAAAAACTTGGCAATTTGAGTCCTCTTTGGTGAATGTTTATAATATGATGCAAAGTACTCCACTTAGGAAGAAACAATCAATTGCACGCACGCAAAATTGGAAATGACTGCCCAGGAAGGAGTACTACAGAAAGGAATGAGGGTTATAGTGGATCACAGGATAATGAGTCAACAGTGTAACACTGTTGCGAAAAAAAAGAAAACATCATTCTGTGATGTAGCAGCAGGAGTGTTGCAAGCAAGACAGGAGAAGTAATTCTTCTGCTCTACTCTGGGCTGGTAAGACTTCAGCTGCAGTATTGTGTCATTTCAGGAAACATGGACAAATTGGAGGAAGTCCGGGGCGAGTGACACAAATTATTAAAGGCCTAGAAAACATAACCTATGAGGGAAGATTGAAAAAGGTTAAATTTGTTTAGTCTAGAGAAGAAAAGACTAAGAGGGAATGTACGTTTTCAAGTACATAAATGGTTGCCACAAGGAAGAGGGTGAAAAATTGTTCTAATTAATCTCTGAAGATAGAACAAGAAGCAATGGGTTTAAATTGTAGCAAGAGAGGTTTAGATTGGATGTCAGAAAAAACTTCCTCCATAGCAGGGTAATTAAGCATTGGAACAAATTGCCTAGGGAGGTTGTGGAATCTCCATCACTGGAGGTTTTTAAGAACAGGTTAGGTAAACACCTGTCAGGAATAGTCTCATTATTACTTAATCCTGCCTTGAGTTCAGGGGACTGGATTAACTGCCCTTGCAGTCCTACACTTCTCTGATTCCCCACTGTTGAAATATCGGTCTGAGGCATGGGGGTAGGTATAAGAGGCATGAAGAGGCTAAGCCAGTGCCTGGAAGCTCCCACTCTGCCTCTCTATCCCATCCCCATGCCATCCTACCCCCATTGAAGTTGTTGGCCCTTGGAAGATGAAGAGCAATTGGAGTTATCCCATAAGCCTGACATCATGCTCATAGTCTGATTGCCTTTTGGCATAGAGGTGGTAAATGGGCACCTCCCTGCTTGTTTCCATACTACTTACAAACACATTTGCGATGTATTTGTATGGGGGAATTATTTAAAGTTGAGAGGAATACTTGGCAGGCCAACCTGAGTGTCTGGAGTTCTAGGATGTGCATGTGGAGACTCTTCTTCTGAGACCATATCCCAAGTATTTTAAGATGGTCAAGGTGAGCACCCCAAACTGTTCCTGATCAGCATCTTTGTAGGCCGAGGAGTGGAGAAGGACACCCCTTCCAAACGTTCTGAACATCCATCTACCACTTCAGTGACAATAGGGTATGAGCTGAGACTATGAGGAACATGTCTGTTTAGAGTTTCACAGATTGATACAGTGACTCAGCCAGTCTTGTAAGAGATGTAAGTAAAGTCTGGCTAGAAGTGTCAAGTGCAAGCTGACGTGTAGCCTGACTTATTTGAGACAGGTTCCTACTGTGATAGATTTAGCTTGATACTGGAGAAGATCGTCCGGTTAGACTGAAATCTCTTCTTGGGAAGGTATACCTTTGCTGATTCAGAGTCTGTATGTGCTCCTCTTAATTCTATTATCTGCAATGGGTGGAGTGATTGGTTGGTTATAGTTTGTCACGCCCAGCTTTTTGAACAGGTTAAGGGTGAATTTCAGGGCTGTAACATCCACCTGATGAACCTACCTATGATCAGCGAATCATCTATATATGGATAGATGTGAATGCCTTCTCTCAGCCATGGTGGCTGCATGTTAAGAGGTTTTTGCCAATACTCTTGGTGCTGTGGCATGACTGAATAGTAGTATCTTGTATTGACAATGGTTGGGCCCTACTGTGAATTACAGGTACTTCCTGCAGGCCAGTTGGATCGCAGTCTGGAAGCATGTCTCTTGGAGGTCAAGAGCCAAAACCAGTCTTGAGCCTATGAGGAAGAAATGATGGAGGCTAACTTTGCTATGCTGAATCTGAGACTGCATGTATATTTTCTTCAGTCTTATCAGGTTTAGGAAAAGATGCCACTTTTTTTTCCTTACGGCAAGGAAATATTAGGAGAAGAAACCTCTTCCCTTGAATTTCAGAGGTACCTCTGCTTTTGGCTCCATGGTAAAGCATTGCAACTTCTTTCATTTGACTTTCATGAGAAGGGCCTTTGAACAGGGATGAGGGATTGGTTAGTGGCCCAGGACTGGAATTTAATAGCATATCCATGGTAGAGGATATGCTCATACTCTCATATACTCATTTCTTGGTGGTTATTCCAATCCGAGCCTGGTAGAATAGGGAAGGATGACATCTGAAGACAGGGTTTGGGGATAGCTCTAATCTGGCTGGGCTGTTACTCTGATATGAAGATTGAAACCTGCTTTCTTGAGGATGTTGCAGGTTGGCTGCTGACTGTAGAAAATGGAGATCTCCTTTTAGAGAACCTGATTTCCTTCCTCTGAGCATAAGAGTAGGTTGAGAGTAGGTGGGCACTTTGTCTGGTCTGAGATTAGTGTCTGAAAGGCTTCTGCCTCAAGGCTGGGGTTTAAAGGCACAGAGATCTCAAGTGGCTCTGGAGTCTTTCAAGGAGTGTAAGGTCTCATTTGTGAAAAGAGTGTAAAATTTTTGAAGCCCTTCTGAGGCACTTGACATCTTTCTTTTCTATACTCTTTGCAGTTGGAGATAAAGTAGCAAGGGTCTGCCAGAAATCTTTGATGGAGTCCAAGATGCCTTCCTTCATTTTATAGACATTGCTAACCAGCAGACAGACCAACAGTCAAGTACTTACAAGCTCTTGCTGAGACCGAATAAATGCCTATGACCATCTGTAAAGGGAATAAGGCTATCACAAGATGAACAGGATTTGAAGCCCAACGACTTTGAATCTGGTATTGAAGTGGTTGTGGTTTTTTTTTTAAAAGAAGTAAATTTAAAGAAAAAAATTTAAAGGACAAAGAATGGAAATGTCTAAGTAATTAACCCTAACTAGCTTGATTTAGAACAGGTTTGGAGAATGTGTTAAGGGGTACTAGGCAGATACAGCCTGGTAACATCTTGCTGCCACAGGTGGTAAGCATGAACTGAGGAAAAGCTGCTCTGCCTTTGGCTGGGAGTGAGGGGGCAAGGATCAGCAGGGCACAGGTGTGGTCTAATGAGCGCTATGAAAAGAATCGGGTCTTGTGCTCATGGGACACATGCTTGAGAGATCCACATGGACACATACTCTAAGAAGAGCATCAATCAAAATGAGAATTGCCTGTGTAATAGAATTGATAATAGATGTGCACAAATCATAAAAATTGTTAAATCCTGCTTGTCCACTCTTCTGAAACCACTAAAGCTCTGACCCCGAATGTATTTAATTATCAGGTTTTCTATGATGCTCATCACTGTAGTGCCCAAGTGCCTCCCAAACATTAATTAGTTTATCCTCACAACATCTCAGAAATAGAGAAGTACTATTATATCTGTTTTCCAAATGGGGAATCTGACCCAGCAAAATAAGTGGATTACCTATGGCCACACTATGTGGCAAATCTGAACTATAACCCCCGTATCTTGAGTCAGTCATTCACCTTAAGCATAAGATCATCTTTCTGCTTTAAAAGATCATGAAAAAAATCTGTGTAACAAGCAGTACATTGGAAATCTGGCTATTAATGAAAAAGTTGCACTTCCTCACTGGTGGTGAGGATGCATATGCTCCTCTTCAGTGGTGTCCTGTCCTTTTAAATCAGTCTAGAACTGCCTGCTCATTGCACTGTTTAATTACTCTTTAAAGTCACCACCCAAAAATGATGGAACCTTGGCTATCATCATCATTCTGATGTTTGTTTCATTTTTGTAATATTATGCAGCATAAATGCTTATGTCTGTTTTGAGGTGAGGAATACCTTGCTGTGAAATGATTTATATGCATCTCAGCATAAATGGTAGGTGAAACTGGAGTAACAAGATGGGTGAGGTAATATCTTTTATTGGACTGACTTTTGTTGGGGAAAGAGACAAGAGCTCTTCTTCAGGTCTGTGTAAGCTCAAAAGCTTATCTCTTCCATCAACAGAAGATGGTTCAATAAAAGATACTACTTCACCCACCTTTTCTCTCTCATATCCTGGGATGGCAATGACAGGTGAAATTGTAGAATTCTGCAATGAATTGAGACTGTGTCTCTGAGATGTTCAATAGGAGCCTGTAATCAGTTTGTCTATTACCCCAAATGCTACTGCTCTGGCAGCATTTACATGAAGCCCTATGTTTTGGTTTTGAGGAACTGGAATGGCTTAATTTTTAAAATCTGTTTTTCTAGGGCTTATAATGCCAGTAACCAATTCCCTCTGAATTCTGCCTTCAAGTTATTAGAGTTACTAAAGCACCCGGCTTCTTAAAGTTAGAGCTGGAACTAGAATGGAATTATGCTCTGCTGGAAAATACAATTTCCAGAACATTGAAAACTTTGATTTTTGCTGAAAATCATATTTTCCTTTGGGAAAATTAAATTAAATGTTTCATTTTGGGTCGGTTTGACCCAAATCAAAATATTTTATTTTTGACAACCCAAAATGTTTACTTTCAAATCAGTTCAACAAAATATTAAACTGCAATTCCTTATCAGTGCATGCCTTGTGAGAGTTCAAGACCCCATTCTGACTTATGGGCTGGGCTACCTGGAGGACTTCATCTCCCATAATGCAATATGGTTTTTCCCCCTAATTGAGCTGTGTGGAGCATCATGGGTCTCACATGTCTTCTTTTCAATTTAAAATGTCTAATGAAATGTTTTGATATTTCCAAATCAAAATTGTTTAGAATTTCTGTTCTGCAAAAAGTTTCAACTTTCTGTCCTGATCTGTGAGGAAACAAACATAGTCTGAAATGTCAATCTTAAGGGATGGAAATTGCAAATTTCACTGAGCTCTGCTTAAAATGTATGGAAGTGGGTCTCCAAAGTGTGGTGTGTGGAGCATTGCTAGAGGTGTGCAAGGGGCAGGCTTCCCTTCTTTCCAGTTGTGAAAATTTGCTTTTCTAATATTGTTTTTCCAGGTAAGCAAAAGCTGCAGAAGCCATAATGTGAGAGGAGATGACCTATATATAAAAGACAACTACCTACTCTGGGGGCAGCAGGATGCACGTTCCCTTCCTCTCCTCTCCCTCCATGTGACCTTGGGGGAAAATGGCAAAGACTCCTGAAGTGGGAGAAGAACCTGCCAAAGTTGGGACTGCTGCACTGGAGGAAGGGGTAAAATGGGTCCCAGTCTGTGCCACCCCTCCTCTCAGAACGTGTCAGCCCAGAACTGTGAAGGGGAGACCTCCCTTCCCCCCACACACACATCGGGGGCACTAGGACCAGATGGTACCTCCCTCTTTCCCCCAAGGCCACGTGGGGGGTGCCTGCCCAGAGGAGTCAACCAAAGACTCCAACTGGTAAGAGTGAAAGCAGGGACCTCCAGGACATTCAGAGAAATTCCTGGACTGTTGACTAGACTGTCTCTGCCTTGTGTGGATTGGCTGTTTACTCCAATCTTCTCATTCCCTTAGTCTCTTTTCCTCAGTTTCATTCAACCCCTGCTTTTCTTAGCATTTTCTCCCTGTGTTTATCTTGTCTACATAGATAGAAAGTTCTTTTGTCCTGGGACTATCTACTCCTCTGTACAGTACCTATTACATCATGATTAATGAGTGTGATTGTAAATATCTTGTAGGCCATCTCCCTACCCAGATCTCTCTATGATATGGTCCATGTAATGGAAAAGCTCAAACCTTTAATTCTGTGTGAAAAGACGTATGTTTGCAGTGTTGTTGGAGCTGTGTTGTGTCGGTCCCAGGATATGAGGGTAAACGAGGGTGAGATGATAATTTAATGGACCAACTTTTGTTGGTGGAAGAGACAAGCTGTCAACCTGCACAGAGCTCTTTGTCAGATTTGGAAGAAGTAATCAGATTGTCACTTTTTCCAGAACCGAAGAAATTTGATTACTTCTTCCAAATCTGACAAAGAGCTCTGTGCAGGTTGACAGCTTGTCTCTTTCACCAACAAAAGTTGGTCCATTAAAAGATATCTCACCCACCTTTCCTTTTTGCAAAGCAATACATTTATCCAACTGCAGTGGTTTTATCCACAGTATGTTGTTTGGAGAAAAGAGGTCTGAGGGAAGGTGACTTTTTTTGTAAATAACACACTGGAGAAATTGTTTAACAATTTGACCATAGGGAAAATCTGACTTTCTAAATGTCAGTATCAGCTATTGATAGATCAATTATCTTCTGGTAATCCTCTATCAGTCATGTGAGTTAGAACTGCCTGTGAGTTTTCTTATACCTTTGGAAGATATCCTTTACATTCTTGGCTAGGACTCTGAAACAACTGAAACAGAGACAACCACCTGTAGAATTGGTGTTTATTTTTAGCTGAAATCCAGTATGTGACATTCCCCTCTGCAATCTAGACTGGTGTATAGCTGTGTCTCCCCAATCCCTCACTCCTGGAGCCTGTCTTGCACTTGCTCTGCTGTGTGAACCCCCACTCCTGGGTCCGTCCACATACAGCCTCCTGCAAGCAAGCGACCCTTAATTTAGTGAGTGAGTGCTTCTGATCAGCCACTCATGGGATTGTGCAATATAATGACCCTAGCAGACACCCCCGAGTCCCAGATGCAACCCTAGGAACTTCCATCTTGCAATGTTCAGTACTGCCTGCTGAACCTTGCAAGCTCATTAATTTGTCAATTTATCAAAGAAATTGATATGCACTAGCTATGGCACTTTAAATGAAGTCTTTACACACACCCAAACCACATGCACTGCTTAAGATAAAACAAACAAATAAAATCTTTCTGTATTTAATTAACTTAAGTGATTATAAGCTAGAGGGAGGTGAATCAGATTTGATCAGGATGAAATAAAAGCAAATTGCATTTAAAACTAAGCTTAACACCTTCAGTGGCTTTACAAAGTTAGATGATGCTCACCACAGGCTGGCTGGTTGATTTCCTTCAGCCAGGCCTTCCCCCCTGTGGACAGTCCTTCAGTTGCTTGATGTTTGTAAATGGAAGTCGGAGACAGAGAGAGAGCAAGCAAAATGTCTCCCCTTTTCAACATGTCCCTTCATCCCCCTCTTCAGGGTCAGGTGAGAAACAATGTCCTGTATGGTCCCCTCCATTTTAGTCAGTGAATATTCCCTTATCATGCTTAGGCTAGTCCATTTGTCCTGGAAGAGCTGGGTTGTTTTATGCATGCCTTAGTGAGGCGTGAACTACCTCTCTGCCTTTAGTGTTTGCCTAGGTCTGCCTCAAGCCATGAGAGAAGTATTTGGGAATATTACATAGCAGAGCTTCATAACTATATATATGACATTGCAACAACATTCTAATGTAACAATAATGGTCAGAATGTCACGAGCATTCCAGAAACACTTTATATGACACACTTTGCAGTGTGTCACACAGTACATGCTGGGGTTGGCTTTGGGGGAGTTTAATTATCTGCATGTAACTATGCACCCTGAGGAGCTGGGTGTCATGAATAAAGCTTGAAGTTAGTTACTTAAATAGTGAATCAATGGGCCTGATAAAAGCCCATTTAAATCAATGGAAGTCTTTCCACTGCCTTCAGTAGGCTTTTGGATCAGACCCTCAGGGCTTATCTGCACTTAAAATGCTACTGTGGCACAGCTGCACTTCACTGTAGACACCACCTATGCCAATGGGAGGGAATCTCCCCTAGCCTAGGTAATCCACTTCCTCAAGAGATGGTTGCTAGGTTGGCGGAAGAACTGTTGCATTGACCTTGCACTGTCTACACTGGGGGCTAGGTTGGTTTAACGACAGCACTCAGGGGAGTGAGCAACATAGTTAAGCCAACTTATTTTTCTAGAGTAGACCAGGGCTTAGTGTATTAATTTTCAATTCTGAAGAAATCAGAGCCCCCCTTCTACATAAGAAAAAAGAAGATAAGAGGACAAGGCAAATATCTTGGGTTAGTTTTCTTTTCTTTTCCATCTACCTCAATCCTTTGAGCATTACTCTTTGCTCTTGCTTTGCCATCAGATTTAGGAGGTGTGCACCACAATTTGAGGGAGGGAGAAAGAACTATATCTAGGCTTGTCAGAATTTGATTTTTTTTAAAATAATTTTGATGAATAATATCAACGTTTATTTTTAAGCACGTCCATTTTTATCTATTTAAATTTTCACAGTTGTGGGAAATTATGGAGGGGTCAGACAGTTGGAGGTCAGGCAATAATTATTAAATGGCAGAAGGCATTGAGAGTCAAAAAGTTGAAGCTTTATAACTTCTAAAACACAAATTGTCAATATTGTATGTCAAAATATACAATGTAAATATCCTTAAATCAAACTCTATCAAGCAGCAGCATTTTCTTTACTGTAAATGTTTAGTATTATGAATGGAAATAAATTTTCATTGTTTTGTGTGTGTGAAATTGATGTTTACCAACATTTACATATTATAAAATCTAATTCTTCCAAGTTTAACTATATCTGATCTCTTTCATGGAGGAGTATCGTCCTGTTATGCTTTCATTACATTTAGACAGGTGCATGATGAGTGTGTTTATTGGTTTTATTTGATTTTGGCAAATTTGTGGGTGGTAGAAATTGAAAGTTGCATGAACTCTCTGGCATAGCTTCAACCAAAATTGTAAAAATGATACATTCTGCAACTAAGACCTTGTGTATACTAGACACAATGAAATAAATAGATTAAAAAAATATCTATCTAGTTAAACTAGCACAAAACCCTACCATAGATGCCCTTAAAATGGTTTAACTGTTGGTTATATAGTTTTAGCTAATGTAAATTATTGATTTTAAGATACATTGATATAAGCAAGAGTTAAACTTGTTTGTGTGTCTGTGTGAAGGGTTTAGATTGGTTTAAGAAGATTGATTTTAAACTACTGCACTTTTTGAGAATAGACAAGGTCTGAATTATGATGCTCAGATCTATGGTTCATATAACATAAATTCCAGGGAGTTAAAAACTTGTGGGAAATAACTGCCCTAGGAATTCCTTATTAGGCTGTATTGTATAAAGAATTCTGTGACTAAGGCTACTGATTAGCTTGGACATTTAGGAATTGTTTTCACAGCTATTTTGTATTAAAACATTCTCTTATTACTGTCACTTTATCTTCCCTTCCCACTGCCAGTTTTTTTTGTCTCATCTACCTGTTACATCTTGTCTTTTAGACTTTAAACACTTTGGGGTCAGGACTATGACTTATTTGTATAATGGAACTTCTACTTGGTGGAGGCCTCTAGGCGCTATCCTAATACAAATTAACAATAGTGAAAAATCCAGGGCTACCAGACATTGGAACTAGCTTAATTACTAAATGAACAGTGCCAGCTTGTAAGTCATGACAAGGCCATGGTATTCATGACTGTAAAATGATGTCAGCACTGACCTTCTATGCAACATTATAATGTGTCATTTAGATAAAAAATGCATAGGTTTATCTTTTTTGTGGGGGGGGGGGGGAAGGTGGAGGGAAGGAGAGGCAGGCAGGGGTAAGACTATACTTCAACATCCAGGCAGAAAAATAGGAAAGAACAAATATAGCCTCCCTTGGTAATGGAAGTCAAGCTGGCATGGAGGGAAGAGAGTTTAATAAAGATTTTTTTTTTCTTTCCATGACATTTTGTTAGATTGGTGGAAACAGAATTCTTTTCTTAACTTTTGGTTATTAAAAACAAAACAAAAAGTCTTGGAAAGAAGTTGGTGTCTGAGGACACAGCAGGGTAATGGGAGGCTTAATAAATACCCTGTTGTTATAATAGCTGTCATTTTAGCATTAACAAGCTCATGACTTTAGTTGTCTCATGATCACAGCTATGTTCTGCAGATTAAGAGAGAGATTGGTAGACTTTTCAAGTCAAAGCTTTCTGTGCAGCAGGATGCTTTAACCTCTTGCATCCTGAATGCTATTGTAAAGCACGCAGGCTAGAAGTGATATTGAGGAAGACTGCCATAAAAGCTGAAGCAGCTGGGCTCTGCATTGTCATCATTTTGATTTTCTTTGATGCCCAGAGAAGCTAGGAGAATCAAAATAATGGGAGATCTTTTATTCTCATTTTATCAAAATTGAATTCTCCCAAGGGTTCCACAAAGGGAGAATATTTTTCCTGGAGAGAAATTTCATAAAAAGGCTAAAGGAAATGTGTATTCTGGGCCATATTCTGCTGCTGTAAATTGGTAAAGCACTATTGAATTCAATGGAGCCGCACCAGTTTACAGCAGCAGGAAATTTGGCCCAATATCTTTATTCACTGTAAAACAATGTTATTAAAACTCTACACAAGAACCAGCAACAACTACATAAATACGAAGTCCTGAACAGCTACCCCACATCATCTCCTTTGGTGCTTTCATGCACCTCCCTTGCATAAGAGTATTTCCCTTCCTAGAAGAGAGAAATATTTTTATATCATTTGAAATTGTTCAGTTTTGTTTTTAATCTTAGAAGATGCTCATAGGAAGCAATTTCTGCTATGTCAACATGTTAATCTTTTTTAATTCATTTTTGTATTTTGGCCTCAGCGACCTGAAAACTGCAAATCATATATATGATACCACTGCAAAGGAAGAAACTTCCAATAGCCCTATACTACACAGCATGTTAGATAAGAGGGAGGAAAGGATAAAGTAGTCATTGCACTAAGATAAAACCCTTCTCTTCAGGAAAGCATCATGGGACCTTTACTGCGTACACAGGACAGGACCTATGTTTTGAAAGTCTCGCCTGAGAGAGCCACACCTAGTTAATTGCATAATGCTCAGTTTAACTCCCATAGGATCATGAACAGATAAATCTTCAAATATGTTAAAGGCAGTTATAAAGATTGTGCTCAGTTTTTCTTCATGCTCATGAAAGATGAGACAAGCAGTAATGGGCTTAATCTTCGGCAAGAGAGAGCTAGTTTAGTTTAAAAAGTTTTTCCTTACATCTATAAGGGGAGTTAATCTCTGGAATAGGCTTCCAAGGGGAGCGTGGAATGCCCATCACTGGAGTTTTCTAAGAACAGTTTGGACAAGCACCTGTCAGGGATGGTCTAGGTTTCCTGGTCCTACCTCAGTGCAGTGAGCTGGATTTGATGACTTCTCGAGGTCCCTTCCAGCCCTACATTTTTATGAGTCTATGAAACTGTTCAATCCCACTGAGCATTGAATGTATGATTCAAAGAAGTCTAAGCACTACAGACCTTGGGTAACAGAAATGCTCAAGGGCCAAATTTTTCAAAGATACTTAGGCTCCTAAAGATGCAGATAGATACTTAGTAGGTCTAAGTGGGTTAGGCATTATGGGAGTTAAGCATCTGACCTGCTTAGGCACTTTTGAAAATCCTACCAGATGCCTATGTGCTTCAGGAGCAGAAATACCTTTGTAAATCTGACTGTGAGTGCCATAGGAGCCTAAATCCAGTTGAGGGTCAATGGGATTTAGGTTCCTAAGTGCCTAAATCCATTTTGAAAATGAGATTTAGGCTCCTTTCAAAATGTTATTCCTGATGCTTAAAGTAACTTTATTTGCAAGTCTTTATGTGCTTTCAACATCTATTACTGTTAATGAAATTAGGGCACATGGACTTGAACTCTAACTATGTATTTCAGTAGTAGCACTAAGATCTGGGGATTGGGGCTGGGACATAGCAACTCAAATTATTTTTTCTGATAAACGTTGAAGTAAATGATTAACTAATACTTCAGACAAAAAATAATCAGTAGTGCTAGGCTGCCAAAACCTAAATGTTTTCTTTTTTAAACTAAAAAAAACCAAACTTGGTTAGTACCAACCAAATTGTCAATTTTCAATTGAGAAACCATGTTAACAATATTTTCTTTTTAAATTTTTCTCTTTTTAGGAAAATAAAACAGGCAAAAATCAACATAAACACCATGCTAAAGCTTAACAATTTTTCAAACTTTAATTAGGAAAACCACAGTGGTGCCAATCAAAGTGTCCTGCAATAGATGCTCTAGGAAGATCATACAGTAGATTAGATAAATAGTCTTTTCTAGTGGAGTGTAGAGCTAGAGGCGTTCATTTTAGTGTAATCAGTAAATTACTAGGATACACAGGGATGTACTTGAGTGCCTTATAAGCTTATGTTGTTCACTATCATATCTGCATGGGTGTGTCTACGTGCAGATTCTCTGCTATGGAAGTAGTGTTTTAGGGCAGAGCTCTCTCTAGTTGGTTTTTCAGGTGGCTGGTCTGTACACAGAGTAGGAGGGGTGGAATTCCAGGTGACGGGAGCTCAGGAGGATGGAAGGAGGGCAATTGGGTAGAAGTGCTAGAAGCTGAGGGAGGGGAGGAAAATAGCTTCACTAAAGAGTGAAACTGAGCTGGAAATTTGCAAGTTGGCAGGTGTATCTGGATGTTAGTGGGCCAAGTGTGTTGCAACACTGGAAGGAGTATGTGGAGGGTAGGTTTCCTGCAGCAGGATGGACTTTGTTTTGATGGGGCTGTTTTTTATAGAGGATCCCTGGGATATTTTGCATGACAAAGAAGTTTACCTTGGAGGAGGGGATCATCCTGGATGGATGATAAATTTGTTTTAAGGTAGTGTCCAAAGGGAGCTGGGCACTCTGCATACAAATACAAGGAGACCCCAATGAGCTTTAAATACTGATGTTGGAAGTCCAGGTGGCTGAGAGAGGCTGGAGCAAAGGGAGACAGGTGAGAACCCTCCTGTTTGGGCATCAGGAAGGCAATGGTAACTGAGTGAGAAGCTCAGAGTACAGTGTCTGGATTTCAGCAGAGTTCTGGCACCTAAGTCAGGACCTGGCCAGTCACAGAAGTTTAAAGGATGAACTGGAAAAGGGAACAGGCTGGGATGCTGATATCTGGGGCTTGAAAGGGTTGTGAAAGCTGAGAAGGGGAATGTGTTATTGTGAGTAGATCAGCTGCTGGGAGGGGAAATTGTCCCTGCGCTCTGACATTGGATTGACTCTGTCTCTAAAATCCAAAAACAAGTGATGGTCCAGTTAAAATTGAATGAAAAGAAAATGGACAAGCAACTGGATGATAGGTTGAGGTTTACAGAATGGGAAGTGGGAGAATGAGTTATGTATGGAGCATTCGCAGAAGAGGCCCATGTTCTGAGTCCGGGATGGGTGGGACCAGTCCCCATGGTGAGCAAGGCTAACCCAACAATGTACCAATTAGAGTTAAAAATTAAAAAGGGGAAACCAGTGTACAAGTCGTTTTACAGTACTCGCTGAAGGCGTGGAAGGGGATAAGGAATGATGATCTTAATGTTTAAATGTTGCTTGGTTTGTGCAGATCCCATAATGTGTCCACCATCGCCTTATATTGTGTGTATTGAAGATAATGTATTGGATAATACTATGGGCCACAATAATGTATACCATGAGTAATGGACTAGAGGTATACTCTAGGAGACATTATGTATGTAAATTCCTAGACACGTCTAAGAGGCAAGAACATCTGGTATATGAGGGAAGACTTTAAGTTCGTCCAGGAGAGAGGTAAATGTATATGCCCATATTAAAGAGTGAAAAAGTTACCTTGAGTGGCAAGGAAGATTGAGTAATATCTCTGGGGAGGCAGTGGGAAATTTAAGAGCTTACTGAGAGGTGGGCCAAGCATACAATAGCACTCGGCCATGTGTGACCAGCTTTCTATCTGAGGTTTTCAAGTCTCTATTTTTCCATACTGGGAGCCAATCAATCAAGGTTTTAAGTACCCAGTTTGAATCAGTGCATATCAAGAGGTTCTCTTTCATTGCAACGGCTTCTGGAACTGCTGCTACTGCAGTAACTTCAGCTGCCTGTGCCAAATGTGGTGTCATGGTTTCTTGGAGGATTTGACCCAAATTCCATCATATTGCTGCGTAACTGGTGCATGGTGTCCCCTCCCTGTAATAACAGCTACCATCTACAAATCAAATGCTGTACCTTCGTTCTTTAGCTTCTTCAAATGACACTCCCAATCTAAACAGGGAGGTCTCTTCCCCTATCATTTGGATGGGGAGTGGACACTCACCTTGCACCAGCAGCGCATACAGTATGATGGATAGGTTCTTGATACCTTTAACATTAATTTCCTTGTTCAGTAATGATAGTAATGATATATGCTGCTAATAGTGAGTGAGAGATTCTTCCTTCATTGGCTTTCCCAGACAGAACCTACTTCACTGGTGTAAGTGTTGTCCTTAATGTGACGGGCGCTGTTCCAATTGTATGCTCCCATTTTTCCATAGCCCAAACCAGCACTAAGACCTCTTTCTCGCACTCCGAGAATCGCTGTTCGACCTCACTCAACAGTTTTGAGGCATAGGCAACTGGCCTTAATCCTGTTCCACTGACCTGGAACAATATGGCACTCACGTGCTCTTTAGTAGCAGCCAGTTGTAATTGGTAGGGTTTGTCAGGTTGTGGGTAGGCCAGTGCTGGAGCCTGAGTCAAGGCTTCCTTTAACTTGACAAAAGACTCCTCTTGCTCCCGAGTCCACTCCCACTCCTTTTCTTAACTTGTATAAGGGACCTGCAAACTTCACGAAATTCTCAATAAAGTCTCTTGAGAACCCTACTAGTCCTGAGAAAGATCTTAGTGTACACTTACATCATGGGGTGCTTGGAGTTTGCAAATCAATTCAATTCTTTGGGCACATGGTATTCGACCATTTTTTCCAAGTAGCCCTAAATAGGCTACTTCAGATTTCACCAATTGAGCTTTGCTTGGACTCGCTACAAATCCAGTATCTTGGATTTTTTTCAGGACCACACCTAACACTGTCAAGTTTTCCTCCCTTGTCACTATGGCAATCAAGATGTCATTGACGTAACTGATTACACACCTTCAGTCCTCCTCACTCAAGTCAGCCCACATTCTGGCTACGAACTTGTGGCAGATCGATGGTGAATTATATCCTTGTGCTAACCTGCAAAGTGTATATTGCGCGCCTCCAACAGTGAATGTGAACTTATGCCACGCGTTGGGATGCAATGGTATGGCAAAAAAAGGTATTATTGATGTCTAACACAGAAAATCAGATTGCACCTGTAGTCACGACTGCCATGACATCTTGATATTTTGCCACAACAGGTGCCATGTGCGGCATTACTCAATTCAGTTCACAGTAATCTATAGTAAGTCTCCAGCTCACACCATGAGATTTTATTACTGGTGAATTGCAATGGCTCATAGTTTTGATTACAACACCCTGGTCTTGTAGAGCTTTTACCATTTCCCTCACACTGGGCTCCACTTCCTTTGGATATTTGTATTGCTGAAGGGGTTGTGGATTGGGACCTTCTACCATTACTTTGGCCTGGATCCTTCCACATTGTACTTTGTTCTTGGCCCATACTTGTGCATATTGGTTGACAATGGTTTCAACATCTTCTGGCCATTCTGGTTTATGTAGATCCTCTGGAGCCTTTATGGCATGTACCTGATGCACTGCAGGGATGACCAATTCCTGGGTTGGTCTCCTACAGTTTCACTGCAAAACCCCATTTGGCATGTTGACAATTACATTAAATGCTTTTATCAAATTTATTCCAAGGCTACTATGCCCATCAAGGCTCTGGATTCCAAATTCACTCCAGGTCCAGGCACTACCAACAGTGCACCTTACTTTTTCTAGAAATGAAACTTTGCTGTCAGCTCCATTAAAACCTTCCAAAGTCTTAACATCCTTAATTGGCCATTTCATTAAATTCTGATTATTTTTAGTGCACAGAATAGATATTGTTGCACCAGTATCTACTAACAGTATCTGTTGTACACAATCACCAGGTCCATCAGTGATGACCCCCACCACTGGTCTTTCCCAATCGTTTGCTACTGTCTGGGGAACCAGGGGGGTCTGGACTCCATCATGACAACAGGGCTTGTCCCATGAGCTGTTTGTTTCCTTGGTTGCCTCCCTGGTCTGAGGCTTCATGTTCTGCTAGTCTTATGATCAATTCCCTGGTAGATAGTCCATTTATTTTATCAAACTCCTCATATTTGAGAAGCATCTTGAATATTACTTTCTGATATATTTTATCTTCATCAACAGCTTTTGAGAGAACCTGGAAATCTTTTCTATTCTTGTTCCCATTTTCAAAGGGTTTCCTCTTTGTAAAGACTTTAGCCTTGTCAGACTGTGGCCTTTCCTTATTTACATTTATGACAGCAACTTCCTTTTTCCCCATTCCCTTTGGGAAGGCTTCCTTTCTCAACTGATAGGCTAGTCTGTCTGTCTTCAATTTCTCTTTCTGTCAGATTAGGATTCAAGGTGCCCATTATGACCTTTAGTGTGGGGTCTAGTCCTTGAAGCAGAGATTCCTCAAATTTAGCTGTGTCAAATTGGGCCACAACACTTACTGCTGGAGATCTTCCTGCTAACCAATACAGTAGTCTTTTCCTAGCCAAATAACTCTCAGTTCTCTCCTTAGGTTTTTGCCTCTCAGAGAAGTACCGGCCTGTTACACTAGCCTGTGGGTGGAAAAATCGGAAAAGCACTTCATATATCTGTACCATCTCCACAACCACAACTGTTTGATGCTCCAGGAGCAATGCATGAAATTCTTCATTCCCCATACATTCCTGGCAGACGGTCACAATGTCCTGTATTCGCAAGTTAGGGGTGTTGCTTACTCTTGCCATCCAATCCAAAGCACTTTCTTTATTGAATGGTCCAAGATGTCTGCCCATAGCTTTGGCTTGCTCAGGCGTATACGCTTTGGCTTCTCTCCTCACTTCCATTGGTTGAGTAGGTCCATAGGCAATGGTGGTTGTGGTTACGGTGCCATTGTATACCTTTCTTGATCTCCCCCTGGTAAGTGAGTGGCCTTTGGAGAACATCTCCCCTCTTCCTTCGGGGAGGATTGCTCACATGCCGCCATAGTTCCTCCTAATGGTGACACACTTGGCACACCGCACTCCTCTTCTGAGTGTGGTTCCATGCTGCTGCCACTTCCATTGGTACAGCACTTGCAGCTGCTAGAGCTGCTACTACTGGAGCTCTCAGTAGCCCACTTCCTGAATGAATCCACCTCCATTGCCAATATCACTGCTTGGCACCTTTGCAGCTTCTGCCTCAATTTCTGCTGCTTCAGCAGGCACCCTGTGTGGTCTTTTTCCACCCTTCTAGTTCCCAGTTCGCTGACCATTTCTCTCACTGCTGCCTGGGCCTCCTGGAGTTGTTTGGTGAGGGTCCCCACCTCCTCTGCTCTGGCCCGGCATTCCCCAGATAACTCTGTGATCTGGCTCTCGAATTGCACATTTCTCTTGGTCAGACTAGATATTTGAGAAGCAGCTCCCTGACACTGGCTATCTAGCTTCCCTATTTCAGTCTGCTGGGCTGCTATTTGCTTCTCATTGTCAATTACCACTGCCTGCTTCTCTTTTATGTGTGCTTCCATTTCTCTATCCGCCATATACAGCCCATAAATTAAAGCTTTTTTCCTTAGCTTCTTTGAGGGCTTTGGCTTGGTCACCACAAATCATCCCCATGTTTCCCTCAGGGTGCGGAAGACATCAAACCCAGAAAACATGTTCCCTGCACATGGATTGTCACTCTTCCCAAACAATTGGACACAATAATCTAACGAATCTTTATTAACCCCGCCTTTCCATCCGTTGGCCCCAAACTTTTCCCGTTGTCGCCATTTCGCAGTCTATGCAGCTTTTGGAATTCTGCTGGGTTTCGGCCAGCACTCCACCGCCAGCACCCTTTCTCTTCACTTGGCCCTGGATCGAGACAAATGTCCACCCAAGCTGGCAACTGCTTCAGTACTTGTCTCACAGGAACCGCAGCTCTGCTAGCCCAATGGGCAGCTGGAATCCAGTAGCCAACAGATAAGGTTAAATCACAATCCCATCTCAAGGTGGAATCTGCAGTGGCAGTTTACCACACAGCCAGTTAGTGTGGAGTACCCATGTGGCTTCTGACCACACTCCACCAAGTCTCAGTCAGAATCTCGTAGTTTGTGTCCTTCGGGTAATTTCTTCCCGAATGCCCACCCGCTAGGTCATTGGACCCTTGCTGGTTCTTTACAATCAAATTAACAAATAATTGACAACTAAACAGGGACCCTTTATATGTACAATGTCTCCCTATCAGATGATCTTTGGGCCTGCCACGGTTGCAAAAACTGTTATCAGAAGTCCTGAGAGTTGGTTGAAACCAAAAACCTCAAACCCACAGCCAATGGACCTGCCCTAAGAAACCCAAGGTAATTCAAACAGCTTAAAATTATATTTTAGCTGGACCCTCTAGTTTGTCTCAAAGCCTACAGCATCTATCCAACTGCTCATCCAGGGAACACAGACAAGATTTAAGATCGAATAGGAAAGGGTTTATTTACAAAGGATAATAGAACCAACAATACTTAAATGCTTAGGCTTGAAGCGTCGTCTCCCATAACAACCATGTGCTAACAAATAGTGGGGTTACACTCAGAGACAGAGACCAACACCAGAGGAATGAGGATGATGAATGAGGATAGGATCAGGGATCAGAAACGCACACACACCAGGAACAGGAACTGGGATTCGATCTTCACTCTGACGACAGGAACAATAAACAGGATGCGTGCACAGGCTGCCACTGTGATGGACGGCACGAGTGTTTGGGTGAGCAGACTATTTATAATCTGCCTTCCCGCCATTTTGCACACCACCCACGACTAGTGGTGCACACTGCACTACAAATCGGCACATGGTACGCTAGATTTCTGCACGCAACACGCTGGATGCTGCACACGGCAGCACTGGGATACAAAAGTTCGCTCAGAGATCAACTCAAACTCTCACAACCAAACAACACTAAGCCAATCTTTGCAGATCTTTGACTAGTCAGGCTTTTCAGAGGGGTTTCAGGTTACATGGGCGTGACTATGCTAATACATGATCTAAGCCTGCTGTGAGCTGAAGGGTTCCTGGAACCTGGCCAGGCACTGATTAACAATGTGTTCATATAGTTCATAAAATATGCAGTACCCTTCCTCTTCCTAAGCAGTCTCCAGCCTGTTTTTTAAGTGATCCAGGGTGGGGAGTGGCAGGTTGGTGTGAGATTGGTGGTTGTGTTGTTTAGGGAGTGTAACTCTAGGGTCAGTGTGGATGAGTTCTGCTGGGGCACGAGGATGGACATCTAGTTTAGCAGCCCCCTCCAGACGTGACCTGTACTTCTAAATAATATCAACCCTTTATCCAACAGCAGCTTGTCTCCTTCTGGAACTGCCCAATGAGCACCCCAGAAAACACAAGTGTCCACTGTGGAACTGTCCCAAACTTGAGTTCTTCAGATAGCCAATGTCTCTGAGAACAACTGCAATTGTGGAGGGAGAGCTTACAGGGGCTGAAGGGCTTGTCTAAACAATGGGATAATGTGGTCTATGGGGGTGTGATTGTTAAAGCACGCTAATGGGATGCACGTTAATTTGGCCATGCAGATCCAGCTGGTGTGCTTTAACATAGGGCTGTTTGAAACAATACTACATGAAAGCAAAGTAGGGAACCTTTAGTGCACACCAGCAGGGTTTACACAGCTAACCCATTTCTCTAGCAGTTGCTGAAATGCTATAAATTACAGTTTGCAGAAACAAAACTGCTATTGCCAAGCACATCTGATTAAAATATCTGAGCAGCACCATATGCGTTGTTAGCAGGAGAAAACTGGCAGCGTTAATTTGCAATACTATTAATTTTTACTGAATCAGCAAATAGGTTCATAATCTCCTACCCAGTTTTTAGGGAAGTGGTGGGAGGTAGTTTTCCTGTCAGACAAGCCCTAACAAAGATATAACTCAGGATCCAAACATCCATGAACTGTGGGGAAGTTCAGAGCAGATCTGCATCTGAACTCTTCATGTCAAGACACCTGTACTAGGAATGAAACTGGCTACTGGCTATTGAAGAGACTGAATCAGTTAGGGCCAGTGCTGCAGGGAGCTGTCTTTGTTTGTTTATCACTACAATATTGGCTGAGACAAGGACTGTGTGTCATAGTCTTCTGCAGGAAGGTGATAAGGCATTTAGAAGTAGCTGGAAAACTGTTCTCCAATATATTAAAAGGAAGAGGCAGGGTTGCAGTTTGTCATGTCAGCAAAGCATGCAACAGTGCATGGCACAGGAAGTGGATGAGAAATGTTGAAAGGCAGAGAAGACATGAAATGACATGACACAGAAGCAGAGTGACAAACCACATTTGAGCTGCTTTGTATTTCCAATGCTTTTTGTTCCACCTGTGGCAGGACAATCAATGGCCCTTTGTCACTAGTCAATGTTCCATCCCTGAAAAGGATGATGTATTCACAGGATTGGGCAAATTAAGTAAGGGTGGCTCTAGTCTTTTATCAGGTCTGACTCTGAGGTTCTTACCTGCTTTGTACAAACAGGAAATTTGGAGATGGGCCTGAACCAGAATGTCTGTTGGGAACACCTTTGAACCACAGGAAAGGCTAGATCCAGCTTCATGCCCAAGCTTAATGTGGGCCCTGTTCTTTACTGAGCCTATGCAAAATCATAGATTTGAGAACACACTGACTTTGAGGAAGTTACACTTGCGCAGAGCATTGTTGAGCTCATCTTGCTGGGAAATGTTCAATCCATGCACAGAAATGCACACTATGCTCTAAAATAAGCATCTCTTATTGCATCACCCTAGTTCCTCATGAAAACAATTCTAATGAATAGTGATTCAACCAATAGGGTTATAGAAAAATTAGTCTAAAACCCTTTAAATTTAATAGAGAATAGTTTTATTTAACTCACCTAGAATTCTACAGCAGGAATGTTATCTCTTAAATTATATCGGATGATCTTGCTCCAAAAAGCTATAGGACAGTTATGATTTTTCTCTTCAGTTCTGTAGCACTTTTCCATAAGAGGTTATTTACAAGTGTGCTGAACTGTCTGTGTTAGCTGCTTAGTGGTGCATAACCATGGATACTTCTAGCTCTGTCCTGTATTATGATTGATTAATAAATGCTTCAGCAAAGATATGCAGGAGCCTGTTATGATAATCTAGTGGGTAATTGAATCCACACCTACCCTATCCTCCAACATAGGAGAGAGAGACTGAGGGAGCATGGCTATAAGACTGTGTCTAAGTACTCAATGTGGTCTTATGGTAATCAGTAAAGAGGACGGAGGATGGATAGGGGGAGGGAAAATAAGTGAGGAAACCTCTGGAAGCCAGAGGGGGCAGACAGAAGACTGGAGGAAGTCTATATATTTACTAGTGCAGCTGGTCGCAGCTCTGAGAAGCTTGTATTGGACAGGATGGATATGATAGAAACAGCTGGAGAACATGCTATACTTTTCACTGGTTGGACTTTTCAGAAGCACTCTGCATTGGCCTAACTGGCCCCCTAGAAATCAATGAGAATTTACTATTGATTTTAGTGAGAGCAGAGGTAGGCCAATGCTGAATGCTTTTGGAAATCCCACACTACAGGGAACTGCAATTTGCTGTAGGGGCAGCTCTGCGAGTGCAAATGACTCTCATCAAAAATTACAGATTCTTTAAAGATCTGGAGTGACAGAATTCCATGTGGCAGGCAAAGTAGCTTGCCTTGGAGGTCTGGCAATAGCATGTTAGGCAAGGTGAGATGTGGGAGCGGAGAGAGACTCCTCTGTTACTTCTTGTATTAGTAGGCAAGAAAGCAGTGTGGAATGAATTTCAACAGCAAAGAAGTCAAGACTTAAAGCCCTGCTCAGTGTCTGCTCCCAACACGGCTAGAGAACGGGTATTAATCTCCAAAGACAAAGCACTTCTGTGGAAAACAAGGAGCTTTTTATTTTATTGTGTAATCCTGACATGCGTAGAGGGAAGGATAGCGGCACTGTTCTGGCTGATCACTCGTCATATGAAGATGAAGTCTATAGGAAAAATTTAACCCTGGCCTGGGCAGTCACTACTCCCATTATATTCAGTGGGAACTGCTTGTTTATGCAAGGATGAATTTGGTCTTGTGTATCTAATAGGAAAAGGAGCTTGCTTGAAAGGAAGAGGAGTAATACAGGGTAAAATTAAAGGATTTATGAAATTGGCCAGGTGGAATGCTTCTGACACTGAAAAAGGAAGCGATGCTTTCAGATTAAGGACCTGATTCCCAGGTCTCTTACTGAGTGGAATATATTGTCTTTTCCCTGTGAATATTCTACTTGGGCAACCTAATATGTTGAGAAATATTCAAGTATTGTCTATTTTGAGATTTTTTTCAATCCTCTGGTATACGTTGGGGCATAAATTTTGGGGAAGTGCAGGTTGCTGTGAAATTTCAAGGCAGTAAGAGCTGTTTGCCCAGTGGAAGCACTGCAAGTTGCATTACAAACATCACTGTGCTGGAGCAAACCAGCTGGATATCAGAGGCATTTCCAATGACTGAAAGCTTTTTAGCATTCGCTGATGAAAGACTTAAGGATCTGATCTCCTTTGCATTAATCATTGAACTCCTGGATCCCTGTTGTTCATCACGTTCTAAGATTTTGTGTATCTATCTTGGCAGGGTTACAAAAAACAAAACAGTTTTTCTTAAATGTCCTACTGAGAAAAGCATCAGTTAGTATCACAGATTCCTAGGAATTAGTGCAATTTGCCTGAATAAGGGCTGCAGGATTATGATGTGCTATATTTATAAAAATGTGTTAAAAAAATAAAGGAAAAAACTATGTTCACATTGTCCAGGAGCCCCCAGGCAGAAATATTCCCTCCATTAATTTTCTTAAGGGCTCTCTCCAGTCTAGTTTTAAATGACACAGGAACAGACCAGAACTAATAAGTCAAATGGGTGAGTAATTAGATCCATAACTGAATGGAAGCTATGTTTCTGTTGCCTTTGGTAACTATTGTGAGAGTGACAGTCTCAGGGATGTATTAATAAGATATAACAAAACTGGGAAAAGGCAACTGGACAGTTCTGATGAATTATGATTTAATGTTTATTTGTAAGAAAATGTGGGGCTTTACAAAATCTAGTAAGCGTGGATCCTTCTTGCAAAGAATTCACAATCTAACACAGACAAATATAATTAATGGGAATGAAATGCTATTATTTAATGTATCATTACTCTCCTTGTACCTTTATATGTGAAATTGTTGTATTTGGAATTACTGTTAGGTGTCTGGAGACAAATCAGTGTGTGTATTTGTGTGTGTGTGTTGGGGGTTTGACTTCCTTTACTGAGTGGTAAAATCAGTTGCTTAATTAAAATTACATGACCTTGTTGTAATTTGAAGTCAAAGGTACAACTCCCATTGACTTTAATGGAGAAGGAGCAAGCCCCTTGCTTTTAAGTTGCTTAGGGCAAGGACCAACTTTTGTGCTTTTCCCTGTGCTCACTAAATGATGATGATGGCAACAGGCAGGGGGTTGCTATTTCTGGCCAAACTACTAGAAAGCCTGTTCTTACCAGATTTTCCACCAAGGTTTGCAGATGTAAGATTCTTTAGTGGAATATCTGGGTGCCCATCTGAGCTTAATCACTTAGGTTTGGTCAGCAGCTCATAGTTTCCTAACTCAAACACATGAGGCTGAGAAACTTTTCATCTCCTTTATGTTTCCAACATGGGAGTGCTGAAAGAATGGAAAAGTCATTCAGAATGATGATTGGTGACAAGTGCTCTTATTTAGAAGTGCAAATGGTTCCCAGCTAATCCCATTAATACAAATGCTCCAGGAGTTTTTCTGCCACGTCAGCTGACTCTTCTTCCTGTGGTATGTATGCAGCCCCTCAGAATCCCATTCTGTGATACTGAAATCCTCCTGATTTAACTACACGTTTCTAATGTGCCAATGCAGTAATGGCCAATTTCTCACCTTTTCCAGTGTATTAGTCAGACTAGGGGGTGAGGTTGCTTTTTTTTCTTTCTTCCTTTATTCTTTCAATCTGGTAAGTAAGGATCAAGTGGCTTTCAAATCCAAATTATAGGCATCTCAGTATTTTTCATTCTCTGAGGTGAGTGGTGGAGACTGGTTTAGATCAAATCCCCAGCCTAAAACGTTCTGGTTTTGGCCTTGTCCACATTATAAAGCGGAACCATTAACAACATTCACAGTGCTGAGCATCATTCAGATGTAAGCACAGACAAAGATGACTTGTGTTCAGCACCATATTAGCTAAATGTTGCTATTAACCCTTGGTTGACAGAGAGATTAACAACATTTAGCTGACGCAATGATGAGCACGTTCAGCTGCAGCCATTGTCAATAACTGTTGTCAGCACCAGTTATAGGTTGTGG
Source organism: Mesoclemmys tuberculata (assembly GCA_007922155.1). Classification (NCBI taxonomy): domain Eukaryota; kingdom Metazoa; phylum Chordata; order Testudines; family Chelidae; genus Mesoclemmys; species Mesoclemmys tuberculata. Next base: position 35,574,607 of record ML675614.1, on the reverse strand, counting down.
TGTGGACAGTGCCATTGGGTGAGGTCAATGCTAACTCCAACTGCAATTAGAGCCTGTTCCAACACCCATTGAATTCAATAGGACTGTTTCTATTGATTTAAACAGGCAGTGGATTGGGCCATTGAATAAAGCTAAGAATTTAAAAACTGTTCTTAGTTTGGTCTACACTACAGACCTGCTTCAGTATAACCACGTCACTCAGGGGTGTGAATAATTGCTCATGGGTATGCAATGTAGTTACACTGACCTAATGTGTGCAATGTAATTACACTGACCTAAGCGGTGGCACAGACAGCCATGTCAGCTTTTGAGCTTCTCCTGCCAACATAGCTGCCGCCTCTCATGGAGGTGGATTAACTAAGCCGACAGGAGACGCGCTCTCCCATCATTTTAGAGCATTTTCATTAAAGTGCTACATTGATGCAGCGTTTTAAGGATAGACCTGTCCTTAGAAGATTAGTATTTCCCATGAAAAGGAAATGTGAAAGGAGGTGTCTGAATGTTTTAGATAGCTTAACAAATCTCAACCCAAAGGACTGCACAAGATGCCAGAATCTTCTCTTCGCTCTTCTTTTACTGTAAGGATCAAGAGTTTTTTAAATGGTCAAGTCTGATAGCATGCTTGCATGCAATCGCAGCTGAAATCTTTCTCTGGGTGTGTTGATCCCTGGCTATTTTCATCATAATATTTTAATTACTATGTCCCAGCTGCAAATTATATTAGTAACTATCTTTGGCATTTCCTGTGCTTGGGGTGGAATTTCCACTTGTGTCTTTCTTGGTTTCATACATTGAGGAAAATAATTGTGTGTGTGAGATTGAAAAATGGGACCTAAAACACTATCTAATGGGGCAATTAAATTCTGAGTCCTCTTTTATGGATGGGGGAAATGGGAATCTCGCCTCTCCCTTTATTCTTTCATTTTGTGTTATTTCTGTTTTCTGACTCTCATGAAATTCTCTCAACCAGAGAAATGCATACAGAAGGGTAAGAAAGCATGTGGCTTAGATGCTAGGGGAGAAGTGTAAAATGCTGACAGTACAGTAGGAATAATCAGAAAAACATGCTGACCAATACAGAACTTTTGATGTTTGATTGCTTATAGCCATGTGACTGCTAATGTACAAGAAAAGGGATCCTTAAAAGGAGTCATCATAAGGTTTCATTTCCCAACAGTGAATTCAAAATGTTTCTAGACGCTCTTCCCCATTGCATGCCAGCCAATAGTGGCGATTGCTTTAAACATACTGGTTGGATTGTGCAGCCAGTTGGCTGATGCTAAAGTTTTCATCAGGCAAAAGTCTGTGGATTTTCTGTGAACTGGTATGTAGAATCATTCAGAGAAAAGGGTTAAATAAAACTTAATACACAGAGTGGTGCTTGAATTTGCAAAACCCGAATACTTTTGCTCAGTTCTGAAATCTATGCATTCAATTGTGGGTGAGTAACTTTTAATAACCCACAGGCAGGATGTTTCCTGGGAAATGTTGATTTGCTGGAAGGATATGGGAACTAGATTCAGCTACTGATCTAATAGGGCTTAGCACGTACAAGCCTAAATACCTTTGTGGATCTGGGCCTAAGCCTCAGAGCACCACTGACACCTACAACTATGTATCCATCCTAGCTGGAGGGAAGGTGCTGCAGTGGGGAATCAGCTATAACAAGGAGTGAAGAAAGAATTAAAGCAACCCACAATCAAAGCAGAGGAGACAGTTCACGTTAGTTTTCTATGTGGACCCCTGTTTTAATAAGTTATCTTTTTCCTATACATAAGGAAAAATCCCAGTAGATTTATTTAGCCTCTTGAGTAGAGAAACTTGTTTGTTCTGCCTGAGGTAATCTTACCCTTTGTCTCCTGGAACCATTAGTAACCTCCCAGGCAGTATACATATCCCAGGAGGTATGATGTGAAGACAATCCCTAGCCACTCACCTCTCCCACAATCAGCAGAACTTTGAACTCTGTTCTCCTGTTTATTATAGTGACTGAGGCTTTGAGGGTAATAGTTAAAGCTGGACTGCACAGATTTGGTGAGATTTCATAAATGGAAAAAAATAGATATAATTATCATTGATTAAACTTTTTACACAATTACATTTTCCTTAAGCACCTGAGATGTCTGAGCTGTAAATTTCCTGGTTTCTCTGCCAAGGTGAATTACTCCACAGTTATTGTCAACAGGGGAGTTGAAAGAATATCTTCATTTCAGTTTCTTTGCTTATCCTAGTTATGATGTCACTTATTATGACAAAGAAACCAGGGAGGATGCAGCTTGGATTTTTGAGCTGTAATACTGTTAAAGGGCAAAAGATACTTTTCAATTAACTCTTTGGGGCAGGAACTATCTTTTTGTACAGCCCCTAGCACAGCAGAGCCTTGATTTACATCTTGGTCTCTGAGGCAGTACAATAATACAAATCATAAATAAATAAATAATAATTACAGCCATATACTTCCCCCCTCTTCTTGAGTTTTACTGGCAAGTTTTATAACTTTGTGCCAAACCTTTGCAGTTTACCTCTACAGTTCGCTTCCATTGTAGCATGATGTTTTGTGGGTTAAACACCGGGCTGGGTGTTGGGGTCTCTCAGAGCTGTTCCTGGTTTTGCCATATACTTCCTGTCTGCCCTCATCCACTTCACTGTGCCTCAGTTTCCTACCTTATAAAATGATGAGACCAAAGCTAATTTACCTAGAGGGGTGTTGTGCAACTGAATCAATTTAATGTTAAATTCTCTGAGATGTTTGAACAAAAGTAACTATAGAACTACAGTTATCAGCTGCTCATATATTCATGAGGAAAAACCATTTTTTCTACTTGATGTAGGTTTTTATATTGCACTCGTCAGCACCTGGAATTGTCAAAGGTGGCATATTTGCAGAGCTCAAAATGTATGTCCTTTTATTAACCTAAAGGTTAAGCTGGTTTTTTTAAGCTTGAGAAAAAACTATTGTCATGTTCGAGTTAGGTGACTGAGAAAACAAATATATAAAAAGTTGTGGTGGAAGAACAAGGCATTTTGAGAAGGAGATACTTCTGGTGCCAGCATGTCAAGTTCTGTGGCAGTTTGAAACATTTGTCAATCATCTGTTAACTGAAAAATATTTTATTTTCCAGAATTGGTTCTGTTTTTTTAATCTCTGTCCATTCAGTTCACAAAGGTGTAATATCACTAGGAGAATGGGAGGAAGCAGAACTGAATGAGCGGCATAATTATTGGTTACATAATGCTGTAGGTGTGCAAGAAACAGTTCAGAGGGAATGAGAGGAGCTGGCACTGTTGCAAATGTCTGAGCACACCATCTGAACAGCAATCTGGCAGCCCTACTGAACAGCCCAAAGATTAGAATGCAAAACTTACCTTCAGAAACACAATTTACAAATGGGTGTTCAAAACTGAAGAAATCTCTAATAGAAATACCTAATTGTGGTTGATTTAGTTGGATGGGTCCTTTTGGGGTGTGTGTGCGTGCGTACGCTGCCTTTCTGCAGGACAGGCAGAATTGTAAATGGCCAGGATTCTAACTGACTGATTTTGAAGATGTGTGTAATTTGTTGTTTACAAATGTAAGTGACGCTTAGGTCTGGTTTACACTTAAAGATTTGCTGGCATAGCTATGTTGGTTAGGGTTGTGATCCCCCCCAATCCTGGACCAATAGAGCTATACAGTGAAAGCCCTAGTATAAACACAGTTTTGCTGATAACAATGTTCTTTTGGGAGTATAGTTAACTCCGTTGGGTTAACTGGTATACATTATACTGGCAAAGGCACTCTTTTGTCAGTATAAGCTGTGTCTCGACTAGGTAGATTTGCCAAGTAGTTATGTTGTCATATCTATACTGGCAAACCCTTTCTAATGTAGACAAGGCCTTAGATAAAGGGCTCCTGAAAGCAGAATGAGGCGACTTATTAAGCTATCTAACCTACACACTTCTAACACTGCAGGATTGTTCCTCAGATTGTGTGTGTGTGTGTTTGGGAAACTGGTATAAGCTACACGCACACACAGTCTGATGAATAATCTTGCAGTGTTACAGGTGTGTGGGTTAGATAGCCTACTAAGTCCCTTCAGTCTGTTTTCATGAGCCTTTATCTAATGCCTTGTCTACATTGGAAAGGGTTTGCTGGTATAGATATGCAGTGGAACCTCAATGTTACAAACTGATGGGTCAACCACACACCTCATTTGGAACCAGAAGTATGCAATCGGGCAGCAGCAGAGATTAAAAACAAAAACAAATATAGAACAGCCCCATGTTAAATGTAAACTGCTAAAGGGAAAGTTTAAAAAACAAAAACAAAAAAAAGAAAGACTTGACAAAGTATGGGAACTGTTTCTGTGCTTGTTTCATTTAAATTACGATTGTTAAAAGCGGCATTTTTCTTCTGCACAGTAAAGTTTCAAAGATGCATTAAGTCAATGGTCAGCTTAAAGAAAGAACAACCCTACTGTTTTGTTCAGAGTTGAACAACTTCCATTCCTGAGGTGTTCGTAACTCTGAGGTTCTACTGCACCTGCACAGCTACATGGCAAATCCACCTCGTGGGGACATAGCTTATACCAACCATAGCTTATAGCAGCTGGCTTTTGCCTGGATAGTTTATACCAGTTCCCCAAACACAGTAAGCGGTACTGTCAGAAGAACTTTTTTTGTCAGCATAACTGTGTCTATACTAGAGCGTTTGCCAGTATAACTTACTTGGTCAGGAATGAGGGAAAAAATCACACCCCTAACCGATACAGCTATGCCCACAAAACACCAGGCTCAAGTACCACCTACATTTGTAAACAAATTACAACTCTCTTCAAAATCTGTTAATTAGAATCCTGGCCCTTGGACATTCTAATTGTCCTGCAGAAAGGCGGTGTCACGTTACACACATTCCGTGTTGTTGAATGGACTTCACCCTATAGTGCAGGAGGAATTTGAAAGGTTCCAATATTTCACCTGTATTCAGAGGGCCAGATTCATAGTTGCTGGTGCAAAAGGGCCATAGGGCAGGCATAAAACACGTCCAGGAAATATCTCTGTGCTCAGAGCTGTCTCTGTGTTGCAGTAGCTGCAGGCTCGGGCCATTGTGCCATGGGCATGCTCAAAGGGGAGGCAGAGCAGAGGCTGGCTACAGGAGGGAAGAGGATGTGCTGACACTGGAGGGTGGACTTTGGCTCTTGGAGACTCTGTGCTCCTGCAGTGGCCCACAGGGCTGTCCTATTCTGTGCTGGGGGCTGAACCAGTCCCTGCAACCTCTGAGTAGGGCAGGCTCCAGTTCCAGCAAAGGGATGTGTATCTCCACTCAAGAATCTTCCAGAACCCCCTTGGCACTGTCTCCTATTCTCCAACTGTGCCCATTTTTCTAAAGCTTTTTCCTAATGTTCAGCAGCCTCCATTTTCCCTCTGGCCACTCAATCCAATTATTACTTCTGTGGTCTTGCTGGCTACTGAGAGTAATTGACCTCAGCTTTATTAAGACTCACCCTTTCTTCCAGTATCTCCCCTTTGCTCTAGCTCCAGTCAGAAGTTGTCCTCAAAGTTCCTAATTATCATTTACTAACATTTTTAACGGGGGGGGGGGGGAGTCTCTTGTTCCCTGCTTGCATCTCTATGACTCTCATTGATTTCAAATGAGGTTTTATGTGGGTGTCAAGGAGGAGAGTAAAGCCTACGGGAAAGAAGAGCCAAAAGTTACCAACAGTGAGGACTCAGATAGACAAAGGTAGATTAAACGGAAAACACAATTTGCCATTCAAACATTTCTGTGACTTCAAGTTAGAAAACATATTGCTGAACAAACATGTGGAGGCCACAGTGTATCAGGGCTCAGGGCTTCTAACCTGAGGGTAAGAGGGAGCTGATTCATGGTTTCTAAGGCCGGAAGGGACCATTGTGATCATCTAGTCTGCCTTCTGTAACACTTCCTCAAAATAATTCCTAGAGCGTAGCTTTTAGAAGAACATCTGATCTAGATTTTAAAGTTGCCAGTGATGGCTACAAAGCCTTTGGTGAGACCAGCTGGTCTTGCAAGACGGCTGCCAGTATCCAAAATGAAACTGAAAAATAGGCCCCTTCACTTTTGGATCCTGCCCACAATGAAAACCCTGTATGAGGCTTTGGTTTGGGAAATATGGATTCAAACTTCTTCCTGCCCCTTACACAGAAGGGGTTCATACCTGAGGTTCTGTTCTGGTTTTGACCCACTCCCTCACAGAAACACTTTAAACCAACCTTTAGGACAGAATACTCAACCTCTTCCACAGTGGTCCCTAAGCCCAGTGAAGAATATGGGAAGGACAGGATGGTTGTGAAAGTCTAACAGAGAGGTCACTTACAAACCCTAGGTTGAAAATCTAGGTCTTAGAGAGCTGTCTGGCAAAGAAATAGAGAAGAGCAGATCACCATCTTCAATCACAGTCAGTTATACTATGTTATTCTCTCTGTCTGTATTACCGCCTTATCTTGCAGTAGTCTAGACCAGTAACCTTCCTTAGGAGGCAGGATGAACATCAAAGACTCTGTATTAACTTCTTTTGATCTCTCAAATTAGAAACCCTTGGTTTTGGTGCACACACCTGTGACAAATAGCAAACAGACACTCCAAGCAGCATCACACTTGCCCTACGAGGGCTGCCCTTCAAGGCATTTCACATTTACCTCCACGAGTAATTTCCTGTGATCAATCAGACGTTGCTACATACAAGCATGTCTACAAGAGTGGCCTACTTCCTAATATAGCTGCAGTCATGTTGACAATGCTGGACTGGATACACAGCTCACTTGAGGAGGTATAAGTCCCACTTCCCTGAACTACCCAGGCACCTTGTGTTCAAGCAAGGATTCTTCCAGGATTCCAACCACCATCCCTTTAGGTTCCCAGCATAGAAAGCACCTGTAACTCCTGGTAAGAGCACCACATTCCCTGGGCAGGCCTCATTCATGGCCAGGACTGGCTATTTTTTGTCTGCCTGTAAAACAGACTTAGGAATTAATCTATCCTGTTAAACCTGAAATTTGTAAGGTGCAGTTGATGGCTGCGCTTTCCTCTCCTGTCTGATCTGTCCAAAAATCCATCACGTGTAGGAGGGGATTTGTTTAGCAATAGTCCTAGTGTTGCTTTGTTGGGATTCCAAAGTTTGTCCAAGATGCAAATTAAAACAGGAGGGCAATTAAGTAAGCTACAGGTTATCAAGGCATTCTGTTTCTATTTGCCCTAGCAAAATAAATATTATTTAAATAAATTATTAGATGCAACCAATCTGTTTCCCTCTGAGTTTTGTGACATTTTCATAAAAGATTAACTACCGAGTGAATAACTATCAAATCCTTAACTCTCTGGCACAAAAGTTAGAAGATAAATGGATTTCAGGATTGCCCTTCCTCTGAGAAAATATAAAATTAACTCTTTCCTTCCTTCTACAAAACTGGATAATGAGATCTTGAGATTTCATGGTATAGGTGTAATAACAGTAGCTGTATCCTTGAAATAATATCTTCTTCTTCTGTTAAAGAAGAATTGTTAAAGGGACAATGCTGTTCACTTGAATTTTTTTAAATTGATAAATTAATTTTTTTAGAATTCCAGGTTCTCACAGAGTTTGCTCTGTATGCTAACATTTAAAACAATTATTAACTTTTTATAACAAGTGGTTCTGCTCCCTTGTTGGTGTTTCCAAGGGTCTTTTTGGAAAGGAGAAACTGACCAAACATGTGAAGCTGCAACTATCTGTATGTGGGTGCATCCCCCACTTTCACAGAGCCACATTAGAGTCAATGGGGCAGGCACGCAGAAAGATGCACATGTGTGCAGTCAGTTGTAGGATTGGTGCCTGGAGGGCTGAGCCTGCAAAGAATTGTGCACATGCTTAGTTTTCCACACTGTGCTTCATTTTATACTTGTTGAGTTCAGTGGAGCTATGTACGTACATAAGGGTGTATGTGCAGGTGCAAATCTTTGTAGGGTCAATGCCTCACTGACTGGATGCAAAGTGTTGTCAAATGGACAAAGTAAACAAGGTGAAAAAACCAGAAAATATTTTTCCTTACTAGTTACAGTAATCTTAAGTAGTGGGGTTTTTTTTTTTTTGGTTTTGTTTTGTTTTTAAGACAAATGTGATTTCCAGTAAAAACTTTCCCTTTAATAAAGTTTTTAGAATCTACACTGCAATTCAATGGAATATAGGGATTTTAGACCCCAATCCTGCAATTCACTGCCTGGACACAAGGAAGATTTCAACAGCGCTCAGGTGGTCACAGAAATCCTACAACACACAAATTGCAGGCCAGGAGGCCTGGCTGGTAATAAATGGCCTCAAATGTAGCACAATAAAGATTCAAACCTTTTCTGGGGTCTACTTCAAGAAAACTCTGATTCTGAAACATATCTTGGACCATCTTTTCTGTTTGTTTTTGTATTGTATAAGTAGCTGGACCCCTGACAAAAGGCACAAGAAGGGGGCTTTTTGCTGTATGAGGGCAGGTGCACCCAGAGTCCCAGGGTTTCTGCTCTCCGAGCTTTGAAAGGGGCCTGCCTGGAATGACAAAGTCCTATTCTACCATTAAACTTTTCTGAGGGCATAGTCCTCTTTCCCTGCCATAAGCTGAAATCGTTTTAGTGTGTGGTACTGCTGACCTCAGTGATAACATGACTAATGGAAAAAGACTAACTCTGTGCTGACTTCCATATGTCGGTGGTAGGGCAAATGTTTATCCAATTCTAGCCATGTGGGGTCACACCCAAAAGGGGGTGAACATGTTATGCTGCTGTTCTGGGATCTGAGTTAGGTGGGGGCTTGGATCTGCTAGCTTCATTGTGAGTGGTCCTTTGCTGTACAGCTACACAGACTGAATGCAGCATGCATTCAGGCAGCAGCAAACTGCTTCCCATGTCCAGGAAGGGCAAAAGGCCTGCCTTTGAATCTCCTCGTAACTGAGGAGGAAAGAGAGGGCATGTGGAAATTATAATGGCGCAAGCTTAAAAATGGCAGGGAGAGGAGGAAAGTGAGGGTCAAGCTACAGAGTAGGTACAGAAGGTTAGAAATGGGTGAAGGACAAATGGGAAAAGGCAAAGTGTGAAGACGTGCAAAAACTTGAGAGAAAGGGAAAGGGGAAGCAATGGAAAAACAGGAGAGACAAAAGCATAGAAAAAGCCAAACCCTAGGAAGGATAAGCTAGGGAAAATATGGGGCAGGAGGGTTTGAATGGCTGGCTTTTACAATTTACTCTTTGCCCTGTAAATCCTGGCTGCAGTCCTTTTTGTACTCCCTGAATCTCCCCTTGTGTTTCTTTTTTTTAATCAGACCCTAAGATCTCCAAAGGAAACTCAGTTCAAACGCCCAATTTTGGGCCCAAGCTACGTGAAACCTTGAGTTTTGGTGTTGTCTGTCCAAAACCATAATTCTGTCCAGGGCCCCTTAGAACTTGGCCTGCACTTGTCTTAAGGCTTATGAAGCTGGTCCATATCGGGAGTTTGCAATGACACCAGGTCAGAGCTAGGTCTGGCCTGCAGTTTCATTAGGGAGGTTTTACAGAATTTTAAGGCCCTTGACGTGAAACTTTGACATGCAGACAACAGCATTAATTTAAATGGGCCAGTCACATAACAGCACTTTCTGGATGACTGTACCTTTTGAGTTGCTTTTAGGAAGTGGGTCAGAGGCTGACTGTGTACTGTAGAGTTACACAAGCCTTGGAAAGGCTTAGGAAATCATTTGTTTTTAACTAGAGGAAGATACTCCTGTGTGAATCATGAGTCTGTTTATTGGGATCTCTTGGATTCAAAGCACTGAGACTTGACGTTGAGATACATGGATCATGTCTGCAATGTGTAAGTATCCACTGAGCACCAGCTAAACCACCTGGTTCAAATTCATCCCTGGTAACTCCACTCCTAAGGAAGAATTAGGCCCCAGCCTTCTATATCAACATGGATTGGACAATCAGCTCTATGGTGGAATGCTGGGCTAACATATTTTTACAGGAAGTTTAAGAATCACACTTAGGGGGTACCAATGTCTTCAGTTCTACCAATGTCTTCAGTTCTCCAAGCCCCCACCATGGTTCCCACTGCTCATTCACATTGCACCTTCTTTCAAATCAATGATATTCACTTTTCTCAGATTTATAAGACATTGTATTGGCTCCACTCTGAGACCTTGTATTTAGTCAAAGATGGAATGCCATGGGCCAGGAATAGCCATTCTGACAGGTACAGCAATGTCCAGGACAAACATTGTTAAATTAAGTTTAATTATCTGAGGAGTTCACTGTATTAAAAATTCAAGTGTTTGTGTATTATTGTGGGGTCTGAAGAACTAATTCCTACCAAAGCCCTGGTCAAGACGGGATGATCTCTGGCAAGCTTATCAGCATGCATAGAGGTTCATTTATCATTTTAATATGTTTTCTCTGTAATACTTTCAGCTTAAAAACAAATGTGCTTTCTTAGAAAGGGCTGGTGTTAACTTTTAACTGAGGGCAATTTATGCTGTTTGTAGCCTCTAAAGAGATAGCAAAGCAGGCCTGCTTAAGGCATCTGACTTGCTGAGGAATTCACAGTGTAGGCAGGGAGTGCTGCAGCCTGGAAATACCCCAGTCAGGAGGGAAAGAGATGCAGGTCTCTGTCCAGGAGAAGTGATGGCTGAAGAGCCAAGAGCCTAAAGTGGGTGTCCTTGCTGGACCACGGAAGGGAAGTACAGGCACCATGACAGCCACGTTCAATACATCTGTTGGCATGTCCCTAGGACTAGTTCTGCTCTTCACTCATTCCAAGTCCTGGTCAGGAATATGAAGGGAGAGCTCCCCAAGACACATTACAAGCAAATAACAGGCTCATCTGGCATGCTTGTCACAGGAACTCCCTTTTAGAAAGACAGGCAGAGTAGAGTGAAGGGCCAGTTTTAGGGGCAGGCAAGCAGGAAGTTTGCCTTGGGTACCAATTTCCAGGGAGCACTGTGACACTTGGTTTTAAAAAAAATATTTTTTTGGCTTGGCTTGTTGCGGGTGGCACACAAAAATGTTTTCCACCAGATCTAGCAAAACTGCTAAGGCTGCATCTGATGGCTTGGCAGAATTTAGGGAACCATACTGCACTGTTGAGGTCGCCTCCTTTCAGGGTTATTCCTCATTACAGTGAAGCTGCCTGAATTGAGGTAATGTTCACACTTTGCAAAGTGATTAGACATAAGAGGTTGATAGCACCCAGAAGTCCCTGTGCATATATGGAACAATCCACACCTCCAGAGTCAGAAAAATGTATGGGGAAATCAAGGCCCCAGTTCAGCAATGTACTTAAATACAAGCTTAACTTTAAATTAAAATTAATGTTCTTCAGTGGGATTTAAGCACATGCTTAACATTAAGCATGTACTTAAATGCTCTGCTGAATGGGAATGAGATTACTCAAATGCTTAATCTTAAGCATGTGCTCACGTGCTTTGCTGAATCAGATCCAAATGGAGACAGCTTTTCTAATGTGTTTTCCTGTGCTTCCCATTTCTACATAGTCCAGGGGTATAGTTATTTTTTATTATTTGTATGGCGGTAGCACCCTAATGCCCTAACCAGCATTAGGGTCTTATTGGCCTAGGTGCCCTACACATACCTCTATCTTGTGCTATTCGATCTTTTCTGTTTACTGCCCCCAGCTAAAGCCAGGAGGCATCCATGAAAATAAAAGCAGTGTTTTAAAACGTGTCAGTTGAACTCTTCTGAACCTCAGGAAAGTTTTTCAGTCTGGGTTTGATTTAAGTTTTAGGAGAAAAGTCAAGCATGTATTGTAGCTAAACTAATTTACTATCCCTAGAAGATGCGGTGTGACTTCATCATGTAGCACCATCATGCGGTGATGCAATATTCTGCCTGTTTGTTTAAACATTTCACATGCTGATCATACGGGATCCTGTGAAAACCAGGAGTGTCTGGAAATTTTTCTTAAGTGGCAGCTCTGTGTTGTCCTGAATGAGGCTTGGCTGTGGAAATACACTGCAGGCATCTCTTGAGCTGGGTTTAAATTAGTGTAACACAAAGGAAGCAGCGCTCAGTCTTTGATGGACTGGAGAAGGGCTGGGACTATTTGTCTGGTGAGCATTTCATATGCTTCTGAGGTACAGAATGATTGTAATTGCACTGAATTCTCTCTGGGGCTTTGGGTGTTGCATAGTTAATCATTGCGGGTGTAGTAAAAGAATTGCTGGTGGGATCTGATAAGAAGAAAGAAGAGACTTGTTTGTCTAATCAGTTTACCTCGGGTGCCATGTTTCAATCACAGTGACATCTGTTGATGGATTATAGTCTGTCACGCATGTATTTCCCAGGGCAATTGATTATCCATATGGCATATAATTTAAGGGCCTTTGTTACTTGAAAAGTGGCAATTTTTTGTAAAATAAAATAAAGTTTATATCTCAGAAATAAAATATTCCTCTCTCACCATTCATTAATTCTTTCAAAGCAGTTACCTCTAACCAGAAGCTCATATGGACTTTGACCATGCTCCTTTATGAATTAGCATCCTTTTTATGCTTCAGACTTCCTACTAAACATATGGCTCAAACACCTCGTCTAAATTCTGCATCCCAGAAGGTTCCTTACTTGGAGTATGTCAGTGGTTTAGTTGTCATCTGAACACAGAACTGGGAGTGAGGAACCCCTGACTTCTAATTTTTACTTTGACAGGTCCCCCCTGCTGCAAATCACTGTACAGGACTGAGCAACATGGTTCTGTGCTGGAGAACTGTCTACGAGGGGAAGTCTCCTAGTGTTACGTACTCTGGTGCAATAGCACTGGTATTAGCAACGGTTGGAATGTTTTGTAAATATTTCCTAGGGCAGATAAGGCTCAAAAGGCAAATCTTGCCTGCATTTAACCTGTGTAACTTCACTGATGTCACTGGGTTGTAATTAAGAACAGAATTTGGCCCTTAACCTCCCTGCCCATGATTTTCAAATCTTAGGGATTCAGGTTAGTCACTGCTAAGTAAGTGACCAGATTTCCAAAAGTAGTGAGCACCCATTGATGTCAGTGGGAGTTGTGGGTGATCAGCTCTATAAAAAGGACTCAGGGGCCTAATTTAGACACCCATGTTTGACAGTCTAGGCTTCTGCCTCAGTTTCTCATCATAAGACTTGCCCGCTCATAGTCAGAAGGCTTCATTAGTTAACATTTGCAAGTGCTTGCAGATTGGAAGTGCTAAGTCTCAATGCTGTTCTTTCCACTTGAGCCAGCAAGGCCCATTTTTTGCCATGCTTCCTCCTTTTACCGAAGGCTGCAATCTCTTAGACCAAAAATCACTGACCTCCAGGTGAGGGGCAATAAAAATAAAATTAAAAAAAAATGTAATCTTTTGAGTAATGCCACAAGGGATGATGATATCTGGGAGATTCAAACAAGTGGTGAAGTTTATGGGGAAAAGAGTTAAGGGTCACATGCTCTGATACCCTGCACTTGTCAAATATCGTGAGGTTCTGGCCAAATTCTTCAACACGAGGAACAGTGGCAGAGCTGTGGAGGCTCTAGTTCAGCTGTAGCCAGAGAATGGCTGATAATGATGAAGCATAGCTAGTAACTTGTGTCATATAAAAATACACTGGTGCTTGACATGTATGCTACAGCATAAAAGTTTGAAACCCCACCGAGTACATTTGCCTGTGCTATGAATCCTTCACAAAAGTCTGACTTGCCGTCCACGGCAGATACCGAGGAAATTTTGGGGGTACTATTAACCTCTCTGCATTTGTGCCTTATTATGCTAAATGGACTCTTTATGAATGTAGTGCGAAACATGCTGCCTACTGACATGCAGTGTGGCTTCTGTGACTTTTATTTCCTCACTCCTGGTATACAGTACAAATGAAGGTGGTGATACAAGTAACCAAGACACTTGTTCTGTGAGGTGCCCAGTACCACCAGCACCCTCCTCTACCTAGTTGATAGTTGAAGTTGCTAGGAGCTGAGTTTCATGCCCTCCATCACAGGAGGTTCAGCACCTGATCGCAGTGAGTCCCACCTGTGCAAATGGAATATTTTTAACACGGTGAAAATAACGAACATTTATTTCCTCTTGTCATCACACTAAATGGGATTGGTTTAATTGATAAGCATTGGAGATATGCCAGAAGTTTAAACCCAGGAGACAGCTCCTTTGGGGACTTTGGGCCAGTTTGAATCTGTATTCAAAGTCATTGCTGGCTCCTTGCCAGGTTAGTGGAGCAAAGGAAAACCTAAGATGTGAACACTCTTTAGCCTTCAGGTAGCTGAGATCCAGTCTGAGATCTTAATGTACACTTGGCTGCCTGGAACCACACTAAGTAACCATGGCTTTGCTGAGGCAGGGGTTGTCATGCTGTGGTCCAGCAGGGAGCTGGCTGGCTCAGGCTTCTGGCTTTCCTACTCTTTTCAGCTGCTAAATGGCATTAAAAGAAGTTAAAATACATTAAATATTTCCCTAATATTCGGTTTCCATGTATGCAGTAGACGTAGTTGCCCCAGGATGTTGCAAAATTGCAAATGGGAAGGGAGCTACTCTGCATGGTGGCAAATGAAAGGGAAAGTGGTCCATAACTAAGCTGTTGTGGCTTAATTACTCTCTCTTTTCCCACCTGCAAAATATTTTTATGGACTTTTTCCCCTTAGGAAATACTTAAAAGATTAATTAATATACTTTTTATTTTGTTTCTTTATGGCTTAATCTGATGTAATATTTTATTTACATATATGTATATATTTATCCTTTATAATTTAAAAGTTGATGCTATGAAAGGATTTGACACTCCCTGTGTTAAGAGATGGGCAAACTGGCTTGGAAAACTTAAGAGCTGACCTTGACCAAAAACTACAAGCTGAAATTTTTTTGGGGAGTCTAAACATATCGGATTACTTTATTGCACGTTTTATTATTTTCAGTAGCTCTGCAACTCCTGGCCCTTCTTGGGGCCACTGATGGAATATCATGTGCTATTTCTGGTTCAACAGGAGGCGGGGCATACCAGAAATCTTGCAAGAGAATCTGCTCTTGTGAATTATCCACCCTCATTTTGCTGATGGAAGTGGTCTTGATCAATTGGATGAATTACACAAGAAACACAGGATTTACCATATCATAGCCTGGCCAAATTCTGCCCGTCCACTTGTCCAAGGTGATTAGCTTTTTTGATGAGTGAGTAAAATGTGTTTATTTTTTTTTAATTATCCCCCAGTTATGGGTGAATAACTTTTAAGCGCTTGGGCTGGTAAATGTTCATGACAATTATGCACAGCTACCATATTGGGTCAGAGCCATTGGTTTATCAAGTCTGGTGCCCTACCTCTAGGAGTGGCCAATAGCAGATCATTCAAAGGAATCAAAATCCTTTCATAGGACTCTTGGCCCATGGGACAGTGGTGTCTATAAGGAACAGAAAGGGAAGTTCCTTTCTCACAAGGCCATCCACATGGGTGGCACACTCTAGTAAGTGCCTTCTCATCCCTCCTTTTGCCCCAAAGCAGGCAGCTGTGTTACCTTTTTAAAGACAAATGTTATAATAGTTCATAAACGTATCCTGTCCCTTTATACAATACATTCACCTGTAGTATTTGAGATCAATCCTGACGTTAGGTTACACATGCCATAAAAAAGTCACAGCCGGAAAGGGCAGCGTGCGATGTGTCTCTTATGCCGAGACCCTGACTCCGCCAAAGGCAGTGGAGTTCACATTACTAAGCTAAAGTCTATATGCAAGAACATTGGCTAATCGGCTCCTGCTGCTACATTAATGCTCTGGCATTTATGGAGATTTGATGTGAAGCTCAGATATTTATTCTCCAAGCAGGAGATACTGATCCTGGGACAATGTTCTAGGCTTTATTTCTCTGGTACCAAATGATTAATGGTGCCACAAATCACAGCTGTGCACTAGAAACTGACTGTCAGGATGCATGATGGCATTCCCTGCTTATACTGTGAGCTCTTCAGGGCAGGCAATATCTCTTAGTATTTCTCTGCGCTGGTCCTAGTATGCAGTAGGGTCCTGCCCCCAACCTGTTTAGACCTCTAGGTGTTCTTCCAATATGAATAATAATCAGTATTGTCTCTTGATCATTCCAGATCAAATTTGCTCAGTTTACAAGGTTTCTATCCACCCTCCAAGCCATCCACAATGTGATGGGTGGCACACTTCAACAGATCTGATATTCTGTGCAGCAGAGGGCAGTGGTAGATACACACACTGACCAGTACAGTGTAACAACTAGCTCGATTGATATGCGTGGTAATTATACGCATGTGAGGACAGCAGAATAGACACGTGATCTAAAGGAGGAGGAGGGTCTGCTCTGGGACAGCACAGGCCTAAATACTAGGGACTGGTATTGTCAAAAGAAAGAACATCCATGGCAAATGCAAGTGCACACCCCTGTTTTTATATCCCAGCATTCATCGGAGGGCAGGGTAGGGACTGGGAGACACAGGACGTGTTAAATATTAATATCTTATACATAAAGGGGAAGATGGGAACATACCAAGGGCTATTTCATCATTTCAGGAGAGTAGCCAAAGGCTGCAATTTCATATTGACCATCCTATCTTCTTTTAGTGCCCTTTTAAAAACATGCCCCTGCTACGATGCCTTCAAATTGCCACCAAATGGCATTGGTCAGACAAGTGATAAACTGAGACTTCTGTGCTTATGCTAAACTCTGATGTGTAATTGTTACCTTATTCCACCCACCCACCCACCCACACACACACACACTCTCAGCCCAGCCTCAATAGTTGGTTTGATCTGTTTTGTCTTGTCTCCGGTCTATATTGGGAGCTCTCTGGAGCAGGGATTGGCTTCCTGCAATTATTCTACTCATAGAATCTTGAGGGACCTCAAGAGGTCATATAGTCCATCCTCCTGCACGAAACCTAGACCAGGTGTTTGTCTAACCTGTTCTTAAATCCTCCAATGAAGGGATTCCACAACCTCCTTATGCAACCTGTTAGTAAGTTTTTTCCTAATATCTAACCTAAAGCTCCCTTGCGGCAAACTAAATTGATTACTTCGTGTCCTTCCCTCGGAGGGTGTGGAGAACAATTGAGTACCCTCCTCTTTATAACAACCTTTGACGTATTTGAAGATTTATAATATCCCCCCTGCAAGTCTTCTCTTGATGAAACATGCCTAGTTCTTTCAACCTTTCCTCAGAAGTCATGTTTTTCAAAATCCCTGCAAACCACTGCACTTATCCCAGCAGGTCTGACTTTAGTTCAGTGCCTGCAGTTCTGCTCTCTCCCAGGGGCAATAATAGTGGTTACTAGTGACCAGCCAGCTTTCACAAGGCACAGTACATTTATTTTTAGGAGAAAACATAATAAGAGAAAAGTCTACATGAATGCTAGTTCACTATGTTACTCATCTTCTGCATGGAGACCCTGGCAGACTCCTGTCCTTCAAACCCTTTCAGCAGGGTTTTGCCCTCTTAGTTAAGTCTCACACCAGTTTTTGGATCACAATGAAGAACACTCATTCAGTTCTGGCTGACCCATGATAACACAAACCCTTCCTTTGTCTGCTGGGCCTCTTGAACCTGGTCTGAGCTGGTATATGCAATTTCTCCTGGGAGATGGTGGCACAATTTGAGGCAACTGAATCTGGTATTCCCCCTCCATAGTCCACCAAGGGTGCCCACACTAGGCTCCAAGCTCCTCAGCTGTCAGCTTTCTTGACTAGAGACCCATGCCTCTCTCCCTCCTGACTGGGGTTTTTGCACGCTGCACAGTACCCTGCCTACACTGTGTTATTCCCAGCAAGCCCAATTGCCTAGACAGGCCCAGTGTCTGCACTTTGCTTTGCCCTGAGATGCCATGAATTGGTTAATTTCCAACAGTTGTAAGTTACCACACAGCTCTTTCTAAGCATGCACATTTATTCTGAAAGTGAAAGCATTACAGAAAAAATAAATTAAAAAATAAAAGAACCTACACACATGCTAATACACTTACCAGAAATCACCCCTCACTTCCAGCAAGGGCTCTGGCAGGCGATCAGTCCTTCAAACACCACCAAGAGGTTTTTGTGGTTACAAGTTCATAAGAACAGTTAGCTCAGAGCAAGCATATCCATGAATCTGTGAGTCACTCCTTTATACAGTTTAGGCCTTTGATCTTGGAACCCTGGGAAGAGGTAATCACAGACAAATCTCCTCTGCTGAAGGAAGCTTCAAAAGGCTGAGTTCTTGCATAACCAGAGGGGGTACGTTAGCATTCACCTCCCACTAGCAGTTTCCTGGGAAACTCAGCTAACCTAGTTTGTCCCATAGGTTTATTCTTCTCTCACACATTGTTTCAAATAGTCCTTTGAAGCTCATAACACGTCCCAGGATTTACATTGGTCACATCTTCCCCTCCATCCCCCCCATACAAGATGAATATAATTCCACAATAATACATAAACTTTGCATTTATAATACAATGGACTCTAAGGCTATTTAAACTTAATTCAATAAGATCTCCCAAAGATATTTCAGAAAATTGCAATAGCTGTCATAAATGGAACTTCTATAGAGTTGTTTACTTATCTTGGGATCTGAAATAATTAGGAAAATAAGAATGGCTGTTCTGAGTCAGATCAATGGTCCATTTACTCTGTATCCTGTTTTTTGATAGTGGCTGGCGCCTGATGCTTCACAGGGGATGAACAGATCAGGGCAGTTTATAAAGTGATCCATCCCCAGCTTCTGGAAGTCAGAGAGAGGTAGAGACACCTAGAGCAGAGGGTTACATCCCTGACCATCTTGGCTAATAGCCATTGATGAACCTATCCTCCATGAACTTATCGAATTCTTTTTGGACCCAGTTAAACTTTTGGCCTTCATAAAATCCCCTGGCAACAAATTCTGGAGGTTGACTGTGCATTGTGTGAAGAAGTACTTTTTATGGGTTTTTTTAAGCCTGCTGCCAATGAATTTAATTGGGTAATCCCTGGTTCTTGTGTTATGTGAAGGGGTAAATAACACATTCACTTTCTCCACTCTATTCATGATTTTACAGACCTCCATCATATCCCTCTGTAATGGGGTCAGCACCCACCTCTTGTGATCACCCCCTGTGATCGGGTGTGAGCCTTCAATCTCTCTGCTTTGGAATGGGTGGCATCCACCTCTCATGAGTGCCCCACTGGCTGATAGTTTCTTCAGCGGGTCTTCAGTGACTCAGCCCTCTGGACGAGTCACACGCACTGTCTGTAGGTGGAACAAACAAAACCCATTCTGAGGTATATGGTCTTTACCTCCCGTCAAGGCTTCCTCCCAAAAGACACCACCCTCCTGTAACAGTCCAATGGGGGCCTATCACGGTACCCTCTGTTGGTCTGTCCTGTCTTGCAGCCCTCCATGGGCTCAGTCTCTAACCAGACCAACAGGGTCCAACACAGTTGGTCTGGCTCGGCTCTGGGATCAGTCCTTGCTCAGCCCCATAGCCAGTCAGGATCTCCTCCTTCACTCCCCATGTCTTCAGAAGCCTTTCCTGGGCTAAGGGCTCAATCCAGCCTGCACTGAGCTGTCCCTGATCCTGCTACTCTTCCTTCCAGCCAGCCAGGAACCCAGTCTTCCCTCTTCCTGCTCCAGACAGCAACTGACTTCTCTGGCTCTGCTGCTTGTTTTTATATGGCC
The DNA here is from genome assembly GCA_007922155.1 of Mesoclemmys tuberculata. Taxonomy (NCBI): domain Eukaryota; kingdom Metazoa; phylum Chordata; order Testudines; family Chelidae; genus Mesoclemmys; species Mesoclemmys tuberculata. Next base: position 35,554,977 of record ML675614.1, on the reverse strand, counting down.
CTCCTGGCCCCTGGCTGGCCGCTCCAGCAGTCCTGGAGGACTTCTCCTTTGCTATTTCTGGGCAGAGTGAAGTAGGGCCAAAAGGCCTCCAGCAGGGGGCCCCTGGACCTAGTCCATCCCATCACACCCTCCTTAGTTATCTCTTTTCTAAGGCTGGGTCTACACTGACGGCAGCAAATTTGCCGCCATCAGATGGATTGCTCTGGATCAACTGAGTGGTATGTACAGACGTGCTCAGTCGATCCAGCAAGCGATGCAGGAAAACCACCCCCGTAAGTGGCGTAGCGCTGCGTCGAAGGGAACGCTATTCCCTTCAATGCAGCGCAGTGTGGACGGTGTGCAGAGGAGACGCTGCAAAGTCGATGGGAGATACGCAAGTGATTTACGTCACTTGCGTATCTCCTGTTGACTGCTGCTGAATCGCAAAGATAAGTGTAGACCGGGCCTTAGATGAACAGTCCCTATCTTTTTAATCTCTCCTCTTCTGGAAGCTGTTTCATGCCCCTAATTATTTTTGTTGCCCTTCTCTGTACTTTTTCCAAATTTAATATGATTTTTTTGAGCTGGGGTGACCAGAACTGCATACAGTTTTCAAGGTGTGGGTATATTATGAACTTATATAGTGGCATTATGATATTTTCTGTCTTATTATCTATCCCTTTTGCTAAAGATTCCTAATAGTCTGTTACCTTTTTTTGACTGCTGCTGCACTTAGCGCAGACGTTTTCAGAGAATTATCCACAATGACACCAAGATCTCCTTCTTGAGTGGTAACAGCTAAATTAGACCCCATCATTTTGTATCTGTAGTTGGAATTATGTTTTGCAATGTGCATTACTTTGCATTTGTCAACATTGAATTTCATCTGCCATTTCGTTGCCCTGTCACCTAGTTTTGTGAAATCCCTTTGCAAATTTTCCACTAGTTTTAGTTCCTGAACGAAACTCAGTAACCCTTTTCCATGGGGCTAGAATACAATTCCTAGCTCACACATAACCTTTATATATACACAAGTTTATGACTAATCCTTCAACCCATAGTGGCGGGCACATCTCAGTATAATAGTCATTTGAAGTTTCCATGCTTCCAAAATCTCACATCTATCACATATAGGTCTTCAGGCTTTTTCTTAGTCTCTCTGATGAATGCAAGGGTACATTTTAATTTATATCACTTCCACCCTTAGCAGAAGAGTTCAGATTATAGTGTATTCTTTTTTTCTCTCCTTTAATTTTGTGCTCTTAAATTTCTCTCCCTTTGTCCCCCTACCACCACACAAACACTTGTTTCTTTGCACTTGTTCCTTTGTGGCACTGCCGTTGATATACAGCAGTTTTTAATGAGAAATAGTGTTGAGTCAAAGCATAGACATGATGCTATTTATATAACCAATACATTATTTAAGGGATCCCCCCTCCTAGGGATGGGTTAATTATGCATGAATAGGAGGAACTGAACATGCTCCCAATTTGCCCTTCCCTTCAATATGAAGAGTCCTGAAGGTCTTGGGCTAAATCAGATCTGGATCCATCACCGGCGGATGTTTCACATCTGACCTATTGGCACTGATGTGCCCTCTAGTTTGAGAGTCTGACCTGTTCAGTAGACTAGCCAGGGGACTTGAAACCTAAGTGTGCCTCTGAAGCCTCATATTCCACATTCCAGAACTCTGTTATCCCAGCTGAGCAGAAAGGGACGATTTTATTATGTCACCCCAGTGGTTTTCTACTCATGCAATTTGTTTTTTTTTTAACTAGTCCTGGCTAAAGCCTCGTGGATGAATAAGATAAGCAACATGCAGTGGAGCACAGAGTGGAGCATGATCTTGGATAGAGATTGGTGTGGTTATCCTCCATGAAGGCTCTGTTAACTCTGAGCGGAAGGGGATCTCCTCATTATCTCATATCTGTATCTGCGGGGAAAAAATGGAAACAAACTGTTAATAGTCAAATTATCACAATGTGGTAATTGGCTATGGAGCCTTTCACCTCCAGGTTCAAATAGAATAGGTCATTTGTGATCAAACATTGTCACCATATTGTGGCTTTTCGATGCTTTTGTGAAATGGATTGATGATCTTGCTCTTGTACCTAATGGGCTAATGAAATGTCACAGCTGGCAGTCAGCTGAGATATCAAGAATTCAGCTGAGATATCAAGGACCTGCTCATCCTAGAGCTGGTCCCTCCAAACAGAATTGAGGCATATGGGTGGACAAGCTATACTTGCCATGCTGTACTTGTCCTATGGGTAACTAGATGACTTCAGACTCCAAAGGTGTCAACCTGACGTCTTTCATGAGTACTAAATTCACTAACTTTGGGATACTGTTCTGTAGCTTTAAGGGTTGAAAAGACAAATAACTTGCCACCTATTATTTCAGGAAGTCATCAGTTGAGCAGCTGAACTTGTATGAACGTTCTGCTTAGCAGGGAATTGGGGCAGAAATATTTATGATTTAGGATTCAGTGACTTAGTTGGCTCCATAAGGGTCTATTCTGCCCTTAATTATGGTCCTCAGATCTAGGACTCCTATTTCATTTGGACAAAATAAGTGTTGCCAAGTGCCTTTGTGATTCAAATCCAATCAAGTCAGCATTCGCTCTGCTAGACTCTGGAAATGTGCCCATTGTGCGTGCCTGGAGGCGACAGAGTGGAAGGAGTGGATGGATGGCACATTTCCCAAGATGGGTTGGAAAAGGTGGAGGGACCAGCCTGGCCCACACAAACAAGTAGAGTTACACTTCATTTCATCGCTAACATTCCCAGAATGCAGAGCTGACACACAATTGTTGGTAGTGGAGAGGGGTAAATGTTCCGATGGTATGCAGTAGGGTTCAGGGCAGGGCACATAAACCCTGGCAGAAATTGGGGGGGAGGGGGCATGTGATCCTGCATGTCCCCCCGCACCACACATATATTGTCGCTGCCAGGGTTCCATCCTAAACTGGGTGTGTAAATTAATCCCAGCAACCCTCAGGCACTTTCAATTTATGCAGCCAGTTTTGCTCAGCAGATCAGTGGCTTAGCACTCGCTAGTCTTGGCAGCGTTCAGAAAATAAGCTCTTCTTTAGAAATCTCCAGCACTAAAACAAGCTTTTTTGCAGCATCAGGCATTTACACACACTTCTTTCAAATTCATATTTTTGGGTAGCAATTGAATAGGAGCATCTCACTCTGCTGATGGCTGAGTTCCTCCTCGGGGCTTAATAATAGCAAATGATTAGCATTAAAAAGGCACTGTGGTCAGGAGGAAAGAGTACAGGGTTGCATGCCCTGTATTCTAAGCCGGGCTCTGTCACTGTGTGCCTTTAGACCTGTCCAAGATTCTTTCATTTCTCCATGTGTCTTAATAGGATAATTGTGACCTAGCTGCTTCCCTGGGGAGCCGTGAGGATTAATTAGATAATGTCAGTATGGTGGTTTGTCCATGCATATGCTCTTATCATCCTTAGATCGCTAAGAGAGGGAAACTGATATGCGTGAGGTTAGATAAGTATCCTACCTGTCTATGACCTCACATTCTGGTGATATATCAGCTAGACCACATTGTCTTCTCTTGCCTTCTCTCTCAGGATAGGAAGGCATTACAAAAGCTTGCTCTGTAGTCATGCTTTTTTTTGCTCTTGTGTTAGAACCTGCATGGAAACCACTACCCACATCAACTAGCAGGTGGTGTGATTTTTGTAGTCTGAAGGGATGACCGCCTTCACCTTTGGCAGTGTATGTGAAGAGATCCAATATCTCAATAGCTTGGGAACAGGAGATGTGTGCGCAACAACTTTCTGGTTTTCACCAGGTAGCTAAAGACAGGCCTGAACCAACACCTGAGTGTCAAGTCCCTGCTAACTTTGGAGAAGAAGAATCTGGATCCAGCTCTGAATTTTGCTGCTTGGCTCCAACTCAAACAGCAGCTTCACTTGCGGTAAAGTTTGTTGAGGCACGCCTCCCACTCATTTCCTAAGGATCCAAGCAGTTCTAGTCTGCTTCCTGTGTGATGTGAACTTGAAGCAAAGTGACAGTACACAGTGAACCAGCCTCCTGGGTTGACAATTCAAGATGTGCTGGTATTTTCTGCACAGGTCCGCACGATTGGGGTGCAAGTGGCTTGGGGGTGCAAGCTGTCATTTGGATAAGGTCCATTTGGGCTGCATTTATAGCTCCTTGTGACTCCAGCAACCTCAGTCCCATTTGGTCACTGCGACACCATGCGTGCCCATGCGCCACCATTTTGTAGTCAGCACCTTGTCAGTTAGTTGGCTGCATTTGTTTTTAAAAAGGAATGTTATTCTGTGGTTAGGACTCCACAAGAACTCAAAAGGCAGCATGGGCTAGTGGAAAGGGCACTGAACTGGGACTCAGGAGACTGAGGTGCTGTTCTGTGTTCTGCCACTGATCAGGGCTCCCACATGGGAACAGAAAAAGGGTACAATTTACTGGGGCCCGGAGGCTCTGGGCGGCCTGGCTCAGGCTGCAACCCGCATGGGTATGTGTGTGGGAGGGAGCCTGTGATACAAGTTTGTACTGGGCCTGAAAAAATTATGCTTGGGCCCTGCCACTGATTTTCTGAGTGACCTTAGGCAAGTCACTTCACCTCTCTAGGCCTCTGTTTACCTTCCCACTCTTCATTTGTCTTCTCTATTTAGATTGCAAATTCTCTGAGACAGGGACTGCCTCATGCTACGTATGTACACAGCGCCTAACTGAACAGAGCTCTAGTCTTTGTTAGGGCCTTTCCACAGTATTGTAATGCAAACAATGGTGCTAACAATGGTGCCAGCTGATCATTGTTTGAAAGACACTATTCTAAAGAGTAAGGTGTGGAAGAGGTTTTCTAGTGTTCCATCACTTGACTCATGGCTGTTGCAGCTCTAGAATCAGAATGTAATGAGTGGTCATTGACATCATTCCATCAGGAATACGAAGCTACTATATGCTCCTCAAAATTAAGAACAAAAGTTGCATTACATTTGTTAGCTTTCCTTGGCACCACCAACCAGTTATTCTTGAGGAACTGCTGCAGTTACAGACACTGAACAAAGGATCTGCATAAACTTGTGTGATCATCCTTCTTTTAGGTCAGAAATTTTTCTTTTTGCACAAATAGACTAGTTTTGATCTCCAGGTGTACCTTTTGAATTGCCCAAATTGTCCTCTGCACGTGACCCTTTGCATCTGCCAAAGTTTCATGACTCACACAGGTGTAATCATCTTAATTTATTCGTGGCAGATTGATGAAGCTGTATTGCTTCAGCATAAATGGAGGATGGGGCAACGCTGATAAAATAGTAGTGATGCTTTGATTAGTAAAGTATGAGGACTCTAACCTATGTAAAAGGGCAGAGCAAAGCATTTAGCCATGACAAAGGCTTTTTTGGGGGGAAAAAGATCAGTGTGTGTGTGAGAGACCATTCTTAAGCAATGAAGTCTGAGTCTTTATTACTAGCATTCATTCTCTGACTTACAGTAGCCTAGAGGTCCCATGCAGGGTGGGCCCCATTGTGCTAAGAGCTGTACAGGATATAGTAAAAGATAATCCCTGCCCCGGAGAGATGACAACCTTAATTTAAGATAGTACATAGCAGAAGGGTAAAATAAATGAATAGGTTGGGAGAAGTGATCTGTGAGGAAAGCTGGGGTAGCATTAATACAGGTACGTTTTTTTCATAGACTAGCTGTGTGCTCAGTTTATAGGTGTTTGTCTTGTGTCAGCATTGTGGTTGAAGTGAAGGTTAAAGAGGGATTTAGAAGAAGATACTGTAGTGGCTTTACAGATTTTTTGCAGGGAGGGAATTCCATGCATCAGGGACAGCATGGAAGAAAGTGCAAAGGTGCTTGTGGGAGGATGTGCTGAAGGTGTTTGTGGGAGAATCAGTGGGCAATGGGAGATGGGACTGAGAGGGGGGTTGAGAGTAAGTCAATTATACAGAGAGGTTACAGGCTTCTTCGAAGAGAGGGACTGGCTTGTTCTTATTTTGCTGTCATTTTCTTTAGGCAACTGAGTTTGCGGAGCTTTTAAGGCAAACATCCTCTAAAGATCATAGGCCAAGGGCCGAATTCTGTCATGTGATAATTGTTCAGCCCAGGTATAACTGATAATAGGATGCCACCAAAGAGCTTCATTTGTGAGCCGCCAGACTTACTTCTATTGAACAAGTGAACTGCAGCAGGGAGGGCCCGTGAGGTTTCACTGAGCGTCACAGCCTGTATTGCAAACCTAGCACAAGCCATTCCACACCACTAGATGCCACTGTTGCTTAGAATTCAAAGCTGGGCTTGCCCGTCAGATGTGAAGGCTTGGCTGCAGAGATCGGTAGTGGAGTAGTAGTAGTGGAGTAGATGAGCCTGTGAGCCTCAGAATACCTGGCAGTACGGTTCAGCCCAGAAACACCCAAGTTAGGAATCCTTTCCCAAACCTTATAGATCTGTAGAATTAGCCCAGAAATCTCATGAGAACACCCAGCAGATTTCCTCTTGGTCCTGGCTCTTGGCAGTGCCAGCATAGTTCTAGGGGCCAAATAGGGCCCTGCCATTCCAAGGTCCAGCACTCTGTGCACGCCTCCTGTTTTGATTGCCTGGGTGTGGACCTGTCCGACACCACTACCAGGGACTGAATCCCTTAGCATGCTCCCCTGTTGGAACAGAACAATTGTGAATAGCAGAAAATCTGCATATGGCTCCATTTGTCTGCAGATAACTGGCCAGCTGGGTCTATCCTTCACATATATGCTATACTTGAACAGCCCAACCAGCTCTACTTAGACCTAGTACAATGTGGGCCCGAAGGAGACTGTCAGGAGAGAGGTGTGGGCAGAGTGTAGGGATGGGGATGGATGTGGGAGGAAATGCGAGCAGGGATGTGCTATGGGTCTGGATTTCTTTTACTTTATTATTATTTATTGATTTTCACATATGTCCTATCATGGGCTTTTTACCAGCTTCCAAATTGCAGGACTCTAATTGCTATAAACATACACAAAAATTCCTTCCTCTGCCTTTCTGTTGTGCTTGCCGTATCTCCTAAATGAATTTAAGTTAACTTATTTTCAGATCCACGATGCCCTACGTTTTGGACAAGTTTGCTGTCCTCTTAGGTTGACTGTTGACAGTTATTTACAGCAGAAATAAAAAATCATGTCACTGAGGTTCCTGAAGGAACTATTTACACTAAAGGAAAGATCCTATTGCATTTTAAGTTAACTGCCTGAGTGTTATTTTTGTGTGTGCAGCGTTGGTGTAGCCATATTGGTCCCTGGATATTAGAGAGACAACAGTTGATACAATAAACGATATTACCTCACCCCCCCTTGCCTCGCTTTTATTTTTATGTCCTTCCTTTCGGGTCTTTGTCATGCATTGCGTCTTTCTTTTGGGCCTTGGCAGGCTGAGCTGTACATCCCTTACCCGCCTGAGGGCCATTTCTTTTGAGTGCTACTTTCTCTGAGAACTGTCTGCCTATGGGTCTCAAGACGTGGAGAGATCTGTTTTGAATGTAGCCACCTGCGGAAGAAACCAGATCTCATGAGCCCTTAACAACCCACTGCGCGTGATAGTCACCCATACGCTGAATATGGTGAACTCTCACCTTCCTGCCCGAGCCAGTTCAGCACGGCTCCCATGACTGAGCTCCTCCTGTCAAGCACATATCTGATGCCGTCACCCCTCTCTTACATAGCACAGAGGGGCTGAGCTTAACAACGTGATGTTTTCTAGCAGCGTTTTCCCTTAGGTTCGTGGTTTCCTCTACAGGCTGTCTAAATCAGCCGATGTAAACCAGAGGGACAAACGTGGATTTCATGTAATGTGCATTGCTGTGACCCAAACCACACTCAACCACATAGGTACTGACAAGGACGATTTAGAAGAGGTGGCTCAGTACCTCCCTAGCATGTTGACTATTCTGCACTTACTTACCAGTGAGTGTGTGTGTGTGTGTATGCGTGTTTTCAAATCACAGGGCCACATGACTGGTGGGCTGCAAAACCTTGGGGATGGGAAACCCACCTGGGCTTCTTGTAATTCCTGCTCCTCTGGGGTCCTGGCACTGGCCAGTGCTGCCCAAAGTGTCCTTGACCAGCTGGGGTGGGAGCAGGACCAGGGCACCTGGGAGATGGGCTTGTGCCAGCATGGCTTTTCTGAAGCCACATCTGGGGTTTAAGGCTGCCTTCTCTTGGTAAAGGAGTCAAGAGCTGCCAAATGTCATGCAGCTCACATGACACTCATGCATCTGGCAGCATTGCCATGCATTCCTACATCTCAGCTGTGTTCTCACTCATCCAGCTGGGCTGCAAGCACCTGTTGCAGTTCCTAGTGCAAGCTGCTAATGTCTGCTGTATCCGCACGCTATTCTCTCTGCTTTTGGGCCAGCCGGCACACAGTCCCAAGGAGGAAGCAGTGGTGGCATAAGTGGCAGGCTGAGAAGGGGACTGGATGGAGGCTGTGAAGCGGGAGAGAATAGGACAGGGGCTAAAAAGAAGCAGGGGAAGATCTGGGGTAGACAGTGGAGAGGCTGCCCCAGGTTTCCCATACCCTCAGAAATGTAGCATCATCCACTTCCCTTTCCTAGGGAGGTGCAAAGTTGATTTCTGATTGTCTGTCAGAAGTTAGGGCTGGTGATGGCATGCAGACTTCACCCACTTAGGACCAGATTCTGCCACCCTTGCTCACACTTAGTATTACCTTGTCCTGTGAGGAGTGCCATTCATTTTAATGGGACACCTCACAGAGTCTGATATTACTCAAAGTCTCACCTTATTGGGTGCTTTTCTCAAAGCCCCAGCTCCTGGAGTCATGGGGTTATGTGAGAGTCTCAACTTTCACTAAAAAAAAGTTTCCAACCCTTATGGCTGCAGAGAAGAGCTTGAGAATATGACTCAAGTGCTCCCTGAAGGCTTGAAACCCAGAAGGCAAATAAAAAGAACCCCACATTTATTATTTTTAAAAAAATCTTGTGATTTTAAAGCTAATTTCATGAATATGGGCAGAGGGGCTAACTCTTAATTTTGGTATACTTGGGGTTGGCAACAGAGGATTGCAGAATCTGGCTTTTACTGTATTTCTAAATCAAAGCCAGTAATAAATCTTTAGGGAGCGGGCATGAAGAAATACTGTCCATGGATTTCCTCTGATGATAATATTATAAATTCTCTAAAATGGTCTGGTGTTGAGGTTCTTCTTCTCGAGTATTTCAGGGGCCAACCTCCTGGCTCATCTCACACAGCAGGCAGGTAAGACAATTTAGGGTGTATTCCAATATATTTAAATTTCCAGAAGATATAGAGTATTGTTTGTTGGTAACATCCTGTGGATTCCTAATAATCCTGGAAACCTATAGCAGGTAAATAAGCTATAGCCAGCAAATACTCCTGTGTAATTTACAAGTGGGGCCCAGCTACAGAATTTGCTTCCAGATTGGATTCAAACTTGCTCAGAGTTTGTGAATATTTTAATCCAGGTTTGGCCTATTACAGAGTCAGGGGCAAGTTGCACAGTCTGGATCTGAAATGGAATTTGGTCAAAGCTTGGGGCTGGGATTTTAGGTTTAGGATCATCTCCATGTGAACAAAGAACCAGAACCTAAAAGAGCACCTAACATAACATTTGGATTGACATCCTGGTAAAAAGTAGGGCCTAGTCTTGCTGCCAATAACTTCAGTGGCAAAGCTCCTATTGACTACAATGGGAGCTGGAGCAGGCCCAAGAGTAGTATTGAAGGAGTGTGGTGAAGGATCATACTCCTGAAAATATGTAGGAGACTTCTCGTCTGTGTTTATCTTGTAGACATATTGGGCACAGCAAGATAAGTCCATCAAGATCCCAAATGATACAGATATTCTCGTAACTCGAAACTGGCTGCCTACTTGTGTATTGATCCGTATGTGCCTACTGGGGTTCTTGTTGCTACCTCATCTCCTCTTCACGAGCTGTTATTTTGTTATAGCATTTCTATATGTGGCAAATGGCTTAGATGCTCTTCCAAGAGTCTCACAGCGGTTTAAATGAAATCAACTGTTGTAACTGTACTCGAGTCAGAAAAAGAAAACAAGTGAAGAAATAGAACCTCGCTTCTCCTGTATAAGACCCACTCATAGGATAGGGAGAAAAGAAACCTTGTCCTGGGGAAATATAGAGAAGGCCTTGCTCAGGTAGAACTACCGACGTCCTGAGTGGGAGCTGCAGCGTTAGATTCCTAGGGTGAAATATGGGACCCACTGAAGTCAATGAGAGTTTTGCCATTGATTTCAGTGGGGTCAGGATTGCGTCCAGAGAGCATAACTGATTCCAACTTGAGACAGGTCCAAGACACAAAGATCAGAGGTGTTCACATCAAGGATTTTGGTTCATCTCATTACAAAGATATGGCTGCACCCACCAAATTCAGATCTGGAGCAGAAATTCACCAGAGTCTGGGACTCTTCGTCTTTGAGGGTTTGGCCCGGGTCCATCCCTTGTTGAAACCTTAATGCAGAAGTGAGATTTTTATTCCGTTGTTGATCTCATCACTTTTTACAAATAACTCAGCTGCTCTGTGTGTTCTTCAGCTATATTGGTAGGGCTTGATTCTGAGCTAACATACTCTGGCATAACTCAGGAGAGAGGAGGATGTTCCTGTGGTTAAAACCCTGATCCAAAATTTGGGCAATCTAGCTTCAATTCCTGCTTCTGTCATAGCTTTCCTATGTGACCCCGGTCAAATCCCCTAGAGGTGGGATTCACAAAGGGGATTTAAGCCAAACATTATAGTGTCTAACTTTTTGGTGCCCTGCCATCTAGTGGAATTCATATCCCCAAGTTACTTACCCAGGCTCCTCATATGATGCATGGAGAGAACTAGGCACCTAAAAAAGGATTTACACAAGCCAGCATGCTGAGCAGGGAGCCACCTAAACCAATAAGAAATGCCCAGGAGAGAAGCGTGGCCTAGGAGAAAATAACTGCAGTGCACAGTTGTGACCATTAGAGGGAAGTTCGGGAAATGAAAGGGACACAAGAAGAGGAGAGGTGGATAAGGGTAAGACACTGTGGCAGTAACAGTCGGCTTGAATAAAATATCCACTTTAACCTTCTTAACTCCATGCTCATGTTCAGGGCCCTTTATATGAGGTGGCACATTAAAGCTAAACTAATGGGCAAGAAGCCCTGATTCATATGGCAGGGCAGCACTGAATTCTGGTCCATTGTGTGACAGTGTCAATGATTACAAAGACCATTTGATCACCTGGGTGGCTCCTAAACTGGCCAGGTAATGCCAGTAGGCAGTGAAGCCTTGTCCTGAGGAGAGCAAGGGGAAATCGGGCGGGAAAGAAGCACCTGGGCTGTAAGCCTGCCCACAGCAAACTCCATGGCAGGGAACAGTCCCTTCTACCTGGAGCTCCTAAATTCTTCTCCAGGGGCGCCTTGGATTGCTGCTTCTAGTGCTTAATCTGTAATGAAAGATGTGTCGGGGCTCACACTGGTGGGCCAGAGGGTGGCGGCTGCTGACTAGGAACCCAGCTCTGGAGGCAGAACCGCCGCCAGCAGCAGCACAGCAGTAAGGGTGACAGGGCATGGTACTGCCACCCTTATTTCTGCACTGCTGCTGGTGGTGGTGCTGCCTTCGGAGCGGGGTGGCCAGAGAGAGGCAGCGGCTGGCTGGGAGCCCGGAGGAGGCGGGGCTATGAAGTGCCAGGTCTAGAGGTGCTAGAGCTCAACCCCGGCAAGCTGCAGCACAAATTCAGCACTGGCTGCCTCCCTCTACTTCCTTCAAGACTGATCCTCATGGGTGTTTATGCACCTAACTCCTGTTGAGTTCCGAGGGAGTCAGTGAGGTGCCGCGACACCTCTGAAGATCTGCTCCTGCTGCCCCTCCTGCTGGGACCTGTTCCTTTCTCCTTCAGCCCCCCTCTTCCCTAGTGCCAGACTGTCTCCATCCTGCAAGTTCCTGCAATGGCAGGGGACAAGCTGAGGAGTGAGGAGTTGGCAGGAAATGGACACATTTTGGATTGCTGCTGCGTGGATTGAGGTATATGAGGCTTCTGGAGGACAGGTAAATTATGCAGGCCTTGGTAAAGCCACATAACTGCCTCCCATAGGGTCCTATTCACTTCAGTCACATGTGGGGGCCATTCCCTCATGGATACAGCACTAGATGTTATAGCCAACAAATAGCAAAGCCCACAGAAGGCTTGGACCTCTAAGAACAAGGCTGTGGGGCTAGGGAATGGCCTTGCAAAATGTGGCCACTTTTGAAATGTATTTATGCATGTATTGAATGTATTAACCCCAATTGTTTGTAATTGGTCAGGGTGGCACATCTCCGTTCCTGGATGTATCAGGCTTTGCCATGCAGCTTTGGCTAGAACCAGATGCACACGCACACACAGAGATGCTCTGAACAACAGCACTTGTGCTGTCAGATGGTGTCATTTTGTTCACTTACTGAGGAAAATCGGCATTAACGGGCAAGCAATTCACATAATGCTGCTTCCAGTGCAAATGAAGGGAGAGTGGAGGTAAAGAGACATAAGGCTGCAAGGGCATGCTCTATGGAGGAGGGGTTGGGGGGGAGAGGGAGTTGATGAAAGAGAACAGTTAATAGGATTAGAACAGATCAAAGGATAGCAGGACAGAACAGAGTGTTTGTTTCCCAGTCATCATACACCATGCTGCGGAATAGCAGGGAGGGCGATTATCAAGCAATCGCTATAATGAAGCTTTCTGAAGGGTCATGCCTTAACAGCAAACCTCACCAGGAAAGGATATGTGCTCAGCTTTTGCTGTTGCAGTTGAATGAATCTCCCTTTCCCTTTTGCTGGGCTTTACCCCTCTTTGTGCGGTGAATTCTTCCAGCAGTTTTGTCTCATGAGACTCTAAGTAACTTCAGAACGGCTGGAGAAGCACCATCAGCTCGAGAATGCCAAGGGTCCTAAGACTGCACTTTTTTAATAGCAGAAACCATTGTTTAAATTCAAGAGGAAAAAATATTGAAAAAGAAAAGGAAGGTACGGAGAAAGTGGGAACAGGTGACCTTAGCTTGTTCTCCCTTCAGTACAGCAGCCCTTGACATTTCTTCTCCACATTTGTTTATAATTGTTATTTGTATTCCAGTAACACCTACAGGCCTGAGCTGCAATCATGACACCATTGTGCTGTACAAACATGGAATAGGCAACAGTCACTGTCTCAAAGAACTTGCAGTTTAAATAGGCAAGACAATTTCTTCTTAGCGTGTCCTCAGGCTGCTTCTCGCCACATCCGATCATTGCACTCTGCCGGAGTGCATTCACGCTCAAGCTTGGCATCGTAGGCAGATGCTTCATATTTTGAGGCTCTCTGCCACAGGCACAAGTATTGGCGCCAAGTGATGTCACCCCATGTGATCACTGCAGCTCTAGACTGGCCAAGTCCAGTGTGGCATCAATGAAGACAATACCATGTAGGCCAGGGCTTTTCTGCACTGGGTGGTAGGTGTTTGACTGGTGGGAGCTGGCATGCACAGGCTGCAGGGTTTTTCCATAACTGAACCTTGATCTGTTTGGGTGACAATGTTTGAGGTTTGATGATGGCAAGAAAACTTTACGATGGCTCAGCGTCGGTGTTATATCATGTAGCAGATGTCTTGGATCTGTGCATTGCCTTGTGCACGTGACTCTACTAGCAGCTTCCTAGTGTATATGACAAGAAGCAACACCTGAAAGGACATAGAGGCTGTTGACGTGGGTAGGCTTAAGGCATCCTGTCATATAGCAGCAGGCAATGTTATGTACAAGGTCTAGCTTCTTTGCATGAAGGGATCGTGCCCACACTACACAGGTGTATCCAGCAGAGTAGCAGCAAAGTGCCAGTGCTGTTGCTCTCAGAGTGAATGGGTCTGCACACCACTTTGATGTAACCAGCTTGCTGAGAATGTTGTTTCGTATGCTAACCCGGGCTTTAGTTTTCTCGACGTGGGCTCTAAAGGAGAGTGCGTGGTTGAGGGTAACACTGAGTTATACGAGATGTATAGAATGAGTATGTTTTGTCCCCAGCCAACTGATGTTGAGTTTGCATTTGGCCTTTCAGTTTTTGAGATGGAATGCATCAACTTGTGCCTTTGCTGGCACATACAGCTTTGCATACAGCTGGTTGGCTGCACAGTACTTGTCAAGGGAGCTAAGTGCATTCCTCAGCGTACTCTCTAATACGGCAAACCTCTTGTGCTGGGTGGTGACACACGGATCATCTGGGTAGGTAAAGGATCTTGTTCCAGGGTAGTTTGGCTGGTTGTTCATGTAGATGTTGAGTAAGACACTACCCCGTGGGAGGCCATTCTTCTGTTGTCGCCATCAGATCTGATTGCCACAAAAGTTCACAAAGAACCTTCTGTTTCTCCAGGATGGGTTGTATTAGGTTCGTGGTGGTTCTTCATTGTCATTAGGACCTTGGCAAGAAGCCCACAATGATTGGCTGTATGTTTGTAGGCAGCTGAGAGATCAACAAACACTACTCCTGTAATCAATCCTCTTTCATAGCCATCTTCAATATGTTGTCAAGTTCAGAAGCTGTCCAGCCCATGACTGACCCAGGCAAAAGCCAGCCTGTTCATTGATAAGAAGTGGTTCAGTAATTGATGTAAGGCAATATAACACTAGTCGATCAAACAATTTTAAAATATCACACAGAAGAGAGAGAGGTTGAAAGGGTTTGGGATTGGATGGTTCCTTACTAGCCTTCGAAAGAGCCATTACCTTGGCTTGTTGCCAGATTTTCAGTATCTTGAGCTGGATGAAACAGATATTGAACACATTCACGAGCCAATTCTGTGTGTGGGGACTGAAATTTTTTATCTGCTCAGTTCGGATGTCAGCCAGGACTGCTGCTTTCCCTATTTTCAGGGCACTGATGCCAGCAGCCTATTCCTCCATGGAGAAGGATGCTGTAAGATCTAGACTGTAGGATGCAAACACTTATACTCACTTTGTTGATTCTGTGTGTCTGTCTGCTAGGAGAAACATACTTATGGTTATTGGAGAGACTGTACCCCTAGACTAGCACCCCAATCAGTCATACTGGATGAGGCTTACAGGTGAAAATTCCAAGATCCCTCTGCAGATGGCACTATAGCTGTTGGTGAACATCTACTGTCAGAAATAGCTTGAGAATACCTACAATCCTGGCAGACTTTGATAGACCCATAACAGCAAAAAAATCCTGTCGAGCATACATAAACATTCTGACAATACAAGGATGGGTGGACATTTCAACATCTCAGCTGATCAGATTGCCTCCAAATGCTACTCAATGTGAAGGTTAAGTGGACCACTACCAACGTGTCATCAATTAGCTAAATACAAGACAAATAGAGGATAAAGAAAGGCATGGGAAAGAGGAATGGACTTGACCCAGGTCTCACACCAGAGACTAGAATCCTAGTTCAATGCTCTATCCACTAGACCTGTAGAGACATAAATGAGCTGCTCATTTTGAGGGAGTGTGAGTCTAGTGTGTTGCTGTGTCCCTGTAGGAAGGTGCAGGGACCTTCCAGAGCAGCTGGGCCCCAGGAAGAGCCGCCACCCCAAACACAGGCGGACCAGGAGTTAAAACCCCTGCCTGCCCGTCAACCCCGGAGGTGGATGGAGATAGGCCCAGCCGACTGGCCAATCCCCTCCACGGAGGGCGGGACTTCCCCCAGGGAAAAGGGGTTAAAAGGCAGGGCCCGCTGCTCAGTAAGAGGCAGACAGCCAGTGGGGGCAGACGTACTTCCCGCCGGCTGCAGTACCGGCCTGAGCCTGGCCGGACCGAGACTCAGCGTTTGGCCTTTCCCGACGCCCAGAGCTGGGAGCGACCCTACCGCCCCAGTCCCGATGACTGGATCGGGCCCCCAGACACCAGGGAATGGGCTGAGCCCCTGGACCCTCTGGGGTGGGTAGCCCCTCCCGAGGCCAGTCTTGACTTGGACGAGCTACCTGCAGCAGAACCCCCGGAGGCAGGACCAGACCTGGAGGAGCTGCCCGAAGCAGAAACAACCCCAGAGTCCTGCGACCTGGAGGAGCTGCCCCTCGCTGAGGAGCTCCCCGACCTGCCGCCCGTCGACCAGGAGGGCCTGCTGACTCTGCCCAGAGCCGTCTACCCTACAAACCCAGAGGCAAGAGGTACCTGGGACGGGAGGGGAGGAAGTAGCCGAGGGGGCAGCCCGGACTGTGGCTGCGGCCAAAGGCCTGCCACTGCTGGCGTGTTGCAGGAGAACCCCGCCGGCATGGTGGCAACGCCTCTGCCACTGTTAGAGCCCTGGGCTGGGACGCAGTGGAGTCGGGTGGGCCTGCGTCCCCCCCCCCCTTCCCCTTTGTCCCTGGCGAACCTCGCGAATCCTCCTCCACCCCTACTCCTTGCTTGCCCGCCCGCCCTGCCAGAGGGCCGGGGCAATAGACTGCTGGTTTGCCCGCCCGCCCTGCCAGAGGGCCGGGGCAATAGACGGTGGTGCTTGACTAATTCCCCGTTTATCTTAGGAAGGTGCAGGGACCTTCCAGAGCGGCTGGGCCTCAGGAAGGGCCGCCGCGACCGGCGTGAAGCACCCGCCGGCCTACAGTCCCCCTTCAGGCCAGATTCTGATCTCCTTACTCTTGTCAAATAGCAGTCTCATCTTCCTGCCCCCTGAATCTCATCCATTCCCCCATGTAACGTTTGACACGTACCATTCATTAGCTTGTGATCTATGGACCTTAATCTCCAAAGAAGCTGTTTCTGAAGAATTAAGGTCATACTTGGCTTAACGCAAAGCCATGTGTCCGGGAAGGGAGTGGGCAATGGGAAAGAAAAATAGATGCTATCAAAACAGACAAGATTGCCATTGATTAATAATGAACAACTGATTTCTCAATAAGCATCCCAATCATTCCCAGAAAAGTGTTTGTGATGTTGTACCACATCCTAAAAACTCCTTCCTCTAAATGCTTTTACAGCTGAAACCAGGACAGGGATAGTCCGAACCAAAGAAGAAGAGGAAAGACGGGAAAGTGAAATTGGTCAGACTGATAAAAGATCATTGAATAGCAGAGTTTTAAGAGTGCAGGAAGAGTGTTCTAGGTGAATGAAGTGGGGGAGAAAGTCCTGCACCCTATGATTAAGTGTGGCAATGACCCAATCATCTGCTGATTTAAGACCCATGATAGGAATCCAAAAGCAGTGGATGACGTCCGAGTGCAGATACTCGGCAGAATATGTCTCTCAAACTATGTCCTGAATATAGGCAGGGGGTGCACCATTAAGAGCTTTAAAAGTCAACAGTGTGAGCTCAAAATCAAATCCCCCCTATAAATAAGGCAGCTAAGGTGAAATACGCAGGGTGCTCATAATATCCACATGATAGCTCAAGCCACTGAACAAATGTGCTGCTTCATTCTGCACAAGCTGGAAATGTCATTGAAGCTGGGCTGTAAGCCTTGCTCAGAGGGAATTACAGTAATCAAGCCTTGTGGTCATAAGGGCGTGTATTTCTCTTGTGAGATCTTGATAGGATAAATAAGGGCACAGCCTGCGCAAATTGCACAGCTGACGATAAATCCACCTTTGAACCATGTGGCATACATGGAGCTTTCCAGGGAAAGGATGTCGTTGAGAAAGAACACCACAATTTGCAATCTGACACTGTCCTTTGAATTAGTCCCCTCCAGTGGGGCATGAAGGACAGGAAGGATTCTTCATTATGATGGCCTCTACCAAGCATCAAGACTTCTATATACTCGATGTTGAGGACAAGGAAGCTCTGCTTCCTCCTCCAGGTCTAAAACTGAGGCATCCATAATTGTTAGTCACTGTTGAAAATCTTGGCTTTAATTTAGCATGAGAGAAATGAAAGTCTGCTTATTTGCATTGAAGCAACTCTACAGATTCACGGCACTATAAGCAGAGTTTCCCTATGCCAGATTTTGTGCTAAACTGGTCCCACTCTACAGAGATTACATTGCACTAGCCAATCCTGGCCCATAAACATACCAAACAAGCAAAATGCCAAAACCCCACAGTGATATTGAATTGCGCTATTATGACCACACGCACCAGTTCTCTGTGTACATTTGGTTATTTTAATTTTTCCTCATCATACATTTGAATGCCAGAAGAGACTGTTAATCAGTGGTTCTCAAATTTTTTAAATGGAGCCCTTCCTGTGGACTTTTGTATAACAATTGCATCCCCCGAGTCCCTCCCCCACTTTCAGGGAAAAAAAACGGCAGCAAGCAGGGGCGTGGGGAGCAGGGGCGGCAGCGGCTGCAGCAGCAGCCTGGGGGATGCGGAACGTGCCCGGTAGTGGCAGGAAGCTGCTGCTGTGGGAGGCCGTGGTGGCAGCGGCTACCAGGAGCAGTGGCAGCATGGGGCACGTGCCCGGCAGTGGCGGGAGGCTGCTTCTGTGGGAGGAGGGTGGCAGATGCATGAAGTGCGGAGCTGGACCAGCTCTGACCCCCTCTTTGCCAGCAGGGCAGCCCAGGCAAGTGTTGTGGGTGGGGACGCATAGGAGGGGAGCAGAGGCGGGGGGAGGCTGCTGCAAGCGGCAGGCCCAGCACTGCTAGAAGTGGCAGGGGACTGGGGAGCAGGGGTGGCAGCAGCTGGCGGAGGTGGGGATAGAGCCAGTCCAGCTCCTCACCCAGCATGTCCCCCCCAACTCCGCCCAGGGTGCCTCTCCATGATCCATCAGGGCGCCTCCCCGCCCCACTTTGAGAACCACTGCATTAGATCACGTTGCCTGACCTGCATATCACAAGCCGGAGAATTTCATTCACTCACTCCTGTACTGAGTCCAATAGCTTGTGTTTGGCCAAAGCACATCTTCCAGAAAGAGCTGCCTGTCTTCTTTCGAAGATATCAAGAGATGGAGAACCCACCATGTCCCGTAGTAGTTTGTTCCTATGGCCAGTCACCCTCACTGTTAACAATGTAGGCCTTATTTTGAATATGAATTTGTCTGGCTTTAAGTGGAATTAAGCTTAATTTAAAGGTATTCATTACTATGCAAACACAGCTAAATGCACACTCATTGTACCATGTATTAGGCAAGTTTTGGTATCGTACCATGTTTCAGGTATTGTTTTAGCTTTATTTCCGTTTATTATCATGTTCACCGACAATCAACAAAAGTTTACAGTTTAAAATCTAAGTTAAAATCTAAATGTTGCCCATTGGGTATGACTAAAACACGCGCGTGCGTGCACACACAATATAATTTTCTCTTTGTTCTGCCTTTGTTGAGTGCATCCCACTATCTGAAATGAGAACCGGCCTAATCAGTTAACTAAGTATTCAGAATAATGCTGCTAAAAATGAAACATAAAATTAGGCTGTCATTTTTCTGTCGCTCACTTGAGATATTAAATGTCCTTCTGTAATGCTCTTAATTTCCATTAAAATACCTTGCTGACAAATGCATATCATTTCAGAAATAACCAGAACCCCGCTGCGGTTTGGGCTCTGACTGCAATATTCTCTTTTATGCACCTCAGAGATATATGGTCACTTTACTCACCGGTCATTTGACGAAAACTCGGCTTTTCGCATCACAAGTACAGAAGCCCTTTTCGGAGCAAAACAAGTGTAGTTGCCCTGCTGAGAGGACAGAGGATTTCAGGAGGCTGTGTACAGGTAGTCAACACTGAGCATGACCGGAGTTCAGCCATACAGAAGTTCCTTGCAGCGCCACAGGCAAGGGGTTTGGCGTCAGCCAGGTTAGGGCTGATGGATTCGCTGCTGTGTGACTCATCCAGTCTAGTTCTCCCAAGGGAGGCAATGTTAGGTCTGTAGAGGCTACCCCAGCTATTCCAGTATGCTGGAATAGCCTCCACTGTGGCACTGGAGATGAGCATGTCCTGCCCATTGCACAGTCCTTGGGCTGTGGGTGGATTTTCCCTGGACAAAAGTGCTTTAGCAATTTGCTTATTATGCCACTGCTGTAAGCCACTGAAGTTTGTTAGTCTGTAGTGATTCTGTAACAACTGGGGTCAAATTTTAAAACCTAGGGGCCAGAGTCTCTACTGTTTGGCTCAGCAGAGAAAGACCTCATCAGGGAGCTAGCTATAACCCCCTCAGTTCTCTGCCTGTCTCCACCCCAGTGGAAGGCAGAGCTGCGCCAGCTATGCTCCTTTCTCATTCTTGGCAGGCCCCTTATGCTGGGGCCACGATGGGGCTGGTGTAAGTGACTGGTTGTACACCAGCTAAAATCTCCCACTCGCTGAGGGACGTCTCATCTGGCCAAAGACAAACAGCTGAGAAGCACCAAAATATTGGAATGAGAAGGAAAATCTGGCCCATGATTTCAATTTGTGCAATCTGGATGCATCTATCCTGGGAAAAATCCCACGTGCAATACAGCACCACCCACAATAGCATCAGTGGTGGCAGAATTGAGACATTTCAACCATGATAGCATTAGCATAGACAGAGCTTCAATGCCAGTGCCCTGTCTAGCACCAAAGGAGTAGGACGATGACACAGTGTGCTAAGTTTTGCACAGGGTGAATGCAGTCCTTCACTTGTGCACGCAGAGAATGGATTTACTGGCCCCATAGCGCATGTGCTCATGCAAATTGAACACGAATGGGTTTTACAGATGTAAATTCCATCTCTTCTGTGCACAAGGGACAGAGTGCAAAAACAACACATGCTAGTGACTTTGCATGCAGATAAATCTCTGCTGATGCCACTTTGAAAGTCTGGCCCTAGGTATTTACACTTCAGGTGATCTGTCAAATTTGATCAGTGTTTTCATTTGAGTTAAGGTGGCTGGTATTTTTCCCATGTGGGTAGCATTCAAATTTGGCTGTTCTTGTGACTGAGACAAGTGTTTCTATACTGATTCATTAACAGCTTCCTGTGGCAGGTCAGCTAATACTGCAAGTGAACAACAGCAATATCCTGAGTTAAAGCATATGTTCTCACTTTTTGATTATCTATTCCAGTCTTTTTGGAAACCAGCTGCATCAGATTAATTAAACAAAATGCTTATCTGTTTCTCCCCCCTGGCAATTTGTTTGCATTGCACTTTAATATATCTTCTAATATTTACATTTGAGCCATGATGGTTAAATGGAGGGGGGAAGGTCTATATTTTTGTCATCTTTTGTTTCTAGTTTTATCTGGAGAACTCTACTTGTACATTTAGCAACTGAGTGCATAACCCATTTATAGGCCCAATCCAAAGTCCTTTGAAGCCCTTCACTCAATATCGATTCATGGATTTTAAATCCTAAATTTTAAATCCTGAATGGACCATTATGATAACCTAGTCTAACCTCTTGCAAAACACAGGCTATAGCATTTCACCCCATAATTCCTGCATCAAGCCCATGTCTTGTGGCTGAACTAAAGCATATTTTTTAGAAAGACAGCCAGTGGGTCTAATCTTCACCTCTACTGGAAAGGGAAAAGCACAAGCTGAAGGACTTGAGCTGAAGGACTAAGGCCTATAGCTTGTATCTTAGCATACTCCTTATGCACCTCTTATGCAGCCCCAACACTGAAGGGAGACAGACTCACACTTTCCTAGAGTAAGCTACAAAACACCATTGAACTTTGAATCTGAACTTTGCATCTCAGTCCAACTCTACACTACTGCCTTCACGAGCCGTCAAGCCCCAAATTCACACACAAATTTTAAATATATACAAATTCTATCACAGCCAGAAGCAAAAAGAAAAAACTCAGGAGTGAAATTAATCTTACTGACCATTTAGCCTACAGGTAGTTCCTATGCACATGGCTGCACTCATGATCCAGTGGGAATAATGATGAAACTTCCTAATGATGGACCAGCTCCTGCTCCCATTGAAGTCAATTAGAAAGTTGCCACTAATTTCAGTGGGAGCAGGATCAGATCCTTGATGTAACTAAGAGGCATACAGGGACATGTCCTTAGTTGTCTGTCACCTGTCCAGACATGTTCAAGCATAGCTGCAGCCTGATAATGAGTATTCGAGCACTACGCTCTTATTATTTCAAGCTTTGTGTTAAAGGAACATGTCTGTTCCTAATGGTGCTCACAAGTAGCTGTGAACAATGGAGTGTGAAAGGACATGAGAGGAAGGATTTTCTTGAGAACTAGCCTGGTGTTTATACAGGTCCTAACAAATGGAGACTGAATTGTGGAAACCTTCCAGTGGCTAACAGTCTTTTCATGAATTGCGCTGAAGTTCTCAACTATAAAGCTGAACCATCTTTCAGGAAATATATCCCTGGTTCTAGCAGCAGCATATATTTTGTGTTCGTTTAAAAACTTGGTGAATTGGGTGCTTTTGACAGTGAGCAGTTAGAGTAAAATTCTTCTGTTTTTACAAGTGCACCTTATTTTTGATCTGTAACAGTCTTACTGGTCTCATCCTGGATTTTGTTGTAGCAGAAACTGCCAATCGTCAAATTATGTGAAGATTTTTATGCTATAACTAGATAACCACTAAGGACTGAGACTACTTACCTCATTGTCATCTCTAACATGGGTTTCCTCGGGGCAGAAAGTGCATAAACACTTTCTGATGCCCGGCCAATCCCCTTGCTCCTGGAAGATATAGTCGAGAGGGGCTCATAAATGGTGCTATAAGTGGGGTCTATCTTTTAGAGATGGGCCCAAGCTGAGAAATTTGAATCCGAACTTTCCCAAACATTGGGGTGTTCAGAATCCATCTGGACTCTAGGTATTGCAAACCAAAGGCATGGGCCACTAAGGAAATAACTTGACAAAGCCCTTAAAAGCAATAGGCAATCATGCTGCACTTCTGACCAGCAAATAAAAATTATTTTTTTACAATTTCACCCCTGGCTGCCCTGACGCCTTAGCTAGATTTTCATGGTACTAACGCTCTGATGTTATGAATGAGTGTGACATGCCTAATCCATCAAGTTAGGGAGCTGAGGATCAGAGCCAGGCACATGAGAATCTTCAGCCAGCCTATCTCAAGCTTCCAAAGGAGAGAAGTGACTCATTTCCCCCTCATTCTGCTTCTGACACCTCCACTCACCTGCTTGTGTTGTTAGATTTGTGTGCCAGTGATAAGTTTGTTTATTAATTGAGGCAAAGTTATTGGCACATTGCAGGGTTTGGGGCATTTCTGGCACTGATTAATAACATTAATGTGCTCTTAGGAAATATGAAATCATTTTGACATTGTTAGTGGTATTTTAAAGGAGAAACTGTCAGGTAATTTAGGCCCAATGTTAAGGGCTAGATTGTGACATGGATGACATGCCCATGCAAAGAGGAAAAGCGTAGTAAGAGGCAGAATTATACCCCTTAGTGGGGTACGTGGCCCCAACTCTGTTTGCCCAGAAGAAGGAAGGTAATATGTGCCTTCTCCTCTCCTGGACAGGTGGGTAAGGAGGAGTGGAAATGAGTGGATACTTGGCTCTGCCCACACCCCAATGCACCCACCAATATAGTTGAGCTGTCAAATACCAGAATTTCCTGTTGGTGTAGACCAGTAATAAATTATTACCCTTTTGGGGCAGGGGAAGAACTGTGATTCTGAGAGGTGTGAAAAAAACCATTTTACAGAATTGAATATATATATTTTTAAATGAACAAGGGTATTTCTTTTTAATTTCAGTAAAACAAATACTATAGAGTGATAGGCACAATCAGTATAGATAGATAATGTTTCCTTTTCACTGTTTCCCACCCCTCCTGTACCTGTGATATTTGTAAGAGTGACCTCCATCTGAGAGAAAACAAAGGCTTAACAAAAGTGTCTATGCACTTAACTAGCAGAAGGATTTGGATTATTGCCCCTGGTCGAGGGACCTCATTCAGCTATTATCTGGAGCAAGACTCATATCTCCCACAGAGCTTCAGTGAGTCCAGTCACAGAGCAGGGGGCTAAATTTAGGAGGCTAAATTCTGATGTCAGGTGCGCCACATAGCAAATCTAGCTGAAGTCAAACAGGTTGCACAGAGGCAGGATGTGTCTAGTTGATAGGCACAACCCAGGCAGGTTCATCAGACCAAATTCAGCCTTTTTAAGATAAGTGGGTGCACTAACTTTGGTGGAGATATATTTAAAACCAGGGATGAATTCTCTCAATTATGGGAGAATAAAGCCAGAGTAACTCATTTGAAGCCACTGGGTTTGAGATCAGTGTGAAAACAGGTCTCGGCCCTTCATGATAACATTTCTGAACTGACTCAACACTCCCCAAGTGGGGAGGTGTACGAGTACAGGTGTGCTTCACAGACCATTGAAGTCAACGGGACTTGTTCGATTGACGTCCGTGAGCAATGGCTCAAGCCCTACCGAGCTCCTTCACTTCAGAGTGAGTTACTTGCAATTTTCAGGTTTCCTAATTAGATGTTTTCTATGATCCGTTGTTTGTGGCCCATAAATCTGTGAAGGTCTCCTTCACTGTGGATGTTAAACCTCTGTTCAGAAAAAACAAGGGTTTGTATGTTTAACATCTCAGTGTTGGTGGGGGCAGCTATAGACTACAGTCAAAAACCTTTAGTTTTCTGGCATTTCCTTTATTTTCAGGTTATCCCAGCACATACCCTACAGGGTTTCACAATCATAACAATGTAATCGATAATGTTTACAGTGACTCAATCTATGTGATTTCTTATTTTCTGGCCCAACAGACTGTCAGCCTATATGTATTGATGTCTTTATCTCTAGTTCATGCAGAATAGTTCCTGTCTCCCATGCTACTTGAAACATAGTTTATTCCAGTGATAGCTCATTACAGTAAAAATTTATTTCTGAGCCCTCTTACTACAGGGCTACAACTATATAGTCAACTCCCAAAATGTGTCGTCTAGGAACCGTTTAATTCTTTCCTACACATGATCATCATGAAACCATTCCAAACTGTTAGAAAGCACAGTACATATTTTCATTTACTGTAGGGTAATCATTCATTGCAAATTCCAAAGCTAACATTGTGAGAAACCATGTGGTAAGCAATAGGCCAGGTGTAGACTGTGCAAAATGTCATCTCTGTTGTTGCACATCTTTTGATATCTGCTGTTTGACCTGTACTAAAACAAAACAAAAAAAATCCCAGCAGTTGCACCAAGTTTGTTTGTATAAAGGGACACAGCACACTCAGTCAAGAACAGCATTATTGCACTGCTCCTGTTAATTGCAAAATCACAGAAATGACATATGAGGCCAGATCTTCTGCTGATATGAATCATTGTAGTTCTGCTGACCTCAGTGGAGCTACACTGATTTATACCAGTGAAAGATCTTTCCCATTAACTAGGCCAACAGTCTCAGTCTTGGTCCTATTGGATAGGTGTCCACATGGCAACTGACATTTATTGGCACCATTGTTGGCAATAAGCAGAGAGGTCAAGGACTGACTGTCAATGGAAACTGAATGATGATTCTCTTTTCTCTGCAGTGGTCCCTCCAACTCAGGGTTGAGGCACAAGGTAAGGGGAGGAGTTGCCCATATTGGACCTGTTCTGTGAATAAAAAGAGGGCTGGTCTTGGGATGATTAAACCTTTTACAATCACTATAATAATAAAGCGCGCATAAGACACCTAATGGCTCAAACAGCAAGAAAGTTTCTTGAAAACAAAGTGCTCAGTTAGATCCCGTCACAAAATGCACTTGAATTATAGAAACTTTCAATCCTTGGGAGATTTAACCAGCAGTGTTTCTGCTGAAGGTGGCATTCATATTTCTTACTATGATTCCATTTCGTTTGTAGTGTCACTCAGAAATCCACTTATCCTGCCTTTTGTCTGTCAGAGACCAGTACACCATGACATGAAAATAAAATGCTATTCTGTGCGCTGAAGTGAACTCTTCTGCTTAATGAAACTTCATGTTGCTGCTGCTCCTGACTTTTTTTGAGTGTTGAAACTTGTATTGTAAAAGATATAGTAGTGTCACAGCATCAACTGGTTGGTTTCCTTTCTACACTTTTCGTACTTTACAACAAAGGACTCAGTCAAGGCTGGTAGGTCTAGGAAGACCAATAACTCTCCCATACTAAAGGATGTCTAGTGCCTTCAAATAATCACTGGAATATGAAACTGCCCATGTATAACCAACCCACCTAGAGCTGACAGAGGAGTTGAACCCAGCACTTCCAGTGCTGAAAGTATGTACCACAACCACTTGCGTTAAAGGACTGAGAACCTGAGCCAGCTTGTTGAACTCTATGGAAAGCCTTCCACTGACTTCAATGTGCCTCGGATCAGACCTTTAAAAAGAAAAGTCTGTACTTGATTCTTGCTGTTTTCAGCCCCAGTACTTCAGCTGCCAAAGAGGCACCCTGGTCTTTCAGGGGTGTTGCATGTGATCACATATTTAGTGCATTTCTAGAAAGGGTGCTTCTAGTTGCTCTTTGTATATTTTACACACACATGCAGGGGCCAGTTCTCTCCCTGAGGGATACATTTGACTCCAAGAATTGAGCCCCATGATTCAGCATGAATTTCCCTGTGTAACATTCCCTGTGTAAATCCAAATCCACAACAAAGCATTTCAGTAGAGTTAATGAACTGTTGTTCTGCAAAGCATTGTGCAGTTTCTGGAACATTGGCCTCAGACATTACAGAGGTAATCCTCCTATAGCTCCCTACTCTCTCACTAAGAATACATTAGCAGTTGCCTCTGTCAGCTTCTTAGATCTGAGCTACTGTGCAGGACAGTTTCATTCGCTGTCTGACTCGTGTTTCATGACTCATGACAAACCTCTCTCTGCAGAGATGATCATTGTAATCTTCTGTTATTATCTCCTGAAGCATCAGGTTGTACTAGACAAATGTTTACAGCAGAGAATGGGCCAAGCCAAGAAGTTCAGCTCCCGATCCAAATCTCCCCAAAGTTTAAAGGGGTTCTTGGTGTTCCAGTTTGGGCTCACCTCTTGTCTGCTTCTTACCTGGGATTATGAGAGACACAAATAACTAGGCCACGGGGTGGGCACGGATGAAATGGAGGCAAGGAAGAGAGGGCATAGAGCAAAGATAACAGTGAAACATAGACTGTGACCCAGATCCTTAGCTGGTGTGAATCAGCATAATTTCAATTACGTCAATGGAGCTACACTGATGTACACCAGTTGAGGATTTGGCCCATAGATAGAACGTTGTCTGAGAATTGCCTTGACTTGCAGGGCTAAATCTCACAAACGCCCACATACCCGCCTGTTCTCACAGCAAATCACTAACTACAGCTGACTCCTGCATTGTGCATTCTGGAGTGTCAGCTCATATTTAATTACAAGTTTGGCAGAAAATATTAACAGGGAATCACCAGCTCGTCCTGGTGTGTATTGGAGAGCACGTCCCAGATTTCACTTTTGTTTTGATGTTTATTTTATTCTCATTAGGACTTTGGACCCAAACAAGAAAAGGAACAAATGCCTCCACATCCAAGCACAGCTCAGATCATTTTTCAGATAACCAGAAGAGCTTTGACTTACAGACAGCCAACAAAAAAGAACAGAGTGTTTGAAGAGCAATAGTGCTTAGGTCGAGTGTAAGTATGGAAACTGGTATTTATAAGGCAGCGTGGCCAGACTGCGACTGCCTTTTCTACATAAGCACGTGCCAGAAAAGTATGCCAAGAGGGGCAGCGTGGGGGCTATTTTTTGGCCTTCCGTCTCCTCAGTTCTAGCTGTCCCCAAAACATCAAGAGAAGCCACTGAAAGGTTTGCTGTCAAAGAAGTCACACAAGGACATGGCAGGCCAGCACTCAGTACTAGGTGCCCGGTGGTACAGTCTGTTGAGTACTGACTGTGTCTAGGACACTGGCACTAGCATCTCCTGCTGCAGTTTTGGCCAAGAGAGGTACTATGAAGGCCTCAGTTGCCATGCAGCAGCGTAGAGTGCTATCCTGGTGAGGGAGACAGCCAGTGAGAGGGCAGCTCAAGCTGGGGAGGGAGCTCTGAATCCACCCGAAGGACCCAGTGGGAAGGTGGTGAGAGAAGGAGACAAAAAGAGTCATCACTGGAGTGTGAAGAAGATTTGCTGGGGAGAGGATAACTGGGCCTCAAAAGGCCATGTACAAGGAGCTAACCGTGAGGGGCACAGAGAGTATGATCAGTGAGATTGACCATTGGGACACTGACAGAGGGATCCACCTGGGGAATGGGTGGGGCTCTCCAGAGGAGAAGCTGTTGTTCGCGGGTCAACCTCTTGGAAAAGAGGTGCGTTCACCACAGGCCAAATTGAAGGAGCCGTGCAAGCCAGAGATAGCTGAACACAGGCCAGCAGAGGTGAAACTAGACTATGCAGCCATGGAGAAGCTGATTCCTTCTTTGGGGTGATACAATGTCTGTTGACAAATTTATTTTATTATGATAATTTACAGTGTATTATTGTCCTCGATGAATATTTGATGTTACTTCCTATTATATTCCTGCCAGATTTATGGGTTTTCCTTTATAAAGTTTTTAAATGTTCGGTTCTTTCCTTTGTATTGGTTTGCCTCTGCCTCTCCTCATAGTAGGAATAGCTTAGCCAAGGCCTTGGTAAGCTCCCTGGCCCAGCAATGACAAGTATACACCCTTTTCTAAGGCTGCAAGCTACCAGCTACAGGGCACCATATCCCCAAGGAGGCAGGGTCTGCAGAGATCACTAGCTGTGTGTTCAATCTGCACCTCTCTCCAGAAAGCTTATAGAAATGGATTTCTTCTAAAAGATTCTGTTGTAACACGTAGGCAGCAGACGGTAGTGTTAAGACTACTGTGGGAACCTATGTCCTGGCTTGCTTTGCCATTGAAATCTCAGCACTAATGTTGCATTTCACTTGAGTATGTCAATTTAACCTGCACATTTTTTTCTGAATGTTTTCAGGCTATGAAAGGAATCTGATCCCATGTTGGCAGCACATTGTACTGAAAGTATGGTGCTTATGGACTCTTGAGGCAGGCCACAAACTGTAGGACATGAATAACATGATAATGTGCACATCTGCTCTTTGCCGACAGGTAATTTTGTCCTTATCTTTAGGCAGCTATAAATGAAGCAGGCTACGTTTTGGCCTATATATTTTCAATGGGCATTCTCTATGTTCAATTTCAGATGTTATCGGTGCTTCTTAAAAGCTGTGTCCACAGAGAGCTATAGCCTGAGCTCAGCAATGCCTAAATACCTTTAAAAATCTGGACCATTATGCTTATTGTTTTCAGAAGGCTTGGACTTTCAGGCTTTTGTCACATCTCTTTTAATAGCATTAATGACTTGTCTATGCAGGGAAATTGACCAGAATAGCTAGCCCATATAGAGAGCTATTTGGGAATGCCACAACAGCTCTTCTGGTCAATTTTCCCATGTAGACAAGAGCTAAGATACTTTGCAAGCATCAAGTTTATATTTTTCAAGAGCATTTGTATTCTGGACGGGTGAAGGCTGTTTAATTTTTAAAGTCAGTGCCCATCTCATGTATTTACTCAGGGACATCCTACTCAGTGATAGTGAGCTCCTGCTGTTCTCTGTGCAGTTCAGCTGTGATTTTTTTTAAAAATGGTGTGAATTTAGTGCTTGCAAAAGGTGCCATACTGTCCGCACTGGAAAGCATTTCTTCTGAGCCTCTGAGTAGGCACAGCACAAGCAGTGGGCTTTATAAGCTTCTGTACGCTAGACCATCAGAGTGTCTCAAGTTGACACTGGCTAGGAAAGGGGTGAACTGATTGTATTTGACTTATTGTACAGTATAGCTGTATCGTACAGCTCACTTTACTGTTGCTTTGACCCTCTGTTATGTCTCAGCTATCTGTTACGATATAAGAGATTGTGAGCTTTTGGGGGCAGGGACTGTCTTTTTACAGTAAATTGTCCTCCATGCAGCATCAAATGTGCACTCGGTATTTTTTGCTGACCTCTACAGAGTAATTATTGGTTTGTTTTTTCTCTGTGGGTATGATAACCTGAAACCAAGGTCTTATGCAAGGAGGAAGACAGCTTTTCATATCTGAAAAGAACCACACTTAGACATTTGCTATCCAGACAGCATCTGCGCCACCCAACTATCTATCTGATCGCCCAACGCTTCAGGGTTTGAGCAATCCAAGTACCTTCATTTAAATAGGTATATCTCAACTGATCTACTGGGTTAATGTGATACAATGAGGCCAATACTATGAGGTGCTCATGAGGGATATGAGATGTCCTGACAGGGAAGGTATACAGGGAGCTCAGTCGTAGTACCTTGCAGAATCAGGCCCTAAATGCTTTGGGCTTTCTCCTTGAGGAATACCAGAAACAAAGGAAACAAAAGGCTCTTGTCCGGCCCAGTTGGCACCAATATATTGATAAAGTCCGTGTTCTCTCAAGTTTTTTCTCTCCAAGCTGATACAGATAAGCCATAAACAAATCTTGCTTGTCATGATGGGTTTTCAGACGCATCATATTTGCATCTTAGCAGCATTCCTGTCACGTAAGCTGCCAATGCAGGCTTGGCGTATAGAGTTCTGACTGGCTGGCTTTGGAGTGACTATGGACTTTGACTGACAGCATCTGACAAAAATGCTCCTCATGATACGTCGATCTGTGTAGTTCCTGCAAACTAGGTGTGACCAAGAATGGATTTTCTCCAGCTTGACTGCTGTAGATATGGCTATTGAGATAACGTGGCTTGGGGATGGCAGATCGGAGTAACGACATGGAAGCCAAATTCTGCTCTCAGTTAAGCTCATGCAACCCTATTGGTTTGTAACTGAGGGCAGAATTTGGCCTAAACAGAGCTACATTTTACCAAGACTAATTAATGGACGAGGAGAGGTAATGTTTTCTAGTGATTAGGACAGGGACTGGGTAGTCAAGCTATGTTACCTTGGACAAGTAATTTACAGTAGCCTCTTGGTGCCTCATATTAGCTACCTGTAAAATGGAGCTAATAAGGGTGATGCTAATACCTCCTTTGGTGGAGTATGGGGACAAATTTTGTTTGTAAAAGTCTTTAAAATCCCAAGTGAAAGGTGCTACGTGAGTACCAACTAGAGAGAAGATGGTCTTGTGGTTAAGGCACTGATTCAGGCCTCAAAAAAATCTAGGGTCAATTTCCACTTCCATCATAAACTTCCTGTGTGATCTTGGGCAAGCCAAATAATCTCTCTGTGCCTCGGTTTCCTACCTGTAAAATGAGGTGAACAATAGTTACTTTATATTTAGACTGTAAGGAGTTTTTTTTTACATTGTGCAATCATTTCAAATATAGCTGTGACAGGGTGGAGCTACCCTGCACTAGAGACAAGATCATTGACCCTGCATTATGGGTGGAGGACGTCCCATCTTACACCGTGCTGGGCATGCTCCAACTCCTGCCTCAGTAGAAAAGGGAGAAGTCCAGGTCATTCAGGGCTGAGTTCCCAGAAGGAAGGAGCTCTGCTGGAGGCTACCCCATCATGGAGCCAGCACAGCCGAGGACCGGGAGAAATGGAGACCCGGTGGATCCGGGAGGAACCCCTGAGCCTGCAACCGCTTGCCTGAAGGCTGGACATGCCAAAGGACCTGGAGGCCTGACCAATCAATGACCCACCATCAGAGGAGATGGTGTAGAAAGTAGCTCAGGGAAGGGGGTTAACCCTGACGCATGGGAAGAGTCAGCCTGCTGTGGGAGGATCCCCGTTGTCTCGGTGGCAAGTGCCCTGGCCACCATTAGGGCCCTGGGCTGGGGCTCAAAAGAGCAGTGAGGGACCTGAGCCACCCTACCCTGGGTACCACATGCCCCTAAGTGATGCTCCCCAAATGGGCCAATTGGCCCCAATGTCTCCCAGAATCTGGTGACACTACTCAGGCCACAAGACCATGCTGTCCTGCCTCTGGACAATGAGACTGACTCTGGCCGTTGGGCCTGTACTGCCTCATGACCCCAGGCAGTGATGCTAACCCTGGCTGTTGGGCTGTACTGCCTTGCGCTCCTAGACAATCTGACCCCCAGTTGGAGTGGGGGTTTCCTATTCTCTGTGAATAGCTGATATTAAAACTCCCATAAAGGAGTTAGCAAAATGCATATAGTTTTTCTTCTGGCTATGCTTTCTTCATGCCTTAGTAACAGCCAGGCTATGATGACCTCCTGAAGAATGATGACAAAAAACTACTAACCATTGTTTAAAAGGGTTACACAATAGCCTCTGTTTTCTACATCGGCTCAAGCCCATAATGGCAGCAAAATGACTCTCGGTTCTTGACCTCTTCTCTCTCTTTTAATAACTGGAAAATAACATCAGAAGAACCATCGAGTTTGTTGAGAGGGGAAATGGAAAACTGCGCTCCGTATTCCAAGTCTTACCAATAGAGCTGACAACCCCCATAGCAGTTTCAGCAGGGTTAGAGAGAAAGCTATGCAAGCTGATTTCTGATGTGTGTCTCTCAGTGTTCTCCACTCACATCACTTTTATATCTGTGTGATGCCAATGACCCCTAAAAACGTGTGTAAAAGTGGAAGAATCAGGCCCTTTAGTATAATTTTTCTGATTAAAGCTGAATTCTCATTCAGTGACAAAAGGAGCTGACCTTCCAATTTATTGCTTTAGGCCCTGGTTCAGGAAAGAACTTAAGGACATGCTTAAATTCCTAAGCAGGAATAAAGGTGGCAGGGGTAGGTCCTTTACTCAGGACAGCTAGTTTCACAATTATATAAACTTGCTGAATCTGTCCCAAGAAAATGGAGGTATAAGAAGGCACTTCACCTACAATGGACTCGGCAGAGCAATAACAGTGCTTTGCAAAGACAAGTGGGGCAGGGACATGCTTTGAGACAACAGAGCACTGAACAGAATTGAAAAAAATAATTGAAGAGGATTGGATTTGAAGCACTAATGCACATTTTGAACAGCTACGTCTTTGCTCCAAATAACAGCATTTCAGAAAGTTGCCAAGCAACAGAAAAGCTGTATATTGTAAGCACTATATACCCAGACACTTGTATCTAAAAAATAAGCCTCTGAAGGTGAAACCTGGAAAAAATATCTCCTTTGGGAGCCTTTGTTATGGTTTCCTCTCTCTCCCACTTTCCCCACCCCCAGGAGCATTTCCAGGGGGAATATGGGAACATGGTAAAAATGGAGGGGAATTTCTGGGGTGGGAGGAATCTAAGGAGGACATTGCTGAAACTAGGCGTTTAATGCTACCTTTGCACTTGTTGCTGCTTCTGGTCCTACTTCGTTGGTTGACTAAGGGCACTATCAAAGAGGCAGCTACAGAGCTGAGTGCACTTTGTTGCATCCACATTACCACACAGTCAGTTGAGGCTTTACTCCTACAAGCTTTCAATCAATTTTATGGCGTGCCTATCAATCAGCTGAGGTACTTTTACATGTGGACATAAGGTGAATTTCAATCTATCAAAGGCCATTACAATTGATTGATCTCTCTAAGGTAGACAAGGCCTAATTCAGAGGAAGAAAAGCAGCATAAGTACATCCGAGAAATGCTGGAAGTGTGAGGGAGGAGGGGGAAGGAATTGAATGTACCGTCTGGCTCAAGAATCCTTTATAAAGGAAAAGCATTAGACAATTGAAATAGAGGGGTAGTTACCAGCTCCCCTGTATATTATATCCTGTCCAGTAGAGATTGTAGAGGGCAGTGGTGTACAAACATACTAGTCAGTTCATTATTGCATGTGTGAATGTGAGGAAAAGTGGCAGATGGTCCCTTGAAATCCTTCCACACAGAGAGTAAGTAACTGGGTAGTATATCTATCTCCACTGCCTGACACTGGGTACAAATGGAACTGTTAAACTGTGTGCTGTAGTCCCCTGTATGCCTAACAGAATAGTGCATGCAGTGTTCTTGTAGTTGCATTGGTCCCAGGATATTAGAGAGACGAGGTGGGTGAGATAACATCTTTTATTGGACTAACTTCTGTTGGCGAGAGAGATGAGCTTTTGAGCTACGCAGCTCTGTGACCTGAAGAAGAGCTCTGTGTAGCTTGAAAGCTGGTCTCTCTCACCAATCGAAGTTGGTCCAATACATGATATTACCTCCCCCACCTTGCCTCTCTAATAGAATGGTGAACAGACATTCTCCTGTAACCCAAGCAGTAGCGAGCCTTTCCTTTAGGAGCAAGTTTGATCCCTGCTGCTCCTGTGATGTTCTGATTGGTCACGGTGGGCAGCCTGGATAACAACAGCCCAGGAGTTCCCGTGTGCCTGTGGATTAGTTACAATATCTATATGCTGACCAGAGTGGAGGGTGCAGTGGAATCTCCCTTGTCTTACCATGGATTGAAATGGCAGCTTCAGGCATTATCTACTCCTCTTCCCAACCTAAAGGCAACATTTTTCTCAAGAAACTCCAGGAACATGAGCATTACACTGCCCCTCTAAAAATGGAGTGCAAGGGAAGAGCGGCTCTTCCTCATACCAAGAGCTCCCCTCCTGCCTTTCTCAAGGAATCCCATTTGCTCTCACCTCCTTGCTTAATTTTGAAAGTAAAGCCCCTCCATAAAGGTGAACTGACAGCAAGACGCCTATGTCTCCTTTACCCCATGTTCTCTTTTGCCAGGCCCCAGCAGAGTTGCTACCATCTCTTTCTCTCATCTTTTTTTGTCCCTATTCTTTTTCCTGTCTCAGCTTATCTTTCTTTTTCTCTGATTGCCATGTCTCTTGATGCCTGCCCCTGCTGCCTCACTTTCCCAACCCCTGGTGAATCCATCCCATTCTTTCTCACTTCATCAGATGGCTACGTGCCGCTCAGGGGTGAGGCAGTCCCATGACCAAAGACAAGAGAAGAGAAGTTTGGGCCAAGAGACCATTGCCTAAGCCAGTACTCCTGTAGAAGTGAAGTGCTTATGTGGCCGGCTGACTTAAGGGTGGCTGTGCAAACATGGAGGAAAATCTTTAAAGGAGCCACCTGGCACTTTTACATATAGCCTTGGGAATACATGTGCTGGGGTGTGGATGTGTGTGTGTGTGAGGGTGAGCATAGATACAGTCATACAGCTTGCCCCTCCCTAGACTGATCTCCATAAAAGAACTCTTTCCTCCAAGTGGAGAAACACCATCTAATATTCTCTTACATCACAACTGCTAAATAACTAATGAGACTTCTCCATTCTCCTGCTGGCAGTTACAAGTGTTCACATATCCTGTATTTTTGCAAACTTGCTTGCTTTCTGTAGATCAGCTAAAGTGCCTGAAGAAGAAAGTAAAAAAGTCATTAAGCTGCTAAATGTGGTTAATCTTTGGACAAATACATTTTGAACTGCTCACAAGTTGTCTTGTGACTATACTATAAACAGTCTGCCAGTTGGCTTCTGTGGGTAATCACTGATTTCTCTGGGATTAGAGCTTAAGCAACACTCTAATTTAACTGCATGCCTTAGTCCAAACTATATTACAGAACAGTAGATTACTGTTACTTGTATATAGCTTGTTTAACCATTTAGAACAGCAACAGAGTTCCGAAAGTTGCTATGATAGTGACAATAGAAAATGGGCAATTTGATCACCACTTTTTCTTGAATTAAAATGTAATAATTTTTTCATCAAACTGAAGGGTTATGTCATATAGGATAGTGGGTAATAGGGCAGATAAGCTGCAAATTATGTAATGCATTACAGGATCTCAGCCTGAATTATCCCAAATATAGCTTTGACAGTTGCTGATCAACAGCTGTTGTATATTCAGCTTCCATTTTCAGCCTTCCCACTGCATGGGAGTTAACTTTACCCATGCAGCAAGTAATAACAATGTGATGCCACAACCCATGCCAGCATGTAAAGGTTAAGGACAAATGAATGATTGAACCCAAACTAAATGCCTGGTGTAGTGAATACAGTTTCCCAGAGGCATCTGCTTCCATAAATCATTGTCTGCTTATGAATCCAGAAGGGGAGGTCATTGCCAAGTAATTGTATATAATTTCTTCACCAATGCAGCCCTTTCATGGCATCCAATGGTGTTTTACTAGACTATTGGGTAATGGGTACCTGGGCAGCATTGGAGATATGGCTTGCCTGGAGAGAGGAGAAATTGTTTAACCCAGTTTACAACCCCACCAAAAATCACAGGTTCTAGCTTTAGAATAAAGCTCAGAATTTTGGGAACCAGAGTTTTAAACGTGACCTTCCTTCCTGTAAAACTCTGTGTACCCCTTATGCCTTCTGACAATTGGCACCAAGAAATTCCTAGGTCACAAAGTCATGCATCTGCCCATTTGGTTTCAGCTTTACATCCTGCATTTGCGCACAGTAAATAATCTAAAAAGGCCCCATATGAGTTGTTTGAGATACAGGGCATATTTGGGTTTGCATTGGGAGAGAAGAACTTCAGTTATCCTGATGTGCTATTGCTGAACTTGGATCTTCAGGGGGACCCCTAAACAGTTTGAAGGAGAACTTTCTGACTCAGAAGCAAAAGCCAACAACTGGGAGAAGCTATTAAGAACACTGAGAAGAGTATGAGGGAAACATGCCACCAAGAATTGTGATCTAAATAAATTTAACTTATTAAGGAGGCTGTGTTCATGTACACAGTACTATGGCGGCAACCAGTTTAAGGAACAGGTTTTATGGAGTTTGGAAAACTAATACCAGGATTCAATGGATGGAAGTATTAAAAGCTTATATTCCTGAATTGGATCTCTGAGACCTGTCCAGATACATTCCGTCCTCACTTTTCCCTTGTCAAATAGTCAGTAGTACATAACCAATGTTGTTAGTTTCTCCTTTGTTTTAGTTTTTTATTTCTTGACTCCTGAACAGCAGATATCTCCACTGCTGCCTCCTCCAGTCACATATCCCATGACACTGCTTTCATAAATACTTCTGCTTCTTTTCCCATTAGTCTCTCTTATAAGGATCATACCTGTTCATGTTGTTATTCCCCATGTAGTACATCCTATAAAGTTTCAGTGATATAATTAGGTTATACTCTCCATATGCAGCAGCAATTATATTCCCCATATGCCTCGCATTTGTATAAATAGAAATTACATCATCACATTCTTTTCCTTGTAGAGTTCCTTTTTCTTTTGTTTTGTCCTTCGAAGAGCCAGATCCAAAGATGATTGACATCAATGGGAGACTTTCTGTTTTACTTCAGCAGGCTTTGGGTCAAGACCCAACAGGGGCAAAATCCTGCCCTATTGCAGTCACTGGCAAAAATCCCGCTGAATTTAATGGAGCCAGAATTTGGCCCTATACGAATGATCCAAATCCTCCTGAAGTCAATGAGAGTGTGTCCGTTGATGTCATTAGGATTTGGATCAGGGTCTATGAGTGCAGATGCAAAAATATAGGCAAATGCATATCTGGGAAAGAGGTGGAAAAAGACTTGTAAGTGTTACACTGAAAGAAAGAATGTGGGTGTCTAATATTCAAAGAATATTCATTATCCAAAAAGGCATCATGCTAGTGAAGTTATTACCCCACATAAGGCCAACATTATGGGTTGTGAGGTAAGTTCATTTTCAAAGTCAACAATCTTGAAAGTATCCTTTTGAGATTTTTTAAAAAATAACATATTAGAAAATCTGAAATCATGCAATCATAAAGAGTGCAATTAAGCACTTAATCTTGGTTATTTTTTGACATCTTTGTACATTTAGACTCCATGGCAATTTTTTTCATCTCCCCACCCTGCAGTCTAGTGTCTTCCATTAATTTACCATGCACCATCTGAATTGTAATATTTGCTGCTCTGTTTGTGTTTCTACATCTGTGTTGTTGCTGAATATTCCATGACATGTCACCATAGTCATTGATGCTGATAAAAAACATGGAATCAATATGTGCTCAGTGAAGATAATTATCAAGTACCAGCTTTGCA
Organism: Mesoclemmys tuberculata; assembly: GCA_007922155.1. Classification (NCBI taxonomy): domain Eukaryota; kingdom Metazoa; phylum Chordata; order Testudines; family Chelidae; genus Mesoclemmys; species Mesoclemmys tuberculata. Next base: position 35,517,323 of record ML675614.1, on the reverse strand, counting down.
ACTATACAGAATTACATCTGCAATCAACAGACACTAAGTTCCCATTGAATGACTATTTAGAAGAGTGAACAGAAATGGGGAAAAGAAACACTGATATTTTTAAACTGCTCACCAGATTCTCTGGTAGAGATAGAGATTTGTGGGGCTTTGGTCATGCACAAGGGCCAGAAAGCCACAGGATAGTCCCAGCTGAAGATTTCAGCCAGCTCATACACTACCCACTCTGCAGCCCTCAGAATAGAGCTTAAGTCAGGGGCAGGAGAGACATGGCCTGAGTGCTACTCTGCTCTGGTTATTCTCCACAGGCATAAAGGTGCTTTGAGGCCACTGCTAACCAGCATATTAGAGCAGTCCCAGGCTGCTCTAAAGTGTACCAGGGTCAATGTATAACCAACCCCCTTCGTCCCAACAGCTGTGCTCAGGCTGCTCTAAAGTATGTCAAGGTCAATACACGGCTAGCACTAGCAAGGCTCAGCAGACAATGGATGCAGCTAAGAATGTGCCTTATGTATTTTTAATTCCTAGCAACACAGACATTAAAGAGAGAAAACTCCAGTTAAGACATCCCTCCTGCAGTGAAGCTCTCTTTTCTCCCAGACATTTTTCTAGTGTTCAGTGGTGCTGGAACAATTTGCATAGTGAGGGAGCTGAGAGCCATTGAACCAAACTATAAACCCTGTCTATGATGGAAAACACTTCAATACGGGGGGTGAAGTAACAGCCCCAGCACCTATGTTAGTGTTTAGTCAGGACCTCCATGAATGGGGCGTCTGCACTTGGAAAACTGTTCTCCAGTCATGTAAATCTCATTGTCTGAAATCATATCCTCATATCTGCCTACATTTTCCTTTCCTTAATTTCATCTCATTACTCTGAGTTATACCTTTGTATTATGCTACATAATCCCTCTCCATCTTTGGCATTTCAGCATCTCACTCTCTTGTTTTCTGTGGGTCCATTCTAACAATCTCATTAAATCTAACTTGAATCTGGAATAAGCCATAGAGACACTGGTGGAGATGGGAGAAACAGCATATGCAGTAGTTGGTTTTCAGAACCTCCCTTGTTTAGTTAGCCAAGGACCCTATTGTTTTCTCCTAAGAGAAGGAATGAGAAAGAATAATAAATGGAAAAGGCATAACTTGTGCATACCAGGACATAATAGCATGTCTATTGCTCTTACTCTGCCATCTGAAAGGGTAGTAGAGAGAGAGCAATTTACTTACTTTGGAAAGCGCCTCTTTCAAGGACAAAAGACTATGTTTATTTGAAGACAAAAATCCCATATTGGGCATATCTCGTCTGCTAACAAGTCCCCATCTCTCTAATAAGTTTGCCTGAGAAGAGCCATACTTCAGTCCTTCATCCAACTCTGTCGGAACATGAGGTCCCACTGAAAGCCTCTTTTATGGTACTCAGAGATACGAGACAGTGACTCCTTTCTGAGCTGATGTTTCTCTGCATCATCTAAAATTAATGGACTTTTTCTCTTTGCATGTAGTGTACCTTTGTGTGGGCAGGCTGACTGGATTTGAACCAATTAACATGAAGAAATGCTTCTCTGTGAATGAAATGAGAACTTTACTGAGAGAAAATAAATGCTACAAAAATACAGCTATGGATTTGGCCTTTTGCAGCCATAGGCCTTTGGACTTTGACAACAGTAATGTTATCCCAGTCTTACTTGTTCCCTCAGCAGGGTCCATTACATTTTCCTAGTAGAGCACACATCAGTACTTTAGCACAAAAACAAACACACAAACACACACACAAACAAACAAACAAACAAAAAAGCCCACCAGGCGAAATGTTGTCCTGACTTGTAAACCAGTGTAACATAACGTAATGGCTTTGTGTGAGTGAGTGAGTGAGTGAGCTTGGCCTTTCTGGGCTGGGCCCAGAAAGAAGATAAAGAGCCTCCTATTGCTCCTAGTTAAGGGAATCATCCTTTAGCTTCAGTGTCTGAGGCCTGTGTTCTTATAGCTGAAAGACCAAGGTTCTATTCCTAACTCTACAAGGTTGTGGTTGTGATTTATATACTAACTACGTCTGGACTTATTCCAGTGAGTCAGTGCAGAATTTGGTGTGCTTCTATTAACAGACCAAGAAAACACTGTCAAATGCTAAGAAACAACAGCTCTACATGTGTATTACTGTGAACAGTACAGCAAAACCTTCACAAGAACCTGCCTCTTGTTTTATGAGATTTCCTCAACATATCTTCAAAAATGTACTGAGTACAATTGTGCCCCATTAACATCTCCATTAAGCAACAAATTGCTGTTTGTCTCTTGAATGGTTGTTTAAGAAAGTTTCAGTGTAATTTGAAAATAGCAACCCTGAGATTTTACCTGCTGGAGGGGATGTAGAGGATTTGAATTATTTTTCTATTGTGAGGCCCCATGTATTCCCAAAGAAAGTCATAAATTGTTCCCTAATCATCAATCTTTGTGATTCATTGCAGGGCCTTCCTGAGAATACAGCTTGTTCAAAGTGTAGCAACTAATTTACTAAGCACTTAGAGGTTCCTAACTAGGGTTTGTTCTGCAGTAGAGATGCAGATGTAGTTAGAGATGGTGACTTTTGAAAGAGATTTTTGTACATGAAAACCTAAAAGACTTTAGCCATCTATAGTGACATTAGCTTTAAATTAAAACCCTACAGTCCTCTGCTGGATAGAACATATGCTGAACGTTGTTATAAATGGCTGAATACTGGGAGAGTCTGCTGGGCTAGAGTTGAGGTTGAGGACAGATACTTAATCCTTCCTGATTAATTAGAGCAGAAGACTACTAATCTCTGTTAGTCCGGTTGTGGTATTCAGTTTAATAATAAACAACTGTTAATTAAAAAAACTCGCGTTTTTAATTTCACCTGTGATATATATTGTTGCAGGGCTCAAACGGGACTGCCTAGCTGGTCTGCTCTGAACCTTAGGCCCTTCATTCTTTCTCTTTTGCTGTATTCATATCCACAGAACCACTTCCTTGTACTAATATATACTTTGGGCCAAATCTCCACTGGGCACTTTGCTTAAGTACTGTGTAGATACTGAGTAAGAACTTCAGAAGTTGGGCCCTGATTCAGGAAAATCCTTAAGCACATGCTTAAATCCATCCTTGTTCATGACAGCACATAAGCATGTGCTTAAATGATATCCTGAATAGGGATGCTTTCCTGAATTAGGGCTAATTAGGTGAGAGCTAAACTGCATGGGATGGTGACAAGCCATATTCCTCCCTTTTTGTTTCACAGATGTCACATTTACCGACTGTGCCTTCCCTACATACAAGGTGCTTGATGATGCCTAATAGACCCCTGTTCCCACCTGACTCCATTGACAACTCCACTCTCCTTCCTGTCTCCCAGGCAATCTCAGTGTCACCTTTGACTCCTCTCTCCTCCCTCCATGGTTAGTCTCCTGCTAAATCTGGTCACTTCTTTTTAGGATTTCACTTATCTACATGACCCTTACTCTCCTCACTGCAAAATCCCTTGTCCACATTTTGGTCACTTCTCATTTCGATCATTACCTGTCCCTCACCCTCCCACCTGCTACTGCCCAAGTCACCTTTCCTCTCTTCCACTCTGACCATATCCCACCCTCCACTCCATGAAATGCTTCATTAATTTCCCATTTCCAGCCACATCAGGTTCCAGCTTTTTGTACTTGGCTACAAGGCCCTGTGTAATCTTCCCCCCACTCTCATCTCTGCTGTCATTCCTCCACTTCTCTTCTCACTCCCTGCTCTCTTGCCTTAATACCTTCTTCCCCTCCATCTCCCACTCTCTCCTTCCGAATCAAGCTGCTGCTCTACCAGGAACAGCCTCATTGCTTTAAACTACCACACACCTTTAACCCCTCCTTGTATACTTCCAACTTTAAGAAACCCCCTCCTTCCTCTCATTCAGGAGTAACCCTGGGATCTTTGCTGTTCTGAACAGCTGCTCTGTCTCCTCTAATGTTTGTCTTAAACAGTTCTTTGGGGCAGGGACTCCTTTCTTTCTATAGGCCAGATTCTCCCTGGCTTCAGCATGGGGTATTAAGCAGGATCCTCTCCCCACCCTGAGTAAATGTGCAGTGATACCAAAATGTTTTTTGCTAATCTTAATCATTTAGATGTCAATATCCATTTCCCCCATCTCCACCCACCTTTCCAGGCCATCCCTCAATCCCTGTGCCACGCACACATCTGTGCCAGCCCTTCTTCCCTCTCTGGCTCCAGGACCCACAACTAATAAAAGATTTGCACTCACTGCTGTGCCCTGGCAGTGCTGCATTTTGTGCAACGGTAGCTGTTTGGTATTAAACACCCTGCATTAAAAATTCTATCAATTTACTCTGAAAAATTTCTGACTCCACGCCCCATTGTTTATCAGTGGGTATTGAATCTACAGCTGCGGGTCCTGTACTTTATTAAGACTGACCCTGGCCATGCAGACCTCATGCCACGGTAACAGCCTTGAAAATCCCTCGGCTGCACAGATGGTAACAATAAGAGCGTCTCTTGCCCCCGGATGCGGAGGAATTAAGAGATGGCCTCAGGGCAAGGCCCTGGATCTGGGCATTTCCAGGCGTTGGGAGCGTTGGAAGCCGACCCCGCTCCAGACCCGAACTGTCCCAGGGGTCCCTATGGGCCCAGGGGCTGACCCCCGCCCTGGATCCGCACCCGGGACTTCGAGTGCGCCCCGAGCGCGCGGCGGGAGGGGCGGGCCGGGGACTCTGGCCAGCCACGTGGCCACGCCGAGCCGGGCGGGCGGCTGCCGCGGCTCGGTGGAAGCGGGGCGCGCGCCCGGCGCTCGGGGCCACGCGGCACCCGTGGCTGCGCTTTCAGATCCGAAGCCGGCGGGTGCCACGTGCCCGTGGGCAGCGCGGAGCCAGCGCGCGGGGCAGGGCAGGGCAGCCCCCCCCCCGACCGCCAACGGAGCCCCCGGCGCCGGCCCTTCGGTGGCCGCAGAGCTCAGCTCGGTCTCTATGGCAACCGCGGCGGGCGGGCGGGCGCTCAGCTCAGGTTGGTCGCTCCCGGCGCGGGCGGGCGGGCGCTCAGCTCAGGTTGGTCGCTCCCGGCGCGGGCGGGGCGGGGCGGGGCAGCGGCCCGGCCGTGCCTCCCACCTGTCCCGGCAGCGCGGGCCGCTGTCACTTGCGCGGCTGCAGCAGGGCGCCGCGCAGCTCCCGCCGAGCGCAGCGGGCGGCCCCGGCCCGGCGCAGCTGCGGGCGGCTGGCGCTCTCGCGGGGGTCTGTGCAGCCAGCGGCTGGCGGCAGCCGGGCTCTGCCCCGCTCGGTCCCCGGCGGGCGCTCTCCGACTGCCGTGCAGGTGCCCGAGTGGCCGCGCCGCGCCTCTGTGGGGCGGTCCCGTCTGCGCTCCGCGGGGACAGCCGGGGCCGCCGGCGGGGACGTGCCGGGGGGCCGGGCTGGGTTAGGAGCCGGGTGGCGGGGAGGCGGGAGCTCTTATAAAGGGCCGTCCCCGTGCAGGCACCGCAGCCCGCATTCTGCGCTCCTGCGCCCGGAGCGGTCTCTGCGCCCTGCTGGATCGTGCGGCGTGTCCACACACGGCACCTCGCCTCGGGCTGCTGCTCGCCCTGCGCGCGGGGACGTGCCTGCTCTGCCTGGAGGTAGGTTCCTCTCGTGCTCTCTGCCGACGCCGCCGGCCCCCTGTCGGAGTCTCGCACCTGGCTGGCAATGATGACCGCTCACTTGCCAGAGAAAGGCCCCGAGTAGGTTTGGGGTTTGGTTTAAATGTGACTTGCCCACCTTCCAGGGGAATAAACAACACAGGACCAAAGCTACTCCGCTCTGGAAATCGAGAGAAGTTCCATGGAAGGGAGAGAGTTCTACCGAGAACGTGTCAGACTCCCCGGGGCTGCCTTTGTCACAGAGCATTCACTGAACGACGGGACAGTCATTCCAAGGGGTCCACCGTAAAATAGCTATTGACCTACCTCACGGTCGCTGGGCTTGGCTGGGTCTTTTTTCCTGGATGCTCTCCTTATTTAACAATTACGAGGCAGAGTCCCGGCCGAGTTTCTCCAGTTTTATGGGCATATAACTCCACCAGACTCAATGGCAATGACTCCACCTAGGTAAAACTGGCATAACTAAAGAATTTTTAGGCTCTAAAATATCTGTTCTGCTGACACTGAGTTGGATGAAGGTAACAAAATATCTTATGCTTTTTAAAAACTAAACCTCAGCTGTTTTTAAAATGAAAGTATGTCTGTTTATCAATCTGAGACTTATGCACTTCATCATCATCAGAATCTGACTGCCCTGTAATTTAATTTAAAAAACAAAGTGGGTTTCTGCCCATGGAAGTTTATACCCAAGTACATCTGTTAGTCTTTAAGCTGTCACAGAACTCTAGCTGTTTTTTAAAAAAAAGACCGAAGTTCCCAGTCCATAAAACTATTAGCTTTGATCCAAAGCCAATGACTTTAATTGGCATCGAATCACTCCCTGTGATCGTCTAGTGTTTTCAGAAGAAAATCAGTTAAGCGCTCAGATGCTATAATTTAACTTAATTTAAATAGTGGTCACTAAACTAATGGCTTAAGCACGGGGTAACGGTACATATAAAAAAAAGAAACCCGAGAAAAACAATGTTAGTTACTAAATATTGTTCAGATCAAGATGTGTGTGCAGAGCTATAGGCAGCTGGTATTTTTTATACACTCCAAACCAAATTCTGCTCCCAATTACACCTGTATAAATCTGGAATAATTCTGCTGAAGTCAGTTGTGTTATTCTGGATTTATAACCGGTGTAATGGAGGGACACATTCTGCTCTCAGGCTCTCCGTGCTAAATACCAGTTCAGTTTTAGCTCACGCTGGCAATGACCAAGAGCAGTTCCCCCTGGAGGACTCCTAGGTGTCTTAATGGACAGGTACTGTTGTCACAATTGGCATCACAACAGCCTTCTCTGCAGAGAAGCCAAGGACGAAATGGGTTTCACAGAATACGGGGATTTTGCCTGCTGTTGTCTATGCTGTACTTGTTCTGTGGAGAGAGGAGTCCAGTTTTCAGTGCTGGAAAACCAGCACTGTTGTCATGAGCACTAATTTCATATCAATATGTATCCTTTAAGCAGCTACTGTGTGACACCAAACTTTGAGACTGTAAGTATCTTGCAATGCTTACATGGGCGAAATTCCCATGTGAGTTATTAGGAGTTTTGCCTAAGTGGGAATGAGTGAGATCTTCAGGATTTAGCCCATAGTAAACATGTTCAGTGGGAATGGTATTAAAGTATGGTGGCTCTGTTGTACACAGATACACACATGCTGCTGTGAATATGCATTCCTACTGTAGGCCACTGTGGTATCTGTTGTGAATAAAATATCTCTTTGAAACTTTCCAGATGATGGATTGGTAATAGAGTGCACGCCATTCCATCTGCATATTCATAGCACGTAGTCTGGTCTATACTGGGAATATAAGAATAATATAGGAAACTCTGTTAACCTTAACAAGTTCATTGATATGATAAGAATTTGGAATTCTAGGCCACAGTACATGAACAATAAATTTTTCCATTTGACATGAAGCACTATGTTATGTTTAAATAAGCATGTAGTGTAAACCACAATGCAGGGGATTCCTGAGCTGAAGTTACACCTTTGACTCACCCTTCTGTGGCTAAGGAATGCTGTTACAATAACTCAGGATTACCAAAGAGTGAGTCAGGGATGTATATTTAGTTTTAATTCTGAAATCCTTCATGTTGTGGATTTACATCAGATCCTTAACGTTACTTGAACGTAACTTTAAAATTAGACAAGCCACAAAATGCTAAGAGGAAAGAGATGTTGCTCATGCTATGTGTTCTAGTAGGATTCCTTCCTACTTCTGATGTACGTGATGGGGAACAATAATCCCTCCATTGCAGGCATGACTGGGTGCAATCTGATAGTCTGTATTATGTAGGAAGTCAGACTACCTGATCTTTTCTGATTTTAAGCTGTCTGAATCTAAAGATTACTTGCTCCATCACAGACATGCAACCACCTCTGGGGATAAAAGATGGCACCCCTTAAACAGCAAACATCGATGTTACACAACAGTTGGCCCTGTAGATTGTGTCTCTTAATTCTGAACTGCATTGATACAATTTGTATTGTTTGTGGTTTTCATTAGAAAATGCTTTGTGCTTAAAGCCTGTGTGGAAAATTGGCATAAAAGTAGTTCTGGATCTTGGTAAATTAACCTGATTTGCTCTGATAGGTAGGCAGACTGTGAAATGCTATTATGCATTTTAAATAAATTTAACAAAACAAAACAAAACCCCTTTTGCTTCTGTAGGTAACATAAAGATTACCTTTTGTAGAGATTCCTAACCATAGTTAGGGCTCTACTCTGTTGGACTTCTTTCTTTGACATATATAGATCAGCTGCTGTAAATCAACATAGTTCTTGGCTTAAGTAGAGCTATGTGAATTTACACAAGCGTAGTTCCATTAAAGTCAATGGAGCTATGTCTCTTACCCAGCTGCAGATCTGGAGTAGAATTTTTTTCTGCTTGATACATGTTCCTTGTTATATTTTTCCCATGACCAGCCAAAACACATGCTTTTCCTGTAGCTTCTGAACATGACCATAGCAGGGCTCATCTCACAGTCCATATCATGCTTCTGTACTCTCTTGGAATTAAAGTGTATGTTGAAAACACACTGAAAAAGTTGCTTTCCTGTAACAAGGAATCCCTAGAAATCAAAATATTTCAGAAACTATACAAACATAGGGAAGGTCATGTGCTTTTAATTTTAAAGAAAGGTTCCCTACATAATCTGGTGGGTGCCAGGAAATGTAGAAAACACAACACAGTAGAAATATGCTTCTTCCCCTTGGAAGAAATTATGATGTCTTTATATCCCCCTGGTTTGTGTTTAGCCTTTTATCTCACCGCACCTTGTGTAACATTTTCTTGTTCTCCCTTAAACTCCCCGGAAAGTGGTACCCTGGGCCAGATCCTCTGCTCAGTGTATGTACGCCTACTCCATAATATAAAATAAAAAAATTATATTCTGTACTTGTAGCTAAAAATGTACTCATCAGATGCCTCTGAAAGTTCCTGTCAGCCATGTCACAGCTCTATCAAAAGCAACCTGATACAATGCCAGTGCCCAATCCTGACATTGACTTGTCCCACTGATGTTACTGACTACGTGAGTCAGTAAGTGCTACTCATGTAAGAAAGGGATGGGAGGATAGGGTCTTACCTGGCAGCCCACTGCTATCATTACAAAGTGTCACCTTCTAATTAGCTCATCCATAGAAATCAATGTCGGACTGTTTACAGCGCTGCAAAGCCTATAGCCAGGAAGACTGATAATAAATACGATTCACTTCGACCTAGTCTACACTTCAAATTTCGATTGACCTGCAACATTATATGTGAAAAATCCATACCCCTGAGTGCCGTGGTTAATTCAAACTAAACCCTGGCATAGACACAGGATGATCTGGACCACCTTGTACACTGGAGTAATAGTAATAGGAT
>ML675614.1:35425276-35505162 GCA_007922155.1 Mesoclemmys tuberculata | reverse complement strand
GAGATGAAGAAGACAAAGGGGAACATTGAGGGAGTCAAGGGAGGGAGACATGGAAGAGGAATGGAGGCAACCACAGGATGCTGGTGGAGATTCAGGGGATGGAGTGGGAAAAGGGTGGGGAGAGAGGCCTGGTACATACAGAAGGGGACACAAGAGTCGAGGGAAGAAATCCAGGGGCAACTGATGAGTGGGAGCACAGAAGTGGTGTTGGGAGTCAGATTGGGAGACTTCAGTTTATTTATAATTAAAAATACAAGGAAACTCCTACACAGAAAGGGTTGTTAGCTTACAGTTAAGGTTACTCAAATGCATTTCTCATGAACACAATAATTGAAAATCAAGGATACACCCATTAGGCCAACATTAACATCCCGCTGCAGGTACATTTATAGAGGTATTGTATAATCCAGGCACATGTACATCCAGATATAGATCTAGTTACACATGTATTGAAAATGCAATCCCATAAAATATACTATCTGATGTCAAACATGGTCAACTCTGAGGAGAAGATATTTCCAAAGGGACATACAGAGTTGGTAGGCAAAATTCCTGAAACTCTACACTACTTCTGGAATGGATATTTTTATAAACAGTTCAATAATTTTAATGTATTAGTATTTGACCAGTTTATAAGATGAATATGGTCAAAGCCAGTTCTATGAAGCAGAAATGGACTATTCTAAATAGCAGCAAAACTGACTTATTGTTCAGCAGAAAGATTTGTATCCAGAAGCAGCACTGTTTTTATTTGACACTGATAACTGAGGTGTACGTAACCCCTTTTCCCCAGAAAGGGGCCATGCTGAGCCAACTTGGTTATTCATACAGTGTTTTCTGCACAAATTGAAATGGGGGGCACAGGGCTGTTTGAATTTATAGGGGGGGCAAGGGCGACGAGGGATGAGACCGTGAGGGTGAAGATGGGCTGTATTACACCATAGTAAAAATCTGAAAAATGCTTCACAACCATTTTATTAGATTTAACTCACGTTTTTAAAATCATCACACAAATTAAAATTAGTTACTCAAGTCTAGTATGAAGCATTACAGTTACATCCTTCTTCGTTTCTTGTTGTAATTTTGCACAACTCTGTTAATGAACTTCTTGAATGCAGTATGCTCATCTTTGGTAGCGTCTCATGTGTCCGGTACTTCTAGCCCTCATGATATGCTCCTGATCAGGCACAACATTCTATTCAATGAGAAAAAAGAATGCTCAAAATTGTAGTTGTAGTGACTGGGAGTGGCCAGACAAGAATTTTTACTTCTTTTATCCCAGGAAACAGCACAAAGATTGGATCGAACCATTAGTGAAGATAAAGAAAAAGTTGAAGGCAAATCTTCATTCATTCATTGTACGACATTCCACTCTGTGTTCAAATTCTCTGTTCTGTCCTGACCACATAGCAGTCCCAGTGCTGGTAATACCTCACTGCATCCAACTGTCAGTGTTTTATAAGATGGGCATCTGTAAAAGGTACGTAGAGGTTGAGTAGAATCCAGAAGTCGCTGTTGTTGATTCATAAGAATCAAGTCTGGTACTTTTTTAGCTGGCTTAATGAATACTTCTTGTCCTCTTTACTTAAGGGTTCAGTATAAGTGCCTTCATTAGTCAACTTCTGGACTGAAGTCTTTGCTTCTTCCGGTATGTTTTCAATGGATAGCTCTCTGATTGATCCAAGTGTTGCTTCTGTTGCTGGACAAAGATCTACTACTGTTGTAATAGATGCCTGGATGGCATTGTTAAATGACCTCAGTGGTTTCAACAGTAGATTTACAAGAGAGAGAATGGGGATAATCTCTGAATTTAGTAGCAAAAGTAATTCACCAGCCTCACTACTTAGATCTGTCCCATCTCGGTAGATGCTTTCCAAAGACAATAATAATAGTTGCACTAATTTTAAAGCAACAGCCAAGGATTGCTCATGAGAAAGCCAGCTGGTTTTCCCAGGCTGGATTAATTTGAACTTCAGTTCCAGTGTATCTTCTATTTTTTCCAAGCCAAAAAAAAGAGTATTACGAAGACATTACATTTATGGCTTTTTAATGCCTTTTGAAGATTCTGTGGCTTGTATTAGTGCTAGTTGGAGTAAATGGCCTCTGCAGTGTGTATAGGTGAGATTAGGGTTACACTTTTCTCTGAGCAAAGCTTGTATTCCACTATGTCTTCTAGAGAAGTTTGCAGCTCCATCAAGTGCACAAGCAGCCATCTGTTTGGGGTTCAATTTACAAGCATTTAACTCTTCTAAGATGTTGTTTGTCACAGATGCAGCCAATTGTGTCTTCTGTAACCTGAACATCTAGAAATGCATCTATTGGTTTACCAATGACATCAAAATAATGTATGCAATGATTTAATACTTGATGCCCATTTGCATCGGTGCATTTGCCAGCCATATATGCACATTTTTTTAATGTTGTGAGAGAGTTCTTCACTTTTTTCAACTGCTGAGTCCTTCACAGTTGCACAGCATGCTTCTAACCAGTCAGTTGAGTTTTTTGCAGAAAGATAGTGAGCATTTGCTGGTGGTCAACTAGTTGTAGTGTTGCCAATTTAGTCGTTGATTGGAAATTTTAATTGAAATTGAAACATTAACACACACTTTAAAAGCCTATACAGCATATGATTAAAATACTTGTGCCTGAAAAAGCGTAATAGGTTTGAAAAGGATGAACAAAGACTAGCTTCCTCACACAGCTGTTGTTTTTTATGACCATGTCTGTGCATTTGTTTTGGCGATGTTGGCCAATTTAATAATTTCAAATGATGATTTGTAAGAAAGGTCTGAATGAACTGCACTCACTAATCAGGGGGTTTGGATGCCAGATCCCAGTGATGAGAAAGAGAGTGGAGGACAGATGTTTTTTACTTGGTGGTGTGGGCTCTGCCTAAAAGTCACAAGGCAGGTCCACACTACTGCTTAAGTCAATTTAACTTGCATCACTCAGAGGTGTGAAAAAGACACCCCCGGAGTAACGCAAGGAACGGCGACCTAAGCACTGTTCACATTGGTGGTATGTCGGCGGGAGACACTCTCCCGCTGACAAAGCTTCCGCCTTTTGCAGAGGAGAAGTAATTTATGCCGAAGGGAGAGCGCTTTCCCATAGGCGTACAGCATCTCCCCCAGACATGCTATGATGGCATGTTGTAGCGCATCTGATGGAGACCAGCTCACAGGCACTATTTGACCTGCTTCTCTCCCCTGTTTAAAAATATAGAGCTGATTGGGCTCCATAGAGAGTCTTTTTAAGTGTTTTTTAAGTGTTTTTTAAGTGACCACTAGAGCTGAAATCACTGATAATCAGGTCTAAGTGCTTAGACCTGCTGTGGGATTGTGTTTCTCTGGAGGAGACTGTCCAGCCTGCAGTAGCAGTGAGGTTCCCCCACTGAGAGCTGAAATCACTGAGAGCTGGGTGGAACCTCATGAGACTGACTCGCAGAGGTCACAATGGCAGGTGGCAGCAGATGGTGATGGTGCAGGCCCATCTGCAATGGAGCAGTGGAGTGAACAGTGGCACAACAAACAGCTGCCAGAGCAAGCGGCCTATGAAGTGGCAAGGGCTGGAAAAATGAGCAAGGTGCCTTCTCCCCCACTCCCCAGGATGGAAGGTGAACTCATGTGAAAGTACCTCTGAACTCTGGGTCTCTACTGACCAAGGACAACAACTATGAGTGGAGCGGTGGAGGGAGAAGGGAGGAACACTGTTGGACTATGTTTAGTGACTTTGCTCCAGAATGCTAGGTTTGTGACTGGGAAACATACATAAATATACATTTCCTAGTAGGCCAAGATTTTTAAAATGCTTTATTTGCCAAGGCTGTTATCTCACATCGTTGCTATTTCAAGAGGTTGTTATCTTAGGGAGCTTCTGTACTAAACATTTTTATTATATTAGAATTAATTTTTACATAAGAACATAAGATTGGCCATACTTAGTCAGACCAGTGGTCCATCTAGCCCAGTATCCTGTCTTCTGACAGTGACCAATTCCAGGTGCTTCAAAGGGAATGAACAGAACAGTCAAAGTCATTGAGGGATCCATCCCATCAACCACTTCCAGCTTCTGGCAGAGGGTAGGGACACTCAAAGCATGGTGTTGCATCCCTGTCAATCCTGGCTAATAGCCATTGATGGACCTATCCTCCATGAACTTATCTAGTTCTTTCTGGAATCCAGTTATAGTTTTGACATTCACAACGTCCCCTGGCAAAAAGTTCCACAGATTGACTGCATTGTGAGAAGTACTTCCTTTTGCTCATTTTAAACCTGCTGCCTACTAATTTCATTGGGTGACTCCCTAGTTCTTGTGTTATGAGAAGGAGTAAATAACACTTCCTTATTTACTTTCTCCACACCAGTGAAGATTTTATACTCTATCATATCCCCTCTTAGTCGTCTCTTTTCCAAGCTGAAACATCTCAGTCTGTTCCATATTGCTAATCATTTCAGTTGCTCTTTTCTGTACCTTTTCCAATTCCAGTATATCTTTTTTTGAGATGGGGCTACCAAAACTGCATGCGGTAATCAAGATGTGGGCGTGCCATGGATTTATATAGTAAAAGAGGAGCTTGGTTTGCCAGACCGATCATCAAAGACAAGGCTGACAACTTACATGAAAAGTCTGCAAAACACCAAGCCTCTCGACTACATTGACATGCAGAAAGCCTTATAAGCCAGTCACTGTCAAAGCCAATATTAGAAGTATTTAATGAGGCTGTTAAGAATGCTGGAGACACAACACAGTTTATGTGAACAATCATAGCCATTGCATCATACTTTCTGTTTAAGCAAGCGATACCCCACACTATTAATTGGAGGCCAATGTTAAGTGCTTTGTCACTTGTTAATTCTGGTTGGACACTAGTGATCGAGAAATTTAGGGGGGAAGGGCATAGGGAAATCCCTGCACCCACATCCTGCAATCTGACTGTAAGCCCCAGTCCTTTGTATCCTTCCTAATAGAAAAGACATTTCATGTTACTTAATAATTAGCCCCAGTGTGAACCTTAAATTGAAAACAGCAGCTGCAATTAGTGGAACCCATGGTCCCTTCTGCAGGCTGCAAAGACCAATGGCAGGATGTGTGGGGGTGGCATATCAGTCCTACCGGGTACATGTGGCCAGTTTCAAGCATTAGAGAGGAGGAGGATGGAAAACAGCTTCCTGAAAACAAGAATCACCTAGGGACAACCAGCACTGGCTGTAGCTGTGCATAAGATTCTTGGGCTGGATTTTCCCTCTATTAGAAAACAGGCAGTGTGACTTGCAGGTGATCTGCTCTGTCTGCTGTGCACCCTTGTTGGGGTGTGCAATTTTTTTTTAAATTGCCTAATTGGACTACAAGCCCACAGAAAGCCTGTGGGACTTGTGCTCCCAAGTCACTTAGGTACCTTGTGGGAACTGGACAGATCATGCTGCAGTCCTTGCTCAGGCAAAACTCCTGTTGATGTCAGTGTGTCTGAACTCTCTTCCTAAGTGATTATCATCTCGCAGCACCGCCCTGGTGCCCTGCTACAGCAACACTTTCCAAATGTGCACTCCTCAGCACTAGGCTTTTTGATGAATAGCCTTTGAAACAGAGCAAAAAGCTGAAGGCCGTAAGGAGAGCTCAGCACCTTGCAAGATCCAACCCATAGTGAGTCAGTGGCAATTAAAACCCAGGTCTCCTATCTCTTAGTTTCCTGGTCTATCCGCTAGACCCTGCTGCCTCTAATAAAGCAGCCGGCAATGGACATAGCTGGAAGAAGATGGAGGTTATAGTCTGTACGGCTTCACAAGCTATGCTTACAGGGCCTACCTGTCCCCTCACTGGGCTGTGTACTCTTGTGCACATATACCAATGTGAGATCAGAGTCAGGCCATAGTAAGAACAGGCTAATTGGCAGGAATATAGTGCTAGATAGCCTGTTGGCTGCTAACAAATGCTGGTAAAATGCCCACAAGTTATATGACAGACCCAGCTCAACCTGTATCAGATGAAGGGCTGGCTGAGTGTTGCAGGTATTTGCATCTTTTCTAATAACTTCAGAATATTCTCCCTTCAATATAAATTACCACACTCGTGATTGAGAGTGCAGAGGTCTTTACGTCACTCAGTCCATTCTATTCTCCACTTTTGATGGTGGTGAGCTTGCCTCAGTGCCTTTTAGTGGATCATAATAAGGCAAAGGGCTTAACCTTTAATAATGTCGTGGTGAAGACATGCTAAACTCACAAGTACCAAATACCATCTAAGTATGTAATAGAGCACAGCTGCATTTTAGAGTAATGGGGCTATGGACTCAGAACCATCCACATGCCATTCCCAATCTGAGTTTAGTCACCTGTGCAGGTGGCTAGACCTGCAACAGTCAGAGAATGCCATCCATTGTATTTGAAAGCAAGAGTGGCTGGCTTGACAGAACTGGACTCATTCTGGCGATATTACCATTATCATCAATAGGAAACTGTCTCCTGCTCCCACGGTGCTGTATGGGAGTTCAATACGAGCAGGATCATTTCCAATAGTTGTTGCTCTGCCTGCTAATGTAAGCATAATCAGAGCTTCAGGGCATAAACTAATCACCACAGGGATCCCTCATGTACACTACTGCACAACTAGCTAGGGGATTGTTATTTACAGAGCACTAGAAGTGTATGTGTTGCCTTACAAACATATATAGCAAGGTCCTTGTTCCACAGAGCTTGCAGTCTTTGCTTTGTTTTTACCTTCCTCTGAAGGATCAGATAGTGGTTGCTGTTAGATGCAGGATACCAGGCCTGTGGTGTGATCCAGTGTGGCACTTTTTCTGAATCTGGAAGAGTCTAAGAAGTAGACTGCAATATTTTCAAACTTGGGACCCCAAGAATAGAATATGGACTGCGTGGGGCACCTGCTTTTAATTGTATGAATTCTTTTAGTGACATGCATATTGATGGATAATTGTATCACCTAAGTTTCTAGATGCTGTAGGAAACTGGGAGGTAATTGTAGAACCAGTATCCAGGTTTGTACCCAACTTTGATACTGATGTGCTGACACATAGAACTCGGATTATTTTATAGACTCTACTTTTGGAAATGTGACTTTATTGAATTCTTTGAGCAAAACCGTTGCATAATGGTGCAATCGTATCAAAAGAGTTCTTACCAAACTAGGTCTCTTCAACACTTTTTCCCAGTCTTCTGTATTAGGATCTGATTTTATGTACATTGCAAATTGTAATTCTAGGAACTTCACAAATGTTATCTTAGAGATCTTGTTCCCTACGGTATTTGTATTTATTTATTTATTTATTTTCAGTCTATTACTTGCACTTTTAGAGATATGGAGAAAATATGAAATCACACACAATTGTATCTTAAAATGACATAGTGTCAAACTGGAAATCTCCCAGTGCCAACACAGAACTCCAACCCTCCCAGCTCATCTCATCAGGCAAAAGCCTGGGTAAACAGATAGATCTACATCGTACCCTGAAAGTCAGTGGACTTGTGAACTTTTCGATCAGCACAGCAAGCAAGGTCCAGAATTGAGGTGCTCCTCACAGAGAATGCTCTGCTGCTAAATATAGGGCTTGTCTACACTTACCTCGGAGATTCGGAGGCAGTCAACGGGAGTTACGCAAACTACGCAAAAAATGTGCGCAACTCCTGTAGACTTCTGTGCTTCTCTTCTGCGCGCCGTCTTCACTGCACTGCGCCGACAGGAACTGCGTTCCCGTCGACGCAGCGCTACGCCACTTGAGGAGGTGGTTTTAGTACGTCGACTTCTGGATCGACTGAGCGGGTCTTCACTGACAGCTCAGTCGATCCAGATAAATCGATCTGATGGCAGCGACTTTGCTGCCGTCAGTGTAGACAAAGCCATACAAATCCGGAATTGTCAGCTTGCGCTTCCCACCTGATCTCAACCTTCAGATTGAGGCATGGAGAGAGAAGTGGCCACAAAGATAGCCAAGATCCAAACTATGCAGGGCTTTATAGATTAAAATCAACATCCGGGATGGCACCTGAACACAAAACTGGATGCCAGTGACGTCTATGAAGTAACAGTGTAATGCGCTCCACACCTGTCCATCTGCTCACTGGTGTGCCAGCTATGTTCCATCCTAGCTGAAGATTCCAAGTGGTCTTGTGTAGTCCTGAATGAAGCACCTTGAAGTAACGCAGTGTGGAAGTGACAAAAGTGTGGCTCATTGAGGCAAGGTCTGCTTTTGAAACAAGTGGCTGCAGTTTCCTTGCAATATAAAGAAAAAGGAAAAACCTTTTGACCACTGCTACTCCTGGGCATCCAGAAGCATTTAGGATATTCCAAGTCCCACCTTGAGTTCCAAGTGATTATGAAGTTCTGGTAATTACATTGGGGACCAAGTGATTATGAAGTTCTGGTAATTACATTGGGGACCAGAGCTTTTAGTCACTTTGCAGCTCTGATATGAAATTCTCCTTCTCTCCTAGCTTCTGAGGCTGCTGCCATTTTCAGGTTTTAGATCTAAGCTTAAGGGTGGGACTTTCAAAAGCACCTACGTGATTTAGGACCATATGTTCCATTGAAAGTCAATGGGATTTGTGCTGTTAAGTTGCTTGTCTCATTCACCCTTTGTCTCATTCATCTAACTATTTGAGTTGCTTGTTTTAATGGTTTTGTGAGATGTGAAGGTATGAAGGCATCAGCAAAAGTGTAGAGGAATAAGGCCAAATTTAGACCTGTGTAAGTTGGTATATCTCATCTGTCTCTACGGACTTGGTCAGCTTATCCAAGGTTTGAATTTGGTTTAGAAAATAGACATAGAAATTATCTTGTAGGTCATCTCACCTAGAGGAACTGAAGTGTTAGTGCTTAGCTTGCTGAGTGGTTAACATAATGTTCTGAACTGTACAAATGAAGTAGAATGTAAATTAAAATATGTAATCATTTTAAAACATGAACAAAACCAAATACATTCTATGCTGCCTCTACACGTCGTATTAAGTACTTCACTGCTGGTTCTTTGCTTCACTTACTGTGCTATTTTCCCCTCCTATTGTAAATCTGTGGCGCATCAAAACCTACCTGGTACATCGGGCAGCAGTAAGATGTGCAGTTTACTAGCAGCCGTCATCATGAGATGATGATGGGGGAGAACTCATCAGGAAATTACTTTTTTCCCTTGTGAAAAATTTCAATGACAATTTTTCATTTTTGTCAAAATTTTCTTCACATTTTTGTTTTTCATTAAAAAACCCAAACCAAGAAAAGCTTTTTTAAAAAAAATCTAGTTTTCAGTTGCTTAAAACTGAACTTTTTTCTAACTTTTAAAGAAAATCCAATTTTTTGGTCACAAAAATGGACACTTTTCATTAAAATCTTTGATTTGATGAAAAAGCCTTTTTCCATCAAAGAAAGCCTTGTGACAGAAAGCTGGGCATTCAAAACCTGAGCCATCTCAAATCCCAGCCTACTTTTGTAAATGTGGCTGCTAGCACGGTTCAACCATATGGTAAAAAGGGCCCAATGGTGTGACAACTCCAGGCTACTTCAGAGCTTCTGCATTCCTTCTGGATCATAAAGTGATGGATGACTCAGATAAATAACACTATGATATTTAAATGGTACCATCACATTTGCATCATGATACAATATTCTTCCTTCCACGAGCCCGTTCAGAATGTTAGGCCTGGATTCACAGATGTAGGGACACCCTGTTGAAGTCTAGTCCTGCAAGATGCTAAGCACTAGAGCCGGTGGGGCGACAAGGGGGAAATCCCCAATGGAAAATTTTGATTTTTGTCATCAAAACAAAACTTCAAAACCCAAAAATGTTCATCTGAAAACTGAAAAAGAACCTGGGTTTTGAATTTTCAGTTTTCTGTTTTAAAAAAAAATCAAATATGTTGAGGAAAGCGGATACTTTCTGTGAAAATCTTATTTTGTTGCATATGCAATTTTCCATTGGGGGAAAAAGTGTGATGGAAATTTTTTTGGCCTGCTGTACTGAGCCAGCTCATCGCATTGACTTCAATATCTCCTCATGTAGTCATCTCTCCATACCTCTAATTATTCAATTAGTCCCAAATACCTTGCAGGATCAAGGCCCTTAGCCCATCACCTTGTTCATATGATTCTTTGAGCCATGGCATGTCATCTCCTGACTGAAATAGAGCTTGTTGACTTTGGCCTCTCTATAACCTCCACTGCAGGTATCCTTTGTGCCCATCCCTGAGGGCTAACGGATGGAAGCAGCAAGGCATGTAAGTGTAACATAAGAAGAAATAGCAGATGTTGTTCTGTGCATGCTCTTCTTCATGCTCTGAGCACCTGCTTTGGACTCCATTGTGTCAAAAATGATTACAATGATCAGCATAGAGTGCTGTTAAAATGACTACACTAGGAGGGTTTAATAGTGGGGTTTTCATATGGAGCTGATTGGTTGTATATGTTCTGCCCAGATACAATATAAACACACCCAGCAGCATGTGCACATTTAATACGAAAATAATAGTGCAAGCATATACATGCTGTCACTATCCTCCAGGACAGCCCTCTCTGTTCCATTAATAGCTGTGATGTTGCCTGTTTGTACACTTCCAGCACAGCAGAATTGTCAGGCCACCTGTTTTTAGAAGTCCATGTATTGCTTTCCCTTTGCGCATGCAACTCCTCCGTTTAAATCAAAAGCGCTGCATGATACTGTGGTTAATACAACTGCTGCTGCTACTCGCAATAAGATAATTAGAGCTCCACTAACTCTGGGGCCCTAAACCCCTCTGTGTTTTGGTTAGGAGAGGGAGTTCAAATTTGAATGTCCTGATCCAAACCTGCCTCTCTTGTTTTGGGTTGTGGGTCAGATCCTGAACCTATTTTCTGCTGTGGCTGAACTATGAGAGTGGCTGGTCTTGAGAGTTCCACCATATCCTAGAACAAACTAACACTCACAACGGATACAGGTTCCACTGAGGCAATGTCAGGCTTTATTCTGAGAGCACAGCATGGAGCTGGTAAGGAACAAGGCTGCCGTTGTGTTGAGGAGAGGCAATACTCATGCATAGGCTGCATGAGTTCCTAAAACTCCAAACGGGAATATGGAAATCTTGTGGGATCAATTGATCGTGTGAGGCTTCTACTATTTGATGCTGAAATCATATGATGGCAGCTCCTGAGACTTTAGCACCATTGAGATCAAAGCCAGGATTCAGCTTCAAATCCAGGCCCCAGAGCTGAGCCTAGATCTCAATGTGCACCTGCATACTGTCTTTTCAGCCTATCGTTACTGATACAAAATTGTCCCTCCAGTGCTTTTCAGTTGAGGATCTCAAAGCACGTCACTGCTGTTATTGGCTGAGCAAAGCAAGGTCCTGGGCACAACTTGATGACATTTCTCTGTCTTTATGCAATGCAATAACTTTTGAAGGCCACATCCAGTCAATTCTAGAATTTCATGGCGTGTGCTAGGCACCAATGGGCAGAATCCGCTTGATTTTGGTGACAATCGGAAAGCTGGAAAAGTCTTTTGTAGGAGTGTCAAAGAGAAAGAGACAGGCGTAGTCCAGCCCAGCTCCATGCATGCAAGTGCCTCCTCCTCGCTGCTCCTCTCTCAGGGTATTACATGACTCCCCAGACACTTCTGCCCCTGCACTGGAAAGAAGCAGGCCATCCCCATGGAGGAGGATACACTTCGTTGCTTATGTAGTTAAGCTGTAGTGCCTCCACTCGTCGTCCCTCTGCCCCCACGTGCGTCTCCAGGAAGGGTGGCCATTCACGCATTCCCAGAATACCACACATTCTAGTATTTCTGGGAATGGTGTGGGCCTGTCCCTGCTGGAATGACTTCAGAGGCACAGTGAGTGCAAAGTCACGCTGCACGGGGGTGCCATTTTTAAGAGTGTGCCGCTCTGCCCCTGCCGGGGTGATCTGCCTTGCGTGTTGAGCAACATTTCATTCAAAAAAGCAGCCCCCATCTGATACTGGACAAATCCACATCCAGCTTTGTCTGAGTACCAGATGGGGGGCAAACCCTAGAAAAACAGGACTGTTTGGTTTCATTCTCAATGAACCTACCTCTGGGACCCTGCTTCTAACCCTAAAAATGCTCCCTCTCAGGCGCTTTTAGTTGGAGATGTGGGCAGAAAGCAGGGACCTGGAGTGAGTGTTTGGCGGGGAGTAGAGTGGGAGGAATACATCTCTGCCTACATAAGCAATGAAGGGTGCAACCCTGTAGGAAAGGAGACAGACAGAGAGCCCCTGGCATGGGCTAGGGAGAGGAGAATGGGGCACCCTGGTATGGGGGGAGCAGTTAGCAGGTACAAAGAGTCACTGGAGTAAGGAAGGTGGTGGTGGTAGTGGTGGGGTGTATGGAATCCCTGAAATAGAGGAGGCCGGAAGGGGAGCCTGCAGGGAGGAATGGAGAGATGCAAGGAGCCTCTGGTGACAGAAGCAATGGAATGTGCGACCTCCCCCCCAATTTTATCAGCTCTCACACGCTCCAGTGAGGCAGGCCAGTATTATTGTCACCATTTTACAGATACGCAAACCCAAGCTCAGGCAGCAACTCATTGTCCAAGCCAAAAAAAATCTGTCAAGCGTCCTGGGTGCCAGCTGTCTGCTAAGCACTGACCCACACTACCCTGCCATTAACTAGGAGGAATTCCTTATGCCTAGAACCTTGTACAAAACACAAATTTTGTATCCACATTCAACCTGCAAAAATGCTCAATGGATATAAAGTGGGTATTGACAGATTTGCAGGGCTCTGCTCATGATCAGGGCACTAAGATATGGCAGATGCCATAATATGCTGTGTTCATGAGCAGGATGTGGCTGCATCTGCTCTTCCACTAGGAAGCCACAGAGGGCTGAGGCGGGAGTGTGGTCAGAGTGAGTGCAGGATTCAGCACACTTTCTTGGTGGCATCTGCTAGCAGGCCTCGGGACTTCTGGCTCAAAACTCGAGCTACCTCTGCCAGTAGACGCGCCAAGGGAGGGTGGTGGCAGTAACACAACTTGTCCTCCTTTGGGGTGATTACTCCTGGAGTGAAGGCTTTTGCTGGGACAGGAAGGTGTGGATGGAGGAAGGTACCATACTAATGGGCAGGGTGTGGGTGTGTGGGTGTGGGAGGGGGGTGTAAGTACAGGACAACCCCAGCTTGCCACCAATGTACTCTATAACCTTGGACAAGTCATTTCACCTTTCTGTGCCAGTTTCCCCAGCTGTGATGATACCTACCCACTTTTATAAAGCACTTTCCTATCCTTGGTTGGCCGGATGTGAGAGAGCATTGTAATTCACACCTCTTTTCATCGGCACCAGTGAGGCTGGCCCCAGTACTTGATCAGATCCTGAGAGCTCCATCGCTACTGGAAGAAAACCACAGAAATGTTCAAGAGCCAGCTCCGGGGTGTGTGGGTGGGTGGGTGTGTGGGTGGAGCCACCCTGTGCTATAGGGAGTTTGGGGAGGCTTGCCATATAAGGCACAGTCCCAGTCTTGGCTCCCACTTATGCAGGAATTTGGCAGCAGAAACTGCTCAGGCTTTGGCCCTGCCTCTGCTCCCTTTAGTGCATTATTCTTCCCCATGGTTAAATGAATAGAGCGGGCACTGTGTTCTTCTAAGCTCAGATACAGTGATTATGACCAACTGGCCCTTTAATGGGCATACTGTGGGGGCAGCAGCTCCTTGCACCCTCCTTCCCCTCCTGCAAACGTGCACAGAGGCCAGGCACACTCAGGCCTCTCTTGGTTAGATTTTCAAAAGTTCTCCGTTCCCAGCAGCACTTACTGTTCTGGGTGAGGAGGTGATGGGTGCTCAGCTATTGAAAACACAGCACCGCAAACTGGAGGGATGACATGTATGCAGTGAAAGCATTAACAATAATGTGTTTTTCATTACAGGTCAAAGAACTGGGGAAGCATGTCTCTGGCTTCCTGGTTCAGATGGAACGAGCCACCGAACCGGATTTCCCAAAGGAACCCCACAGAGATGGTGGTGGAGACGCTAATGATGGAACTAGGCTGGCAGATCAAGCAGGCAGAGAAACAGCAACGAGAGAGAGAGAATGAGTATCGCAAGATAAAGACAGGCGTAGACTATGGCTGGCTGGTTAGCTACCCAAAGCACAGCTACGACATCAGCCCAGGGGAGCGGCTGCAGCTGGAGGACATGTGCACCAAAATACATCCCTCCTACTGTGGGCCAGTCATACTCAGGTATAACGAAGGCTTCGTTGACAGGACTGCTGCCCATCCTGCATAGTGGTTAGCACACAGGACTGGGAGTTGGCAGACCTGTGGTTTAATGCAGGTTGCGACAGTGACTCTACAACCACTGACCAAATAACGGTTGTGCCTCAGTTTCCCATATGTACAAGTGGTATAAAAATATTTGCCTTGCACTGGTGGTATGAGACTTAGTCAATTAATGTTTGGTGCTTTTAGATACTCGGTTCAAAAGTGCTACAGAAGTACGAAGTGTTATTCATTATTTATTATTAATAATTATGATGAGAACCTTGTCCTTTGGACTGGCAATCAGACAGCAACACTGTATGTAGGACCACAGTGATATTTACTGCCATTGACCCCAGCTGTTTATTTCAAATGGAAGTCAAATGGTTCGAGTGGAAGTGGTCTGAGTGTAATGGGAACAAAGATCTAATAGCCAAGGGTCAGTTAAAGGTTACTGTTACAGGGATGACACATGAAAGTATTTCCTGCTGCAAAGAGATGCAGAAAGCAATTTCTAGTGGAGACAGGCTGAGAATGAGCTCCTCATATTTTGACCAGAAAGATGCTCCGTTTTGGCTCACCTGATAGAATTACTACGGAGGGACTGCGAGGCTCCCCGTTGGAGGCCAGTAAGGTGCACACAGCCTGCCCAACCATTGGCTGGGGGAAGCGAGGCTGACCCAACAGTGAGCAAATCTGGGAGTCCTACCAGTTGCCTCTTGTGTGAATGATTTCTGATTGGCTGAAATAGATCTGAGTCTGTAATGGGGCATCAAGCTTGAGAAGACATGGAATTGTTTTAAATTTAGCATTAAAGATGGGGTCTGCTTCTCCTTCCATTTCCTACAGTGCAGATCAGGAGTGACTCCACTGAAGTCAATGCAGCTAGCCTGTTGTAAATCAGGAGTGACTTCAATGAGGTCAGTGCACTTACCCTGGAGTAAAACTGACTCAAGTGAGAGGAGAATCAGGCCCTGTGCCTCTCTCCCTTTTATTTTTGTCTTTAAAACGTATTCCATTGTTTTGATTAGGAAACACAAATGTCTGGGGACAGGGTATACCTTTTTACAGGCCGTGAATGTATACCCCAGTTGCTCTTCTATTTCCCTCTCTCTAGCCACCAGTGCTGGAGCAATGTTAGCAATGTCACAAAGTCCCGGGTGATTTTCATGTGATTACCCAAGTTTGACTGTTATCTGGAAAAGCAATCAGGAGCTTTGGCTGGATAGTAGAAGTATGTCTGCAAATTCTTTCTCTTTGGATTTAAGGTTTTTAAATTGCAGTTGTTAGGCCAAACTGGCGCAGAATGTAAGTACTGTAAAAATGAGCATTTGTACAGCGCAGCACAAATAGAAATGTTTCTTTGTTTTTTTTTCAAATTCAAGAGGGATCTAGAAATAGGCCCAAAATGAAACCTTAAATTCAACTACCTTCTCCATCAAATTCCAAAGGATTCAGATCCATCTCCTTTCATTCGAAACCTACCTCATTCTGTTTTGCTCTGGGTTGAATTCAAAACCAAGAGAGAACTGTTTTATATATCTTATCTAGGGTGAAATCCTGGCCTCGGTGAAGTCAACGGGGCTATGATTTTACCCCAGTACCCAGATGTAGGGTGATAGGCACATTAGAAATGCTGACATTAGACTAGATGGGTTGATTGATCTGGTTTAGATGCCTTCCACAATGGTGAAATTTTCAAGAGCCTAGTTGATCTCACAAGATTTCTACAGCTGGATCTAAGCTTGCTCAAGAACAGCTTGTTGGATTTCATTGTTCTTGAACTTCAAACCTACCCCTAATCCAGATCTGATCACTGCCTGTTTGGCTCATGTCTTGCTGAGAGTGAAACTGACTAAAAACAAAAGTGAACCCATTATGTTTTCCTTGTCCAAGATGGAGTAGAGAGGAATGTAAAAAATTGCATAAATACTTAAGAGCAAATCAAAGTTTACTAGACTAAGGAGTCATTAATACCACAGGTTATTAAGGGTTATAATTTAATAAGGATTATAACCCTTAATAACCTGTGCAGAAAGAATAGCAAATATGGCAGGCGACCAGCTTGGCTTAACAAAGAAATCTTCGTTGAGCTTAAACACAAAAAGGAAGCTTACAAAAAGTGGAAGCTTGGACAGATGACTAGGAAGGAGTAAAAAAATACTGCTTGAGCATGCAGGAGTGAAATCAGGAAGGCCAAAGCACCAATAGAGTTGCAGCTAGCAAGGGACGTGAAGGGTAACAAGAAGGTTTCTACAGGTAACAAGAAGAAGGTCAGAGAAAGTGTGGGCCCCTTACTGAATGATGGAGGCAACCGAGTGACAGATGATGTGGAAAAAGCTGAAGTATTCAATGCTTTTTTTGCCTCTGTCTTCACAGACAAGGTCAGATCCCAGACTACTGCACTGGGCAGCACAGAACGGGGAGGAGGTGAGCAGCTCTCAGTGCTGAAAGAACGGATACAGGATTATTTAGGAAGGCTGGACATGCATAAGTCCATGGGGCCGGATGCAATGCATCCGAGGGTGCTGAGGGAGATGGCTGATGTGATTGCAGAGCCATTGGCCATTATCTTTGAAAACTTGTGGTGATCAGGGGAGGTCCCAGATGATTGGAAAAAGAAAAATATAGTGCCCATTTTCAAAAAAGGGAAGAAGGAGGAACCAGGGAATTACAGATCGGTCAGCCTCACCTCAGTCCCTGGAAAAATCATGGAGCAGGTCCTCTAGGAATCCATTTTGAGGCACTTGGAAGAGAGGAAGGTGATCAGGAACAGTCAGCATGGATTCACCAAGGGCAAGTCATGCCCGACCAACCTGATTGCCTTCTGTAATGAGATAGCTGTCTCTGTGGATATGCAGAAAGTGGTGGACATGATATAGCTTGATTTCAGCAAAGCTTTTGATATGGTCCCCCCGAGTATTCTTGCCAGCAAGTTACAGAAGTATGGGTGGGATGAATGGATAGAAAGCTGGCTAGATCATCGGGCTCAACAGGTAGTGGTCAAAAGCTCAATATCCAGTTGGCAGCTGGTCACAAGCTGAATGTCCATGGGGTTGCTGCTGGTTTCATTAACATCTTCATTAATGATCTGGAGGATGGGGTGGATTGCACCCTCAGCAAGTTTGCAGAGGACACTAAGATGGGGGGAGTGGTAGATATGCTGGAGGGCAGGGAGAGGATACAGAGTGACCTAGATAAATTAGAAGATTGGGCCCAAAGAAATTTGATGAGGTTCAACAAGAACAAGTGCAGAGTCCTGCACTTAGGACAGAAGAATCCCATGCCCTGCTGCAGACTGGGGACTGACGGGCTAGGCAGCAGTTCTGCAGAAAAGGACCTAGGAGTTACAGTGGATAAGAAACTGGATAGAAGTCAATAGTGTGATGCATAGTGGGCTGCATTATCAGGAGCATTGCTAGCAGATTGAAGGAAGTGATTATTCCCCTGTATTTGGCACTGGTGAGGCCCCATTTGGAGTACTGTGTCCAGTTTTGGGCCCCCCACTACAGAAAGAATGTGGACAAATTGGAAAGAGTCCAGCAGAGGGTAACAAAATTATTAGGGGGCTGGAGCACATGACTTATGAAGAGAGGTTAAGGGAACTAGGCTTGTTTAATCTACAGAAGAGATGAATGAGGGGGGATTTGATGGCAGCCTTTAACTGTTAACTGTTCTCAGTGGTAGTAGATGACAGAACAAGGGGTAATGGTCTCAAATTGCGGTGGGGGAGGTCTAGGATGGATATTAGGAAAAGCTTTTTCACTAGGAGGGTGATGAAGCGCTGGAATGGGTTTACCTAGGGAGGTGGTGGAACTTCCATCCTTAGAGGTTTTTAAGTTGTGGCTTGACAAAGCCTTGGCTCGGATGATTTAGTTGGGGTTGGTCCTGCTTTGAGCAGGGGGTTGGACTAGATGACCTCCTGAGGTTCCTTCCAACCCTAATCTTCCATGATCCCATAAAAAAGGAAGCAGATTTTATAGTTTACCTGACACTGAATGAGAAACAAATTACTGAGATCAAACGTTTGTTTACAATCTACTGGCTTAGTTGCCTATCTGATGTGTTTGGATGGTGGGGGTTGGTTTGAAGAATGCAATTTTTTGACTGTTAAGTGGTTTTCTACAATAGAGCAGTTTATTGCTGCAAAGTAGAACCAACATTTTGTTTAACAAAATAAGTCCAGGAATCAAGTAGTCACTAATCATCAGCATTCAGCATTAATAGTTTATTTAAGCAAATCGAACAATTTACAGCCCCAGCTCAGAAAAGCACTTAAACACCTGAATATAAGCAAGTTCTTAAGTCCCACTGAAACATGGACGTGAAGTGAAGCTGCATGCTTAAGTGCACTGCTGAATTGGGGTCATAGAGGAACAACATAAGCAGGCAACATTTGTGCATTGCTCACAAAATGGACTGGCATACAGCACACCCTGGACTAAAGCCAAGTTTCAGTGGCCTAAGAAACTACTTTTACCTGTGTGGTAATTTATAGGACAGTTCTGTGTGATTGAAAGCACGACGTGCACTAGGCAACCAGCGTTTGGTGATCTCTCAGTGCTTGCTTACGACACGTGTCATCGACTGGCTGTGTCATGTATATATGATCTGAATGACATGTCTCCGGTGAGTTACCAGTATCACAAGTTATGCTTCATAAATGGTGTCATCGTCTGATGGGTAAGAAAATGCTGTTACCTGCCCAGCACTAGGGGGTTTTGCTAACCATAAAAGATTGTCTGGTTTGAAATTATTCTCTGAAAGAAGGGTAGTGTGTTAACTCGGCCTAGAGGGCTGGTGACTGTGCCGCCACGTTGTGAGCCTGATTCCACTGAACAGATGCATGCAAAAACTCAGTTCTTTAGTGCGGGGTCCTCAGCCATTTTCTGTCTGACTCCCAACTTGAGCCCTGAAGGGTGCCAGGCTTGGGATTTCAGCCCTACAGCTTAAGGCTTTAGCCCTGTGGGGGGCACTGGGGCTCTGGGCTTCAATGCAGTGGGGGGCAGCAGGGCTCAGGGCTTCAGCCGTGGGGCCTTGCGGACACCCTGAAGCTGGCTTGTGGCCCCCCGGGGGAGCCGTGGATCCCCAGTTGAGAACCGTTGTCCTAGTGTAACAACAGACGCTGGAACTGATGGATGCTGACCTCTGTGGCTTGTGAGAGCAGTCTTTCTACCACTTCTGCGTCACACCTTTTACACGGAGTCCAGGGCTGCTGGATCAGCCTTCATTCCACTTTCACTGGCATCCCTGCTGATCTGACTAACACAGACATGGAAATGCTAGTAAATGCTAGTCTCCATATCTGAGGACGGATTCAGGAATGCCCAGCGCAATTCTGCATGGCACAAGGGATGTGCTTGGTTTGGTATATAAGGGAACCCAAACAGTTGAGGGGGAAACATAGTGACCCTGATTACATGATTAAACCCACTGCTCTGGGCCATCTCTGGGGCAAGTGCCTCTACTTCCCTCTTGGTATGAGACGTACTTATCTGACCACTCATTCCTCCCTTGTTAGTGATGGCGTCTCCCCTGCAGCAGCGCTGGTAATATGACGGGGGAGCCATGCAGATTTCTTCCCCGGGAGGCAGTTTGTTAACCATATGCCAGATGCGCAAGAGTTCCCTTGACAAAGTCCTAGGGGCCAGGCAATGGTGTTCAGTGAGTGCAATGCTCTGACTCCCTCCTCACCCTTCCTTTGTGTGTTGGAAACTGTCCAAATTTGAGTTTCGTGCTATTACTTATGCTCAGAACGTGTCTTTAACTGGTGCTGAAGGTGGAAAAGGTACTAGAACAAAATATGCACAAATCCATTCTAACCATTGAAATATGAGAACTAGGGCCTGATGTGGGAAACCACCACCCTGCCCATGATTTATTGATTACACCCCAATCGCATGAAGAACAAGTTACAAACTTCAGGAGCAATCCTGCAGTGCTTACTCAAGAAACACTCCTACAGAGTTTTGCCCGAGTAAAGACCTTACAGTAAGAAAGCACAGAAGTAAGATGATTGAAGATCATCTCCATCTTGACTCCTCCTACGGAGTCGAAAAGCAACAAAATTAAATTGGAGGTGAAGGGAAAAGGACCCGTGATAGTCTGTGATAGCTCATACATTTTTTTTAATTGTAAAAATTACAAAGAAGTAAAAGTTTTGCGCTAACTAGCTGTTTGCTGTCATAAATTTACTCCCTTAAAATGAATAGTTCTCTGTAAGTTACGACATGTCCTTGAATAAGGTGATCTGTCTCAAAGGTGCTTCGCCTGTGATGCACAGGTTGCCATGGTTAATACATATTTCTGTCCAGCAGCCGCATAAATAGACACACAAACCTCAGCTGGAGAGGGAGCTGCTTCTGCGCTGAGCCCGTGATAACCTGCCCACTCTTCCTGCTGAGAAATAGTAACCTCTTTGTTCCACACACACATTTTGCACCTTTATATCTAGGACCACCTCTTATGTGGCAATTTCTTTTGCTGCATTTTTGTTCACCTAAAGTGCTGACATTATACAGGGCAGAGTCAAGTGGCTGAATCGACACTCACTTTAAGTTTCAAAAGCACAAAACCTAACCTAAATTATTTCAGTCTTTTTAAAGGTAAATAGCGACTGCAGAGTTTTTCTTTCCAGCTCCAGCATTGCTTCTGAACTTCAAACGTACCCTTAATCCACTGCTGATCATGTGAAAACAGGCTTTGGGGTGGTTTATGTTCATTGAAACACAATCCTATTCAAATGCTGCAGCCTCCTGTTTGTGAAAGGTCAGAAGTGAAACTGACCAGTCCAGTCTCATCCACGCTGGCCAACAGGCAGAAAGGTCAGTTTTACTAATCTGAGACGTGAGTGCTAATACAGAAATGTGCCATTGAATTCATGCCTGTGGGGTAAAAGATCCTTTAAGGGCATTTTTCCTACCTGCTGAGTCTACTTCAGTGGTGTGGACAGGATAGATTCATTTTTAGATAGTCAGAAACTTCCAGAAATGGGTCTATGATGGCAGGAATAAAGCAAATCCATTTGCTAGTTCCATGTAGCAAAGAGACAAGAACACAGCCTGAGGGCACTGCTTAAAAGAGACACTTTCCCCAAATTATTCATTAACCCGTATGCATTGCCCTGTTCCCCCATTTGTTCAGTCCCCGCATCTGAGTCAGTTTGGCTATAATTTTAAATGGTAAAAGCATGTGCATCTTATGTACACCCTAAACGGTCATGTGAGTACAGGTTGGTAGGGTCAGACCTTCTCAGTCCAACTGGAAGCGCGTAGGGGTTCTCACAACCTCCGATAGTCAAAGCTCATAAGAGCTTTACTGCATTAAGGAACTGATCCAAAGTCATCGAAGTCCCGATGGGAGACTTTCAATTGACTTCACTGGGCTTTGGATCAGCCCTATCGGCTCAGCCTTGGAATGTGCTCAACACCTTCAACCCCCCAGCTTTCATTGGAGCAGAATGCACTCCACGCCAGGCAGCACTGGGCAATGCTCAGATAGGTTTACTGTGTTACCACTGTAAGTGAAGT
Source organism: Mesoclemmys tuberculata (assembly GCA_007922155.1). NCBI lineage: Eukaryota > Metazoa > Chordata > Testudines > Chelidae > Mesoclemmys > Mesoclemmys tuberculata. The sequence continues at coordinate 35,483,448 of ML675614.1, read as the reverse complement.
ACAGTGAGATGTTTGGCCATGTAAAACTACTGTTAAAATACGAATTCAGTGCACCAGTAGTAGTGCTTCATAATGATATTCTTGCATAGTAAAAGTCAAACAGTTTGAATTTACACATGGATATATTTAATCCCCTAGGAAAAATCCTTTGGAATATAAGGGAATGATCTTTCTGTAGAATTTTAAATCAACCTATACAATTCTAGAGCAGACATATAATTTCCTAGTACATTCCATAGGATAGTTGTAAAAAAAAAAACCTATAGAAAACGTGATTCTTTAGGATTTTAGGACAATTTTTGCAGAATCCGATTTAATGTCTATTGAAACTCATTGCTTTCATCCCTATTCAATGCTGTGGAAGGCTCTCCAAGTGCTTTACAAGCATCATCTAGTTGTGGTTTTATTAACTATATGCGGTTCTCAGCATTAAACAAGTCTGTTATTTATGGGTGTAATTCACTGTCATTTAAATTAAAACAGTTAAATAATGCCTGATTTTATATTAAATGATCAGGCAGAAAAGCACTCAGGTGTATATTTGTTTAGAAGAACGAGAATACACATGCTACCAGTATGTGAGTCTGGTGAGTAGAACTGCACACTCTCCAGTTGCAGGTGGGAACACAACTTTGTGGTTAGATCACAGGGCAAGGAGTCATGGGTTCTGCACCTAGTTTTGCCACTGATTCACTGTTTGACCTTTGGTACGTCACTCTGCTTCTCAGTGCCTCAACTTTCCCACTTCCTACATGAAATAATACTTTCTCTCTAGTGCCCAGGAGTGTTGTGACGCTAAATACATTAGTGTCTTAAAGTGCTTTGAGATCCTCACTGAAAAGGTACCGCAAAAACATTATTATTATTATAGGTATGCCCTGATTTGCAACATAGACCAGTGCTGTACCAAATTTGTGCTGGACTAACAATTGTCTTATCACCCATTTTTAACTCATCAAAGAGCCCCAAATTGAAGTGCTGAAAAATGATCAATTCCAAATGGGAGTTGAATTTCCAGATCAAATCGTGGATTAATACTCAGCTTTTTTAAAATTAAAGTTGTGCACTGATTTCCTTTTTCAGATTCCGCCAGCTTATTGCTGAATACGAACCAGAGGTACAGGAAGTATCCCGGCTTTTCCGCTCTGTGCTGCAGGAAGCCACTGAGAAAATCAAAGAAGAAGAAGAGGCCAAGAAGCTTGCGAGGCAGTGGAACACAAAGCACAAAACCAGCCTGTCCCTAATGACATTTAAATCCCGGGCCAGGATTTCCCCATTCAGCAGCAACATCAAGACCATTTCAGAGGATGTGGAGCGTGGCACCGAGCCAACCAGAAGAGTATGGAGTATGCCGGAGTTTAGGAGCGCCCAGGATTACTGACTCTATTACTAACCAGAATGAGATTTGAGAGAGCAGTGGTTTGGTTTTTAAAGTCAAGTTAACCATTATGTAGCCATTTTACCTTCATCCCCAATTCTTTCTCTCTCTGCCTCTGTCTGTCTGTCCCTCTTGGGAGCTGTGACTATAGTGGCTAATGCTGCTGCACCTAGTCTGTGTCACCTACCATGCTAGCTTTGGCTATAATTCAGTGGTTTACAGTAACATGATGGTCAAGGGTCATTTCTTATTTCAGCTTTGTTGTTTCTTCTGGTTGGAGAACAGTGTGGTGCATGGTGCATTACCACCACCTGTTTCAACCTAGTATTTCTGCAGTGAAGTGAATCCAATCATGGGGGCCTTGTTCACATGAGTAATCCCATTTAATTCAATGGGGTTATATACATTATTAAGGCTTGCAGGATCTGACCTACCAAAGTTAGGGTCTGTGATTCAACTGTCTGACAGACATTAAACTCAGCACTAGAGAGAAGTCTCAACACTAATTCCAGCATATTTCCACTCAGTTTGATTGTAAAATAATCTGTCTATGAAATAGACAACCACCTTCCTAGACAGGGAGAGTCACATTTTCTATAGCACCGAATTTGTGGATGCTCAGTTTTTGCATGCACTTTTTTTCACATGCAGATCAGCAAATTTCTAACTACTAGCTTTGCAGACAACGGCTGTCTGCATGCACAAACACGGGCTCTGACACGTGCAGATACTGCACACATACAAAGCTGTGTGCGCCCATGAGGCTCTATTAAAAGCCTGATTCTGAGTTACTCAATTTTCATTTTTGTTGCAAGGAGAGATTAGATTATAAACAAAGTATTAAAACCCTACTGGATCAAAATTCTTTCATACTGAGAATCCCAGGCAATTCCACTAAGTGCTGCATCTCATATTCCATTTAATAAGCAGATGGGTTGAAATGAATGGCAAGGCTGAATTTCTGAAAGCAGATTACTGGAGTATTTAACTAGGGAAAAAATTAGTATTCACATATAGGGATCTTTCTGTGTCCTAAAGTGCTAGAGGTCATTCTAACAAATTGCTGCCGTGATTTATTTCCACAGGAGGGAAAGAATGAAGGTTCATTTTCTAATCTTTTTGTCCTAGATATTAAGAAGAGAGCTCTTCTGTATATAACAGGTCCATGGACAGTGAGGCAATAAATCATTTCAAGGGGGAAAAAGAAATCACAGACTGTAGACAAACCGAAAGTCTGAAATTGGCCCTTAGAAGAAGCAGGACAATGCCCATAACTACTTCTGAGTGGGGCCTAACCTGCTGTCCTTAGGGAGACCTTCCAGTGGGAGGACGGGCTCTGCTGTCTGAAAAAGCCCTGTTGCTGCATCAGTGCTAACTCTTAACGTCTGCGGGAGGGGCTTCATCCAGTGGGAAAGCTCCTAGGGAAGGAGATGAGGGAAAGCATCTGCTTTCAAGCTTCGCTTAGGGCAGTTTGACCCAGCTCAGCACACTGGAAGGAGGGTTTACCCCACCCCCAGAACCTGCTACTTACCAGATATCGCCTGGAGGTGAAAGTCAGTCATACAAGGGGCCTGTGTCTCTAGATGCCTCTGGTGGCCCTCCAGCTCCCTCCCTGGCAGTGGGGGGTTCCCACATGGGCACATGGCCCCAGAATTCCCTCTCTGGGGTTGGCAGCACCACATGGGTGCCCTGGAGCAGATGCTGCCGTCTCAAGCTGTTAATTCACGTAGCATAACCATGACCCCCACCTACATTCATGCCCTTGGCTCAACCTCTCCTTGCACAAACACCCACAGACCCTTGGATTACCTGAGAGGCCCTCTGGGGGCAAAGGACAGGGAGGTACATTCCCATAGAAGCAGCTCTACTCCCGCCCCATGCAGGATGGTGAGATTGGTGTGACGTGGCCCTTCATCTGCCAGGCCCCGGGGACACAATGTTTCCATTCGACTAGTAGAATCTAGTGAGCGCTTTAGGCCTACGTTCACCATTGGCATAAACGGGCACAGCTTAAGCCAGGGCCATAGGGCCTTGCCTAAATACAGCAAGTGCACGTTCGGCCCCTTAGCCAACCTTTGAATAGCACAACTGAAGCAAAAGCCTGAGTTTTTCTTTGGAAGAATTTGTACTGATAACATTAGCACCCTTGGCTGTTTATGCTGTATTTGTGCTACTAGTCTCAGTTGATTTTCCAGCTAAAGCCAAGAGCAAGCTACACTGCAGCCTTCTGCCAGCACAGCCACATGGGCAGGGCTGTGCTCCTGCACCAACACAGCCGTGCCACAGGCAGACCCTAGTGTAAACAGTTGCATGGGCAAAGCTGTGCTTTCTACCAGGCGCGCGTGTTTCGTTCTTGAGGGATGGTTTTACTATGTTGGCACGAAGTGCAGCTTTGCTGGTACAGCGGCATCCACGCTAGGAGAGCTTTGCCGGCGTAGTAGACTGATATTCCTATAGCAGTAAAGTGTCCACGTGTGGACAAAGCCTAAGCTGGGTGGGTGGCACATGTGCATATTTTAAAAAGCAGCACTTGCTTGTGAGTGAGTTTCACAGCCTGTTTTTGGGCCACTTGTTTAAGGAGCTGGGATGGCCGAGAGTGGAGGACCGGGCTGCGCGACGTGAGGTCTGATTTCTAGAACATTGTCCACCGCTTCAGGAAAGTCTTGTTCTCTCTGGCTATAACTTTGCCCTGCTGTCTGCTCAGAGAGGGAGCAGCTAAGCTGAAACAAACAGCACGGTGTGGGAGAGCAGTTCGGTGTGCATGGGTCAGAGAGCGGCTTCTCTCGTGGGCACAGGAATAGGGTCAACTATGAATGTGGTGGTCACTTGAGCATTAGGAGGAAAAAATAAGGGGGACAGAGGGAAGCACATAAGCCAACCAGCAACAGTCCAGGGTGGGATATGCAGCTTTCTTGGGACAATGGCTGCCTTGCTACCTGCTCTGCACAAATGGGGCCTGACCTACCAAATGCTTACATGACCAGAGCCGCTGCAGTTGGCTGTGGGCAGTGGGCAGAACACACAGAGCATGTTGCCTTGTGCATGCAGCATTTCTCCAAGACACTCCAATCAGCTGCCCCTCCTACACCAGCCTGCCACAGGCAGGAGTTTTGCCCAAAGCGTCACGTAAAACTACTTCCAAATCACAGGCTAAAAGCAGAGCTGAGGGAGGGCAATAGTATATACTGGAATAACCCCTACATCAGCTCTATGCTACTCTACGAACCACCCTAGGCTGCCCACTTTTGCACAGCACTGGAAATTGTGGTTTCTTGTTCGATTCACAGCTCACCTAGAGTGAGAGCGCAGAGGCTTGGATTGCATTAATGAAACTCAGGGCTTCCAAATTTGAGATCCAGCTTGAGCTGGCCTACTTCCACTTGGGGGTCAGAGAGAGAGAGGTGAACATTTGACAAGCAGATAATTGCTTTGTGACGTGATATTGTTTGTGTAGCCACATGAGATAGCGTATGTGTTGTTTTTTTTTAAATACAAATTCTGATGACAGAATTAGCTTGGTCTTAGCTCTGTAGTGTGTGTGCTCACTGGAGAGAGAGCAACAAAACCTAGCAGAAAGCACTAACCCAAACACTTTTTAAAATACTACAATCAACTTTTGTATGTATTAGCAAATCCACCTATTGTATTAAATGCTCTTGGATTTCACCTTGTGGCACTGTAGTCCTTTTGTAGGCACTTGCATGTTGTGTATTGGCAGCTTCAGCCCTGGGTGTATCAATGCAATATGTGATGGATTTCTGAGCACGGAGAGGTGCTCTGATAAAATGATATACAGCTGTGATTACAACACGGCCCATTTCTGTTCTGTTCTCAGCCTTTCATACTAGGAAACTCATCTCACACACATCTCACTCATCAAGCCAGAAAAAAAATCAGTAAACATGAGTGAATTCCTACAGCAATGTACAAGGCACATGGAATCCCTCAGTATGTTTAGTACTGACACCATCAGAGTACAGTACAAACTTGCATTAGCATTAGACCTCCGAACACCCTTGAGAGACAGGCAGCTATCCCTGTTTTACAGTCAGAATTTTAGAGGCTTGCTCAAACGCACAGCTGGAGTCCACACCAGACCTGAGATTATAGCACAGGAGAACCTGGCTGCCAGGCCAATGTCAGACCATTCCTTCGAACCACAGTGTCTGTTTCCCAGGGAAGGAAACAACCCTTCCTTTTTAGCAGGACAAAAGCTTCAGCTTACCTCTTGCAGAATTTCCTTTAAGCTCCCAGTTGAGCCTCTGATATCAAAGGACACTCATATACCAAAATGAGGGAAAAATCCAATCACTGGGTGAGATCAAACATTTAGAGAGGAATGAATAAACTAAGTGCCAAATTCATCCCTGGTGTGATAGCTTAAACAGCTGTGCGGTTAGAGCAGGGCTGCATTTGGCCCACTGGACCATTTCCATATTCCTCTTCTGCATATATGACGAGAGGCAGCCAAGAGCTCCTCCAAAAGGAAAGGGCTCTGTCAGCTGGTTAAATTGCAACATGGAGATGCTTTTTAAAAGAAAGAGATGGGGAAATATAGAAGATTAAGGTTTGAAGGGACCTCAGAAGGCATCTAGTTCAACCCCCCCTGCTCAGAGCAGGATCACCCCAACTAAATCATCCCAGCCAGGGCTTTGTCAAGCTGAACCTTAAAAATCTCTAAGGATGGAGATTCCACCACGTCCCTAGGTAACCCATTCCAGTGCTTCACCACCCTCCTAGGGAAAATGTTTTTCCTAATATCCAATCTAGACCTCCCCCACTGCAACTTGGGAGTGTTGCTCTTTGTTCTGTCATCTGGCTCCACTGAGAACAGCCTAGCTCCATCCTCCCTGGAACCCCCTTTCAGGTGGTTAAAGGCTGCTATCAAATCCCCCCTCATTCTTCTCTTCTTCAGATTAAACAAGCCTAGTTCCCTCAGCCTCTCCTTGTAAGTCATGTGCTCCGACCCCCTAATCATTTTTGTTGCCCTCCACTGGACTCTTTCCACATTCTTTCTGTAGTGGGGGGGGCCCAAAACTGGACACAGTACTACAAATAAGACCTCACCAGTGCCAAATAGAGGGGAATAATCACTTCCCTCGATCTGCTGGCAATGCTCCTGCTAATGCGGCCCAATATACTGTTAGCCTTGTTGTAAATAAGGGCACACTGCTGACTCATATCCAGCTTCTTTGTCCACTGTAACCACAAGTCCTTTTCTGCAGAACTGTTGCCTAGCCTGTCAGTCCCCAGTCTGTAGCAGTGCATAAGATTCTTCTGTCCTAAGTGCAGGACTCTGCACTTGTCCTTGTTGAACCTCATCAGATTTCTTTTGGCCCAATCCTCCACTCCCCCCAGCTTAGTGTTATCATCAAACTTGCTGAGGATGCAATTCACTCCATTCCCCAGATCATTAATGAAGATGAACAGAAATGGCTCCAGCACCACCCCATGGGCACTCCGCTTGTTACCAGCTGCCAGCTAGACATTGAGCCATTGATCACCACCCACTGAGCCTGATGATCTAGCCAGTTTTCTATCCATCTTATCGTCCATTCATCCAACCCATATTTCTTTAACTTGCTGCTAAGAATACTGTGGGATACCGTATCAAAAGCTTTGCTAAAGTCAATATCACATGCACCGCTTTCCCCACATCCAGGGAAGGGCAGAAATGAGTGTTAGGCAAAACACCAAATGTTTCGAGAGTTGGTTATTAGCAGAAGTAAACAGTTTTGAGCTTTGCTCACACTGGCCATTGGTATCTGCTGCTGTCATCCTGCATGATCATGTGCTTTCTCCATCCACCGCCCTCTGCACGTTTAATTGGCCGCCGCCTCCTCCTTCATGTCGCCACTCTTGCTACTCTTCCACTGTCCCCTCTTCTCGGGAACTTGTTTCCCCACCTCAATAACTTCCCCTTCCCCTCTCTCATCCAAATCTCCCTGGTGACCCTAAACATCCTTAGCCTACAAACACCACTAGCAATTCAAAAATAAAGTCAGAATCATCATGAGCCACGCAGGACAAACCCTGGCAGTTGCACGTTCTGATCCCTGTAACCCAAGCCCTCCCACTGTCTAGCATCACTGGTCCAGGTTTTGCCTGCATTAGCTGCATGTGACTCTGAGACATCTTCTAAGGGACACGGTGCTCCCCGGGGTGCAGGCAGAGGGGAGAAAGTAACTGACTTTTGTCAATTCAAGCAGCAAATTGTGACATACCTGCACCAGTTCCGCTACCTTGACCAGAGCAGAGGGGCAGAGCCAAGCCTCCACCCCTGCTCCTCACTTGTTCTGAGAGGAGCTGAAGTTGGGTAACCCTACTGACTGACACACAAGGGCCTGTGCTCTCTGGGGAGCCAGTGGAGGGGTGCAAAAGTGGTTCTTCTTCGAGACTTGTTCATGTTGATTCCAAGCAGGTGTGCGCGTGCTGTGTGCACAGTTCGCTGGAAAGTCTTCCCTCAAAAGTACCCGCAGGGTCGGCTCTGGTGTCCCCTGGAGTCGTACTGCTTTGGCGCTCTATATAGGGGCCCGCTGACCTTTGCCTCCTCGGTTCCTTCATACTGCCCATGAGGATCACTGGAACTGCTGCTCTTGCCTAGTAAGTGCTTCCCTCATATGTGTTCTTCCAAGTACCTGTAAATAGCTCTGTAGTTGAGTTAGTTAGCTGTAGGTAATTAGTGTAGTAAAGTGCTTGCTTATCAGGTCGTTAACTTTCCCTTCCCTCCGGGGGATGGGGTATGCCTGGCTTCAAGCCCTGTGGGTCCTGCTTGAAACTTATGCCAAGGGATGACCCGCACTCAGCCTGTCTCAGTCTCAATGGGGAGCCTCATTTAAAAGACAAGTGTAAGACCTGCAGAGGTTTCAAGCCTAGGACCCAAAAGGAGTGCTGTCAGCACTTGAAGTTCCTGCTTATGGAGGCTGCTCTTCGACCTGCAGACCAGAGAGAAGGCTCATCGGCTTCAGTGAGGAGTGATCTGGCCTCGATGAAGGAGCTGTCCCCATGGCACTGGTCACCAGCATTGCATGGCACTGCCCACCTGTGGTCGCAGAGGAGCAAACAGTTCTCATCTGACTCCGAGGCAGAGTCACATGCCTGACGGAGGAGTTGGCACCACAGCAGGCAACGCGGACATACGCCAGCATCACAGGAAGTGCACCCATTTGCGGTACTGTGGGTCCCACAGTGGCAGATGCCATCTCAGTGGCCGTTTTGGACTCCGAGGGTCCTTCTCAGTGAGGTCCGAGTCATTGGCTTCAGGCACAAGAGCCCGCCCGTCCCACTCACCAACAAGTGCCTTACACGGTACCATAGAGAGCCCAGACCTTGGCACCAGGGCCAGCATTGCACATGATCCCGGCACCAAGGATGAAGAGCTAGCTCAGGCCTTGTCAGGTGTACAGGACCCAGGGATCAGAGCATCATCATCCTCATCACCAGATGAGGTGGTCGAGGGGGCCCAGCCTGTGCCAGTTCCAGACAACAGCAGGGCACACCAAGAGCTGCTCCGCAGGGTGTGCTGAGGGGGATGACCCCATGGTGGATATTCTAACACCTGAATGTCTTTTTAGGGTGGCTCTACCTCTCATAAAAAACATCAAGGACAACACTGTAGTCCTGTGGCAGACTCTTTCCTCTCTGGCCCCAATGGCCAAATGGGTGGAGAGGAAATATTTCCTCCCCTCAAAAGGGCACGAGCATTTTTACAAACACCCACCTTCTGGATCGTTTGTGGTGGCAGTGGCAAATGAAAAGGAGCGTCAGGGGCAGCAGGGTCTCACCCCAAAAGCGAAAGAAGCCAAGAAGCTGGACCTCTTCAGGAGGAAAGTTTTTCCACCAGGGGGTTCCAGCTTAGGATAGCAAACATTAGCAACGCATCTCAAAGAACACCAGTTATAGGTCAGTAACCGTCTTTTCTTACTCCCCTGTGCAACCATGTAGTTCACAAGTTGCAATCTAGCCATATGCAAGCACATAGAGGGAAAGAACTGCAATGGTCTGCTTTTGTTGCATTGGTTGTGTGTTGTTTTACTGCATTAAATGCAAAAGAAATTTAAAGGGGGGCAGTAAAATGCAACTGAAATTTTGGTGGTCTTTAATGAAAGCTGTGTCGTGTTGGAAGGCAATCTGCTTATATCCACCCGAAACCACCAGCTGTTCTAATGTCCGAGTTAGCAATTAAATATCAAGGGAAGCAGGCAAGAATGGGCAAACTGACTCTAGATAAGCACATAACCTGCTGTCAGCGCAGTGTATATACACACCCCTCCTGTGCTCTACCCTAGGGAAGGCTAACTCCAATGGCATCCTCTTTCTGAGTAAATCCATAGAACATGGCCTGGTTACCATGAATACCAACTTTAGACAAAGTGAGAAGTATAAGACCACCTGGAGAAATCCTCACTCCAGGCATTGGCACTTTCTTGACTATGTTATTGTCAGAATTCGAGATTGGAAGGATGTCCACATCATAAGGGCCACTCATGGAACCGATGACTGTTGGACACACCATTGCCTTTTAGATCCATCATGAACTTTCAGATTGCTGTGAGGCACTATAAGCAGGCAAAAACAGTACAAAAGAAATTCATAGGTGCCACTTGGTATCTGGGCAGGGGCAGGACAGCTGGGGGGAGAATGCAAAGGGAGCTCCCAGCAGTGGAGGGGGGTGTGAAGAGCAGCAGGTTCCTACCCAAGCAGAGCAGCATTGGGCAGGACAGGGCTGTGCTCCCCCAAGCACTGAGGATTGGCTGAGGGAACTAGCCTTGTTTAGTTAGCAGAAGAGAAGAGTCAGAGGGGGATTTGATAGCAGTCTTTAACTACATGAAAGTAGGTTCCTGGGAGGATTGAACTAGGTTGTTCTTAGTAGTAGTAGATGACAGAACTAGGAGAAATGGTCTGAAGTTGCAGCAGGGGAGGTCTAGGTTGGGTATTAGGAAAAATTTTTTTCATTAGGAAGGTGGTGAAGCACTGGAAAGGGTTACCTAGGGAGTTGGTGGAATCTTCAAAATATAGTGACTCAGGAGAAACTACAGCAGTCTCTTCAAGAGAGGTTCACTGCCATGGCTATAGCGGATGACGATAATGAAAGTTTCTGGAAGGCATTAAAGGCTGACATTCTCTTGGCTTGGGTTATGTCACCCGCCATCACCAAGACTGGTTTGATGAGAATGATGCAGAGATTCAGGACTTACTTGCCCAGAAAACAAAAGCTCATAGCATACAGCAAAATGATAAATCACATCAACAGAAGAAAAGGTCATAAGAGCAACTTAAGGCTGAAGCCTAAAGGAAAATTCACAAAATCAAAAATAGGTGGTAGCAAGAAAGGGCCAAGGAGGTCAAGCTGTAGGCTGACAAACATGATATGAGGAGCTTTTTTCAGGCAACAAGGGCCATTTATGGACCACGGTCCCATGATTTCACACCACTCTGAGCCCAAGATAAGTTGATGTACCATAAGAACAGTGAATCCACCAAAGCCAGAAGGAAGGAGCATTTTGAGTCACGCTTGAACCATAAGTCAACTGTATCTAATGCCACTGCTGAATCCATACCTCAGCGACATAAAAGAGAATCACTTGCTGATCCCCCACCCTTGAAGTAGTAACACGAGCCATCATGCCATCTAACAATAACAAGGCAGCAGGACCAGATGGCATACCAGCTGAAATCTATACGTTTGGAAGTGAAGAATTGGTAAAGAAGCTCTGTGAACTTTTTCTTCAAATCTGGTATAATGAGAAGATTCTGGAAGATCTGAGAAATGCCAATATTGTTATAATCTTTAAGAAAGGAGACAAGTCAAAGTGTGGAAATTATTGAGGCATTGTCTTGCTATCTACAGCAGGGAAAATTCTTGCCTGTATTCTTTTAAATCGATTACTTCCCCTTCTGAGGAAATATTACCAGAATTTCAGTGCGGTTTCAGACCATCTCACGGGACAACTGACATGATCTTCATTGCCTGCCAAATCCAGGAAAAGTCTTGAGAGCAAAATCAGGACCTGTACATATCCTTAATCGATTTAACAAAGACCTTCAACTCTGTCAATTGTGAAACCCTGTGGAAGGTGCTGGCCAGATTTGGTTGTCCTCCAAAATTTATTAAGGTCTTAAGGCTTCTTCATGATCAAATGATGGCTATTGTTCTTTGTAATGGTTTGGAGGTGGACCCTTTTGTCATCAAAACTGGGGTTAAGCAAGGTTGTGTTATTGCTCCAATCCTGTTCTCAATCTATTTAGCAGTCATTCTGGTCCTTGTTAAAGTCCGTCCACCTCCCCACTGGAGTTGATATCCAATATAGAATTGATGGGCGGCTTTTTAATCTTCAATGTTTCTGCTTGAAGTCTAAAATCCTCAGAATGTCCATTATTGATCCTGAATATGCTGATGACTGCGCTATTCTTGTGCATGCTGAGAATGACTGTCAGTCCACACGGATTTTTTTGCACAAGCCTACCAAAGCGTAGGTCTTTCACTTAATGGAGAGATGACTAAGGTGCTCTATCAGCCTGCCTCAGGTCTTGCACGTGATCCACCACAAATTAGTGTCAAGGAACAGACTTGGAGACAGTCGAACATTTCTGTTAGCTTGGTTTTCAAAATGCAAAAATTGGCAGTGACATTTTGCACAGGATCCAGTATACAAGTGCTTCTTTCGGGAAATTGCTTCAATGTCTTTTTTTATGGATCGTGACTTATGGAAGGACACCAAGATAGACATCTATAAAACAGTTGTCATCCCTACATGGATGTGAAACCTGGGTGACCTATCGACAACACCTTAAGAGTTTGGAGAGGTACCACCAATGCTGCCTCTAGAAGATCTTTCGCATCAAGTGAGAAAATCGCTGCACTAATACCAGCATCCTCACTGAAGCCAATGTCACCAGTGTTGAAGCAACGATCCTTATGTACCAACTACAATGGATTGGACATTGCGTGTGGATGCCAGATTTTCACCTCCCAAAACAAGCTCTCTACTCTCAGCTCACCTATGGTCAGATATCTTGTGGTGGTCAGAGGAAACGCTACGAAGATACACTGAAAGCATATCTTAAGAAAACTGGTATGGACATCATAAGCTGGGAGGAGCAAGCCACCAACTGACTTCATTGGCGCCATATCCTCTATCAGGCAGTGGCCCGCTTTGAGAAGCGTCTAGCCCTTCACACTGAAAAGAGAGAGAGAGAAGGAAAGAAAAAGAAAAATGTCTTCTAGCAGGCAACTGACCCAGTAGGAAATGTCTGTACCTATTGTGGGTGGAACTGTTGTTCCAGGATTGGACTCCTGAGTCATTTCAGGACCCATAGGTAAATTGGTGGTAGAGAACATTCTTGAATTGAGGGATTGCCCATGCCGATAACACGCTTTACCCACCACACAAACAGTGAATGGGGAAGCATATGGATGCTGAGATTTAAGGAGATAAACAACTAGGATTAAAAAACTGCAAAGGAGCTGATATTGTCTGAAGCTAAGTGATTTACAGATGTAACCTAGCATTTAAATCTTACAGAATCTGTTTCCAATCATGTCTGTTTATGTTAATCAGTGCACAAAATGGGGAGAGAGGAGACAAAACAGATATTTTTATTTTAACCTGGCACTCATTAAACTCTGTGCAGTGATTATATTTGCTCCTTGGTGCTAAAATTATTATTGACACTGTAGTAGTGCTTAGAGACCCCAACTAGGACTAGGCCTTCAGTATACCAGGCATTGTACATACAGAGCTCAGTCAGGGCCCAAGAGTCCCAACAAGAGGCAATGAACTATTGGACTTGCCTAGGAGCAACCTGGGAAGCAGATGGTGACTCTGGGCATCACAACAACCAGTTTCCTGGCTTTGCTCTGCTCCACATGCAGGGGGAGGACCTGGAAAGCCCTGCCCAGTCCCACCTACAGGCACAGTGTAGAGTGGTGGTAGCCCCACAGAGCCTGACATCCTTCTGGCACTGCTATTCATGACGTGGGTAGCTGGCACAAAGGAGCACCTTACACCTTTGTGTAGCCACAAACTGTGCCACAAGCTGGCCCATATATAGTAACCGATTGTACTCGCCTTTAGCATTCACAGTATATTGGCAGCAAATTTTAATTTAAAAAAAAAGTATAGTCTTTGGTCCTCAAATAAAGCATGGCAGCTTAATTTAAGCATTGTGTATCTCTACTGTTGCTTCTACATCAAGATACATTTTCCACACTACAAAGTAGTAAGTTTTCCCAACAAAAAATGTTTAAAGTCTGAAAAAATATTTTATTAAAGCCATATTAACACCCGCATCCCCTTGCCTCCAAATTCTTTTACAATAAATCTACACCTTTTATTTGCGTCATTTTATAAGTACAGAACTGAGCAAGAATAAACTAACCTTCACAGCTAAATAAACCGAGTAGTACAAAGGGGCCTCACGGGGGTGGAGAGGGCGTCCATGTTCTCCTCTCGGCGTTTTTTCCACGCGGTCTCGGAAAAACAGACGCTTTAAAGGCCCCTGAGACTTCCGGGGCGGCACCCCCAGCCCCCCTTTCTCTTTCCGGGGCGGCCTGAGCCCGCTCCGATTGGCGGCGGGGCGCCCCGCTCCTCCCCGGGCCCTTTCTGAGCCAATCCCCCCCGCTCTCGGCGTGAAACGCGCGCCGATTGGCGGAGGGATTGGCGGAGGGGCGCCCCGCTCCTCCCCGGGCCCTTTCTGAGCCAATCCCCCCGCTCTCGGCGTGAAACGCGCGCCGATTGGCGGAGGGGCCGGACCGCCCCCCGCTTCCGGTCAGGTGGCCGTCTTGATCCGGAAGTCGTCACCCAGGGGCGGGAGCGGATGTCGGGTGACCGGATGGGGAGGGACTTCCGGTGATGGGGGGACCCCCAGGGGCACCTGACCGGAAGCGGAGTTTGACAGGTGGTGTCCCCTTTGTACTACTAAACGGTCATTAATCCTGATCTTTCCACCTCATTCATATGCTCTCTTTTTTCATTCTGTGATGGAAACATTCAGTTGGATATATACAGAAATTTCCTTTTTTTTTGGTTTTATTAAGGCCCAGATTTTTCAAGAGCTATAGGTCCAACATCTCCCATTTAGGCACCTAAAAAAAAAATGGATGAATTTTCAATAGTGCTTAGCACCCAGCTGCTCCGAGGGGAATTACACATTTTTTAAAATCTAGCATTTCATTTAGTACCTAAATGAGAGATGTGCTTTTTTGAAAATCCAGTCTTAACAGTTGGGTAAGAATTTTGGAAACCTGCCCCTACATGTAGTAAGGCTCTCAAGAGGAATACATTCCCTGGGAAGATTAAGTTATATCATAGTCCTGTATTCACTGGTTACGTGGTGTTGGCTCAGTATGAAGTTGTAGCATATACTGTGCTATAGTATAATGAAGTGTGTGCTTTGAATGGGACACGGTCCCTTCTTAGTCATTTATTTTGACCTCCACCTATATTTTTGTGCATGTGATGGGACAAAGTTAAGGTTGTATGGACATTGCAAACAAAATGGGATCAGAGTAAATGGTGAAGGTCCCATTGGGATCTGGCTGAATCTCTTCGCTGTTCAAAAAGTTCCTAAAATTTTTTTTTTTTTTTTAAAAAAGGGGTAGAATGTTTGTAAAGAAAAAATCAAGGGGAGGGAGGGTGGTAGCAGCTGGATTCCACAGGAACAGACTGAAATAGTTTACCATTGAAACTAAGATTTATGTTTGGAAATTTCTGTTCCTTTTTATTAAGTGACAAAAGTTTAAATCTATGGGTTAGCTATGATCCTCCAGAAGGGCAGTGGTGCAGGTATGTAGGACAGGTGGAGGAGTAGGAAGCTTTTCTTTACGTTGAAGAATTGAAAGTTTTATATCCACAAAGTTGTATGCGTCTTATTTTTTTTTAACGTAGATAAAAGACAGACTGACATTCCCAGTCCCCTGGTTCTTGAATCTCCTTCCCCATTGTCTGTACTGTACCATATCTGTGCACACTCTACCCAGTCTCATACCTCTTTATCGTCCCATCCTCATTCCCCCCCACCCATCCCCATTCTGAGACTAGGAGACATGCTCCATGCCACCGTCTATGTCCCTCCAGGTCACCTAGTCACCATTCATGCACTCAGTAATTCTAGTCTCTTCAAGTTTCATCCATTCATCTTACACTATCTTCATGCCCCCACCTCCAGTTCAGGCCAGCAACTGCAGCAACACTGATCTGCAGATGAACGTTTATATTTACAAACCCTTCAAACATATTTTAAGTGTTGTACCAAATAGATATGAAAAGAGCTCTGCATGGGCATAGCCCACACTTTTTAAATGGTGACTAGATGTCCCAATTTTATAGGGACAGTCCAGATGTTCAGGGCTTTTTCTTCCATGAGCACCTATTACCCCCTCCATCCAGTTCCGATTTTTCACACTTGCTATCTGGTCACCCTACTTACAGGAAAGGCAGATAAACACATGTTGCCAACTCTTGCAATGTATGTTTACTAAAAGCCCCAACTCCTGGACATAAGTGGAGTGGATGGCTTGTAGGTAGTGGGCTGTGATATGCAGGTCAGACCAAATGATCTGGTGGTCCCTCCCGGTCTGATACAAGGAGCTTAGAATTCATTTAAAAAAAAAATCCATTCCTAGCAGAGAAAAGCTTGGAAATGTGACCAGGGTGAACCTCAAAAGCTCAAAACCAACAAAAGAAAAAATAATAATTTGGAGGTTCTTTTTATTTAAAGCTTGTTTTGGGGGCCTGACATGATTTTGAGCATTTGGGGGTTCACGATACAGCAAAACAAAGCAAGAGAAACACTGTGGTACCATGCTATTAACACCAGACCAGACTCTGCACAAAATCTCAAAGCCAGAGCAAAACAGCACAAGATGGTTTATTTACAATGGGATCTGAAATACCCAAATATTGTAAGTCTCTTTAAGCAGTGCAGTCCTGAATTAGCAAGGTCAGTTTCCCCAATTCCTACTAGCTTCTTCTTTATCTTTTCTTCCTGGGTTGGACACTTTTATTTAATCAGGTGTCTGACACCACCTTCCATTGCCACTTCTTCATACTCCTGCTCTAATAAGGCAGGGATGGGGGCTGTTGTGTTGGATCTGTTATCCCAACTAAACTCTCCTCAGCAGGGCTGAAAAGACAAGACAAAGGTGGAGTTTGTAGGCCAAGCCATTTTGGAGATATGTGAAGCCCAAAGCTTTACCCCCAAAAGTCAACCTACCGGGGAGTTTTTAAACAGCATTTTAATTTCAAATTCTGATTTTTTTCTCCATGCTTCCCAGAAATTCTAGCCTTCCATACAACGTGCTCGTAAATTGCAGGGACATTGTTTTCTTATGGGAATGGGTTTGAAATCAGGCTTATATAATCAGAAGTCAATATCAACCTTAATTACAAAGAGGTTAGTGCTACTCCATACTACTTTGCACTTCTATGGCACTTTTCATCCAAGGGTGTCAAAACACTTTACATAGATCAATATTATTACTCCCATTTTACCCAGAGGAAAATGATTAAGTGATTTTTCCAACACCATACAACAGACCAGTGGCAGATCAAGTCACAGAACCTAGATTTCCTAATCCCCACTCTCCTTATTTAGGCCCCAATTCAGGACAGCATTTAAGCATGTGCTTAGTCCCACTCGCTTCAGTGGGATTTAAAGCACCCACTTACGTACTGGGCAAGGACAGAAGTATGTGCTTAAGTGCTTTCCTAATAACTAGAGAATTACTATACAAATGTTTAACATCCAATACACTATAAAACTGGCTTCTGACATGTATGGTTTCACAAGTCAATTCATTTAAAAAAGACTCCTTGGAACACTGCTGTGATTCTTCAGATGTCAAATATCTCAATATTCTAGGACAAACTCAGCCCCAAGTGTTTTTGCTTATGTCTTTTTAACTAAGGCCCATATATCATATAATCTTTCTGCATGTGAAACTCCTGCTGAAGTCAGTTGCCCTTAGTACTGTTGCAACACACACTGGGGTCTCTCTCCCTGAAGCATGGGCACCTGTAAGAGTGATTAGAAGTCAGAATGTGGAGCAAGCATATGCACTAATGTTCAAAACGTAATTGATCTGTGCCAAAGGAGGAGTCCTTTCTGCTACTATTTCTGAATAAAGATATGCAGGTAATGTTCTTAGTACTCTAGAATATTTTAATCATAAATTTGTTACCAAGATTGTGACACATGGTAATAAACACCCATGAGAAGGATCGAGTCTCCAACTTTGAGAAAACAACATATTGAAGAACGACTGTTAAAAAAGATATGCATTTCTGTAGATGTACTATTCACAAAGAGTCACCTTGCTTTTTAGGACAAATAAAATCACTACTGAAAAGATACATACAGATACACCTAATTTTTCAAGCAGATGACCTACTAGTACTCTGCTTTGTTTAAGCTACCAGAAACACTAAAGACATTTGAAATTAAGAGTGTGCTCTGCATGCAGCTCTGGGATGTATTTGATACACTGAAATACAATGTCTCCACTTCAGGTCATCATCAGCAACACATTTTAAGCACTCATACAACATTGCAACTTGGCTATTACTTCAGAATCTCAAAAGGAGGACATGGATATTAATAAACAAGCTAGCAGTAACTCTTCGTTTTGCCAGTTATAAACGACATTGATTGTCTTCACAGCACAAGAGTTTGAACTTGTCACAAATGGTGCCCTTTTCCCTGAGTTTCCTTTGTGTTTTGCTAGGCATGATGACCAGCTGGCTTGGTAGACTTACAAGTCCTTGCTCAGCACTCTTTCCATTACAAGGCAGAGTTTAGGAAATCAAGGAGTTCAGCGCGGTTTCGGTCTCTCTGTAGATCAGAAAAGGAGTTCTTATAAATTGTTCACTAAATAATTTAATTTTTTTAAGAAGTCATCTTGGAAGAAACAAAGGATCGCTCAAGGGAGACAGAAAATCAGTTAAAAGATGTAGTTTTTTCACAGGTCTTAAACAGAATTGTACTCAATGGGCCTGATTCTCCACTGCTTTGCATTCAGTGGAGTAATTTACACCTGTGTAAAATGGATGTCAACTGCTACCAAAGCCAAATGGCTGAATTTCACGAACCCCTGGGTTGCACAGGTATATCTGGCTATATCAGATGCAAGGCCATGGAGAATCAGGCCAGATATGTGAGAGGACCCTGAGTGGTGCCACAGCTTTGGGATGCCTTCTAAGGGTGGTCCCTTATATGGGTTTCACTGTTTAAAGAGTCATCGTTTAGAATGTAGTATTTATGAACAAAACTTGTATTGCAAATACTAAATTGATTGAACATGTGGCACAAATGTTGTACTGACCTCATCAACGGTAGGTACTCTAGCCACTATAAATAATCAGATAGGGAACTATGAAGTACCATCATCTAGACATCAAGCAGTTTCATTCTTTGGATAAAAGTGGCAAAATAAAGTCAGATTCAGCGTAGCTTGAGGACAACAATAGCCAAACAATGTATTTTTGACCAAATCTAACCTCATAATAGTCCATACAATATATGAACTCTAAAGTGAGTAGTTATCATCGAACAGTTAGTCAATCAAATTCAACAGCACAGGACAGACAGACAAGATGGCATTCTGAAAGGCTGCTGATTGGTGTCTCAAGACTGCAGACAAACAAATCTAAGAAGTGGGAACTATTGAGAAGTGTGAAAATATAATTTGAGTCATGACTCTAAAGCCTCATAATGTAAATGTAATCGTCAAAATTTAGCTATCATCCTCACAGAAATATCCAGCAGCTCTGGAACTGCGTGGAACAGTTGTGTGGAGTTTGAGTACCAATCCTTTTTTCTCCCATTTGACACTTATGCAGCAATGACTAGCCTCATACACTCCAAGAAAATGGGAAATAGTGGCAATGACCATAGCAAAATGTAGAAACACGGACCTTGGAATACTCCCTCTTTCACAGAAGGGTTAAAAGTTAAACCAACCATAAATCACACCAATGGAGAAAACCATGAACCAGGTATGAAGCAAACTTGGGGAACTCAGGATTCCTTACTTAACCTAGACAGGCATCCCTTACACGTCTGAATATCAGAATAGTCCAGGCATACATCAGAAAACTATTTCATGCCCAAAGGACTAAAACCTAGTCTCTATGGTGGCCCTGTAACTACATCAAAAACTGCACTCAATTTAAAACTCTTAACAGTACGATCAGCTCATCTATACAATGCAACTGCTCTGGGAAAATATAAAAAGATACTGTACTTCCTCTTTTGGGACATACAGACCATTACCTCTTTATCCTTTTTACTCTTCTTTATTTTCATCTTAATTTTTTTTCCTGTTATCATGCTGTAGTTTTCATTCTTCTTTTTGTCTTTAAGGTACTAAAACAAGATCATGCACTGTCATTCAGGATATATTGAAAAGAATAAATATATGTTCACATTTTTCTAAACAAAGTTATATTAATAAGTACATTTTATTATCACATAGGAAACAGACGTTAGCTTCCATGTCCTGGAGAGCAGAAGCTAGGGATGGGGTGGCCAACTGTGTTCCATTTCCTGGTAGGCAGTTTATTTCCCACTTGTGCATGGGGAGGAATGGGAGTGTAATAGGGCATAATGAAATAGACATCAGCATATGTACCTTGGAAAGCTGGACAGGTCCTGATTTCTCTCTTTTTTTTTTTCTTTTCTTTCTTTTTCTTCAGCTTGTTCTCTTTTTTCCTCTTCTACAAGTACAAAAAATTCATACTTTCTCACAGAAGCACAAGCGAAAAACACACAAATTGCCTGTCCTGGAAGTCACTTTTGCCACAGCTCTCCATGCTTAGGCCAACTCTTGTAGATTTATCAAATGAGGGGCAGCAAAGAGACTGATGTTTATTAAGGCCTAGTGATCCCATGATGCCTGGAAAGAGAAGTGGTGGGAGGATCCCTGCCTCACTAAATATCTGAAATCCCTGAGCAGGAAGTGATAGAAATAAAAAATGTAAGACAGTAACAAATGTAGATTATATTATATCTAAATGGCTTATATTTTCTTGATAGATATCACAAGCTTATTAAGCTTAAAGAGACTTTAGGAAAATCAGTAATCTGTTCCACATTGCTTTCAAAAAGTTATTTGTTTCTGATGTCCACAAACACTAGGTGGAATTGAAGCTTATATGTTTCTAAACATAATGGTGAATTCATTCCCTTTTTGTGCTGCAAAATAATGGAATTGGTTGCAGAAATGTGGTCCAGATACAACTGCCTTCACTCATAATCCCATTACGGCATTTTTATTGCAGCAAAGCTACTACAATTGAATTAGATGCTATTTTATATAGCACCAATCACACAAGGTCCACAATGTGTTTAATAAGAAGTTTAATACTGGTAGTTCAATTATTGTATAGACAGAGGCAGCAGCCCAGTACTATAACTCATACTCAGTCTTGATCACTGAAACTTGTTAATTGTGAAAGGGAAAACTGATCAAGGCACCAGGATCCCCAATTCCTCTCAAAGACTGCCTTAAATTCTACCTGCACCCACTCCAGAGATTACTAGAAGAACCCTCCATTTAATTTCTCCTTTGAAACAGTACATTTCATACCATTTGTACATTTCAATTGTTGGTTCATTTAATATCACAGAAATGTTTCTTTTTAAATGCACAGACAATTATGTTCCTTGTTTTGATTCCCATGTAAGTTTTAATCAGATCATAATATAGTAGCATCTAAAATTTTCTGCCTGGATAGCTATTTATTTCTGTCAGCAAATATTTACCTTTTTGTTGTGTTTTTCTTTTTTCCTTTTCTTTGATTTAGACTTGGGACAATCTAAAAAAAAACCAAAACAACAAAACCCCTGTAATTTTAGGGTTTTAAAAATATGGGTTATTTTACAGATAAACATTGAAATGAGTAGAGCAGGAAAGAGAGTGTTGCAAGTATGAGTAAGAAAAGAATACTTAAGTCTAGCTAAATATATGAAACTTGACACAAAATGACCTCGTAAAATTCAAAACACTAACTGTGGTTTGCCGCCACCTCATGGTAGAATATCGACATTATAAATACGTAATTCACCACCAGTGATTACTTGCACCAGTATATTTATATTATTTCAAAACTATATACGTTTCTTCAGTTACAGTCACAGGTTATGAACATATCTAACATAATATCTAGACCAGTGTTTCTCAACCAACAGGTTTGTGATTCCACTGGGAGTCACATAATGCAATCACAAAGTTCATGAGCCAAAAAAATTATATTACAATCTAAAGCAAAGAAAATCTCACTTCCACACACTCCCCTCTCTTCCCTTTCAAGGTTAAGTATTCTATCAAGCTCTCAAAACTCTCACAAATTATAGTCTTATTGTTATTACTGATATACATTTTACTCTTACTGTTCTAGTATATGTAGGGGCATTATGAAAAATTTTGACTTTGAATAAGGGTTTATCAACCTGACAGTCCATATAATCTGTCTTCTGGACTAAAATTAAGCAATTAGTTCTATAACTTCTTTAGATTATTACACAAAAAGGCTATATTAAAAGAACATTAGTAAAGTTGCAGTGTAAAGCATTCAATAGTTAAGGATGCCAGTATTAAGGGTCTCCTCTGTGCAATCTTAATTTGACTCCCCTATTGATAGTCTTTAATTATACAATCCCATATTTTTTCCACAGGACCCCAGACTCATTGAGTGCACAGGATGGACAGTGCCCAATTAATGAGAAGCGATGCACTATTTTGTTTGATCCTTGTTCATTGTGTTCCCCCACGTCTTATTTAGTTCACACTATTCAAATCCTGCTCTGAAGACAGAATTAATTTCCTCATGGGCTTTTCTATGGCACCAATCACTACAGTATCTGAGTGTTTTGCAAACATTAATAGTTTAGCACCTCTGTGAAGTGAGGGGGTGGTATTATCCCCATTTTACATATGGGGAACTGAGGCACAAAGAGATTAAGTATCCACTATTTTTGGGTGCCCAATTTGAGTCACCTAGGACCTGATTTTTTAAGAGAACTCAGCATTATGTAGAACTTTACATATCCAAACCATAGCTCTCATTGACTTCAGATGCAGCCTGGAGTGCTCTGCACTTCTGCAAATTGAACCTCAGTTCTCAGAGACTTAAAATAAGGAACACACAATTGTGCCACCTTTGAAAAGTTTGCTTTGAGTGACTTGCCCAACATCACACAAGTGTGGCAGACAGGATTAAAATCCCATTCTCTAAGAGAGCATTCAGCTGCCTTAACCATGAGACTTTCCTTCCTCTCCCTGCAATTCCCTGCCTCATTCACTTCACATCTTCCAACTTTGGCAACAAATGAGGCAGACAGCAGCCTCTTTTACTGTGTAACCTTGATTCATCCCAATAGTGGGTCCATCCTGTGCACTGAATGAGATGGGGTCTGGTGGAAATTAAATTGCTCATGTAATTAAAGACAGTATCATAATACATATGCACGAAGAACTGAATTAAGGTTGCACAGGTGGTCTTAATTCTGGCATTGCCTAACTTTTGATTGCATGACTTTCAACCTTAATAGTGTTCTTTTAACTAGGTTTTTTTGAGTGTTTAAATTCTGACGCTTTTTGAAAAAAACAAATTCCATCATGTGACATCACACGGACACCCACACGGATCACCACCAGGGTTGGACCTTTGGACCCACTGCACAGACCTTTGCCACTTAAGTTAATGGAGTAAGTGGTAGCAATAGTAGGATGTGATTCTCTATGAGAACTAGCACCAGTGGGGAATTAAATACTTTTCCAGAGGGTTTCACTGGTATTTGCAGACAGCAAATGAATGGTTACTCAGAAATACTGGGTTCCATATCAGGCTCCGGAGGGCAGTGTGATCTGATGGATACAGACTCTTCTACCAGTCCCCCAGTTTGATCTACTCTGCCTTGTTCCTTCATCTTTGTCCTAGTCCTCTTGCCCAGCCAGTTCCAGTCTCACCCCTTTGGACACCCTGTCCCAGACTTTGTCTCCATATCTGTCCCCCACACCCACTCCCCTTGCTCAGCTATTCCGAGTCCTCTCCCCCAGCTTCTTGTTCCAGTCTCTCTTCCCTGCTATTCCCATTTTTACCTCTGCATTCTGGCTCCTCATCAGCTCCATCTCCCTTTCCTGACAGATGCACACCTCTTTGCCCTTGCCCCAATGGTCCACAGTCCCAGACTTCCTGCCCAGCTAGTCCTAGTCTCAACGCTGGCTCCCAATCATCTATTCCCCCTACCCATCTCTGGTACCCAATCCCAGTTCTTCTATCCTCTTCCAGTCTCCCTGCAAGCTCCCTGCTCTCAGTTCTGCTGCCCAGCTATTGCCTGGCCCATAGTAGCAATTACAAAGGTGGCCCTGTTCAGCTCCAGGCTGGATCACAACCAATATGGATGGGATCTTTGGGGAATTTAGCTGCCAAACTCTAATAAGTCTTTACTGAGCATGTAGAAACTTTGAAAAAAATCTAAGATTTACAACTTGGTGAAATTTGGTGGATTTTCATGGGAATTGCAAAAGGCAACCTCAACACCAAGGCCACATCCCAGACAAATTTCATGTCCCTGCTCCAACGTATGGGGCACTACAGCTGGTCAAAGAAAAGGTTTCCAGAGTTTTTTTACTGTGCATATAACAATGTATTTTTCCCTAGACTTATTCTCAGAAATGCCTGACACGTTCCAAAAAGTGTCAGCCTGAAGCAGACACCAGACATCAAAAATTTCAACCCAAATGGTTGAAGTTTGGCAAAATTATAGGCAACCAACAGGATCTTCTGTCAGGGAACTTTAACAACAGGTAGTGCCACCAGCCGCACCGATAATTATTTTTGATTAGTTTATTTAAATACAAGCACAACCCCAAAATTAGCCATACTAAGCCCTTATAGTAACTGTTGGGCTAGGAGATATACAAGCTTTCAGTTCCAGTGTTCTAGTACCTTAATCACAATTGCAGCAACCAATGACCTGTTCATTTGTTTTTGCTTCTGTTTGCCACAAATCCTTTGGCTACTCACTGATCAGGTTCTCAATAAGGATTCAGCAAAATACTTCAGAAAGCAACAAATTATAAGCAAGGCTATGAGACAGGAATGTGCTTAGATCCAATCTGACTCACTGTTGAAAATTAAAGCTTTTGTCTTAGTTGCCTAATTTATACCAGAGATAAACAGTTGTAAGTAAATTGTCATAGCCAGGAACATCGTTACATTTAGAACATCCAACATTGTAAATGATATGTTAAGTTACATTCAAACAGGAATAATGAAATTTACAGTGGGGCTCTTTCACATTTTGAATCAAACAATTGAGAAAATGTATCAAGTAATTTTCAGTGAATACCAAATTGTTAAACAAATTCAATCATTGGAGATTATAGATCTCTGTGACAATGTGAAACGACTCCTCCTTCCACTGTCTTCTATGGGAACAAAATTGGGTGCCTGTTACAGGGTGATCTGTCATTTTAAGAAATTATATCTTTTTTTTTGAGAATTTTTTCCCCTATCCTGGGTATTCCTGTCTTGTGATCTGAGCACACGAATGCAATACAAATAAAACATGAAAGATAGAAAACAAATGGAGAGTTCACATTTTTACACTTGCTGCAGCACTGTTTCCTCCCAGGAAAAGACATATTGTATCTAGAATCTTACACAAAGAGTATGATTAGGAAGTCTTGGGGCAGCAGCTTATTAAAAAATGCAATCAAACTAAACCTGAAGCAGCAAGAAGCAAGGACTTCATGAAGTCAGTCTAGGCGGAGGGAGGACGTAAAGCTAAGTACAGAGTTGGGCAGTAAAGCCCTAGCCCAAAAGTGGTGTGAAGACTTTAGTCACGATAATTCTTTTTTGATTCCCTTCCCCATAGTGGTTAATATTTTTTATTTCATTTTTACTGTTTGGTCTGAAACATCCTTGTAAAAAGGGCAGTTCAATCACCTGGCTTGTGATAAGACCTATACATCGGAATATTTCACAATCCCAAAGACCAAGTTTATCGCTTAGCACAATATTTTTTCCTTCATTGTAGCTTTTGTTTGGAACTAATGTGCACCTATCCCAGGGCTACAGTTTTAAGAAAGGTGAACAGAAAGCTTATTTGTAAAGACCAGAATTGAAGACTGAGTTTCCCAAGAAGCAGCTCATTACTAACAGAGGTTCCGATTCCACAAGGAGAGATTACTTACTTGTACAGTAATTAGAATTCAAGATGTTTTGCCCCTATATATGCTCCATTTTAGGCTCCATCTATACACTCTTCATCAGATTTTTGGTAGCAATGTTGGCAGTCTCCAGGCCTGCACCCTGTACATGTATGTGCTTCTATCCATCCTTGTACTCTGATCCAAGGGAATACAGGGGAGGTGGACTCACCACAACTCCTTCTCAACCACAAAATCCAGCCAGAGGTAAGGACTCCAAACTAGGAAGGAAGGAGGGCAGGTAGTAGACACCCATAGGGACAACACAATCTCAAGAACGCCAATTACTATATAGGTAAGTAACCTCTCTATCTCTGAGTAGTTGTCCTATTGGTGCTCTGCTTCAGGTGACTCCTGGGCAGTGATCAAACTATGGGGGTGGGTGCTGAGGAGACAGATCTAGTAATGATTGAAGAACAGCCGGCCGCATCTGCCCTGGAAGCATGTATGATAGCTTACTGCTGGGAAAAACTGCATGGACGATCATGTGGCAGCTTTACAAATGTCTGCAATGGATGTTTTTAAGCAGGAAAACAGATGGATTGCACCCTAGTGGAATGGGTAGTCACTCTAACCAGGGGTGTACTCCAGAAGCTTCATAACATGCCAAAATGTACCCTAAGGCCCATTTTGACAGTCTTTGGATGGAAATAGGATGAACAGAAGACCCTATTTGCAAAAGTGGCAAAAAGTCTAGAGAGGTTCTGCAGGGCTGAGTTCTTTTGATGTAGAATGCAAGGGCTCTTATGTCCAGCGTGAGGTCTGGGTAGAAGATTAGCAACAACGTTGATGTGGAGGTCCAGTGAGACCGTGGACAGGAAGTGAGAATGGGGACATAGATGTCCCAGTAAAAGGCCATGTCAGGTGGATCTGCCATGAGAACTCCCAACTCTTGAACCTTTCTAACCAAAGGGATGTCTATGAGGATGGACATTCTGAAGGATAAATGGAAGCAAGAACAGCTTAATAGGGGCTCAAAGGGTGGTGTCCCTCAATGTGTTGAGAACTAGATTAAGATCTGAAGGTGGAGAAGGCTCTCTGATGTGAGGAAAAAGGTTGGTTAAATCCTTAATGAATGTTGAAGTCATAGGGTGTGTGAAGACTGAAAACTCCTAAATAGGTAAGTGAAAAGCTGTAATAGTAGCCGGATGGACTTTGATGGAGCTGAGTGACAAATCCAGGGTTTTTAAACACAAGGAGTGAGATGCAACTCAGAGGGAGATAATGCCTGCTGGGTGTACCAGGAATTGAACTGCTTTCACTTTTGCAGGTAAGTCTTTCTCATGGAGGATTTCCTACTATTCAACAGCACATTCTGTGTTTTGAAAGAACACTCTACTATGCTAAACGGCCTTCGAGGAGCCAGGCCTTGAAATGTAGAGTACTGTGCCCAATTCTTGGGTCAGTAGTTCTGCTGTCAGAGGCAAGAGAAGAGGTAGCTGCAGAGACAGGTGAATCAGATCCAGGAATCCTATCTGCCTCAGCCAGGTTGGTGCTTTCAGGATGATTACTGCTGTCTCTTGCTTTACTTTGTTCAGGAACTTAAGGCACAACCACATTAGGAGACAGGCATAGAACAGAGTTTGAGGCCAATGGATGAGATGTGGGAGGCATCACCTAAAGGGCTGTGGCTGCATCCTCTTCTTGAGCAGAAGTGCTGGTATGCTGTGCTGATCGGTGTTGCAAAGAGGTCAATCTCTGGGAAGCCCCAGCTGAGAAAAATCTTTCATTGGCTACGATCACTCAGTTCCCATTCAAGGTCTGGGCAAAAATGTCTGGTCAGTGCGTTTGCTATGGTATTCTGCAGACCTGGCAGATATGCCTCTGCTATGTCAATTTGGTGGGTTACGGTCCAATTCCCAAGTTTTTATTGCCTCTGTGCATGAGGTCTGGGGTCTTGCTCCTCCTTAGCAGTTTGCACAGCACAGGGTCACTCTGTTGTCTATCATGACTCTGACCAAGTGACCCTTGATCTTAAGTAGAAAGTAGATGAACTGCTCTGATTGATGTGAAGAGCAGATTCCTGATGAGCCCATCAGCCTTGTTCCATGAGGTCCTGGAAGTGAGCTCTCCTGCCTACTAGGGAGGCATCTGTGAGGATGGTCTTTGTGGGTGATGGACACAAAAATGGGACTCCAATGAAAACCTTGTGGGGACTTTTCCACCAACAGAGAGAGTTGAGAACTCTGAGGGTTAGACATCTACTTGGCTAGGTTGTGCTTGCTGCAGTGTAGATGGTTCTGGGCCAGGCTTAGAGCCATCAGGAGGGCAGCCTGGTGTGAGGTGTTATGAATCAACAGACTGCCATCTGGCCCAAAGGCTACAGGCAGGCCTCTGCAGTGGTTTACTGAGAATGGGTATGTGATGACATTTATTGACGTTTGTGCCACTTTTAACACTACATATAATAAAACTTGCTACTATGGTCTTGTGTGCAAATTCAACACTTTATTTTAAACATGTACCAATGTAAAAACCAGAAAGGCTGACCAGCGGCAATCAAAATGGGCAATAAAATAACCAAACTCAATGCCAAAATGGTGAAAGTTGCATATTACCAAATGACACGAACAGTCTATTTCTGGGTCTCCCCTGTCCCTCTGTTCCCCTTTGCCTTTCTGGTACATTTTATACATACAGGCCACGAGCGGACAGGAGTGGATGAATACACAGGGCACATTTGTCTGTGCCATATGCTAGTGTTCATTGACTGGGACATGGTTCAGTCAACCCCTGAACTGTCCAAAAGCTGCACAGTCTGCAGGACCCGATAGCGCAGAGAGTCTAAAAGCATGGGGCTGGAGCAGGAGCTGAAGGTGGCCGTGGAACCTGAGGTCTGGTGGCAAGGAGCACAACTGATTGCTCGAACAGCAACTTCTGCTGTGCTGTCTTCCTCTTTCCACCTGCAGTCATGCTTCATTAATCTCTCTGCCAATTTCGCCTCAGGCTGTGCAGCTTCTCTCTTTTTCCACCATTCTTGCATCCTGAGCCTTCTGATACTCAAATTGCAGATCTGTTTTCTCTAGAATCATTTCCATCAGCTCATCTTGGATTCTCTTCCTCCTTGCTTGCACTATGTGAGTTTTCTCCCCCAGGCTCCTGGTGCCATGTGTTTGCCCTGCAGAGGTAGAAAGAAAATGAAAAAGCACATTATTTGACCATAATACAAATAATTATGTTTTCCACTCTATCAACGGGGATGATTTAATTCAAGGTTAAAAGACAATACTTTTTTATCAAGGGGCTTTATTATATTATTCACACAAAAAACACTGGCCACTTCAGATGTCTTTTGGAGCTTTGCTGAAAGCCATTACACATCACAGTAAGATACACATACAAAATTCAGTTGAAATTATTTCTCTCTCTCCCCCATCATTTTTCCCTGAGTTGGAGGCCAGGAAGGGAGACTTAGGATGAGTCTAGTCACCAGTTATGGTTCTTCAATCCTTTCAAGAAGGGCAAGCATGGAGAAAATGGGTATTCTGGAGGTCCTGAGTGGAAGTGTGAACTTCTGTTCTAGGCCAGCGGAGAGCAGGCATCAGTCTATGCTAAAGAGATATTCACGTATCTAGTGATTGACCAGCATGTCACAGAAGGCAGGTCGTGACCTAGGGCTTTTGGTGCTAAAGCTGCAAAGAACACATGGGTGCATAATGGTTACTGGGATCCCTGGGTCTGATGTCTACATGAGAGTTCACCAAAGAGTCATGGAAGATCTCTACTGAAGGCCTGTGTCATACTGGTCCTCATAATCATTGCAAAATGTATATGCAGATGACATGTAAGGAGTTATGTATATAGAATAAAAATTATGTTCTTAGTGTCTCTGACTTGAAGCTGGTCACCACAGAAGAAGGTAAAAAAAACAGGTTTCTCTCTATCTACATGTAAATCGAGTATTGTATGTTTCACAATGAACACCCATTTACAATTTGAGAACAATGCTAATCAAATGATTAAAGTTTTCAGGAGAGATATTAGATAGGAAAATGTAAGCAGCGAGGGTTATGTTTGCAAGTGCCAAGACAAACTGCCTCTTTCAGCTGAGGCAAGAGGAAAACATGCTTCTTTCATGAACAGATCACAGCCATCCCTGGCTGTAATGTGCTGGAAGGGTTTTGAGTGAGTTTTGCTCTTATAACATGACAATATCTTATTAGTTAAGTATGAGTTCCAGTATGCCCGTTATAATTTTATTTTATATGGAACCCTTTGTTTCCAATATTTCTGCTTGTAATCATTTGCAATCTATTCTTTGTTAAATAAACCTATACTAGCTTTCTCTACAAACAAATGTAAGTGCTGAGTGTTAAGCTGAGCTGTGTTCCTTAAGTGTTATGGGTAAATTGTGGGATCCTGTTCCTTTTGCTGTCTGGTGAAACAGGGGCTGGACACTACAGGTGTATGGTTGGAGGGCTTGGAGTTTGGAGTGTGCCTATTGTTAAGCTGTCTAGAGAGAGTAGGGCCTGCGGAGGCCTGGAAGGCAACGCTGGTGTTGCCAGAGACTGGTGGTATTGGGGAACTGACTCCCAGCAGGAACAGACAAGGCTTCCTCATCCTAAGGGCATGTAGTAGCGCGGTGCCTCACAACCCTGGGTACTCTCAGGAAGCATTACAGAGAGACTTGTGAGTTACAGAGGTAACCCTGGTAAGTACGCCCCACCCTGGAATGTAACTGATCATCGGGAGGTCCTATTCCGTGTGAAGTTCATGTTCCTCACCAGCCTATAATGAGTGAAAATTTGTGGTAAAAACCAAGATGCTGATTTAGCATGGAGGCAGCCTCCATACAAACTTCGTGTTCATAAACAGACCTGGCTGACTGCCAGCCAAGGGGACTCCTAACACAGACAGACAAACATCCTCTGCTGTAATTTAGGTTCATATTTAAGGGAGTTATGAACCAAAACCACACAGTAGTTTTGTTTGAACAGCCAGGGTTTTTTGGGACTCAGTTTATAGGCAGTTCAGGCCAGTGCAGGTGTGCCCTACTCATAAGCTGCCTTGTATTAGGCAAGGGGGGTACATGAAGCTGTTAATTGTGAGCTCCCAACTTATATTATAACAATCAGCAAGTAACTCATACATATTTCATGGTAATTGCTAATTTTTTTCCTCATTTCGTGGTGTCCATTTTGAATCGCACACGAAGTTGGAGGATGGAGGATGCTAGGGGAAATGGTGTGGGGTACCGCACTGAACAGAAGCGCACCAAGCCCCTGGCTTACATTTCATAGGGCCATAAGCTGGAAATCCTTCCCACCCATCCATCAACAGCAGCAAACGTGGGAGCAGAACTTACCAGGTTCTGGCGCTTGCTCTGATGCAGGTTCTGCAGTGGGCTGCTTCCTGGGGTCATCTCCAAATCCAAGTACAGACCCAGGTTGTGCTGTAGCAGCACCAGGGCCACTTCTTAATGTTCATCAGGCGGCACCTGTGCTGGGAAGTTATAAATGCCATCCCTGCTCAGCAAATTGTCATGCACCACTATGAGCTCAGTGATCATTACAGTTCCCAGTTGAGTTCCTCATAAAAGAGGCAGAAAGACGGGGAGTTCTCAGAGGTGTCTTTAGACTCTTTATGCATATTTACACTACTGACTTCTGCCCCCAAAATTACATCAGCATAAAGCCTCAACCGTTAGTGTATAGTTGGCAGTGTGCATGCTCACTCGGAGTGCTTCTTTCGATGTAGAGTACGGTGCACCCTGAGTAGGTATCCCAGTGTGCAACTTGACATTGTTCAGCGCACTGTCTTGTTGGAAATTCTGGCAATGCACGGGGAGTCAGAAACAAATGGTGCAGGGGGTGATGGAGTGCAGCATCAAGGCTCCATCAAGCAGTATTTCCACCCCATGATGCCATCTCCATTCCATAATTTTCACATCTATCTTGAAAATCCCAAACCCACATGGGATTTGTCACTGTTCGCCATCTCTGACAGATGCACGGAGCCTGTGCAGCTCTGCACTACTGTCATGAGCGCTGCAAGCACAAGATGCACAATCCTCTGGTATTTGCAGAGCCATGTGGAACACGAAGATTTCCTGGAAGGCATGTTACTGTGAGTCATAGTGAGAACCAATTTAAGATTGTGGGTAATATTCATGGAGCAGCTGCAAATAGTGGAGTGCTGCTTCTGGGCCTGAGAAACAAGCACAGGCTGGTTGGACTGCAGCAGAATGCAGGCTTAAGACGAGAAGCAGTAGTTGCAGAACATTCAGATGCGCATGGCCACATTCCTGGATCTGTGTGTTGAGATCGTCCCAGCCTTCAGTGCAGACACCCCAAAATGAGAGCTGCACTCTTAGTAGAGATTTGAGTGGCACTGCACTGTGGAAACCTGCAACACCAGATTGCTACTGGTCAATGGACAATTATTTTGAGAGTTGGAAAATCCACAGTGGGGGCCATTGTCATGCAAGTGTGCAGGGCCATTAACGATCTTGATATGCAGGACTATGACTCTTGGCAACGTGCAGGACATAGTGGATGGATTTGCAGCAACAAGGTTCCCGAATTGCAGTGGAGACTGAGACAACACGCATCTCCCTATTTTGGCACAGAGTACATCAACAGAAAAGGATATTTTTCTATGGTTATGAAAGCACTGGTGGATCACTAGGGATGCTTCACTGACATCAGTGTTGGCTGGACAGTTAAGATACACGACCCTCACATCGTTAAGAACACAGGACTATGTCATCCTGAGCAACCCAGCCAATCCCTTACTCGCCTGGCTCATGAAACCATCCACCAGCCGCCTTGACAGCACCAAAGAAAGATTCAACTACCGGCATAGCAGGTGTAGAATGACAGCTGAATGTGCTTTTGGTAGATTAAACAATGCCAGTGTCCCTTCACCCACCAAACTGGATCTAAGTGAGAAAAATATCACAATGGTTATAGCTGCCTATTGTATCCTGCATAACATCTGTGAGGCAAAGGGGGAAAAGTTGCTCCCAGGGTGGAGAGTGGAGATGGAATGGTGTCTGCTGAGTTTGAACAGCCAGACACAAAGGCTATCAGAAGAGATCAACATGGAGCTATATATAGCTCAGGGAGGATGGGAAAGAACACTGAACAGTGAGCCATAGCAATGGGGTGTGGCATACCATGTTCTACCTGGCCCTGCAGTTTGGGAGCTTGTTAGCAACTGTGTGATGCTGGTTGGATATCTATGCCTATGACACTGACAGTGCACCTGTTTAACGTTGTGATGCTTGCTGTACATGTAGGATTATTACACTTTGTCACTGATCCTATGGGTTGCATATTAGTGTACAGTACAACTACTTTCACTGTCACCAGGCATTATGCAGCATCTGTTGGGAACTAATAAAGATGAATTATTTTCCAAACAATGAAGTTTTATTGACTAATGAAAACACCTAAAAAAATTTCCATACAAGTAAATACATTAAAACCTTAATAAATTTAGGCCAGATCATAAACAGCAGGAAGGAACATTCATGTCCATTTTAGTGACACATGCTCTGACCTGTGCTTTTGTGATTGTCCTTACTGTCGTGCCCTGGTGTGGAGTGGTAGGGGTATGGGAAGGGATAGGCCCTGGATGCCACGTGGAATGCTCGGGGAATGGGGGAAAAGCTGCAATGGACTGCAAAGGAAGGCGAGCCTGAGATTCTAGAACCTGTAGGTCCACAAGTCTGCAGTATCTGTGTTTGTTGCCGGAGAAGCCCCATTATATCTTGGTGCATCTCCCTCTTCATTTTCTGCTTGGCCTCCTGAGCCTTTCACCTGTAGGCTCTTTCCCTCTCCATCCTCCAAGTCCTCTCTTCATGGTCTGATGCAGCAATGGTTTGCAGGATCTTACTGAACATGTCATTGTGAGTCCTCTTCTTTCTCTTCCTTATCTGATTCAGGCATTTTGCAGGTATGGAGGGGGATCCACTCCAGCCCACAACAGGAGCAGCAGCAGATAAAACACAGGCACCATTGTCAGTATTGTTCCACTGTGAGTAAAGTTAAAATTCAGAAGTCTATTCCCTTGCTCCCCTAAAGTTTTAAACACTTGCTTATTGACACTTCTGCTTCGGAGTACTTGTGCACAGCACCACGCTGGGCACCAGCCATGGGGAGTATGGCCTGCCAAGGGTGAGGAAAATAAATGAATTGCTCAGTTACATTAAGGCAAATGGGAGTACAGGGCAACGGCTCTGAAGACTGGCCCCGTTTTCCATAGGCGGTGGTGATTTTAGCTGATCTCACTCCTTAGGGTAACAAAGGCACAGAGAGCACAGCTGCAGCTGGCATCCTGAAGCCACCCTTGCCTGTACGCTACTGGCCTGTGTACTGCAATGGTACCCATCAAAGTTATTGCTGACTAGCACAGAAGAGTGCCAGACCATGGAGGAAGAAATAAGGCTGACATCCCTAGAAACCTTTGGCAAAGGATTGCAAAGTACCTCTACAAAAGTTTCATCAAGATCTCCCCAGAGGATTCAAGGGACTCTGCGTATATAAACTATTCTGCATGTCCATCCCTTCAGCTAACTCTAGAGGGCAATGAAAAGCAGATCATTCTTGCTGTTATACCAAACCTTTTCTAGTATGAGTAAATTAATGAAAACTCAGTAGCTGTCTCCTGTTAAACTGGGGGTGCCACCATAACAGGAAAATAAATTTACCCACCTACCTGAGGCTCCATCCCCTGCATCAGGCTCATCTACGCTTGACTGATTGGACAGCAGTGGTTTCTCAAACATGGCCTGGTTCTCAGCATAACTGGACATGTTAATATATCCCCAATCTTCCTCCTCCTTGTTCATGGCAGGGACCTGTGACTCATGCTCCTCCGAGCTATCCACAGTGGTGTGCGAGGTGGTGGTGAGGTCTCCCCCATGTACGGCCTGCAGCTCTTTGTAAAAGCTGCAGATCTGTGGCTTGGCACCAAATTGATTTGTTGGACTCCCTGGCCTTCTAATATTCCTGACAGTTCCTTTGCTTTCATGCAGCTCTGCTGACAGTCCCTGTCATACTTCTTTTCCTGCATCCCCTGTGCAATCTGCTCATTGATGTCAAAATTTCTACCACGAGTCTGTAGATGTGCTTGCAAAGCCTCTTCTCCCCACAGGCCTAGAAGATTCAATATCTCCTGTCTACTCCAGGATGGAGCGTATCTGGAGCGTGTAGATGGCATGGTCAGCTGGACAGCTGTGCACAACCCTTCTATGCTCATCAAGAGGCACAATCAAGGAAAGGCATTTCAAACATTCACAGGGCTTTAAAGACAGGGAGGGGCCTTCTGGTCTACGTCATCCTTGGGCACTGGAGTTAACAATTGTGACCAGAGCACTCAGCATTGGGCATTGTTGAATGGCTGCTAGAGGACTATTAGGGCAGACATAGGTAATGCAATGTCTACACTTGTGCTGTGTTGACCTCAATACATTAGCCATCGTTCAAATGAGGCTCAGGGAGGTGGTTATACTAAGTCGATGTAATGGAGCACTTACTGGTGCAGATACATTTTAGCGTAGACACGTGCACAATTAGGTCTATGCAAGGCAACTTATGTCGACCTAATTTTGTAGAATTGACCAGGTCTTTGACTTTGAGATACTCTGTCTTCAGCTGCTTGATTTGCTCTCTGCATTGTTCATCTGTCCAGTCAATCCCCAATGCTGCCAGTCACTTGGATATATCTTTGCAGACATGATCATTTCTTGTGCTTTTGCTGAAGTCAAATATCTTGATCACCTTGCTCTGGAGGTTAACCAGACTCCAGCTGTGTTTCTCTGGCCAGCACTTGATGATGGACTTCCTAAGTACTAGCCATAGCTAATACACGTGAGGGTTAACTGTGTTTCCAAGTGAGCTGTCTGTGTGGAAATGAAGGGTTAAATGCTGAGCAGGTGTATTTTAATGAGGAAATTGCTCCTGGGAACCGAGTGGGAGGTTTTTGGATGGAAGGGGTTGGACACACAACCCAGGGGGATTGTGGATTGGTGTTGGAAGAATCCCCACAACTGAGTTGGCTGACATGGCCCTAAGATGTATCCAGGCTGAAAAGCTCCTGGGCTTTTACCCGCATCACAGCAGAACTCAGGTTCTGTTCCATCTTTTTAGCAGAGTCCACAGGGGTTCCTGGCCCAAGTAAGACTAATTTCTGTGTGGACAGAAGGAGGGCTGGGGCTTAAACCTGAGTCAGAGTTTAGCGTGCTGTCAACGCTGCATGGGACCCCAGGATTCCAGAATCCTCACTGTGGTGGGACATAAGGGAATGCAGGGGGACCCCAAGGGTGCTCCTGCTGATCAGTTGCTGGATCAGTCACTGAATGATTCCTAGGTTCTCTTCCTTGGGAGACATTTCAGGGGAAGGGGTTCAAATGGGTAAAATAATGGAATCTTGGACATAGATCTTGGAGTCTGAGGAAGCATCATCCTGTGTTTCTAGTGGGGTGGGAGGGGGCCAACAGTGTTGGTATTGGTGGCTGTGTTTTCAACTATAGCTATAATGACACTGTGGGGCAGGGGGGAGATCTCTCTTCGTACATCTCAGTAGATGGGATTCAGGTTCTTCCGACACTCAAAGAGCCTCTTGCAAAAGGAACCTAGTTGGTACCAATGAAGCACAGCATCAAGTGGCTGCTTAGGATGCAGCTGGAGGTACTGGGGATGGTACAGCTGGACAATCCATATAGTCCTTTCGCCCAGTGCATGCAGAAATGGGTTACAGTCAAAGCCAGTTTCTTCAAGGAATTCCTGTGATTGTAGGATGCTGAGAAGGGTACCCATGTCAATCACTAGTGGGGTTGTTGAGAGACTTCTCAGGCTGGGTCTACACTGACGGTGGCAAATTCGCCGCTGTCACATCGATTGCTCTGGATCGACTGAGCGGTCTGTATAGACGCACTCAGTTGATCCAAGAAGCGACGCAGGAAAACCAGGGAGCACTGTTCCCTTCGACGCAGCGCAGCATGGACGCCGCGCAGAGGAGACGCTGCAAAGTCGATAGGAGATATGCAAGTGATTTACATCACTTGCATATCTCCCGTCGACTGCCGCTGAATCACAAAGGTAAGTGTAGACCGGGCCTCAGTGAGTACCATGCTGCAGATGATCTTTGAGGATGTAGGAACCTCAGCACCACTCATACCAGGACGCGAGATCTACTTGCTACCTAATTTCTGAAACAACTTCTCCCTGTTCTTAGGCCCTCTGAAGCTGTTCCCAAGTCTCTGCTTGTTAGAGAAAGAGCTGTGAAAGTTGCCAGGGTGCTCAGGTTGTCTGAGGCCAATACACAAGGGAGCCTGAAGTGGTAGCAGGCCTCAAGAAATGGTTTATGAGGAGTAGCTTGAGCCTCTTGTCCTTCAGCTTCCTAGATCTGCTCTTAAAATCAGTGCAGACCTTGCACTTAGAGGGAACTTGCAACTCAAACAGTTGGAATGTCCATCGCTAAAGGCAAAGAGACCTATTATAGGTCTGATAGGGTTTGCAGCATGAGATTTTGGGCATACCCCACAACAGAGAAGGTGGCAGACAAGGAGAGGCCAAAGTCAGGTGTGGAGGGTGGTGGTGGGAAACTCCCCAAAAGCACACAGCATGTTTAGTAAATTAACAAAACAAAATAAAATAGAAAAGGTAAGAATAAAATAAGTCAGTTAGCTAAAACTTTTGAAGCTAATGGACACTGCAATGCTCTGTCTCTAGCTGCAGGTTGTTGAGAAGGAATTGTAACAATGCCAGGTCTGCCCTCCCCTATAGGCTCTTGGATTGCAGCACAGGGATGTACAGGGTGCAGATGTGGATCCCACTGACTACTACCAAAAATCTGTGATTGAAAGCATACAAGTGGAGCATCCACAGGGACACATACTCGAAGAATATTTACTTATCTACTTAACTTTAATCTTAAAGATAAGGTGAGTGAAAGAATATCTTTTTCTGGACCAACTTCTGTTGGTGAGATAGACAAGTTTTCAAACTACAACTTTAATCACGAGATTAGTCTCACTGATGTTAGTGGGATGAGTTATATGAATAAACTTCACACATTTAAGCATTTGCAGGACTGAGACCAAAATTCAGATTAAACCAAAAATCTAACTTTGGTCTGGACAGGCAGGTAAAGTATAAATTTTTTTTCAATTGTTTTATTTTAAAACATTTTAAATGTACATAATGTTATCTGAGATCTTACTCATTGTTTTGAGTGAAAAGATTCATTTTTATTTCTAATGTCATTTAAATGAACAGATCAACAGCACATGCAGTGTGTAAAGAGGCTCTTGAACAGCCACAGGAAGTGGTTAAATGAAAACAGTGAAGAAATAAAGACAGCAAAGGTTATTAACTAACCCAGGGGTTTTTAACCAAAGGTCTGTGTACCCCTGGGGTATTCCATCAACTCATCGAATTATTTGCCTAGTTTTACAACAGGCTACATAAAAAGCAATAGCAAAGGCAGTACAAACTAAAATTTCATACAGATCAAAAGAGAAAGTGGGCAATTTTTCAGTAATAATGTGCTGAGACACTTGCATGATTTTGTAAGCAAGTTGTTTTTACGTGAGGTGAAACTTGGGGTACACAAAACAAATCCTGAAACAGGGTACAACAGCCTGGAAAAACTGAGAACCAACCTGTACAGTTATTTCCTGGTAATTTAGCTACATTTAAAGGTAGTTTTAAATGTCTAAAGCAGCACTGTCAGAATGGGTAGATACCCACTCAAGTTCAGTAATGACAACTTACCTCTGCCACTTGAACTGCTTCTGCTGCTTGAAGAGGAAGATCTCAATGAAGAGCATGACGAGGACGTAGAAGTAGTACTAGAAGATGATGTTGATGAAATAGATGATGACCTGCTTCTGCTGCGTTTTTGCTTCCTCTTGTCTTTCCCTTAGGAGAACACAAAGTCTGGTTCATTAGGTTTTAAATAGTGACAACACACAAGCTAATAACTTAAGTCCAGAAAACACATCTTTATAGAAATTAAAATTTAAAACAAGATTTGGTTAATCCATTTTTTAAAAATAACATTTTCCTTGCCTTCCCTCATTTTCAATGCCAATGAATGCAGTCAAATGTTTTTACTCATGCAAAGTATAGTATACAAATAATACAAGCATCTCTCCGCAGCAACTATTGCCCTAGACCAGAGTTTGATTTCACGACTCTCACCTCTGACTTTCATCTCTTCTTGTGATGTTGCACATGGTGTTCCACATTTCTCATCATGTCTGTTATCCATGTCTAGTGAAAAGAAATATATATATATAGATAAACAATATTACCAAAAAGGCTTTCTTTGAAAGATACATGTACAATGGTAGTTAAGATCAGGGAATGTTTCCATGATCAATTCCCAGGATTTAAATTGGGGAAGATAAAATATCAAACTACAACAGGATGAAACATGGGTGTAGGGTCTAATCTTTCTCTGCCAGGAATTACACACACACAAAAAATCCCAAGTATGTACATGACTTATTATATATATACACGTGTGTGTGAATATAAAAGTGGTGAGTATGAATGCAATTTTTTTGTGTGAAAGTTAATTTAAGACTTGTACCTTGATTAAAGCAGAAAAATTCTGTGAAGCTACATACACATCATTTTTAAAGCACATTTTAAAATAAGTTTTGCAGACATCTAAGTTTATACTTAGATACTTATACTTTTAAAAAACATAATATATACTGCCTTCCATTCAGAATACTCACCACAAACCGCTTCAAATGCAAAATACCACTCAAATGCCACCAACTTTGGTGTGGAGCTCAGCAGATAATTCATAGCACACTGCTGAACAGTGGCACGGAGAGGGGGAATTTTGGCTAGGACTTGAGGGAAAACCTTCTCACAAAAAGTGCCACATTACCTTTAACATCCATCCATAACACAATAAAATGTTCTCTACAGTGTAATCTTACATCAACAGGAAGATGACCTAAATGATCTAATAGGTCATTTCCATCTTTAAATTCTATGATTCTAATAGATAGTATCTGTACTCTAAAATTCTCATCTGACATACAGAAAATTAAATCATGGTTTTCCAGCTTCACGTACATTCTGATTTTAAAGAGGTTTACACTAAGAGATCTTTAAATGTGAAATTAATCGCCAAGAACACAAAGTGGTTAATTGCCATAAGTTTTACTCTTGCTTAATTCCCATAAACCAATTAAGATAAACTAGATGGAGCTATTATAAGATGGGAGCATAACTGGTTGGAAAACCATTCCCATAGAATTATCTTTGGTTCACAGTCAAGCTCTGGAAGGGCATACTGACTGGGAATCCACAGGGACTGGTCTTGGGTCCAGTTCTGTTCAATGTCTTCACAAATGATTTAGATCAGTGATACTCAGACCTCAATAGTTCGAGAGCCAAATTGGAAATCATTACCCAAAAGAGCCACAGTAGTGTGAATTCATTGCTATATATACTATATATATTATTCTCAAAGCAAAATGACTGAACAAGTATTAATTTTAACTACAATTGGTTAGTAACATAGTAAAAGCATCCTGATTGGATAATATTAAATCACACGATTTTAGTATGTGCTGCAAAGAGCCACAGGAGACACACTGAAGAGCCACTTCCAGCTTGCAAGTCTCAGTCTGAGTATCATTGATTTAGATAACGGCACAGAGAGTACACTTACAAAGTTTGTGGACAATATCAAACCAAAAGTGGTTACAAATGCTTTGGAGGATAGGATTAAAATTCAAAATGATCTGGACAAACTGGAGAATGGTCTGAAGTAAACGGAATGAAATTCAATAATGACAAATGAAATGTACTCTACTTAGGAAGAAACAATCAATTGCACACAGAATGGGAAATGACTGCCTAGGAAGGAGTACTGAGGAAAGGAATCTGGGAATTATAGTGGATCACAAGCTAAATGTGAGTCAACAGCATTACACTGTTGCAAAAAAAGCAAACATCACTCTAGGATGTATCAGCACAAGTGTTGTAAGCAAGACATGAGAAGTAATTCTTCCACTCTACTCTGCGCTGATAAGGCTTCATCTGGAATTTTGTGTCTAGTTCTGGATGCCACATTTCAGGCATCTTTGAAGAAAGTCCAGAGGAGAAGAACAAAAATGATTAAAGGGCTAGAAAACTTGACCTATGAAGAAAGATTGAAAAAACTGGGTTTGTTTAGTCTGGAGAAGAGAAGACTGAAGTGTGTACATGATAACAGTTTTTAAGTATATAAGAGTTTGCTGTAAGGATGAGGTTGAAAAATTATTCTTCTTAACCTCTAAGGATAGGACAAGTAGTAATGGGTTTAAACTGCAGCAAGGGAGGTTTAACATTAGGAAAACCTTCCTAACACTCAGAGTAGTTAACCACTGCCACAAATTGCCTAGGGAGATTGTGAAATCTCCATCATTGGAAGTTTTTAAGAACAGATTAGACCAGTGGTTGTCAACAGGCAGCCTGTGAGCTGTTTGCAGACCAATCATTACACAGCTGTGGCCCATGTGACATCCTCAGGGCCCTAATTACTACTTATGTAGTCCTGCCTGGAGTGGAAGGACTGGACTAGATGACCTGTTGAGGTCCCTTCCAGGCCTACATGCCTATAATTTTATTCATGGCTGTTTTAGTGCACATCATTAGTACTTAGTGTTCTGTCGTTAAGATATTAAGAGATTAGAGCAGAACAACTGGATCTATTTTTGACTCCTTTAGCCATGCTATGAGACATCCAGTACACGTGACCTCAGAGCAGTGGAAGGCACACAGGTAAACAGACAAGCTTGTCTTGGCATCATCCAAAGCAGTATGGGATAGCAGTTGGCAAACTGCCAAGCTAATGTAAACAGAGGGTGTGCACACATATATATTAGACTACACTAACTCAATATGCAATTAACTTAATTTACTTTCAAAGTTCATTACAGAACATGTGTTACCTGGCCAATTAGTATGCTTTGAGTGGACACAAGACACTTAAATGCACAGTAAGTAAAGTTAATGTGGACTAAAACCCCATATAGACAAGCCCTTAGTGATTGCAAATATAACATGAGGATACTTATCTACTTTTGAAAAGGACAATGAGTTTCTTGGATGAAAGGCGCTACATAAATATTAATACTATAGGCGAATGATTATGCCATTCAAATTCTTGAGATAGTGCTACAAGGAGAAACACTTGGAGATCTATTTCCATTTAAATTCATGGTGACCTTGAAAGGATGAGGAAGCAGTGCAAGATGCTTAAATGCAACTTTATAAGATTAGTTAAATTAAAAGTTCACACAAATTAAAATCATTAAAAAAATCTCAAAAGGAAAAAAAACTACTATGATCACAATATAAACCCATGACAACAAATTAATTCTGGATTAAGACTATTCTCTGCATCAGATGATCTTATGCCAAAGGGATCTCACAGGATGAACAACCTTTCACACTTTAAAAATATAGGCACAATCATCAGGGTTGACAGGCCCAAAAATTAACCTACTGTAATTTAAAAAAACATTTTAATTTTCCTAAATTTCTAATAATAAAATTTAGTGCCAGGGGCACTAAAATGATGATATTCAGCATTTGCTATAAATTTTATTAAAAATTGATTGTAGTGGCTTACATAGAAATGCAATCTTGAAAAAGAGATCAAAACTAGGGCTGCAAAGTACTCTTCTTTGCTGGGCAACCTAACACACTGCAGGTTTGTTTGTAAGCGCAGGTGCACAAGTGAATGCTTTTTTAGATTACTTCTAAAAGTTAAAAATGCATCGAACCCCAACAGGTGCCCTTGTGCACAGCATGACACATTCCGTGCCACAACGAGCCTCACTTTTTAAGCCTGAAGACAGAGCACGGGGAGTCAGCGCGGATTCGCGCTGGGTGGGGAGGCACGTCTCGCCCTCTTTCAGTGCTTTCTGTCAGGACAAAGATTGCCCTTCCCCGGCCAGCTCTTGAGGAAACGGCCCCAGCGCCTCTCACGCTGCCAACTCCAGCAAACAGCTGGTGTGTTACTGAGACCCCCGGCTCGGGGAGTCAGGGCATCACAGGAGAAGCGAGGGTCTGGGTCGCGGGGCTGCGGAGAAAAACACGCCCCCAGGCGCCCTGTGAAGGTGCGGAGAGCGGGAGAGCGACGCCCCCGGCCCCGGCCTCTGCACCAGCGCCTGCCCGTAGAGCCCACCCTGTGATGCCGGGGAGGGGCGGAGTCAGGCGTGCTGAACGGCGGGTCTCCCGGGGGCGCGGCGGACAAGCACAACCGGAGCCGACGGGAGGGAGGGAGGCGGCCCCCCCGCACGACTGCCGGCCGCGATGCACCGGAGGGGTTATGGCGGGCCCAGGACTCGCGCACGCCCCGGGCTCCTGCGGGAGGGGCCGGGAGAGAAGGGGGCACAACGCGGGCGAGGGCGGGGAAAGAGACGCTGCACCCAGACTCACCGGGGCACGGGTGGGGTCCCCCGCCTCGGGCTCGCCACTTTCTTCCCGGCGCCCCGGTTACCCGGAACCGGAAGCACAGGGGCGGACCGGACCGCTCCCCTCCAACGGAAGGGACTAGATCTACATCCGGAGGAGAGACCCGGATGGAAGGCGTGAGAGGGGGCGGGGAGCCCTTCTTCGGGGCCGGGCTCAGAGCGTGGGTGTTTCCCAACAGAACGTCCCGTACGTTGGAGCGACGCCTCCTCCCTCCACCGCCCCCCCCCGCCTCGCGCACGTGCGGGCAGCCCGCGTTCCGGCCCAACGGAGCCGCTGCAAGCCACGCCCAGTGCGGGGGCGGGGCCACGGCTGCCAAGTCTGTGGCGAGGGGCTGCAGGCGGGAAGCCACCGACGGGGCTGGGCCGCTCTGAGCGCCGTATGCAAACGAGCACCTAGGGCCATTCACCCGGCCGGCCCCCGTCACAGCGGCTTGCCGGGCGGCGCGGGGCGGGCTCGTGGGGCACGCTCGCCGGGGCGCTTTAGCTGGCCGGGGGGGCCATAGCAGCGCTCCCGGCTGGGCTGGGCGGAGCGCCGCCCCCCCCGGCTTGTGTCTAGCGGCAGGGCCCCTTGTCACCCGTTCCGTTGTCCCGGCTGCGGGGCGGGGCGGGGGGGCGAGCCTCTAGGCCCGTGGGGCGGCGTCCTCGCCCTCAGCTCAGGCTCCATGGACAGCGGGCACGGCCAGAGGATCAAACAATATGATTCAGAGCATGCACCGGCTGCCAGTATGGCTAAAAATCGCAATAGGTGCACACAGGTCGCTGTCAGGGCCAACACTACAGTCCACCTGGCTGTGGAGGCTATTGAGACCTCTAATGATGAAAGGCAAGACACGAGGCATTTCAATCCCCATTTTACTTTAGCAATTTTTTTAAAGCAGTTGGCAGATTCCTCCCACTCCCTCAAGGCAGCTGGTGTCACTGTGAACATGCCCGTGGCAGCCAGGTTAGGGGAAGGGGAGTTGTTTAAAATGATGGATGTCGCCAATCCTCCTGTGAGAGACAAGACAATATTCTAGACAAACGATAATTCAATAAGGTTTATCTTAATTCTGTAAATATTTCAGATGCCCACTGTATTAAAAATGCACTGCATTTGCTAATACATTACTGCGGAATTTATGTAACTTCTCTTGGAGATGTGACAAATGCAATCTCTGGCAGAATTAGGCATTTCAAAGAACTTTATGGAATAATGCATGTGAAGTGGATTTCCTAGGAAATATTTATGGTGGGGAAACATAAAAGACTCACCACTCACATTCTGAATCTTCGCCTTGAGCAGAAAACCATTGTCTGGGTGATTACCTATTCAAAATTTATTCAGAGGCCCAAACTGGATAATTGAGTGACTCGGTGTCAGGGGCTTTTTTGTTCTCTGCAAAATATTCTGAACTCAAAACCACAGGAAAACCCGTGTGGGTCTTTGAAGGACTGGTCACCTGCCGGAGCCCATGTTGGAACTGGGGCTGATTTCTAGTAAGCTTATTAGCATCCGTATAGGTTCTTTTATTATTTTGAATGTTTTCTCTAATGCTTTTACCCTAAGAATGAAATGTGCTTGCTTAGAAGGACCTGTGTGCTGACCTATATCTGTGGCAATTACACTGTGTATAGTCTGAAGAGAAGGCAAAAGAAGTTTGCTTAGGCAGCCTGTCTTTTGCTGAAGATATCACAGTTAATAATCAGGGAACTGTGCATCCTGGAAATACCCTGGTCAGAAGGGAGAGAGATGCATAATGCCGTCCAAGAGGAGATAATTTAGCTTGAAGCCTAGAACG
The DNA here is from genome assembly GCA_007922155.1 of Mesoclemmys tuberculata. Lineage (NCBI taxonomy): Eukaryota > Metazoa > Chordata > Testudines > Chelidae > Mesoclemmys > Mesoclemmys tuberculata. Next base: position 35,438,635 of record ML675614.1, on the reverse strand, counting down.
GGTGCCCTGGCTGGACCAAAGAGGGCAAATACCAGTGCAGTTGCCCTGAGCTGTGACACCTGCGTCTCATTGAGGGGTCTGCTTGCTTGCACTTGGGCAACAGTTACATTGCTAGTCATTGAAATGAGGTTGGTGGGGATTTTCTGTCACAGGAGAGGAAGGAAGGAAGGACAGACTTCGATTCTTGCACTGGGGCAGGGCCCAACACCCTCTATCAAGCCTGGTAGTTCAAGTGTGAACTTTACTGTTCCCAGGGTCAAGCAAGAAGCTAGCACAGTACAACAGTGAAGTTACTTTCATAATCTGACCATGTTCATGGCAGATAGGTCCATCAATGTTATTAGCCAAGGATTGTTGGGGATGCTGCCATAAGCTTTCATTGTCCCTAAGACTTGACTGCCAGAAGCTGGGACTGGACAGGAGGGGGTGGATCACTTGATAATTGCCTTGTTCTGTTCAGTCCCTCTAAAGCTTCTGGCATTGGCTGCTGTCAGAAGAAAGGGATACTGGGCTAGATGGACATGGATCTGATCCAGTATGGCCAGTCTTATGTTCTTACATCATAACAGATGCAGCCTTTTATATACAGTATTGCATGCTTGGCCAAGTACGTTATGGGGTTGCTGTCTTCCCCTAATGCAGCTGGAAACAGAATACAAGACCTGATAGTCTGGTCTAGCATAGTGAATTACAGCTGCTTTAGGATGTTAAAAAATGAAAAACCCTTAAATAAGATGTTTTTCAATTTCTTTCTAATACAAAGTAATCCTTTTTTTGGTACACAGCAAAAACTCTGGGATGCAAACATCTATCCAATATCCCATTCTCTTCTGAAAAAACTGTTTAAAAATTCTACCTGAACTAGTTAATGCCACAGTCACTTTAGCAGGATAGTGAAGTTTGGTTTATTCTTTACATATTTTACTTGTACAGATATGACGGTAGAAAAATGACAATATATTAGTAAGTTATCCAAAAAGGCTAAAAACTGCTCAATAAATACATTAAAAACATACCACATGTTGCTATAGAAATGTTGTATACCCATTTGGTTAATTATCTCATACATTCTCATTGAAAAGTTTTTGGTGTTTTCTATGCAAGTTACAACTTGTCTTTTCTCTAACATCTATGCTATGCAACATTCTTTCTTTACTAGGAATGGGATGATATATAAACTCCACATTATAAGAAGTAAAAAAACATCTGAAAAAACAAAATCCCAACTCTCAACTGCTTTTATAAATAAGGTGTCAATTAAAATGAGGTCACCCTTAAAAATGTAATTCACTGAACAAACTTTTTTTTATAAAAGAGGCAGTCTTTTAAAAGGAAACAGTTACTGTAAACCCAAAATGGGTTGCTTGTGCTTCAGCATATATTTAAGTTATTTTTGAAACTACATTCATGACAAAAAAGTAAACATAGTGAACAATTAGAGAATGAGATGTTGCAATATGGATTGGATGAAGGTTTAACATGCTTCAAAATCTGTCCAAGAACACACTAAACATTTGTCAACATCACAAAACCATCACCTAATCTAACCATTTGAAATAGAGTCCTAATAATACTTGGTTCTTTTCATGCTCAAAGCGCTTCACAAACATCTTCTAATTAGTTCTAACACTCTTGTGATGCAAGTTTTTTCCCCATTTTACAGCTGAGGAAATGGAGGCATGGGGAATTAAGTGACTTGCTCAAGTCCAGAGCATGCCTTCCCTTTCTCTGAGTTCTATAATACTTTCTGTATTTTACTCCAAACATTCTAGGAGTTCTATGGAAAACAGGTATCACTTTCATCAGTCATAGTAGTCATTCATATTATGTCACTTTGAAAATTACAGCAGAGATGTTACTGTAATAATCAACTTTAGATCCACTTTAATGCACCAGGTTGTGTCACAAAGTTCTAGCATATTGCTCCTTTTTTAACACAAACCCATTCTTTTCAAAACAAAACATTAAAGATACAAGGTTACATTCTGCTCTCTCATACAGGTACAACTACTATTAAACTCGGTAAGAGTTGCAGTTGTATAACGGATAACAGAATTTGGCTCATGGCATCTGTCCCTGGGAACATCTATAACTCCCCCAATGGCCCAGTATATACTGGCACTGTACCAGAGAAGGGACACTAGTAGCATCTAATTGAAATATATCTACTAAGATGTGGAAACATAGCAGCATGTGGGGAGAATGGATGCATCTCCTCCCCCCCAATGATGACAATATTCCTATCTGGTCTGAGTACCATAATCCATCTGAGATTAAAACTGGAGGTTAAATATTTACCAGTCTCAAGATTTCATATATGAAGATGAAGGCAAAATATAATATTTTATGTCGATTACCTAAAGGGACAGCATTCAGCCAAGATTAAGATTTCCACATGGAATGTCAGGGTACATTAGTGGTTTTACCCATCCTTGTCCTTTTCCTGCATTTTCTGTCTTGTTCTTGGCAACCCTTGCTCTACTTTGGTTTTTGTCCTCTCCCCACAATCTTACTCCAAATTCTTCCTGATATCGTGCTGCCTTTTCAGAAGAGCCTCTAAGTTTGCTCCCACTGTTGGGCTGCGGGAACAACTAATTAAATGTACATGTCTAACTATCTGATTTGCAAGTGGAGATCTAAGTTTTATTACTTGTACTCACAAAATGATTATGGATGCAAAATGAGAGCCTTCTTAATGTGTCCATAAAGTTTTTGCAAGGCGCACACGCGCTTGTTCCCATGCCCTCCTTGATAGCTGTTCCCGTAATCCTCAGTGACTGAACTTGGCTTGTTTACACATCCAATGTGTCTCCAAAATCCATACGCATGCACAATTCACCTGCAATAGACAGGGAACTTAGAGCAACATTCCCAACTCTCCTACTCCATCTGGAGGCTGCAGAACAGTGTCTAAAAGAATTGGGGGTCAAATTCCCAAAGCACCTAGCACAGCAGGGTCTTTCGCCATGACTAGGACCTTAAGATCTATAATAATACAAATATTAATAAATGAAGTGGTCAGATTTCCAAAAATGCCCAGCACCCAGCAATTCCTTTTGAGGGGTGTTGGGCATGGAGCACATTTGAGGAGCTCATTCTTAATTTAAAGCAATGTTTCCCTAAACATACCCTCTTCTTCTCTGCCTTTGGGGAATGCTGCATATTAGTGGGAACACTTCAAGTAGTTTTCCAAAGCTCTGAGCCACTGCAGGGCTGGGGGAAAAAAAAAATCCTCCACAGGTGGCAGAGTGAAAGTTTCAGAGCTTCTGCCTCTGCCTTCCAGAAGTGGACCCAACTGGTCTCCTATTCTTGTAGATTGGTACATGGGCTGAAAACATCAATGGCGACGCTATCTGGAGGTAATAAGCATTAGTAGCTTCCATTGGCTTCAAATGGGGACTGGGGATGCTCATCACAATTCAGCATCTGGTCCAAAGCACTAAGCAGGAACACAGGGGACACTAACGACATCATTAGGAATTGTGGCTGCTCAGAACAGCTGAGAAAGCAGGCCAGAACAGCAAGACATCTTCATCCATGCTTTCCAGTAACTAGGAGCTCTGAAATCCCAGGTTAGGTTTTTCCTACCTGGCTCAGCTTTTCTCCCTTGGTTTTCAAAAGTCAAAGTGCTACTGGGATCAGGATTCATCTCTTCATATTGAGGCAACGTTGAAATGATTCCGTTTCAAACCCACAAGAAATGAACCTAGAAACTACTATGATGGGAACCCTATCAATGTTTGTGGTAAGTGACTGGAACCCACAGTCAGGGAACCTTTGCCAGGGTTCCAAAGGGCTTACTGTAGTTTCATCTTAAAATGCCAGTCTCGAGATGTGAGCCAAGCATTCACTCCCAAAATACATTGAAGAGTGTCAAAATACTGGCTTGAATACATTGGTCTGGTTCACACCTTCAAACTGGACTTATGGATCGGATCCCCTAAATACAGCATTGAAAAAGTAAAAAAGAAAGGCTGGTGTTTTGGCAATTTAGTAGCCATTAAACAGTCAAAAATGTACAAAAACATCAATGACTTGACAAGTGGCAATTCACTCTTGTAAAAAATTGGCCAACAGTCACCAAGAGAAAGCATTTCTTTTGCAATTAAAACAGTCATACCTTCCAGGTACTTTTCATAATTCCTCTAGGTCAGTTAAATCCACAACAACTTTCAAGAACAGAGTGTCGTCTTTGACATAGGTGTTCTTTGCATTCTCCAGCACAGTGTGTGCCACAAACCGTGGGCACCCGGAGGCAATATTCATCTCTCCATCTGGCCTTTTGAAACTGCTGCTGTGAGGGTCAGCTCTGAAGACTTCAACAATGTGATTTTTTTTCCCACTTTGGTCCAGAAGCATAAGTGTAACTTTTTGCTTGAAAGGCCATGGAAGCAATGAGTCAAATTCCCCTCGCATCACTACAAAGTATAGGGAGACATGTGTCCCTTTTCCTGAGCCATCCCCATTCAGATATGCTCGTGCACATAATCTGTACCCACAGCGGCTGGTGTAAAAGGGCTGGCTGAAAATAGAGACAGTGCGGCCTTCCATGGCTTCTTTTTTCTTCATCTTGTAGTCCATGATTTTCCAGATCAGTTTTCCATTGTAACATGTGCCTTCCAAAAGCTTAAATCGCTCTTCGTTTTTATTGAGTTGTGCTTTGTGAATACTGATGTGGACATCATGTTTGTTGGATTGGCCTTCCAAAACAACTGGGGAAGAAAGACACATGAAACACCCAGTTAGGGAAAATGTCATTGAAACAAAATGAATTACAGACTGGGGAACAACTAAGTGGCTAGAGCCCACAGTTTAGAAATAACTGTGGAATCTCAGAAGTTGCACAGTGACCCTTAACTTTGTGGCACTGGCCATTTCAGTGGGTCTATTGCCATTAGCATATTTTGAGTCAAGAGACTCTCCATAATCTCAGCACAAAAGACCCTCTTTTGAAGACTGTAGACACATATGCATCCTGCAGATGTGACAGATGCAAAGTTTGGATTTGGATCCCAACTTCCTTCAAGTTCGGGTATGTTTAGCTATACGAGATCTGTCAGATACACACATCTATGTTCTAGTCATTTGTGCAGAAAGCATTTCTTTATAATAGAAACAGTCATGTCTTTCAGGTACTTTTCATAATTCCTTTAGGTCAGTTAAATCCACAACTTTCAAGAATGGAGTGTCATCTTTGACAGAGGTGTTTTTTGCATTCTCCAGCACAGGAGTACGGCAGCCTCATCTTACTACCCGTTTGTACAGATGATAAAACCATCCTACAATTTGGGGGAAAAAGAGTGCACAAAACTATGGTCAGAGAACACAACCTAATGCAAGTTATTGCAAAGACATGCCTGTCCTCCACCTAGCATATTAAGAACACTTATCACAGAAACAGTTTTGGTTAAGCTTTTTATTAAGGTTGGTGTTCATCTTCAAGAGCCACATCAGGCTAATGTGTGCAAATAAGTTGATGGGGGAAGGTGATCCAAACTGATAAACATCACAGCCTCTAGTAACACCAATTTTTACTTAAACAAAAAATACAAAACAAAAATCTGAGCATACCTAAACGCTGATCATATGTCTCCATAAAGGCAATCTTCTGCTTTACATTTTCTATAGTTTCCAACAGTGGCCTCAGGTCAAACTGACTTTGCTGCTGGTTCGCCATTTGTATTAGCTGCCTCACTTGTGTTTCCAGCCATGCAGATTTATCAATATGACTAGCCAGAGTCTTCAAGTTTAATGCAGGAGGAGGACGGGAATGAACACGCATTAATAAAATTAATCATTTCATTTGAGATTAAAAAATGTCATTATACAATAGTAATATTGACTACACATTGCATTCAAGAATATCCTTGTTTGCCTTTGGAATCCTTCAAATGTTTCCTCATGATTAATTCAACATTCATTCACTAAACATCAATTTCTAATTCATTACCATACACAATTTATTACCTTACTCTCAACTGATTTGATTACTCAAATTTACACCAGCATAACTGAAATTGGAAACTGGCCCTGTGAGTCCTATTTAGCACTCCTGGCTCAGGTCAAACTCCCATGGAACTCTATATTAATTATAATGGGAAGGCTGTATGTACTATATTTTAAAAAACAATAGTGGTTTAAATCCATACATGGTGCACAGTGCACTCCAGAGATTAAACAAATCCATGCAATAAAATGGCTTTGAGAGCCAGTGTTTATTATCCTGGCATTAATTACAACTGTTGGTGGATAATTGTATTCCAGGCCATAAAAAGCAATTTATCAGAAAGATAAAGTAAATGTCTCACCTGAGTGCTTACCATCAAATTGCTGTTTTTACCAAGCAGCTGTGCAAACTGTCTGAATTCCTTTTCACACTTTTTAACTGTGTCCGCTAGCTGTTGGATTTTAATCTCTTTAAATTCCAAACTCTTATATAGGTCAGATATCTAAACAATGGAAAATTAAGAGTGAAAACTCAAATCTATCCAAAGCATATAGGAAATAGATTAAAATGTATGACAGGTATAGGTACAAATGGAAGGGTTTATTGATGTGACTGCATTAACATAGCAACTATTTTCCTGTTTCAAAATGTTAACCTGAAATCACTGGATGGGGTAATGGTGATGATGGAATTCCTGCCTCTGTGTCTAAAAACCATAAACTCTGTGTTATGGTGAGTTAAAAATGCATTGCATTAAAATTATTGGCGCCTAATCAGTGTAACAGATGAGTTAGGAAGGAGCCTCGGCTCCGAATACTGCAGTAATGTGCTATGTTGTAGCATTCTGGATGGTTTTGCTCCATTGTTTTTAAATAAAGGCATATGTCGGTCTGAATTAATTCTGAGGTTTATATCTGAACTGGGTCCCAAACAATGGAACATCTGTTGGGGATAGAGAACAGCTGGTTGTTGTGCATTCCAAAGTGGCTGCAACCTCCCAGCTCCTGGGAGGAAAGGAGTGCAGATAGTGGGGTGGTGCTGCCTGTAAATAGGACATGGCTTGCGGAACTACAAGGCACCTGTCCAGTGCACCTTTGCAGCCTGACTGGCCAATCTACTTTGGAGTCCCCAGCCAAAAAAAAATGGTTACTAACCTTCTGTAACTGTTGTTCTTCGAGATGTGTTGCTCATGTCCATTCCAATTAGGGTGTGCATGCCTTGTGCATGGTTGCCGGAAAATTTTTCTGCCAGTACTACCTATACGGTCGGCTCTGGAGGCTCCTGGAGTCACGTCTCCATAGTGCTCCACATAAGGGCCTGCTGACCCTCCGCCACCTCAGTTGCTTCTGGCTGAGAGACTCCGACAGAAGGGTAGGCACGTGGGTCTGGAATGGACATAAGCAACACATCTCAAAGAACAACAGTTACAGAGGGTTAGTAACTGTCTTTTCTTCTTCGAGTGTTTGCTCATGTTGATTCCAATTAGTGACTCACAAACATTCCCTTCGGCGGCAAGATCGCTCTGTCCACTGCTGCATCCTCTCTGGCTTGTTGTGTGATGGCGCAGTGTGCCGCAAAAGTGTAAATTGAAGACCATGTTGCTGTCCTGCAAATATCCTGGATCAGGACCTGGGCTATGAAGGCCACTGAGTTGCCTGGGCTCTTATAGAGGGGCTGTCAAAACGGGCTGGCACTTTTGCTAGCTTGTAACAGTTCCTAATACACGACATAATTCATCATGACATCGACTGATAGGAGACCGGAAGACCTTTCATTCTGTCTGCCACTGCCACAGAGAGCTGGGAGGTCTTCCTAAAAGGCTTTATTCTCTCTATGTAGAAGGCCAAAGCCCTTCTAACATCTAGCTAATGAAGACTTCGCTCACGGTCGTTAGCATGCAGCTTAGGGTAGAAGACCGGGAGAAAAATGTCCTGATTAAAGTGAAACTGTGAGACTACCTTTGGGAGGAATGCCATGTGTGGTGGCAGTTGAATCTTGTCCTTGAAAAACACCCTGTATGGAGGCTCTGACGTCAGAGCCTTCAGCTCCAACACACTCCTAGCCAATGTCATGGTTATTAGGAAGGCCACCTTCCATGACAAGTACAAGAGAGAACATGTTGCCAATGGCTCAAACAGTGGCCTCATTAGTGTAGATAGCACCCAATTAGGGTCCCTCTGCGGTACTGACTGACGAGTTTGAAGGAACTTTCTGTCGAGGTCCTTGAAAAAATGCCTCCCTATGTGATTCGAGAAGATTGAATGCCCCTCCACCCACAGATGGACCACCAAGATTGCCGCTAGATGGACCTTCAGTGAGGATACTGATAGCCCTTGATGCTTAAGGTGCAAGAGATAGTCCAGGATCAGTGATATAGATGAAGCCTCCAGGGAAATCCTTCTGCCGGGACCAAATGGAGAATCTCTTCCAATGCTGGCACGGCCATGCCAGGGCAATGAGGACATTCACCAACTTGTCTCTTTTTACTTTCAGGAGGACCTTGTGTATCAATGGGATTGGTGGAAAAGCATAAAACAGGCAAACTGACCAGGGAATGAGAAAAGCATCCGCTATTGAGCCTCGACTGTGTCCTTGGAATGAACAAAACATCCTATGTTTCCTGTTGGACCTTGTCGCAACCAGGTGTACTTGGGGATTTCCCCATCTCTGGAAGATGTCATTCATAACGTTTGGGCGTAAAGACCACTCGTGGGCTGCTATCGCCCTGCTGAGGAAGTCTGTTAACACATTCTGGGAGCCAGGGAGGTAGGACACTTCTATATGGATCTTGTGAGTTATACAGAAGTGCCAGAGATCGAGAGATTCCTGACATGGGAGAGGAGTGAGCACCCCCGTTTGTTTATATAAAACATTGCTGTTGTGTTGTCTGTTTTTACCACGATGCATTTTCCCACCAGATGATCTTGAAGGCGTGACATGCTAACTGTACTTCTCTCAACTCTCTCACATTGATTTAAGCAGACAGGTCTCTTTGTGACCACTGGCCCTGAGTTCTCACCTGGCCTAGGTGGACCCCCAACCCGAGTCCGAGGTGTTGGTCATCAGTATCATGGTGGGTTGTGGGCTCGAGAGAAGGGGACACTGCACAGACCACTCCCTGATTTAGCCACCAGCTGAGCAAAATCAATACTGATGTCGAGATCGATACTACTTGTCTATACTATCCCAGGAGGGATGGTAGACTGAAGCCAGCCAGGTCTGTAAGGGTGTGAGATGTAACCTGGCATACTGAACCAGCTGAGTGCAGGTTTCCAGGTGTGCCAACAGTCTTAGATAGCTCCTGACTGTGACCATAGGGTGGTGGTTTCACTACTCTATGATGAATAGAAGGTTGTGAAAATGGGAGTCTGGTAGGAAGGCCCTGGACCTGTTTGAATCCAGAACTGCCCCTATGAGTTCTATCCTTTGCGTGGGGAAAGAGGACAGACTTGTGTATATTGACCAGTAGGCTCAGACAGGTGAATGTTAACTTTATGAACTCTATGTCCGATTCTATCTGTTGTCTGGACTTCCCTTTGATCAGCCAGCCATCCAGATACAGGAAGACCTGTATTCCCCACTTCCTGAGGAAGGCGGCCACCACTGCCATGCATTTTGTGAAGACTCTGGGAGCGGTTGAGAGGCCAAACAGAAGCATCACGAACTGGTAATGGTGACTGCTGACCACGAATCAGAGGAACCTTGTGTCTTGGAGCTATCGCCACAAGAAAGTACGCATCCTTGAGGTCGAGGGCAGTATACCAATCTCCTGGATCCAGGGAGAGGATGATTGACGTCAGGGAGACCATGCGAAACCTCAGCTTCTTTATGAACTCTGGGGCTGGAGTTGACAGTGCCATGGTTCTAGGAGTAGTGCTCAAGTGGCCCGATGCAGGTCTCATGGCATTATGCCCCTTATGATCCATTGATTTTGGAGTGGGCAAACGACCCATCCAACTTCTTATGCCTCTTCCTAGGAACCAGTGAATGGGAGCGGTGCCGAGCACTTTCCATTCTCGGTACCAGAAACTCCTTATGCTACCAAGGGTCTCAAGTACTGAGTCGTTCCTTGGCACCAGGTCATGGACAGAGGATGGAGCACTTCTGACGCCGATGTGCTGGGCGCCGGCTCCAACAGGCTCGGAGGTGATTGAAGAGCTGCCTCCATCAGGAGGAACTTCAGTCACTGTCCTTCTGGGTGCGAGGGCGGAATCCCCTGCAGATCTTGCAGCGGGTCTTTCTGGTATGCCTCCCCGAGACACTTAAGGTATGTGGAGTGCGGTTCACTCCTTGGCATGGGCTTCTTGCACAGTTTGAATCCAGGGGACCAGGCATGCCCCAGACTGATCCCTTAAGGGGATCTGCCTAAAACTATCTAACTACTAACTGCTCTTAACTGCTAACTATTAATGTTAATTGAACTATTTACAGGTACAAAGCAAATGAAGCACTGAGAGAAAGAACTCTGGCGAGCAGGAGGTGATGGATTCCAGCGACCGTCATATGCGGTAAGAAGGAACTGAGGAGACAAAGGATCGGCAGGCCCCTATAGGGAGCGCTATGGACGCACGACTCCAGGGGGCTCCAGAGCCAACCCTATGGGTACTACTGGGGAGAAAACCTTCCGGCAACCCTGCTGAGGTGCACACACCCCTAATTGGAATTGACATGAGAAAGCACTCAAAGAACAGCTTAGAATGCCACGTCCACAACCGTTCCCCCTCCAAGGGAGCATGTGGGTTGGAAAACAGCAAGAAGAGTGGTGGCAGTGAATAGATTGGGGTGCAGTTGGGGGAAGTCTAGTGACTTCACTGGAAAGGATTTCTGACTGGGTTTCAAAATGTGGGATGAAGAGATTAATATTTTTTAATGAAGAGGCTGGGCAAATCCCAACACGTGCGCAATCTGGAGTTTTCTTTTACCAGCTAAAAGCTGTTGAAGAGTGTTCATTATGTACAATTTACCTGTTCTTCCAATCTGGAGTTCTTGTCTAAAATTTGTAGCATGTGTTCCCTCAGAGCAGCATTCTCATGTTCTGAAAGCTTTCCTCTTTTAATCTGGGGGATAGATATGTAAAAAAATTAAAATTAAAATCCCCATAAGGCAGATAAACAGAGCTGTTAATAGAATGTTCTATTGGGACAAGTGGTTAAATGTCTCTTTGCGTGCGTCAAAAAGTGATGAACAGTTCCAACTGCTTACTTTGATATCTTAAATCACATTAAAAGGGACTGTTAGAGGACAGAAAATAGTTACTTCGGCTACCACCCTTTAGTGCTTTGGAAGGCAACCCCCAATCACAATACAAATGGAGATCTAGTTTAGAGTTACCTTTACAGGACAGCCATACTGTTTATAGGGACAATCTACTTCTGCCTCAGGACACACAGAGAAGTGCTTTTCAATCTGCCAGTAGTAACAAAACAAATTGGTAGTGATAAAATTATTAAATAAATACGTTCATTGAACCTAAACTCTTGCACAAGGGGTGCAAAATGGCCAAAGTGATGTTAAGATACCATTTGTCACAATGGAAAATGATCAGCAACGAGACAGATGGTTTACAACAATGCAATGTGCAAAAGCTCTGCAAAGCATGCCACATTGCTATAATATTTTTGAGAAGTTCATGTATCAATTGTAGGAACAAACAAAAGTAGCATCCAGAGGAATGAAGCAAATTTGTATTACCAAATGTGGGCCAGTGAGGCCCATGATGCAAGTTCTCCTTTTCCCATAACTGTACAATTTGCCAACTTACAGTAAGTGATAAAAACAAATAATACCTCCTTCTTCAGAATTATCTGAGAACAGTTGTGGAGACAAGGCACAGGAAAATCAGAACAATCATTTTTCTCATGGTTCTGTTAAAAAAAAAAAAGGATCAATAAGATATGGGTTATTATAACCAGACTAGTTATTCATGAATAACTCTATTTTTTAAAGATCATACAGTGCATGCATGTAGGAATAGGAAAGATATATATTCTGCATAGCAGCACATACTTAAACAAATGCACACATTGTTGGCATTCAGAAAATACTTACGCTTACACACATACAAAACAGTGAATTGTTATGGTTGCAAAAATCAAGCATTCAATAGTTAGGAAATGCCAGAATTGAATTTGCTTCTGAAACCTTAATTCAACACTCAAAAATATGCACAGGATGCTAGATCTTCTCAAAGGAAATGTTGCCAGAATATTTTAACATGAGGAAAAACAACAAACTTTTCCTTAGTCTTGAGCTCGGAAATGGCTAAACTATTTTGGCTGAAATATTCAAAAACCAGATTTAGAAATTTGAGGCCAAATTTGTCCTTGGTGTAATTCTACAGACTAAGAGGATAAATTTCGCCCATTGGCTTCAGCATGTGCACAAAAAATATACTAATTCGTCAGAAAGAATATTTTTAAATACACAAATTTTCTTTTTTAAACGTTTTTAAAGGGAACAGATGTATGTGGAACTGAATCCAGCTCTGTACTTAGTTATCAATATTGTTATAAAACACCTGGATTATATGTTCTTCAGATACTTAAATGAATTTTGTTTCATAAGCATAAAACTTCACAGCAACCCTGGAACATTTTTCACAGCACTTTAAAACAGCTGAACATATGAATGTTTAGGAAATCAGTCACAATCTTACCTTTAAATTAATTGAAACCACATATTTATTACAGTACTGGCATATTTCTTCTCGAAATTTACACTGCAGACCTAGGTGATCTTTTAAATCTTTCCGAAGAATTTGATCATGACATCCGTCATTAGTGCACTGCACGCTTTCAAACAAGCATTGCTGAAGGTGATCCTGTGCCACACAACAAAACATCATCATACTTAAAAAGTCACACAAATATAGAATGCATTAAGTAGGCTAGAATTACGGTTTATTGTGCCCTTCCTTAAATACCAGTGTCTGCTAGAGATATTAAGACACTAAATAGGTTTGTTTAAAGAAAACAAAACTAACACTTTCCCATCAATGGCTCCCATAATTAAAGTCAGGGGAAGATCTGAAGATTCAGCCTCATTTGAAGAGAATTGCTTTGGCTAAGAGGCTTAACGGCAAAGGACGAAGGGAAGCGTACAGCATCCAGGCCAGCAGTTGTGTTCTCTCCAACCACCTGTCACATATGTGGAAAAATCTGTAGAGCGTAAATTGGACTCCTCAGCCATCTTAAGTCTCATCAATGACTTTCCCTCTGGCAGACAGCATTCTTCAACTGAGGGATAGCCACCGCCAATTAAAGCAATTATTTAAAATAACTGATGTGGACTTACAAATGAAATATGTTCAGCTTAGTATTTAAGTTTTACATTTACATATATAATTAAGGTTAAGATTTTGTCATGGTTATTTTTAGTAAAAGTCACAGACAGGTCACAGGCAATACACACAA
>ML675614.1:35371113-35424876 GCA_007922155.1 Mesoclemmys tuberculata | reverse complement strand
CTTGCACTTTTCACTATTATATTTCATCCTATTACTATTACTCTCTATGCTATATTATCTCTATGCTATAACAACACTGAAGACTAATGACAATATTTTAAATGGGAAGGAGCTAATGTATTTATGACAAGTCAAAGTTTGGACTGAGTAAAGACCAAGACTTCAGAATTTGGGCCAGTATATATATATAAATATATTTTAATACTAACCTGATATCGTCCCAGAATTATTTTTGAATTGCATCTAGGAGCATTTTTGCAAAATACTTGCAAGTTGAGAACTTCTCTTTTACAGCAATTGTCTTTGAACACCTGTAAAGGAAGCAACCTACGTTCACAAAGTATATGAGCTCGTGTCACCAAGAACACAAAGGACAGCAACCCACCACAAGAAATCTTTTAAACGAGAAAGGCGTCCACTCCAGCTGGCAGTGTGGCTTCAGACAATATCATGCTGAAAACATATACTGAGAATAGTGGTAAAAGGAAATCACTGACAATACCAGGAGACTAAGAACAACAGTGGGATGCTTTGAAGCATGAAATAAAAACGGGCTGACTACATGGATTATGCATTGAGCTACCTATCGTACTGCAGCTTTGGAAACCTGGGATTGAGGCTAACCTTGATCTTTCATTCTAGCACCTGCATTGGGCTGAAGGTGTTGTAGAGGTGATGCTTTTAGCTTCTGGGAAGAGGGGATACAGTGAATTGCTCATAAGCATCTTCCACTTGTTGGATTAGAGCCAAATGAAGCTCTCAGAGCAGACTGTCAGCCTTCTTTTGAGCTCTTCAGCTGAGACGCACTATAACAAGCACAAAGTGTTGCTATTATATTAATTGCCCCAAAGCTTTGTATTGTGTCAGTGTTGCCACCACAACTTGTGCACACAGTAAAAGAGAGGTGACTCCAGGGAACAAAATGGTGGGTGAAATATCTGTGCCCACAATATCCCTGACCTGTGGAATGATGGGCACATCCTGATGCTCAAGTTCCTTGCTGGGCAGGGGATGTGAAATCCACTGGGAATTCACGCTGACAGAAACACATGGGTCAAGTGAGGGCTCACGCTCACACTCTGGGCATCAGCACAGTAAACAGGGACAAAGAAATATATTCCAAAGAGGAGGCCTCTTAAAAAATAGCCACGGTGTGAACTTTTTTCCCCTCCCCAAAATACCAAAAATGAAGTTTGCAGGATTTAATGAGTTACACTGAAAATACGCAAGGTGGTAGATTCCGTTAAACCTAAACACTGCTAAATAACAAGAATAGGATGAGGGATTAAAAGAATAAGGAATTTATTCTCTGCTGTAAATACATTTCAAGAACAGAGACAATTTATGGATCCACCTAGCCTGTGGCTATAGGCCACATACCACTGGCTTTAAGGTAGGACAATATAAAGTCCTAAGATGGTTTTATTTTGAAACAATTCAGTGGAGTCTAGGGTAAAAGCTCCAAATGTAGGGCATTACTATCTTACTTGCAAAAAATCACCAACTAAAGAGTTCCCTGCACATTGTTTCAAGAGATGAAGGTGGCAGTGCCCTTGATCATTTAAAGGCTGAGAGCTGCATTTGGCTCCTACTTTATCTTACTCTTCTGCTGGAGGTCCTTCCCCCAAACAGACTGGCTGTCCAAGCAATCGTAACTACAAGAATTATTCCTTTCCTTACCTCGTGCACTTTTATTGTTTCTTTGTCTACAGGGCAGGTGGGTACTGTATTCAATTCTCTAAATTTAAAAAAAAGGCAGAAATATGTTAAACATTTTGTGAATTAATTCCTCCTAAATAGGCGTCACCATATTGAATCAGACCATTGGTTCATCAACTTCATTATTCTAGTGGTCAATAGCTGATATTTCAGGGCCAAGTGGGAAAAGCCCCATAATGCACCTGGCTAATTTTCAATACTATATACGGGGATTTAATAATGTTTGAACAGCATTTGTATATGTGTACAATGTATAGTGCTAGAAATTATAAAGCCAAGTACTAGCCTCAGATTAAGTGAGAATTGTATTTAGTATGAACAAAATGTATCTTATTATTAATAAATCTGTTTTTAATGAACAGGATTTTATTACCCCATGGCTAGCCATTGTTGGCAAATGGTAATATATTTGCGAAAAATCTCAGAGTAAGTGAAAGAATTATTATCCTTTTCCTAATCAAGCAATGCCTTCTCTTTCATGCCTGGGACTTTTTAAATGTCCTGACCCATCTCAACAAGTTATCAGAAATACTAAAAAGAAAGGGCAAGGAAGAAAATGCCTAATGATGTACTATCCAAAGAGAGACATTCTAAAAGAAGGAACCAAATAGTAAACATTAAAATTATATTTAAAGACATCCATCCATGCAAAAATGTCTCTGTGCAGCCTACATGGCTGACTGCAACCTTCAGCTATACAAGGGCCATATATCAATGTATCCCCATTATTAGATCTGTGTGGGTGAATCCCTTTTACCTGTAATCAATGAAGTCAATGGGGTTCCTGTGCAGAAGGACTCTTTCATCCCTGTGACTAGACTGCAGGATTGGACTGATTCTGATCTCATATCAATGGAGTCACACCAGTGCAAATGAGATCAAAAACTGTCTAACCAACAAACTACTGTTTGTTTAAGGCAAATAATAGGCACCTAGATATTATGGTGACAGACAGGATTTCTATGCCCATTCAACCACCCTATTGGATGGTGTCTCATCTGTCATATTCTATAGTATAAAAGCTCAAAATTTTTATCTGAGGGAAAAACAAAACTTTGCATCAGACCCACAACAGGATTTCTTTTGTTTGCAATTGCCAGAGAAGACTTCATGCGACTCACCACCAACCCAAACTGTACTAGGGACCTTTAAAAACATCCCAAACACATACACACTCCTTGATCCACAAATGACAGATTGTATCCTGAGACATATGTACCTTTAGCCCAATGGGAAGAGGTGCCATTCCCAGTCTGCTTTCAAACACTGTACACACACTGTGTAGAGTCCACACTTGTCTCCTTCCTGGGGTTTAGTTTTATTATAACAGAGAAGTTAACCAGGATAAAGTATAAAGTTCAACTCAATCCTGCTGTGTGGCCTTGACCACTCCTAGGGTTGCCTACATCAGGACTCAACCCCTAGATTTTCTCCAGTCTCCCATATAGATGAGGTTTTGCTTACAAGCAAGAGTTAAATAGATTTAGCTAAATCAATACAGAATCTGAGGTAGTTAAACTGGTGCACCCACACCCCTTCTGTATACACACCAGTTTCTAAACTGATTTAATTACATCAACATAACTTTTACATTTAGAGAACACCTCAGAGGGGTAGCAAGCTGCCAGCCTCAGTGATTTAAGCCTTCCCAGCCTGATCCACACCTGCAATCAGATTGGAGTGTTTCAGGCTAACATTGCCAACCTGCTATACCAGCACAGACTATGTACTTTTTACACAAGCGCAATGTCATCTCATTTGTTTTGAGATTTTGTATCGAGCCCAAGACCACTGTAGTCAATGAGAGTCTTTCCGCTGACTTGCATGAGCTTTGAATTAGGTCCTCAGTATTGTTATGGCATTTGTTGTTGAC
The DNA here is from genome assembly GCA_007922155.1 of Mesoclemmys tuberculata. Lineage (NCBI taxonomy): Eukaryota > Metazoa > Chordata > Testudines > Chelidae > Mesoclemmys > Mesoclemmys tuberculata. The sequence continues at coordinate 35,421,284 of ML675614.1, read as the reverse complement.
TTTGGAAAGATATTGACTGTATTACTAATTGTTATGGGGACATTATTTATAGAGGGGGGAGAGAGATCTATATTGTTCTTACCTCAGAGAAATAATACAATGCTGGCAAAATCTGTGACCACATCCTGTCTGGTGAGGATTGTGAAGGACTAAGTGGCAATAGGCACATTTATATCGTTCTTCTAAAGTTTCAACGAACTGGTAGTTGGTCTCAGGTTCAAAGTCTAGAGAAATGCCGCTGGCGGAATTCTGGCGTGCAAAACTGTTTGAGAGACCCGTAACTTCTTCAGAGGCCATGGAAGCTGTATTGGAAAGCCAAGGACAAAGAGTTTCAATTTAAGTTAATTTATGATCAGTGAAATCACCTGCACTGCAGTTTGAAAGATGAACATTGACATGTTTTTGGACTCATTCTCTTGTAGAAGACTTCAGATTTTAGATGCAAATGCAGGATCAGTTACTAGACAACAGTACAAAAAAAAAAAAAGCATCAAGGCACTCCAGAACAATAAATAATTTATTTCAGAGCTAGCACCAACATTTATTATTGTGAAGAGGTTTACAGTCTGAAAATTTCTCCCCAAGAAAAAGGAGGTTACTTTTTCCTAGTTCTCATGCTAGATCCTTCAATCCTTACTCAAGCAAAACTGCCACAGGCTTCAATTAGGGATAACTGAGGGCAAAGCTTGGTCATACAAGTTCCAGGCATCAAAACTCTACACTCAGTAATAAAATGCCTTGGATTTGAGCCCACACAGCTTTAACAACTCATTTACACAAGTTCAAAAAAAAATGTCTCACCATGGCTCACAGCAATGGGAAGCAAGAATGATGATTTTACTATTAGTACAGATTTGACAGATGTCAGAAACTAGGGGCCTGATACTTCTTTTTCTGATTGATCACAGATTTACACCAGAAAGCAAGAATTCTATTTTTCAAAATCTTACTTTAGTTATGTGTGTGTTATTAATTGCATTAGTCATGTCTGAAAAGAAGTGGGAGAAAAAGCAAGATTGCAATCAAAATAGCAACTTCAATGGTTTTCTCTCTTAGCCTGCCAGGGTTCGAAATATATAGACCACTAATTTCCAGTGTAAAGGGATCACACACACAAAACAAAACAAACTTTAAAAAAAAATCAGACCTTAAATCTGTCAGATCCCTCTGTCTAGCAGTACTTTTTTCTGAACTGGTCTAGGACTGACAGCAAATCTTTACCCTTGAACCAATGTAATTTCCATTCCTTAAGACTCAACATTCATAAGAAGTCTCCTTGATCCAATGCAGCCCAAGTGCTCATCCACACATGTAGGCATATATAAACGCAAAATCTCCTATCTCCCTTCCTTCTGGACATGGGCAGTGGAGCTAGTTGTGGCCTTCACAGATTCAGCATGTAGTGATGGGGACAAAGCGCATGGAGCACATGACTGCAATTCCTTGTCCAACAGGCTCTGCTTGTATTTTCTGGTCTAGCCTTCCACTACAAACTAATCTTTCAACAGATAAGTTAACCATCAATGGAGTGGGCAAATGTAGCTTTTCAGGTCTTGCACAGCTCAAAAAAATCATGGGTTCTCTTTGTTGGACTGAGGCCAAATTCACTACTGGCATAAGTCACTTCACTGAAATCAGTGAGCTGCATCTGTTTACTTCAGTGATGAATTTGGCCCAGTGCGACTAATTCAGCAGTGTTACTATACATTACTACTGTGTAAACAAGCCTTTTGCTAAAGATCTTTCAAGATGATATATGAACCATTAGTTACAAATAAAACATCATTCCTGTATGAATGTGTATATCCTGTGTAACTCATGCTAGACACAGGAAACTAGGGTGCAGACACTGTAATTCCACTTCCTGCTTCAAGTACTTGATGCCTGTGTTCTTTCAACTCACACCAAAGCAAAACAGGCATAGGAAAAAGTAATCTTAGCAATATAAAGAGTGCCATAGGTTAACCGAATCAACTTCCTGCTTAAACTGATGTCTGACCAACATAGTAGGTACTGTATGCTTTAGCTTTGCATGTCAAACAGATAAATATGTAAAGTGAATATATTGTACTATTATGGACACATACACATCAGAATATTGTTTTTAAAATGTTAGATGTTGGTGAATTCACAATACATAATACATGACACTTGTGTCAGAAGGGAAACAGACACACAACCTATTTGTAAATAGACTTTTCTTGTGTCACTACAAAAATGTAAAATGAATTAAACTTCTATGTCCATAGTAAACCTAAACATCAAAAAAGGATTTGATTTAAAGGAATTTCTGTATGCTGTTTTAAATAATGAATTTTGACCCTACACTGCAAAAATGGGTTAAAGTAGTATTAAGCCTATGTCTCATATTAAAACTAATCACATATTTCAGAACTAGATCTTAGTGGCAATATAATAAAGGGGTGCTCATTGGTCACCCCTGAATTTTGCTTTAGCAACCCAATCCCTAGCCACCATAATAAAGGCCAGCTTCATCAGGCAGGATAAACAAGTTGCATACAAAATACCTTGCTGTATGCAAATACTATTTTACGATAGGTTTCTCACCCTCATAAATCTCTAAGTCACACTGTATTGAAAAAATCCAATGAGTTTTCAGTATAAAAAAAAAATTGTCCTAAATCATGGCAATTCCCCCTTATCCAACATTAAACCAAATGAGGCTAAGCACCTTCTATTTATATGGGCCAGGTATAAAGGTAGGTTACTTACTGTAACTCATGGTTCTTCGAGAGGTTTGGTCCCTACCTGGATTCCATATGTAGGTGTGCGTGTGTGCCATGCGCTGGAGCTGCAACTGTTTATAGTAATCTCCATCAACCCGCATGCTATGTGCGGTCCAGTGCTCATGCGTCTGAGGTCTCATGAGGCTGCGTGGGTTGACGACCCCCCAGTTCCCTCATTACAAGAGGCTTGGAGCCTGTAGCAGAGGAGTTGGGGGTCGAATTGACGGCTGCTCTGCAGATGCCCTGCCCTGGCACTTCCACTAGGAAGGCTGATGATAGAACTTGAGCTTTGTTGAGTGAGCTGTGGTGGCACCTGGAAGGGGCACCGTCACCTGCTTGTAGCCGAATGCGATGCAGGAAATTATTCACAAGGACAATGCACCAGTGGAGACCGGTGAACCTTTCATCCGGTCGGGTGCAGTGACGAAGAGCTGCGTTGCTCTCCGGAATGGCCTCGTACAGCTGATGTAGAAGCCAGGGCCCCTCTCACGTTTAGTGAGTGCCGCCTTTTCTTCTCTTCCGAACCATGTGGTTCAGGGAAACATGGGGAGAACATATATTGGTCACAGTGAAACTGGGAAATCACCTTAGGCTGGAAGGTCCCGTGCGGCCTCAACTGAACCTTATCTTTATAGACTACAGTATGGGGGGGGGAGAAGCGCCAAGCCCTGATCTTGGAGACCTTCCTTGCTGAGGCAAACACTCCCAGGAAGGCCACCTTCCCGGAAGGCAGGAGCAGAGGGCATGATGCCGTTGGTTCTGGGGGGTGGGGGAGGGTCCCTGTGGGCCGGGAAAGGATCAGGTCGAGATCCCAGGGAGGAACAGGGTCGCGGACTATGGATAGATCCTCCTGCCCCCTTTAGGAACCTAACTGACATCAGATGGGAGAACCCCAATCCCCACTCCAGCGACTGATGGAAGGCTGATATGGCTGCTAGGGGGGCCTTCAGGGAGGCTGCAGCCGGTCCCTGGAGCTTTAACTGTGGCAGGTATTTCCTGGATCGCCTGTACTGGTGAGAGGCTGGGCGGAATATCTCGGGACTCCTCCAGGCAGGCCACAGCCACTTCCACTTAACCCAGTACATGACCTGCAAGGAGGGCTCACTGGACTCGCTCTGAGAGGCTTGCTTGTCATCCCTCGGCCACCGATCCACCACTCCCTGAGATGTCAAGGGTCCAGGTCTAGGCACCGCAGGTGACCATGATCCTGGGATCTGGGATTGTGCTGTCTCCGAGGCTCCCAAGGCAGGTGACTGGGAAATCCAGCAGTATGCTGAACCCGTGCTGGCATGGCCAGGCCAGAACAATCAAGATGGCATCTGTTTAACCCCTCCTCATCTTTAGCAGGACTCTATGCAGGATGGGAAAAGGGGAAAGTGAATAAGAAGCTCTCTGACCGCTACCGACGAATGGCATTGACGATCGCCCCCACCTCTTGACCACAGAGAGAGCAGCACTGCGGACACCTCGTGCTGCAGTCCGATACAGATAGATTCCCCTTGGGAAAATGCCCCCTCCAGATGGTCGTAGACGCCCTTAGTTGGTGCAGCAACCCCTTGTGGTGAGGAAGAGCGACCTCTTCATGTGGTCCGCTTCATCGTTCCTAAGGGCCAATAGGTTCCCTTCATAAGCCTGATGAATGGGCTCCCCCCCCAGCCTGTCGATGTAGCACATGGTCGCTGTACTATCTATCAGCGTCTGTACTGCCCTGCCCTCGATAAGCGGAGGGACATTCCACAAGCCCTGTGAGCGTTTCGCAGATCTTTACATTGGTTGCCAACTTCTCTCCTCCCTTGGCCAGACGCCTTATGAGCCGAGGCAGCGCCGATACAGCACTTCACCCTCTGCCCGAGGCGTCCGATATCAGGGTAACTGGAGGGGCCTGCTCCTTGAATGGAATGCCCCCTCACACATCCCGAAGAGTCAACTACCAGTCTAGAGAGGGGACCGTAGACTCCTCATGCGGAAGTTACCTGCTTGGACTAGCTACAAGGCTAGCTGTGACTGAAGCGACCTAAGAGTCAGGCTAGCTAGCCCCACCACATAGGTGCAGGCCACCCTGTGACCTACCAGCTGTTGGCAACATTTGGCTGTTGTTGTAGGGCATTTGTGCAGGTCCACCATCCTGAGGGACACTGCCTCACAGTGCGGCTGGGGCAAGGAGGCCTGACTCAGGAAGCAACCAGTCATGCCAATGCATTCCGTAGTCTGCAACTGAGTCAACGTGAACTTTTGTTTGTTTACTGACAGGACCCACCAGCCGCAAGTGGCACCTGACCGGCTCACACTGCTCTACACTTGGACCTGACCCTGCCTCTGATTATCCGATCATCCAGATATGGGCAAATCTTGCATCCCCTTTGCCTCACGTGCGCAGTTACCATTGCCAGGCCTTTGGTAAACACCATCGGGTTTGAGAACAGGCCACGGGGTAAAGCCGTAAAGCATTAGAGGGAGCCAACCACTACGAGGTAAAGGAAGCATTGAAGATATGCGTCTCTGATGTTCAGGGTGGCAAACCAGGCTCCTGTATCCAATACTGGAGCCGGGGAGACCATGCGAGACTTGAGTCGGCATTTGTGAGACGACAAAGGTCTGACACCATCCTTAAATCCCCTCTTCTCGGGGACGAAGAAGTACCTCGAGTAAGACCTCTTCCGCCGTGCCCTGAAGAACCTTTCGCACTGCTCCGGGCTGAGGCGGCCTCAATCTCTTGGATGTGGAATTGCCACTGAGAACTGAGAGGGAGAAAAGGGGAAGTGTCATGGGGCAGGGGGTGGGAAGAAGGCGGAGATGACTGGGGGGTCTAGTCTGCCGAACTATATCAAGGACCCAGTGGCCTACAGGCTTCCTGGCCCACATGAACCAGGAGGAGGGTAGAGGCTAGGGCGCTGCCCGAGTGTACCAGCAGAAAGGGTCTTTTCTGATCGCCCTATCACTGAGATGACCCTTTCTGAAGGCCTAAGGAGTCACTCAGGGCGGATGGTGTCTCCTAGACCCCTTGACTCTGTCCATTGCTCATAGGCTGTGAGATAGCCATGGCTGACACTTCTGCTGCTGCTGTCCCTGGGGACCTGCCTGACACCTAAGGTCTGTGGCGCGTAGCAGCCCAGGGAACAGAGCCTGGTCTTGAAGTCCTTCCGACCACGCAGCTTTGCATCCATGAACCGAAGATGAGACTGACTCGTCCAAGGGAGGGCCCCAGAAGGGCTGCTGGACCTTTGGGACAGCCTGAGATTGCAGCCACTAACCTCTGAGCATGCCGATGGCGGGGGGTATGGCTCTGCCCACTGAATCAGCAGCAACTGAGGATGCCTGGAGTGTTGCTCTAGCTCCTGGTACCCTCTTCTGCAATGGTATACAAATTCAGTGCCTGTTGCCAGGCAGAGCCTCAGCAAAGTGGCTCACTGAGTCCCCCAAGGGCTCACCTTCTACTTGCTGCTACTGCTACTGGATAAAATTTTTATCCAAACAAGTCTGGCTTGCAATCACCCTTGTTCTCTGGGGTAGATCCCGGCTGCCCTGCCTATCCCTGTGGTTGGTGGCAACCACCACCAGGGACCTGGGGTGGGGTGGTGAACAAGGATTCAAACCCTTTGGCTGGGGTGGAATACTCTTCTTGGCTCATTTAGGTATCAGGCTATGGAAGAGGAGATTTGCCATTATTGAGCGCCCCTTTGTAGACCGGGAGGGCTACCCACACCGTGGGGGCCCACCGCCAGCATATTAAAGAGACTGTCTGATGCCCCTTTAGCTCCTTTGTCCCCAGCCCCAAGTGGAGGCCACCTCTTGAGCAGTTCCCAGTGTGCGCTAGAATCAACCCGGACTCGGGAGCGTGCTTCATCTGGCAGAGGGGGGGCTCTGCAGGCTGCAGCACCTCTTCCCATCAACAGGCAGTCCCCACAGGAGTCCCTCCCTGTGGGACCGAGTCTTCATCCGAGGGCGAATGGTGCCCCTCCTTATACCCAAAGTACTGACTGCATCCCTGAGGGGTTGACGGATCATGGTCCCGTTCTCACCCAGAAAACCCCATAGGCCTCCCTACAGCCATTGGGGGGGTCATTGTCTCTAAGGCCATCCAGGGCTACATTTACCTGGAACTCTGGCTCTTTCACTGGTGGTGGCTCCCCCAGCTACTACATCCCCAGAGGGACACTGAGGCACCATCCAAAGACTACGGTGGGGCTGCACCAAAGGCTCTCATTGTGCAGTACCATCGCTCCAGAGAGCGTCTCCTCGACGTCGACGACCTCGACTACAAGGTTCAACATGGGTGCCGCGGCCGGAGCAGGCATACGGACAATGCTTCGGCGAGCTGGGCTGACCTGAGCTTCATCCTGGTACCGAGGACTTTGCGCTCTGCATGCATTTCAGCGCCAAGACAAACTCTGGTGACCAGGTTCTGCCCGGCCTTGGTGCAGGGTGAACTCCTCGGTGCCGAGTTTGTCTCTGGCCACCGAGTTTGGTGCAGCCTCGGCGTGGGGCGAACCCTCAGCGCCGAGGCTGCCTCTGGCATCTGGGTTCAATGCTGCCTCGGTGCAGGGGGGTGAGTCTTGGTGCTGAGTCTGTCTCCGGCAACCAGGTTCGGCCCCGCCTGGCGAATTCCTCGGTCCTGAGACGGTCTCTGGTGACCAGGATTAGTGCTGCGTCATTGCGAGTGAACTCTCTGCTGCTGGAGCGGTGGGATGGACTTCACCTGGTGCCAGGGGGAGGAGGACGTCGAGACCGGTGTCAGGCAGGCAACTTCGCTCTCTGCCTTGATGCATGTCAGTCTGGCGACTGTGACCTGAGATAACTTCTAGGGGAGCCTTCTGCTGTACCTTAGGAAACCGGTCTGCAGGAGATCTTCCGCCTGGTACTGGGGATCTCCTGCGCCATTCAGGGGGTCCCAACACGGGCTTCCCCCGTAACACCAGCCCCTTCTCTCTTGTGGAGGTATGGGAGGCGGTGGCGTATGCAAGGCCAACAAGACTCTTGCCGCCCAATGGCCTCCGAGCATGACAGTGCCGGTAGGTGTCATGGGGCTCCCCCACTCCCAAGGTTCCCTGGCTGGAGACGCTGGCTCAGGTAGCGGGTCTCCATGATCTGACCTCGATACGGATTGGTGCTCCATCCTGCCTGCTTCGACGGTTCGGGGGAGTATCCGCGCTCCGAGCACTGATTCCGTTGCCTCTTGGTGCCGAGTCGGGTGAGTGCCGATGGTGCCCTCTGCACTGGCGGCACACTGGGTACCGCAGCAGGTTGGTTCGGAGCCGGTCGGGGGCTCCATGACTGAGGCTTTCTGGAGGTCCGAGAGCTTTGCAGATCCATTCATCTTCTTACAAGGGCTTCCCCCCTGCGCTTCAGGCAGTGGGGGTCACTTAGTGGGAAAGCCTTCCCCCTGGAAGTACACGGCTTGAAGCCATGAGACCGGAGCATACCCGCTTCCGGTAAAGTCTCAGCTAGGCTACCTCAAGGTCTCTAACTACCACCACCAACAGTTATTAAGCTAACTAACTAAGACAAACAATCATTACTTAAAGTTCAAAATACAGGGAATTAAGTGCTTGCAGTGCACAGGCAGTTCCAGTAACTGTCACGGGTGGAAAGAAGGAACTGAGGGGGTGTAGGGCTTGCAGCATCTCATATACCGCGGCATGTGCACAGAACTACAGGGGGCACCGGAGCTGGCCCTACGGGATCTGCTAAGTGGAAAAAAGTTCCGATAGCCATGCACAGAGGCGTGCACACACCTATAGTGGAATGGACATGAGCAAGCACTTGAAGAAGAACTGATTTTTATCTAACCTGAATTCAAATGTCACCTTATTGGAAGTTCACAGTAAAAACTTGTGAATCATCAGTTTGCTAATCTTCAAACTCAAATTCTCATTAACACCCAGTCTGACTCTACTTCTCTGTGAAGATTTAACAGCCAAATTTTGTAGTGAAATCCTATAAGACTAAGACTTTATTTATTTATTTATTTTTTACAAAGTACTCAATGGTGCATATAGATATTATAAATAATGAAAACGACACATATAAGAAAAAGTACTTTTTGTGAGGCAGTATCTTAGATTTTGTGCTTTTCTGCTGACTCACTTATTTGTAATGTTTGCTAATTTGCTATGGATCTCCCAATCATTAATGTTAATTAGCAAGTTTCTACTGCACAAGGTATTCTCTATACTATATCTACATTGCTATATTTGGCAATAATGAACAGCATTAGTCTGAAGTATACTGTTATTTTAACTGTCGAAAAATAATTTTGTTCTTAACTAGAAACAGTTGTAACTATAAAAAGGTAGCACTCAAGAGCTATAAACTACAGAATAGCCATGTAAAATTGGCATTACAGTTAGTATATAATAATCCACTCATTAAAACACTTTAATTTTCCTACAGCAGCATCTCAAATGTAGAGTACAACATTAACTTTATCAAAGAGAACACTGATACAGTAAGACCTTTCTTGCTCAAACTATAATGTGGTAAAATTTAATAATTAAGCCTTTCCTTCTCTACAATCACTTTTAAATTTCTCTGCTAATGCTTGGACATCTTAATGTCTCTTCTGGCAACAGCATAATGTGATGTGAATCCTTTTACATAAAATTAAGGACCATTGATATACCATTGTATTCCTGGAACTATATGAATAAACTGACTACAATACCATTCTCAATACCTTTCAAATTCTAAAGCTTTACATTAAAAAACCCACATATTATTTAAATACCAGGTTTTAAATTAGTTAATATTTGAAGAGTGCTTTGAAGATGGTAAATATTATAAGTGTCATTATTAGTCTATAGCCAACAGTTGCAAGATTTATTTTGATAGTACAATACCTGAAAACTGTAGCTGTTCCTGAACGGAAAGTGAGATGGTCTGTGGTTAAAACAGTATGATAGGTTTAAAACAGCAAGACAGTGGAAATCCCCCAAGACTAGCTTTGCATAGAACACTTCTATAAACAAAACAACAAACATAGAAAATATTAGGACAGAAAGGCAAACCATTTACGAATATTCCTCCTTTAAATTACTGTTGCAGAGACTAAAATAGTACAGCCCCACCCACTGTAGAATTATTGTCTTTGGAGAAACATAAGTTTAGAAATACCTTTTTTCACATTTCTGCTCGTTGGGTATTTATAGTTTTCATTAAAATGTTGCCAATATCTATTGAGCTGTAACTGATTTGACAATTCTTTGGTCACAAGGAAACATGGCATTTGTAAAGACGTGAACAAAATGAAGGGCCCATTCCCTTACAATTCCCTGCACAAGCACTCCTTATTCACATCTGTAGATCCACTCACGTCACGTGAATAAGGGCATGTCTACACAAGAGATTGCCACCGGTTTAATTTAAGATACTATTTTAATTGGATTGTGTTAGATCTGTGCAAACAACTGTGTGGATATTCTTATTCTGGTTTAAACCAGACTTTTCAATTTATCTCAAGTCAACTCAACCAAAATAAGAGCATCTATACTGGAGTTTGCACCAGTTTAACTAAATTGGTTTAGAAACCCATTTAAAACAGGGTCGCCCACTTTGTTGCTTCTGTCTGCCAAGCTAAATACTTACATCAGGGGCTCCTTTCATCCTTCCATCCCCCCCCCCACCAACTTCCTTTGTGCTACCCTCCCAACCCCCTCTATTTCAGTGACTTCCTGCAATAGGAACTATGACAGTTCTGGGGATATCTAGGACTGAGAGATACTTTGTTACTCCCTGCCACCACCAACCTTTCAGCCACTCAAGCACTCTCCTCTAGGCTATGCCAGCCCTTTCTTTGCTTTAACAATAGGTGCTTCCCAGTCTCCAAGTCCACTTGAAGCATTCCCTGGTGATATCCAGTCCCTGACACTGGCTACTCACAGAAATCCCAGACACTCCACCTCCAAAGGAGCAGTGTACCCCAGTTTACCAGTTTTACCTTAAACCACCACTCCTGCCAACCACACAGCACTTGTAATGAAACAAAAGAAGGTGTATTTAAGCAAGCATAGAGATTGCATTAGAAATAAGAGTGTGATGGAAACAAACGGTTACAATACAAAACAAGATCATAAAATGCAAACTTGGGCCTACACTTATTAACAGTTATTTTTCCTATCTAAAAGTAGGTTTTCCCCCCAGAGTTCAGTCTGTTGCAGAGCTGGCTGGCTTCACAGGAACCATGATCCAATCTTTAATGACAAACACTCCCTTTCAACAAGATGTCTCTTTAGCAAATGGATCTAGAGTGCCCCCCCCCCCGTGTTACACTGTAAAAGTCTTTTGTCTTTATTTGTAGACAGGACAACTCCCCTATCTGACAAAATGTTCCTTTTTTACCTCCAAGTGGTTTTGATCATTTGCAGTTGTCTTTGATGGTTTTCCATCAACTGTTCTGGGATGGGGCAATGGTTAAGAATTGAGCGTTGCATTACATCACTGGCTAACCAGGGAGGGGTGGCAACTCCCTTCTGAATGAACAGGACATAACTGAGTAATATTACCCCCTTGTGACTTCTTGTAACTTTAGACCATAAAAGTATAAACTTCAATATAGTTGCATTATTCCTTAAATACTACCTGTACATACATCATGCAACAATTATGAACACAAATGAGTTGCAATCTTTCACTAAAGATCTTACATGTTACCCTTTATGGACAAATACACTGTAAGCAATGTATTTGATGTAGTGAGTTAGTCAGGTTTGAGATGAGAGCTGTTTATGAAGAATAGGGGCATTTGTGTCACACAGTGTGCCCTCCTTTCCCCCCATTTTTCTCTCTGTCACAAGCCACTATCCTCATTCTTCCCCCCACTCATCAAGCCACTCTGTCCTCTCATTCCCTCATGCCCTCCTTCCTCCCTAACATTCTTTTTTTTATTGTTTTTCCTGTCTAGAAGATAAGTCAGGGTGTCAACATTTTAAATTGTATTGGGACAATGGGCAGAGCTGAGATAAGGGGTGTTGTTATACTGGAAGTTTTTAATGGCTGCATCAACCAGTTCTTTGACCTACAGACCGTCACAGAGGGGGTTAAAATGATTGGATCTGCTAACCAGATGCAAAGAACTAATTTTCTTATTCTCCATTTTCTCCTTTTAGTATCCCAATTTTCACCCAAATCAGTAAGTTTCTGTCCACTGATGCCTAGAACATTTCCTGAAATTTGGAATGGATCAATCAGATTCAGTGTTCAAAAGTTAGTGTGTTGCATACAGGGAAACAGACAGATTCAAATGCCATCATATGTTAGTGCAGAACCTTGCTTCAGCAGGACAATTAAACTGGTGCAACTCATGTAGGCAAGGCCTAAGACTACTAGCATGATTAAAGATTTGTAGGATTGGGACCTTGATTTTTTTTCCACGTCTTTACAAATGCCATCTGCCGTCAGGACTTACTGAGGCTGAGCTGTAGAGTATGTGCAACCGTTGCACTTGTAGACGTCAGAACAACTGCTCTCATGGATTTTCCACAGAATTCTGGTAGATGTAGAAGGAAGTGATACTCCTACTTGGCTTTATTTTCATGAGAAAGCACTTTGAAGAAAACAAAATTCTATCTGAGCACAGCACCAGAAAAGGTCATCTGCTTCTAGGAAAGCCTTGGGGAAAGTCCTGAATAGAGACTCTGAGATGGACTAGGAATCCAGTTTTAGTCAATTTCATTCTGCAAATAAGAAGAAAGCTCTAGTTTCATCTTATGGTTCAGGTATCCCTTTCCAATTTCTTTTGCAGACCCTCCGAGACAAAGGAGGAAGGAAACAGCAAAACAAATAATCCCTCTGCCCCTCTGAAAGTATGTGAGGAGAAGATGAAGGTGAGAAAACAGACAGGAAAGGGATAATGAGAGAGAGTGAAAAGAAAGGTGGCAGGAAACAAAGAGAAGGGGGAGTTTATTCGGATGGGGTAACAGATAGAGAAGAAAGGGGGCAGGGAGAGAGAGAGAGAGAGAGAAGAAAAGGATGATGAGAGATAAAGATAGGTCATTAGACTAGTTCTTTTAAAAAAAATTCTTAAACAGAAGTGCATCAGAGCCAAAATAAGGTCTCACTTTTGCAAACAGATGAGTGGACCATTGCATTCTTTTTTGTAGGATTGGGGTCTTAGTGATGGGCTATAAAAATTTATCTATTAATTCACTGACAGCTACTATACAGGCCTTCAGTTGATTTAGGCCTTGCACTAAATGGTGATGAGCAAAATATTTGTTTTTAATTTTTACCACTTAGCAATTTGATTTAGTGAAGATTTAGTCTGAATGTATTATTTCATCAGCATGTGAATAAAAAACCCCAGAATCAATTCCGTTTATTCATCTGAATTACAATAAAATCAAACTCTTATCTTAACTCATCCTCACAAAAGGTTGGCACCCCCACCTGTTCTATTACATTATTAATGGTGAAAAGTTCCAGAGGGGTAGCCGTGTTAGTCTGTATACAGGAAAAACAACGAGAGTCCTGTAGCACTTTAAAGGCTAACATTTAATTTTTGCAGGCATAAGCTTTTGTGGGCTTTAACCCACTTCATCAGATGCAGGGAGTGGAAATCAGATAGGTGGTATATGTATACAGTCAAGGGGAAGGTACAATGAGTGGGGTAGGTAATAGCAAAGTCCATGCAGTTAGAGTAGCTGAGATCTATTCATAACCATTTATTAGAAGGTGAGAATGTGTGAACAGTGACAATTACTTCTTGTAATGAGATAACCATTCAAAATCCCTGTTCAGACCCAGTCTGATTGTGTCTAGCTACTCTAACTATATGGACTTTGCTATTAACTACCCCACTCATTGTTGTACCTTCCCCTTGATTGTATATATATTCCACCTATCTGATTTCCATTCCCTGCATCTGATGAAGTGGGTTAAAGCCCACAAAAGCTTATGCCTGCAGAAATTAAATTTGTTAGTCTTTAAAGTGCTGCAGAACTCTCGTTGTTTTTACATTATTAATGGTTCTTCAAAGGATTTGTTCTCTCAAGCTTACTCTCCTCCTTCATGAGCTCTCTGCATTTTATTAAGTCACATCACTATGTCTGATGTGATTAAGAAAACATGGACTGAACTATTAGTAATAAGGATATCAAATGTCAGAAAGCGAAAGTGATTTTCAGGGGCCATTTGAAATCACTGTTGGCAGCAGTGGTGACACTGAAGATTGGCTGCTCTTAAAAGAAAGGGAAAATTATATTAGCTTTAAAAAAAAATCTCAAGAAAATCAGATAGACCACCTTCAAAATACTGTGCATGAAGTAGACAGAAAAGGATGTTAAACAAATATGCTTTCTTATTAAACATCATACATACTGGATGATTATAGGTACTGATTAGAGGGCTGTAATATTACTATTATTTACAGAGCAGATGCAAGCCAGCTATTTTGAGCAAAGCCCTCTCCTTGGCAGCCAGCAAAAGCAATTTGACTGGGCCCCAGGACCTCTTCTGGGAGAAGGGGATCAAATCCTTTCTGCAGACTATGGAGCATGAATGGACACACTAGGAGGCAGCTTTACGGTTTTGTGGTGCAGGGGACCTAATAACCCCTCTCCCATTGGAGGGAGGGAAGATCATCTAGCTCTGGATTTGTTATTGAGTGACCTCGTCTGGCCTGCCCTGTGTGCATCACCAACATGGCCCCCATTGAGTTCTAACCATTCGTCCTTGAGGGAGGAAGAAAAACGTTAATACAGAGTCTGAGAATGGTGGTCATGGATGAGATAAATGGAGGTGGATTTCAGAGACAACAGCAAGCAGCCCACATTTTTATCATCTTCTATTAAATATCTGATTTAAATGGCTGTGAGATATACCTGTTATACTTAAGGGAATATTAAACAGCCTCTTATAATTTATTATTTTGATATATTATTAAAGGCCATATCCCGGCTATGTAGGCACAAGTCCAGTTACCTGAGACTTAACAAGGGTAACTTTGTAACTGAAGCCAGAATATGCTCCAAAATAGACAAGATTGAAAAATACAATATAAGCTGGACTCGTATGCAAACTTGACACAATCAAACTGGGTCTGAAAAGGGACTTGGAATGGATATCTCATTACAAGAAGTAATTGTCATTGTTCACACATTCTTGTCTTCTAATCAACGGTTGAGAATAGGCCTCAGCTACTCTAACTGAAAGGACTTTGTTAAAACGTACCCTCCCCATTGTTGTTTCTTACCCTTGGATGTATATATATACACACACCTCCTATCTGTGATGACCATTTCATGCATCTGATGAAGTGGGTTGCAGCCCACAAAAGCTTATGCCTGCAGAAATTTGTTAGTCTTTAAAGTGCTACAGGATTCTCATTATTTTTCCAATATGTCTGGGTGTTTGTATTTTATAATGACTGCATTGGTTGAAACTTGTTTGCAGGTTGCTCTTCTCCTTGTGGTTTATGTAGTCACTAGGGGTTTTGAGTAACAATTCAATTTTGTATTTCTATACCATCTTCCACTAAATGATCTCAATGCAATTTACAGTTAATGAACTTAACCTCACAGCACCCCAATGAGGTAAGGAACATGCATAAGGAAAAGAAAATTAAGCATATGCTTAACTTAACACACAATCTTGCAGTCCCCATGAAGTTAGAGGCCCACAGTGCACAGAATTCAGTTGCTGGGTTAAGCAAGGTGACTGCAGGCCACTGAGTTCAGATTAAATTGACACAAACCATGTACCCTTATTTATTTATTAAGCAAGCAAAAGTTATCTTGCAACAACATTCATTGTCCTGTTTTGTGGTGTGTGCATTCTCTGAGTCCTAACTGAGCTGCCAAGGCAGCAGCTTCCTATTGGATTGTCAGTCATTCTTCATTATAGCTGACACACTAAAAGCTGCCTAAAACACTTTTCTTCAAGCTTTCCTCTTTTCTTATTAATTTAATGCAGTACTTATAATTTATAGTTTTCTTTTTGGTGTGACTAGGTTTACTTAAAAAATCTGAATACAGATAATGCCTTTTAAAGTTCTCTCTGTCTTTAGAAAGCCTCATTGCCATGGTATATGATTAATTTTTTAATTTATAAAAGCATAAATAAGCACCCATCTCCTGTGTTAAGTGCCCGTCCATAGTTTAACATAATGAATGTCTCTTACCGCCCTAATGAAAACATACCAGCCAACAGAATAGAGGATCCCAGCACAGGTGTAATACCTGCTCTTAAATGTTTAATTCACCTCCTTTCCCACTAATACTCAAGAGAAAATCTGGGCCTTGTAGCATGCCCTGAAGGTTAACAGATCTGGATTCTGGAAGATGAGGGGAGGAGAGCAAATTCAAAAATAGAGGAACTCTCTTAATAAATGCCTATTTAGCAGCTTTGACCTTTTTTTAATGGCAGAGAATGAGCTCTGCTGATCTCTACTGCATTGTAATATGCAACAGGGTATGTGGTTGTACTTTGTTAAAGGAGGTACGCAACAGGTGTGTTGTGAGGCACAAGGCCTTGATCAGATACTGTCAGCCACCTGATAACTGGCAGAAACAGCTTGATATTACTGCATTTATTGAAACTTGTTACTGCTTTGATTTTTGTTAATTTGGCTGATGGTTCCTGACATCAGCCAGCACAACATGGCTTTTCATAAATTCCTCCTATCAACATGGGATAAGTGAAAGGTGGCTAAGAAATAATTCTGTCAAGGTATTCAGGTCAGTGAGGGGCTCTAGGCTGGGAACAATAATATATGCTTCTATTTTTAAGTTATTCTAGCTGAAGCCTAAGAGCACAGTACAGAACAAAAATTAACTAAGCAGAAAACTTCATATGTTCCATCTCTCTATGGTGATCACCAGAGGCACTGGCCTAGATAAACATCTTTTTTGTGTCTGTATTTATTTTATTCAGTGGACTTCATCGCACAGCTCCTTTACGTTTTGAGCTGATCAGTGTTGTTAGCGGGGCACATGGCATGCTGAGCCTAAAGCCACCTAGGGCAACTTCCTAGGGCTACTGACTCCTCTAGCCACGGTGCACTTAAACACAAAGGAGAAGAATTATGCCGTGCTAAGAGTAGAGGAGAAGGAAGCAGATCTGGGTCTGTTCTGAGTTTTACTGCATACAGACTGGCTGAACTTGGCAAATCATTTAGATACACAGACCCCACTGTATGACCCACTCATCCTAAGCGGCTACCCCCTGAGAGTAACTCGCCATCGGCTTTACTGGCATGCCTTTCCTTTACGTTTTTAAACACAAGCAGCGCGGTACCAGAGCTGACTTCACACCCCCTTCCCAGCCGCTAGTTGTGTGTGTGGGCGCTGCCTTTCCTGCCTGCGCTCCCCGCCGGCAGGCCGGGGCACCGGCGGGGCGGTGTCAGCAGAAGCCGCGGGGGAGCGCACGGGCTGCCAGAGACGAGTCGCCGCGCGAGGAGGAAGCACTAACGGCCCGGCTACCTCCAAGCACGCGAGCAGCCAGCCCTGCTCGGCCCCTTCGCGGGCGCACGGTCGCCGGGGCCGCAGCAGCGCCGCCGGGGCCGGCCCGCCAGGGGTCCGAGGGTCCCAGCTCGCTCGGGCCGGGCCTCCCTGGGGGCGCGCACCCTGCCCCGGCGGGCGAGGGAGCGTTGCTAGCAGAAGCTGAACTTTTGCATTTTCGGGCCCCGGGGCAGCGGAGCCGGAGCCACAAAAGACCCAGGGACGCCTCGGCCCAAGCCCCGCGCACGACCGAGCGGCCCCTGGCAGCCGGCCCAGCCGCCGCCTCTGCAGCGGGGTGGCGGGCGCCCCGGCCGGGCGCGGGGGGCTCGGCTCGCACGTGGGGCGGAGCGGGGCGGGCGGCGCCGGCCTTTGTTCTCCGCGCGCCCCTGGCCGCCGCGGGAGCGCTCGGGGCCCCGCACGCGCTACTCACCGGCCGCCGCGCGCCTGGGCTCGCCTCTCCTTGCTGCGGGCCACAGCGGCCGGCTCCGCCGAGCAAACTCTCCCCGCAGCCGCGGGGGCGCGGCCGCCCCAGCCCGGCCAGCCCTGTCCGCGCGGGGGGAGGCTGCGGCGCGGCTCGGCGGCGGGGGCGCGGCGAAGGGAAGCGCTGGCTTCTGCTCCGCTCGGTGCTTTCGGTTTCATGGCAACTGCCTCAGGGGGTGGGGAGGAAAAGGGGCATCCCTGGGCCCGCGGCCGCGCCGGGCTCGGCTGCTCCGGGGAGGGGCGGGCTCCGAGCCGCGCCATACGGCGGGGAGGGGTTTGCGCTGGTGCAGGGGGCACGGCGGCTTTGTTCCCTACCCACAGCGGCGTTCCCTGCGCGGGCGGAGTAAGCCCCGGCATCGCCCCAAGCAGCTGCGGGGCGGGCTTGGCTGAGAGCAGGGCCACGGTCGGTGGCGGCTGACCCTGACCCTCCTCCAGCACAGCTGGGTGGGGCAGTGAGCGCCAAGCGTCTTCAACGCTACCTACAGCAGCTGAAATTGTGGAGGGCCGAGGTAAAGGGCAGTAATGGCCCGGAGGGGGGCTGAAGGGTAGTGGTATAGCGACCCCCACGTGAGGAGCAGCCCCTTGCAGACGAGAGCTAATATATCGGGCTACCGTGCTATTGCTTTCTTTTTTAGGGGTAGTCTTAAATAAGGACTGAGGGGTTCAGCGCTGTCAGAGCCAGTGGCATGGAAGGCCTTTTTAAACATCCCACCTCGGTGGGTTTTTTTTTTTTAAATCGTGTGTTTCTCTGAAAACCTTTTAAAAAGACCCTGCCTTCTTCTCCCCCCATCCCTTTTCATACAGCAATACACTGTACTAACAGTGCTGTTAAGAACACAACCCAACTCTGTCTGGACTCCCACTGTGGGGCTGGCAATTAACCCCCATGTCTCTTTCCACATTATAAATAATTAAGCTTCACTTACTGCTCCACCCTCAGGCATGCAGCAAGGGAGAATGAGAAGTGGTAATAACTTTTACGTTTCACTTAGTTTTTATTCCTAACAGGATAAAATCGGGATTCCTATTTTTCTTCCCATTTGAACAACCAACCAAAGATTCTTATTAATTTGTACCAGGCTATAAATATAATTTTAGCAGGACCACAAATACTATGGTCAGAAGCTTAAGTTTGTCCATTATACTTCACTTACTATTCTTACTCTGTGAAGATAAAGTGTCTATCATATCATCAGCTAATGACTTTTACAAACCAGGATTATTTAGTTCTTACTTACCCATTTCAGTCTCAGCATGACTCTTTGCAGCAGACTTTGTAATAAACTACATTTACTAAAGTTACCCAATTTTTTATTAAAATAATAAAATGCTTGTTTTGCATACTAGTAATTTATTTTAAAGGGGTGTCTTTTTAAAAAAAGAATCAAGAGGTATCTCTTAAATTCTTGCACTGGCTTCCCAGTTTAAATATTTTAAAATCCTTGCCTTTCCCCAAGCTTCTTCATTACTGCAAGCACAACCTATTCTTATTCCCTTCATCCTTTGCTCTGAGCTCCATACTCTTTTAAGTTGCTCCCTCTCCTTTACATGAAAGATGCACATGACCACTCCAGTCACCTTTGCATGTAAGCCACACTTCTTTCAAGAGTCCCTTTTACAGTTGCAGTGTCACTGTCCATCTAGCTTCCCCCATCACTTAATAGTTGCAACATGTTTTACTTTCTTTATATAGATCATAAATTCTTCCAAGTGGGGACTGCATGTTATAAGTGCTATGCACAATTCCTTTATGGCACCAAAAGGTAATGTTCCAATTCATAATCAATGTGATTGACAGCTGAACCACCAAGACTGGTACTTTGTGTACCTCCATATGCCATTTCTGTGAATCAGAATCTTGAACCTAGAAACACTTTGTCTATACCTTGCACTTTTAAATTTTGCAATTCATTTTGAATAGTTGCTGTTTAGATTTCTTTATTAACTAAAAATAAACTGTACAAAAGAGCTGTAAAGTCACACTGGTTCTGAACAATGCAGGAAACACTTTCTCTGCCAAAACTTAAAGAGTGCAATCATTTTATATTTATTGAAGTGACAAAACTAAGCCAACCTGGAAATTAATTGAGTTCATTTCCTAAACTAGTTACAAACAGAAAACAAAGAGATTAGTGGCATGGCAGAAACAAAATCTCCATTGAAATTAACACCATTGTATAACTTTATTTCTAATTATTAAAAAAATATAAGTGAATTTAGAAGATAATCACAGTATAAGGGCCCTAACATTTCAGACCATTACAAGGTACATAAAAATAGAAGACACAGATTCCTTTAAAACTTTAATCCTTTGATTAAGCAGCAAGCATATCACTCTTCCAGGCAAGAACACTGTTTAAAAAACAAACCCCACCCCCAAAACAAGACGTGCAAACAGTATGCACATAGTCTGCAAAGCACACAATAAAAAGGACATTTTGCTATGTACATATTTGTTTAGTACTACAACCGCTAAGGTTTCCCTACTGTGTGCCACAGTGTACGTAAACTAAAGTACACTACAATCTTTGCCCCCCTTCCCGCCCCCCAAATACAGTACCTTTGCCCAGTTACAGAATATTTAAACAGGATTCAATTGCATTACAATGTACTGAACAGTTTGATAGCCGTCAGTTGTGTCCAACTGTACTGAAACACCCAACATTTTGCATACTGAAATTCTATTGACAATAGACAGGACAAAAATTAGCAAAGGTACATTACACACACCAGGGAGACTTGATATCAATATTTAAAAAAATACTGAAAGATGCATTCTACTTAGGTAACAATTAAAATTAGATATTTAAACAGTTATGTCAAAATGCACAAGACAGGGTTCTTGTCAGCTTGAAAGTCTGGAGGTCAGCCAGACTCCACATGGTTGAGGGAACCTTTTGACCCCCGAAACAAGAGTTCCAATGACAATGAAGAACTCTTCAGAGTTTGTTTTACAATGAATGCTGCTTTTCTTCTAGAACATCCACTATCTAATGTCCATATGGTGTGTGGGAATCTAGTTTTGGTGTGAAAGAAAACCCTGAAAAGGGACTTTTGTACTTAGAGCTAAGCAGAGGCACATTCCCCCCCCCCCCCCAAAAAAAGTCTCCTAAATTTACCATTTCTGAAAAGCGTTTATGTAGGGTTGACACCTTAATCACAATTAAGGCTGTATGCCTCATTCTAATATTTTAGTTGCAAATGCAGTACATAAGAGGCTGCTACAAGAGCTTTCCCTTTGCACAGATACAAGATTTCAGCAAAAACGTTAATCTGTAAGACATTAGCATAGTTGAACAACTGAATCTGTAGGAGACTGGGCATTGTAAATTTCAATTTCAAACTGCAAATCCAGTTTATTTTTAAGGCCCAGTCTATACTAGACCAAGAACAGAGTTACGGAATTATATTTAAAATATTGAAACACTGTTCCAGCTAGAAGAGTATCTAAACAGTGTGGTGATCAATATGGGTGAAGGACCCAGTGTTCAAAAGCAAACACTTCTCCATAGCTTGACCCAGACCACATTGGCTCCCAAACAATGATTGAGAACAGTAGCTTTAAACACTTTCTTACCCAAGTTTCTGGTCTAGATTTTTAGGAAAGCTGATTAATTTACATTCTACATTTTACCTTTTTATAACTAAAAGACAAAAATTATATTTTCAGATAACTGGGATAGTTTAGTTTCTCCACTTAAGTTCCCCACTTCTACCCTCTTTCCCCCCCCAAAAAAATTAGAAGGATCAATATAAACTAAATAGTAATTCAGGTCTGCATTTAATTGTTTTGTATTTGGTTTAATACAAATAAAGCAACAAAACAAACAAAAAAACCCAAACAAAAAACCCACACCCCAATCCAAACCCAGGTGGGGGAAAGCTCAGATAACCATTTAGCATGCTCTGAAATTAGGTTGTTTCACCTAGTCCCATTGCCACATTTGAGGACACATTTCCTGCTAATTGGCATTACCAGTATTTATGCTATCATGTTAGTTAAAGCATTAGGTAAAGATCAATAATATAGAGTATGTAACTCTAGATATGACCATTTACAAAGAGATTAAAAACCAGTGTACTGCAGCTAGAAGTGTAGTAAATGGAGTAGCTACATTTCAGCAGTGGTTATTTCTGGTTTTTTTCATCATCTCCTTGGACCTGGAAGTTGCTGGCGCATCCACTTCCTATACTTTTGTATTAGGAACTCAGACTCCTGGTATCAGAGGGTTTATAAGATTAGAACACATACACACTGCTAGATTTAACATGTTTGGTACAATAGCTGAGCAGATCTTCAGATTACTCTTTCAAAAGGAGTATTTAATGAGAAAGTATCTTTTTAAAGAAAGTAAAGTCTGTTTTCAGAAAGCTATAAAAAAGTCTATAGTTTAAAAGTGCATGAAATGCTTCTATTGTATATATAAACTGTGCCAAAATCTGAACTGCAGGTTATTAATTCTTGCACTCCTAACATAGGAAAACGTAAAAATAATCCCCCACATTAATTTCTACAGTCAGCTAAGGAGTTGTCACAGTTCCTAAATTTGCCAGACTCTTTGCATTCCTGTACTAAGATGTTTCAATATAAAGAACTTTAATAAAATAAATAGAGTAAAAGTCAGTTAAACAAAATCTTGGTGCACAGAACATTTATTTGCTTAAGAGATTAGCTTCCTTCAACAGTTATTCATATGGATAAGGGCTGACCTGTAGGCATTGTTTTGCTGTACAAGTCCTCTGCACAGAAGATTCTTTTTCTAAAGATGGTCATTCATGCGGTTCCACTGCTAAGATTATTAGCTTGCTCCTCTGTGTAAAAATGCTTCACAATAACATGGAAGGCTTGCTCTTTTCTCCCCTTCATTATTTGAGAAAAGCGGACACTGATAAAATTTTAATCGAAGAAGTTATGATAGTTCTGATCTATTTCACTTCTTTAGTGCAGAGTGGACTGTGATTCTGTCTGAATTCCAATAAGTGAGGGTGGCTGTTGGCCACTGACTGTGGATAATACTGGCCTTGGATTTAGACGAGGAGGCATAGAATTAGCTGGGCGGATGAGTGGTGGTGGGGGCTGGTTTAGGGTTGGTCTTGGCTGAATAAATCGAGCCTGTTGCTGAAGTGGAGGAGGCTGACGATGGAGAGCAGGAGCAGCAGGAAGCGTTGGACGAAGTAACGGAGGAGGCTGGTTCAAAGTTGCTACAGGGGTTGCTGGTGCTGGAGTAGATGCCAGTGCGGGAGGTGAAGGGCCTAAACATTGATTGATCTGTATGGCCTGTCCCTACACAAAAACAAAATAGTATATAAAATGAGCCATCCTGTCCAGAACAAAATACAGTTTGGGTTGCCAGTGTCCACTATATGGAAAGCACAAGCTTTTTTTGACATTGAAAAAGCAAAAAAGTTACCAAGCATTTTAATTTCTAAACTGCTGAACAGTGGAACTAAAAATAAGAGTATTGATGAAACAAAGTTGTTTTATAGAATCTTATCTTCCTTTTTTTACATTAATATAATAAGAATTTCACTGTTAGCAGCCCAATCCTGTTCCCAATGAAGCTGGTAAGATGAAGTTCAGGCCCTCAAGTACACTAGTGTATCACCAATCAGATTAACCTTACATTATATTTCACTGAATTAAGTGTTATTCCTCAACCCATGCTTACTAATATGTGATACACAAAACACACCTCATCTTCTTCATCAGTGCTCTTTCCTGATGGCACATTAGAAGTATTTTTTGTGTCCTCCCCTAAAGTAGAAGCATCACCATTAGAAGCCAGGGTTCCTTGTTCTGCTTCCCATTCCTGCAACACCTCCTCTAAGTTAAACCGACGCCTGTAGTTTACAAAGAAGTTCTTCACTTGGCCAACAGTCTTGTTGCCAATTACATCTGCAATAGCTTGAAAATCTTTACCATATTTGCGTACACCTGAAAAGCAAAGTAAATAATACACCTGTGAAGGATCAGTCAAGCACAGCTATTTGTGAAGTATGTCTACAAATATAGCCTTTGGGGCTACAGCTAAAGGTTCACTTTAATTTTTAGCACTTCTCAATTACTCTAGCTTCCATTAAAAAAACCCAAAAGATTGTTATTGCCTCTTCCTTGGAAAGACAGCCTTGAAAGTATAAATCACACACTAGGATTAGGGTTTGTCACTGACTTTTCATAAAGATCTTCATAATTCATACAGCCCTCCCTAAAGCTACATGGGGCTGTTCTATGATGTGTGAAACAGATAGTGTGATTTTTTTTGGAGGGGGAGAGAACAATATTCTGTGAAATTCAGCTGGTTACAGCACTTCTTTATAGGTTTCTCCCAGCTAGCGGCATGCTAAACTAGCTCCTTTCCCAAGAACCCATGTAGCATCTGACTGATAGGAGTGGCAGAATTCAACATCATGAATCTACTGGCTCAGCACAAGGCAGAGCAAGAACATCAGAGTTTTAATCCTAGCTCTGAAACTTCCTTTGTTCCCTTGGGGGAATAAGCTAACAGTCTGTTATTGTTATTTAGCTATTTATGAAATGGGGAACACTCCTCTGCAAACAGGATAAATTGGCAGTTGTCTCCAATAAGCCCAGTGAATAACTGCCCTTAAAAAAAAAAACCCACAACACTGGCAAAATAGGTCTCAGCAAAAGTAGCTGAGATCCAATTCTCCTGTAGTGGGAGGCTAGGAATAGCTCAACTGTTCTCTCTCCCATTCCTTTTTATATCAGGAAGTTTGATTTGAGAGTGCCTCAATTTATTCCTGATCCTCCTCAGAATCTTAAGACTCATTTTGGCAATAGTAGATCAAGAAAGTTAACTGTACTTGATTTTGTGGAAAAATTTTACTTGCCCTCTCAAACACATTAAAGCTGGCTCTGTATGCTTCTCTCTCACAAAATACACTAGTGCTGAAAAATTCTAGCTGAAACCTTGATATATCAGTTATCAAGGAATGGTCAATCCAATTAACAAAATACATACAATTTAAAGTACCTAAATCAGCTTGTCTCCAGTAACATTCTGAAGTTTTCCAGTACTCCCTCAATTCAGTTTCCATTTTCTTAAAAACAAAGATTCATCGAGTCTCTTCTCTCTTATTTTAATACATTAATGGTAACCCACGAAGTTCCTCCTCTTTCCTGTTCCCAAGAGGAAAATCCTCATGTTCTCCTGCACTCCAGAACTTTGCTTTTACCTATTGTACTAAGCATATCATCTTTGATCACCTGAAGAGTCCAATAGTTTTGTACCTTTCAGACTCCACAGACATGACCTGCTTGTACTTTATAGCCTAGGATAAAAATTACTTTCCAGTAATCCATAAACTGAAGACATGATTTTTGCTTTCTGCTAGGGAACCTTTCATATGCCATGAGCAAAACAAAATTTGACTTATGTAATGTGGAAAATTGCTGATGACTTTACCCATTCAAAATCCATTATAGTACTTAAAGGACATGCATTTTCTCCCCCAATAGCAGAAAATTACATGCCAGATGTAATGCCTCATTTCAGACAGATGAAGTAAAGGATACGAAAGGAGTTATTTATTTCAAATTAGAAAATCTGAAATCTAACTTAGAAACTTGACTAAAAAGAAAAATGACATAACTTTGCACTTTCTACTTTTCTTTTTGAAAAAGTGATTCTAATATAAAATATCTTGTTCAGCTGCAGTGAATGTACAAGAGAAAATTCAGTGCCAATAAGTAGTCCAATTACAGTTGAAGCTAAGTTGAAGGTTCCATTTTGGCAATTAAGGGCCAAATAAAATTATGGTTGGTTCTGCATGTAGGAAGTTGTAAGTGCCTTGCCTGCCCTCATTCTCCTTCAGAGATGTGCACGGAAAAACAATCTGGCTGCAGGGAATTGCCGTATGCAAGTGGCGGCAGTAGTGTCTCTAACAAGGGTACATCTGGGCAAGACAAAGACAACCATGTGGTTTTGTGCACTGACAGCAGTAGCAAGGGATGAGAAAGAAAAGTGATAGAGCTACACTTTTTCAAAGTATTCTCAGTCCAATACTCAGTGTTTTTGGTGTAACTGGAGAGTTTCACTAATTCACATTGATGATTAGAAGACCCATTGTGACTTATTTACCAATTTGCAGAATTCATTAAGTGAACAAATGAACAACAAAATGAAATTAATTTCTTCTCATTTGATCACTGCAGTTCAAGTTTCCTTTGGATTCCTTTTATCATACCGAGTGTCGTATGGTGAAGCGGTCTTCAAACTTTTTACCCGGCACGCCTCATCCCCTATCTCTGTCCATGCTCCCCTGCTCCTCCTAGCTGTGGTTGGGAGTGGGGCCATGATCAGAGGACTGTAGTCAGGGCCAAGGGGAAGAAGAAATGGGGGGCTGAAGCACTGCAGGCTGGGGAGCCGTGACCAGGGATTGGGCCATAGGATGGACATGGGCACCACAGCCAGGCCTGGAGCAGACATCACAGCAGAGCTGGGCTGGGTGGCACTCCCTCTCCATGCCCCATAGGGCTGGTCTGGACCCGGCCACCCCTCCCCCCTTTGGTGACCCCTGCTATAGTGTTACTGAGATTCAGTACAGCGTTCTTAACTCTTCATTGAGACAGCGAAAACCTAACATACTGGCACAGCACACATTTATCTTGAAAGGGACTATCAGCTTTCTAGGGCATATAACTTGTAAATTGGTGCACACACTACTCATCATTACACAATTGAGTTTCAAACATTATCTTAAGTTATTTCCTAAAGCTTCTCTTCTCTCAACCCAGAAGACTGATTATGCTTGGTAACTTACCGTCTTATAAAATGAAGCTCAGAAAGTAGGTGCTCACTTAGATGCACTGCCATCCTATACTAGGTCTAACCTATTTCTCTTCCTGACAGCTTGAGAACTAATCATTGTTGCTATCAGAGTAGTCAGTGGCATTCTCAACATTCTTCAGAATTTGGGCTAAATAAAAGTCACCAAATTACATTAAATGCTTCAATATATCTACATCCTTGTCCCAGAGCCAATACACAGAGCAAGATATTCAGAAAAGAGTGCTGTGATCTCATGTGGGTCATATTTCTTAAGCATGAAATAAGTCTAGTAGTTTCTACACTTGTAGCAATTTGATTTCAGAAAGTTAGTGTCATGACCCCTTCACTCCCCATCAAATGTAATGGGCTCTTCGTTTGCAAATTGTTGTGTGTCATGATTAAAATTTTGCAGACCAAACTGTAAGTAAATGTTGAAAAATGACTGAGCACAAACAAACGAAGATCTCAGTCATTTCAAAACTATATTCACCGCAAAAATATGAGGACTTTGTCGAAAATAACCAATCTGAATTAGAAAGCACTAGAACAATTTACTGGTTGCATAGAAGAGTAGTAAGGACCATTCAAACTTTGAAAGAATCCTAACTTTCAAAGTAGAGTCAGAAAACTAAACACTATCAAATACTGAATGTTCAGTAACTTGCACATTATGATATCCTAACAAAACATGAGGTAAATTATACTAATTAGTCTATGTATTATTTTTAAAGCAGGTGAACACTGAAGAACTAGCTTGATTACTTCAGTGAAATAATATTGAGCCGATGCATAGTATCAGAAAATACAAGAGATGCAACTTATCACACTTTCAAGTGAATACACTGACTTTCATTTTTATGTTTATATTTTCATCTTAATGCTTTCTCTAGATAGTGTAGTGCACTGTTTTAACAAGACAAAATCTGAGAGTTTTCATGCTTAGATAAGATATTATTGCATGTTAACTGTACCCAATATCCTGTTGGTAAAGTGCACTGCTATCCACTAAGAAAATGTGTTAGTACAACATCTGCCTTCAGCCTCAAACTTTCACATTACGATGTTGAATGGGAAGACTGTCATCTTGTCTCTTCATGCCTAGTTAAAGGTGACCTGCAAATGAAAGAAATTGGGCTTCTGCCTTTTTGCATGTATAAAGGCTGCCTGAAAAATGTTTTTTTCTACTTGTTTCCAACTTTACTTCATGTCTATTTAGGCTAGATGACCAGGAAGACTGGAGAGTTAGTGTCTTGTGATGGTGTCATTTATATGTTAAGAGAAGGGATTTTTAACAGACTGCTTAGAAGACCAGGGCCTTTTTTTTTTTTTTTTTTAAATACACACACATCCATTTAACTTCAAATGGGTAATTAAACTGACTTTATTTAATGTTCAACATACACCACCATTCAGACCCCTTTAATTAAAGAAAGCTCACAACAACAACAACAAAAAATCCCACTGGACTTCCAACAAAATCAGAAAACAAGATCATTTCTCAACATTTCTAAGGGAAGGTAGGGGAAATCAGAAACCTCCCTCCCCGACCAACTTTTAAAAAAAAGAGGAAAATAAAGTATTTCTCAGGTGTTCTTTATACATAAAGCAGAAAAAGGGCATGGGCCCAATTTTTAAGTGATTTGCAGGCCACTTATGATTTTTAATAGTTATAGAGGTCATTACTTTTCTGTAACATACCTTGTACTGCAAGAAGCTGCTCTTCTGTGGTCCAACGGGCATTAATTTTCTGGTTTGACTATTAAAATTAGAGAAATTGCACATTGAGGTCATTAAAGCACATTCCACAAACACTGTAAAAGTATCTTAAAAGTCATTATAAAAGAACGTATTTTAATGACTGAATTTCTTTGCCTGGCTGCAAATCTAGGGAAAACTGCCAAACATGCAATAGAAGACTCAACTGGCACAGAGCATTATCATCTTCATTAAGGTAAAAACACTGTTGTTTAAAATTTAATTGTATTACTAGAACATAACTGCTAGATTATTTTGCATTTTCAAAAATATGCCCATTCTTAAAAGAATAGCTTCAGTGCTTAAAATAAATCCCACTGTTTGCAACATGATGACAGTAGCAGCTAAGTAGCTGACAGTTTCACCGGAAAAGCTGGTTCCTAATGAGACATGATCCTGCTCCCAAGTCTCATGTATAACCACAAAACCTCACTGCTTCTGTTGTCCATTGTACCCAATCCCACCTACCTCCCATTTAAAAGACTAAGGAAAAGCATATTTTGCTGACTTCCTCCAGAGAGGACCAACATACTTACCACTGCATGAATTTCAGAGTGTTCCAGTTAAACTACTGCTGAACCACAAACATTGTGCAGTAGGAAACAACTTTGAACTATATGTTAACGTAGCTTCCTATCAATCCAAGTGCAATTCCACACATTCTAGCATATTATACTGATTTACCTCAGGAGGTTTGAATTCTTCAATCCCACCTTCCATTTTCTGTTTCAGTGCACTGTTTACTTGCTTAGCATTTTGAACCTTCATAAAAACAAAACAAAGCAATTCCCCCCAAATTAATCAGCTCCACAAAGACAGTTGATCACTTTACACGTATCTCCACTAGGACTGTCACAAGCCTGCCTCTTAAGTTACAGAAGTAAACATCATGATTTAATGCTTCTCTACTTTTAACTGTTGTTCACAGAAAAATTGTATTTTACCCTGGAGAGTGAGAGAGAAAGATGACTAAAACAGTGTTCTTCGAAAGGCTGGTTAAAATTTGTCCAGCAGGATTATGACAATCCAGGAGGAAGATAAAAGCTAATTTTCAGAAAATTACATCTAGAATAAGAAATATTATATGATAATATAATTTCTTTTCATTTTCTGCTCTTAATTTTTACTGAGTGAGAAATTCTATACATAAGTTTCTCAGAAGACTAGAGTCCTTCTCCTTACCTAAACACAACTCTAAAAAGTGATGAGATACTTCCAGTTACCTTCTTGCTGCAGACTGCTTTTTTACTGGTTTTCCTGGCTTCAGGTTATGATCTCCTGATATAGTTCATCTTGAAATTATTTTAACACATTAAAATTAGAGATTATTTTTTCTGTAGAATGGTGTACTTTTTAATTCACACTTGTATATTACTAATATTAACAAATTAAAATGGGCTGAAACAATGCACAGATGAATGCATATATGAAAAATGGACTTGCAAAGATGGTTTGACTGCATGCAAGTGTTTGAATGCATCAGAGGGTGTTGAGTATGGAGATAATACAACAGCGTTTATGTCAAATCTAAGAAAGAGCTGCATCCTTCCAGAATTTTAAACAGAAGTATGTCTGGATCCATAATTTTTCCACTGTTTTGAGGATTCTTCCATCCTACACACACTAAAAAAGTTATGATAAATATACAATAAATAAATGGATCACTTCCACTCCCATTAGGTTTTATTCCGTTTAAAGTCAGATATGTTAGACTCTTCTTGTATTCTACTTCCCTCCACTACAGAATTCTAAGTAGTTAAACAGGTAATCTTCCCAACAAAGAATTAAATGTACATGTGTTTTTAGAAAGGGGTAGTCCCACTTGATTATATCCTCAAGAGTGGGCAAGAGTAGCATTAAAATAAAAGAGAGGCTACTTTAACTTCCAACCTGTTATCGCTGTAGAATTAACATGTACAAGAAGAACCAATTTAACAAGACATGTGTTGAAGCAACAGACACATGATTTCAGAGACTCCCATGAAAATAGGGATTAGGCGAATACATAGTCTCAGTCTGAACAAGAAGTTCAGAGCAAACAAAAAAGACAGATAACTCAAAGTACCTGGCGCTTCAATGAGATTAGCTCCATGTCCAACTGTCTAAGAATTGTGTTAGCTGCATTGGGGCTACAGGAAACTGCCACCACATCTTCCTGGGTCAGATACATGCCCTTAGGTGGACGACATTTAGAACGTTGAGAGTGATGGCGATGCTGTAAACTCTGATACTCTCTTCTACCCAGCCCTATTTTACTGGTCTGCACAGGTTGTTCGTTATTGCCCTTAAAAAGTTAGGAGAGGTTGGTGATTAAAGAATACAGCTTTTGAATACCATGCAAGCATAGTTTACAAACAGTTTACACAAAAGAGAAAACTAGGCCATTTCTACAGATATCTGAAAAGGGCATTAAAGCCTTACAGTTAGAGTTACGCTGTCAAGTCAGTTGTTGGATAGGTCTGTAGTCAGCCTTTAACAAATTAACATTTCTTTCAATCTTTATGGAGTTTGGTTCCATTACAAAAAACTATATTTTCAGTAGCATTAGAGAAATGTTAGCATACATACTGTGAAAAAGACTGGAGTATCCTAACCTCTGTTGCTTTAAAAGAAGCTTAGGTTATAAAAAGATGCTTTACATAAATCTAGGCTCCTGGGTCTCTATACATGCTACATAAAAAAAATTAAGATTGCAAAGTGAAGCATTGCAGCTGGTCCAACAAAAAAAATTAACAAAAAACATTCTCTCACTGAAACTGAAATGTTTCATAGAAAGATTTCTCAGTCCAGAATGGACTCTGTTCAACATATGAGATAGACAGAAAGAGAGACTCTACAGTCTGGTGATTAGAGCCCAGGTTCAAGTCCTCAGCTCTGACTTGAGAACAGAGTTTTCCATCCCAGATTGCTCTGAATGCATTCTATTGCAGAATGAAAAATTTTGGAACTTTTATTTTGTGTAATGGAACTGTTTTCTGGACAACCCTACAAAACATTAAAGTTAGGAAATGCTAGAATTAAGGTTGCCTATACAACCATAATTCTCCTTCACCCTACTTGAGTCTATGCATTATGATGCAGCCTTTAATTACATGATCACATACTGTTTCCCACCCAGGATGCCTGCTTCATTCAGTGCACGTGATTTTCTCTCTATTTTTCAGTGTGTGGCTGTAGGCCTTATTTACAGCATACTAATCAACTCCTACTACAAATACAGTTAATTTCCTTATAGGCTTTTCTAAAGTCCTCATATATAGTTTTATATCTATAGTATCCAAGACCTTCACAAAATTCCTGAGATATGGGGTACTAGCCCCATATTACAGATGGGGCATTGAGATCAAGAATATCCACTTTGAGATGCTTAGGACTTCATTTTTGGTGTATTTTGCATTTTATAGCACTTAAAATATTCTATTGCCTTCATAATGCAGTCAATGTACATCTGCAAATCCGGGCTTAGGGCCCAAGTCAGAAAATGAGGAACACAAGATTAGTGAGCATCTCCGAAAAGTTTGGTTTAAAATGATTTGTTTCGCAATTCATTTGCAATTGAGCATCCTTTGTGGCAGAGGCAGGGATAGAATCCAATTCTTCAAGGTGGCATTCAACTGTCTTAAAAATGAAGCCATTCTTTCTATTCCTTCAATCCCTTAACTCATATGAGCTCTACACACCTTTCAGCTTCTACAACAAAATGAGGCAGGGGTCCTATACAACAGCTTCGTTTACTACACAACCCTGATTCATCAAAGCAGGTCCATCTGGCACACTGATACACTGAGGCAGAGTTCCTGTGGAAAAAATAGTATGTGATCATGTTGATGAAGTCTATCAATGCATATGCACAAAAGTGCTGAATTATGGTTGCATGAGCAACCTTAATTCTGGAATTTCCTTAACTTGTGAGTGCTTGGTTTTTGCAGCTTTAATAATTTTTAAAAAAAATAGTTCGCAATTTTCTAGGTTTTAAAGAAACTGAAAAAACAGAAGTTCCATCAAATTGAACCATGGGATGTCATCAGCAGGATTGGAAGTCTGATCCATCACACAGGCCTCTGACACCTAAGCTAACAGAGTTGGTTGTCATCCTCTATGTGAGCAAAAACAGGCAGGGAATGAGACCCACTGTCAGATATTTGCTGACATCAGAGAATTGGTAAGACTCAAGAAACTTGGGATTCCATTTCAAGAGTGGACGAGGGAAGGTTCTAGAGGGCACAGACTTCTACTCAAGCCTGCCCTCTATTTTAGTCCACTCTCTTCATCCATTCCTGGCTCCTTGTCCCAGTCTCATTCTCCTGGCCTACCCAGCCCCAGTTTCCACTCCTAAGTCTTCTCACCACAGTTCCATTGTCAGCACTCTCTGGGACCCTCACCCAACTGGCTCCCAGTCCCAGGTTCCCTTTCCAGGATTCTAGCCAATCTCGATTTTCTGCCTCCCTGACTCCTTGTCTAAATCTCTTCATCCAGCCATTTCCAATTTCCCCTCCACAGGCCAGTTACTTGTTAGATCTCACTGCCCCCTCTGTCCTCAGCTCCCAGTCCCCTGGCTCAGTTAATCAGTCAGTCCCAGTCTTCCCCCTCCAACTCCCAGCATGTTTCCCACCCCACCCTCCAATTTTCGTCTCACTGGACCCCTTGTCCAAATCTATTCCCTTCCCTCTTCCAGTGCTACTCTTTTGAAGTCAGATGGATTCCTCCTACTTGCTGTCCAGATGCCGACGTGTGCATGTGTGTCATTTAGCGCATAGACGAGAGGGAGAGTTTCCCTTTTCGATTTCCAGTGCCCAGTCACAGCCAGAAGCAGCCACTACAGGGAAAGTGTCTCTGAGCCCACACAGCCCTAGGTTGAAGCATGTTCAGTCACTCTGTGGGGATGGTGCACATGCAGTCTGGTCAGTACTAGAAGCTGAGAGAGGTTCAAACATGCTCAATGAGGATACACTCTTTGGCTGTTAGTTCTAGCAAGTCTCTGAGTCTCTGCTCAAGTGCTCAGTTTACCTTTCTAATTTTTCAAAGGCTTATAATTTTGCCAAACGTAAGTAGAATTTCACAGGGGCTATAAAAAGCCGCCCACTGCCTTATATCAAATCCCTGTTTCCCTATTATAGGGGCTCTTAGGACCAGATTTTTAAAGATATTTAGGAGTCGCTGCGCTCAGCATTGCTAGTCTAACCAATTTAACAGACTAGTTCTTATTTTGAAAAGGGAGTTAGGCATGTAGAAGTCTAAATCCTATCACACTGCAGACACAGCTCCATCTAAATAACTTTATAAATCCGTGTCCAAAACATTTGAAAAAAAGTCTGCTCTGCCTATGTTAAAAAACTCCATTGTGTATTTTTTTCCGAGCCTCATTTTTAGAACAGCTGAACCATTTTGGCTGAAATTTAAAGAGAAAAAAAGAAAAGCCTAAAGCAGAGACTCTCAAGGCTTTTCGCCTTCCTCTGCGGCATGGGGCATGAGTCACTTGCAGGTTTAAACGAGTGTAAATGGTGGATTCTTTGTAACCTGAAGTCTTTAAATCATGACTTCAGAGGTTATGGGTCTATTACAGGAGTGGGTGGGTGAGGTTTTGTGGTCTGCGCTGTGCAGGTAGTGACTAGGTGATCATGATGGTCCCTCCTGGTCTTAAAGTCTATGAAAGTGTCAGGTAACCGTAACAGGCTGTGCTATCAGCCCCAATTATGATTATATGCAAAAAACTAACATTAAAAGAAGCCCGTGTTAAAGTTGCAGAGTCAGGCACTCAACCTTAATTTTTGCACTTTCTAATTTTTATCTGGCAGCACTTTCTAATTTTTGAGTGCTTGACTCTGCAACATAATGAATGTTCTTTGAACTTTGTATTTAATATGCATACACTTCTCTGTGATCTTCGTTACAGATCGTTAAATTAATTCCTGAATTGTTCCACAGGAGCGGGGGGGGAGGAGAGAAACGACACCCAACCTTTCAGCTTGCCTACTTCACTTATATGACTGTCAATCACTTTTCTACCATCCCATATTGCCATCTGCATACTGTATTTGTTCTCTCTCTTCCTCCCCTCCCAGTCTAGTATACATTTCCCCCTTAAGTTTCTATGTTGTATACCTTCCTCCTTCTACTACATGCTGTTTAATTCCTACCTTACTGGTCTCTCAAATTTTGTACTAGATTTATGCTTTAGAATAGATCAAAGCCAGAGGTCTTTTTTTAAAAAGAATCTACACATCTTTTGATGACTACTTTTTATTTTTGAAAAAACAGACAGGTTCATCAAAGCTTACTTGTAGACTACTCTAAAAATTATTTTTGTTTTAGAAAATAAGATTTTACTACTTGGCTTAATTTTTCTAAGAAAAATTAAGACAAGTAAGAACTAAAAACCATCAGACCACAGAATAAATGTTGATTTAGGTCAGACAAATTTATCAGTTTATCTGGCCAATTCCTACAGACTTGTTAGTTATTCTTAGACTCTAATTTTATTCTGTATCATATTTAATGGTTCAAATACAGTAATTTCTTAAAGTAAATTGGGCAATGCTTTAAAAAGTTGTTTGTCCTCTTTAAGGTGTGCTGGGCCCAAAATAAAGCACATTAGAGCATTTCCCCATTAGGAATGGAGGAACAAGAGAGACAGAAAAACTCTCTTCACTCGATTTGTGCCATGCCAATTCCAAACAATATGCAGTTATCTTCAACTTCTCATCTACAGTCTCAAACTGTTTTAAAAAAAGAAGGGATCCTTTATTAGCCTCAGATAGGGAAATGAGGGCACAGAGGTGAAGTAATGTGCCGAAGGTCATACAATGTAACAGTGGCAAAACTGGGGCTAACATCCAGATCTCTGGACTCCCAGTCCAGTGCCCTATCCACTGGACCATTCTATGTCCCTGGTCTCTTTTGGCAGATTCAAAGTTATATTAGCAGTGTTATTTGAAAGGACTCTTGCTAATCTGTGATTTTCTCCCTCCTCCCTAAAAAAAAAATCACTTTTTTTTTTTTTTACCATCACATTTTTTAATATTCAGAAATGTTTTCTCGCTCCTGCGGTATGGGAGACCCAAAGGTGCTAAGATGACTAAGGAAATGTACTACATACAAAGTGCTGTAAATATGTATAGCTTTTCCTATATTTTTTGGTTTTAATAACATTTAGAGACTATTTGCAAGAACTGTAAGTAAAGGGACACCACACTTCTGCCTGCAGAATTTTTAAAGATACCGAAGAATTTCCTTCCTTCTTAAAGGGAGAGGATAAGGGTCATATCTACTATCATT
This sequence comes from Mesoclemmys tuberculata, assembly GCA_007922155.1. Classification (NCBI taxonomy): domain Eukaryota; kingdom Metazoa; phylum Chordata; order Testudines; family Chelidae; genus Mesoclemmys; species Mesoclemmys tuberculata. The sequence goes on along the minus strand of ML675614.1, from coordinate 35,385,806 downwards.
TCTACTAGAAAGAATTACTAAAAGAAGTTAAAGACACATATGTCCTCATTGCTTTGAATGAAGAGGACAAGTCATACTTTGAGAAACACCACTTCATATCTTAATGCATAAAGAAAGTACTCTGTATCCATTTATTCAACATCAGTAAGAAACTGGAAAGAGTTTTTGACAGAACAGCAAACAACTGTCTATTATTGATTGGTCTTGAGCTATTCTCTGGAGTTTCTTCTCATTGCCTGATCAGTGATTTCTTCACTGCTCTCTCCAAAGAGAGGTGTGTGACATATAAGACTGAAACTGTCTCACTAAATGAAGTAGTAAAGGTTAGCTTAATTCAAAAAGCAACAAAATCTTCTGTTCTTTAAACATGAGGATTTCAGCATGTTGCAAGTTATATTCTTTACAGAAGACATTATGGAAAAATGACTAACATTTATTGTAATTAGAGTGTTACCTCCTTTTTTGTTTCTTTTTTGGGATCATAATCACTATCGTTTCCATCCATTGGATGTGCTTCTTCCACATCATCATCACTGAGGATAGACAACAGATGAGTAAACTTGGTCCTATTAGCCTCTGTTATTCCACTATTTTTGCCAACGCTCTCTACAATTATATAGTTAATATACATGCTAAATAAAGTTACAATCATATTGTTAGAAGACCCACAAATGGATCTGAGTTACTGTTATTTGGAATTTAAGGATGTAGTATCCTGGAAGCATTTTCCTTTTGTTAAGATTGCGTAGGTTATCATAATTAAAGCAACAACAGTTGGAAAAATTCTTCTTCTATTCTTCTAAGCAGGAAGACGTGGAAAAGAAGTTTATTTTTGGCCTGATCCAAGTTTATCATGTTCAGGCAACATCGCTTCTGGCAAAATGAAAAGTTAAAAAAAACACCACCATCACACACTTTCAGGAAGCTCAGTGTTTCTGAAATAACTGGAAAGTTTAATTAGATTGAAAGCAAGTGGATCTGATTTTGTAATCCTTAAGTGACAGGGTCACTAATTATTTTGAATTTATAACAAGCTTGGCTTCTTATGGTGACATATAGTTAGATCCTTTTGCTCTATAATAAAGCTATATAGATCTAAAAATAATATTTATTGTAAAAATGGAGAATAAAAATAAAATTTAACATGCTATTACCAAATTGAAGGTATTTAAAGGATTAAAAACAAAGTACTGTAAACTGCAGGAGGCCAATAAAACAATATTATTGGACATCTCAGCAATTTGTGGTTTAGTTACCTTTTCCTTTCTTCCTGATCCCACCCCCAACCAAGATTTCCGAATCTTGTTTCATAGGATTTATTTCACAAGACAACTTTCTAACTAGTCTGCTGTGCAGCTACTGCATCCGCAACAGAGTTGTTTAATTCCTAAAGCACAAGTAAATACAGTTTATTTGTTGAAAGGGCATGAGACTAAACTAGTCATACTCTCACCACTCGAAATGGTCCCTCCAGGTTAGAGTTGAAGCCTATTGTCAGAAAACGCTGTCATATCCGTACCCAAACAAAGAACTTCACTCTTCGGTAATTAGTTATTTAAAAGCAGTCAACCCACCTGTCACCTTGATTATTTCTATTAGCTAGTTTTCGAGCTTGTCGATCCATCAAGCTTGTCCTAGAGCGAGTTTTTTTCCATGAATAGTAATATTTTACAAGACTTGCAATAGTCTTGTCTGGAAGCTAGAAGAATTAGTTCAAATATTAAAAAATGCAAATTATGTAAACTAGTAAGATTATACTTCACTGCAATAACCATTATATTATTACTTTCACTAAATGCATGGGAAATTAAAAAAGGAGAAAACACTTCAGTTTTTCCATTTAAAAAGCTATTTCATGCTTTAACAAAAAAATCTCATGCAAAATACTCATGTAAATAAATCAAGAGTTTTTATAGCTCTAAAAGGTTGAATAATATAGATGCAGAAACAAAATTTAAGTTTTAGACGAAGTTCTTTGGCGTACAAACCCTATCTCTGTATATATTTGTATGGTACTTAGCAAAATGGGGCTTTATTCTGATAGGAACCTTCAGACTCAAAACATTTATATTAAATAGTTATAACCAGAAATATTACTGTACCATTTGTTGGATCCTGTGAAAGCTCTTCCCATGGAAACTAAAAGCTTGTTCAAACAGGACTTTATCTTCAACTGTCCACTCATCAGGAAAAGGAGTGAAATTAGGGAGATCAGCAAGGGACTTCTCAATGTTATGTTTATGCCAGAACAACATCCCAAGTGCCTTTGAAAAGAAATAATCCCTTTTTGATTTTAGCTGGCTTGTATCAAAGTACACTTTAGAAAGTTACATTAAAAAACCTACATTAAATATGACTAAGTATCTAACATCAGAACCCCCCACTCGAAAGTCACACTTCAGCTTCTTTTCTATTATGCTTGTGTAGTACAGTTTTATAAGATCCTCTCCAGAGATACGTTGATCTGTGGGCACTTTTGCATTCCATTCATGCTGCAATACCTGGACCAGTCACTCAGTGTGACAGTATCATCTTTAAATTAGTTAGCATAAAATAGGTGTTAGGCTCAAGATCGGACTTATTTTCTGTCTAACAAACAGATGATGTAGTTTTTAATAGTCTTTCCTGGGCCCAACTTCCAGCCCACTCAAACAAAAAAGATTTCTGCTGTTTGAGGACCAGAAAGCAACCCAGCACTTCACCCTTATCTGTTGCATTATACACATGCAGTAAAATATTCGTTAGGGAGACAAAAAGTATTTGTCATTTTAAAAGGCTGCACGTGAGCAAATAAAATATAATTTTGAAAATCGGAATACATCCCGAGTGTCCTTTTAAAAATCCCCCATCTCTCAAATGAGAAGAGCTGTCTGGCTTGTGTTGGACACTTCCATTGTCCATGGATGTGTATGACACACCATAAACAGACAATTTTAAATAAATCTCATTATTGGGTATAAATAGTGAGTAATTTCTCTACATTTCTGATAAAGACTCTAGAGCAACTAGAGACTTCCCCCCCAAAAAACCCACCACAGATTTTACACCAAGTCTTGTTTGAGACTTGGGAATACTCAAACAGAATTGACTAAATTAGTTTCAGACAGTGCATATATGATCAATAGCTCACCATCAAGTCTTAGTGCCTTCATTTAATGGATCTACCAGCTTTTCTCCTGACAACATTTTGCCATTGCATGGTAAGCACAAACTACCAGTTGTTTGTGCATGCAGACTTACTTACATTTATATGTTTCCTAAAGAGCACTGGAAAAAAAACCATTACAAACTAAGCTTCATTTTTCTGTACATAGTCTAGACACCACAACATTGTCTGCTTCTCCTTCCAACAGAACAAACTTAGCCAAGTACTGCAATGAGCTCTCATTACTGAAGTTTCATTATTATTTGCCCTACTCTCCTTCCCACAAGGTTATACAACAGGATATTTTACAAGTACATCAATAATTAACTACATTGTTTTCTGCTTTTACTGTATTCTTTTTTAGCAATTTTTAAAATGCAAACTTGCTGTAGTTTTTAGTCATTAGTGTGAATTAGCAATGTTTACCAATACTGTTTTTCATGGGGTAGTGGTTAAACAGTAGTAAACCCAAAAAGTTAGAACTTTAATGACAACCACCAAACCCTGCAAGTTTTGGAATTTTGGTAGGTGTTTTTCTTGCTTTGAAACATGCCAGCGGAATTATTTTTTGTATATGTAAGAGGATGTTCCCCATTGCCCCACTAGTTATAATGCCTCTGGAACTGCAACCTAGAGAGCACTGACTCAAGGTTAGTTCCACTGTAAACATTTAAAACTCTTAATTTCAACGTGTCAATCCATACCAAAAGTTGTTTGCCTAAAAAAATCCAAAAAACCTTGTTCTTCTTCAAATGCTTGCTCATATCCATTCCACTATAGGTGTGCACTTGCCGCCATGTACTGATCCCCGAAACTTATTTTTCCCTCAGCAGATACTGTAGGGTCGGCTTAGGTGCCCCCTGGAGTGCTGCCCTCATGCCATGGCACATAGGCACCGCTGACCCTATGGCCCCTCAGTTCCTTCTTTGCACCCGTGATGGTCGCTGGAACATCTCTTGCTCACGCAAGTAGCTTCCCCTTGCTTGGGCCGTTCGTGTTGTTTTGTTGTTGTTTTGTTAGTATTTAGTTGTTAGTAGTTAGTATAGTTTAGAAGCCCTTCCATCAAAGGAGGCTTAGAGCCAGGTCATGCCTGGTTCGCCAGGATTTAAGCCTTGTACAGCCTGTGGCAAGGCTCTCCCGGTGAGTGACCCTCACGACTGCTGCCTGAAGCATTTAGGAGAACAGCACGTGAGGGAAAAGTGCAGGATTTGTCGAGCCTTCAAGCCTCAGACCCAAAGAGAGAGGGAAATCAGGCTGAAGGCTATCCTCATGGAGGCGGCTCTCTGTCCAGCTTTCCACCTCATTTCCGTCCTCATTCCACCTCAGCACTGAGCGTCTCCTCAGTGCAGAGAGCTCCATCAGCACCAGAGTCTTCCCACCGTCCCTCTCCGGTACTAAAGAGGCAATGACGCCAGTGCATGGACCGCTTGCGCTCCTCTGCACTATGGCCATGGTTCAGCCCAGAGGTCCTGGAACTGCGGCCAGTCGAGCCACCCTCCGGACCCGCACCTCCAAGCAGGGAGCGTCCCCTGACTCCTGGGGGTGGGGAAGTCCCCCTGCAGCAGCCGTCGACACCGGAGGCTTTCCAGGCAGCACAGGACCTGATGGTCTTGCCCACACTTCTGCTCCCCCCCACCCCTTGGCTGAGGGCCAGTGTCCCGGGGAAAGCCCATGCTGGGTGTCCCCGGTGGATGGTCAAGACCTCAATTAAAGGAGAAGTCTCCCTCCAGGCAGGCTGAGGGTAGAGCATGAGAGCTCCCCTCCAAGGTCCAAATTGGACTTGTCAAGCTCATCAGTGCTGTGGCACCAAGATCACTCCTCGGCACCGCACTCCAGGTGGCACCACTCCAGGTCAGCACCGCGCACGAGATTGTCCTCCCGCTCTTGCTCGCGGTCGGGCTCAGCACCAAGGAGTTGGAGACAGCACCGATCCCAATCACCAGGAGGGAAATGGCGCTGCAATTCATCGGTGCCTTGGCACCGAACTTCATCCTTCTCAGAGCAGGAGTCATCTTGCCTGCACCGATCACGTTGGCACCGGCGTTCCTCGTCTTCAGGCTTCTCAAGAGGTCAGAGCAGAACCCGAAGACGGCACTGGTCCAGGGGTTCATGGGAGGACAGGCACCAACAAGACACCCAGCCACCAATGTCGATGCTGGCACTGGGTTGGCCACAAGGACCCTAGCAGTGGCCTTACTGGGATCCTTGGGGAGCGCAGATGGGGTAAGCAACAGCCACAGCCCCATCTCTGACAGTGCAACCGGAGCTCCCCATGTCTGGCACAGAGGACAAAGTTCCTTCCTTGGACAAGGAGACAGACCCCAGGGAAGGCCCTTCGACAGGACCTGTTCGCCAGTCTTCTTCCTCCCCCTCGGACGAGGCCACTTCCAGGGATCATAAAACATCCCTGATTGACTTCAATGTTCACCAAGAGCTCTTGAAGAGGGCGGCCTTGAACCTGAACATTGACATTAAAGAGCTCTCAGAGGAGGAAGATCCCCTCTTTGGTGTAGTGGGCTCAGATGGACCATCAAGGGTGGCCTCGCCTGTCCACAAGAGGATCCTAAAATTAGCAAAGGCCCTTTGGCAAACCCCATCCTTGGTCCCTCCTACATCAAAGAGCATTGAGAAAAAATACTATGTGCTGGCAGAGGGGTTTGAGTTTCTTTTTACCCACCCGGCCCCGGGGACCTTGATGCTGTAAATCAAAAGAACAGACAAGGGTCCCAAGGCGCCTCCCCAAAAAATAAGGGTGGCAAAAAACTAGACCTCTTTGGGAGAAAAAGTATATTCCACAGCGGCCCTGCAGTTTTGCATTGCGAACCACCAGGCTCTGATGGGTCGCTACAACCTGAACCTGTGGAATTCTATGCAGCGCTTTGCAGAGAGGTTGCCATAGGACCTCGCTGCGGACTATGCCACCGTCCTGGACGAGGGCGCCACGGTGGCAGGAGCTGCGCTGCAAACTGCCAGCGACGTGGCAGACACAGTGAGCAGGGCCATAGCCACCGCAGTAGCCATGAGAGGCTGCAGTTGTCAGGGCTCTCACAGGAGGTCCAGAATGACATACAGGACCTGCCCTTTGATGAGGTGGGCCTGTTTTCAGATAAGACAGACAAAAAGTTACATACTGTTAAGGACTCAAGGGCCACCTTACGCTCCTTGGGTCTTTATACCCCACAGGCCTCGAGGCATCAGTCTTGGCCTCAGACCCACCGCCTGCCGCAGCAGCCCAGGCCATCTCAGGCAGGCAGGAGGAGGGATAGGAGCAGGGGGTTCGGACGTCGCAACAGGTCGAATTCCTCTGCAACCTCCCAGCACGGGCCATCCAAGGAGCCCAATAATAAAAAGCAATTCTGATGGTGCGCACAGAGGTGGCACCAATACTTGCTCCCAGGGTCCACCTCTGTTATTCCTAGACAGGCTGAGACCATTCTATCCTGAGTGGTAGGGCATTACCTCAGAACACTGGGTCCTTGAGATGGTTCTTTGGGGATATGCCCTCCAGCTTACTGCCACTCCCCCAGATACCACCCCCACCCCATCCCTCTTCAGGGACCCCTTCCACGAGCAACTTCTATTGCAGGAGGTGGAGGCCCTCCTGGTTCTGGGGGCAGTAGAAGCGGTTCCTCCACAGAAGAGAGGAAGAGGATTTTACCCAGGTATTTCCTCATCCTCAAAACAATGGGGGAGAGTAGGGGGGTTGACGCCCATATTAGACTTGTGTTGTCTAAAAAAGGTTCATAAGAAAGCTAAGATTCCACATGGTCTCCCTAGCCTCCATTATCCCTGCCCTGGATCCGGGGGATTGGTATGCCGCCCTCGATCTGAAAGATGAATATTTCCATATCTCGATCCTGCCCAACCACAGACCCTACCTGCAGCTCACGGTGGCTGGGTCCCATTATCAGTTCACCCTTTGGCCTCTCGTCTGCACCCAGGGTCTTCACCAAGTGTATGGTGGAGGTGGGGGTGTGAGAGTGTGTGTTTTCAGATCTTCCCATACCTGGACAGTTGGTTGATCAGGAGTAGATCCAAGTACCACATCCAGGACAGTAAGTGTGTCACTCACTTGTGCTACCTGCACCAACCTGGGGCTACTCATAAACTAGCAGAAGTTGACTAACTTCGGTGCAGCGTATAGAGTTTTTTGGGGCTACACTGGATGCCTCCCTGGCCAGAGCCTTCCTCCCGTAACCTCGGTTTGAGGCTATGGCAATGATCATTGGCCAGCTACACAGATGCCCCACCACGACAGTCAGGCAGTGCCTGGCTGTCGGTTAGGGCACATGGCGGCCTGCACATACATGGTGAGACTCGCTCGCCTCAAGCTCAGGCCCCTCCAAGCTTGGTTGGCCTCGGCATATGCCCCGAGCAGACACCCCTTGAGCAGGGTAGTCACAGTCCCCTCAGAGGTTCTAACCTCCTTGGAATGGTTGCGGGACCCAAGGCAGGTGTTGGTGGGGGTCCCCTTCAGGGACCTGGTCCCTTCCGTCACCCTGATATCCAATGCTTTGGACGTGAGGTGGGGAGCCCATATCAGTGCCGACCTGGGTACCCAGGGGACTTGGTCGGAGGAGGAGAGGAGCCTCCACATCAACATCAAAGAACTCAGAGCTATCAGGCTAGCCTGCAAGGTGTTCCTCAGATTCCTGAAGAGCGGGATGGTTCAGGTGCTGACGGACAATACCGCAGCAATGTTTTACATCAACCGGCAGGGCAGAGCGCACTCCTCAGCCCTCTGCCAGGAGGCCATTCGGTTATGGGACTTTGCAGTGAGGCACGACTTTCATTTATCTGCCTCTCACCTCCCGGGGGTCAGGAAACGACAAGGCGGCCTGCCTCAGCAGGTTGTTTCTACCCCGTCACAACTGGTCTCTGCACCTCCATTTTCTGAAACTGGGGTGTTCCCCAACTGCACCTGTTTGCACTGTCCTGGAACAGGAAGTGCCCGAGGTTCTGCTCGCTCTGGGGTTGCGAGCCGGGCTCCATATCCAACATGTTCCTCATCAACTGGAGGGGGACCCTCACCTACGTGTCTCCTCTGATTCCACTCCTGCCCAAGGTCCTCTTGAAGATCAAGAAGGACAGGGCGGATGCAATACTGATTGGTCCAGCATGGCCGAGACAGTATTGGTTCAGAATGCTAGTGGACCTGTCGATCGCCCCACCCATGGAACTCCCGAGACATCACGACCTACTCTCCCAGGAGCAGGGTCGCCTGCTGCGACCAGACCTAGACTCCCTGCACCTGACGGCCTGGAGACTCTGTGGCTAATGGAGGGGGAGAAAGCCTGCTGAGCGCAGGTCCAACAGATTCTGCTGGGCAGCAGCAAACCCTCCACCCAGGTTGTATGCCGGGCCAAGTGGAGGTGGTTTACTTGTTGGGCGGAGTCCCATGGCATCCAACCTAGCCTTTCGCCCATCCAGGTGATCCTGGAGTACTTGCTATAGCTGAAACTCCAGGGCCTGGCATTAGCCTCCCTAAAGGTCCACCTGGAAGCCAACTCAGCCTTCCACCAGCCCATGGAAGTGAGATCCCTGTTCTCCCACCCTATGCTGGTTAGGTTCCTCAAGGGGGTGGAGAGGCTCTACTTGCAGGTCTGAGACCCGCTGCCTCCCTGGGACCTCAATCTGATGCTCTCCAGACTGATGGAGCTCCCCTTCAAGACGATGGCTACATGACTGCTGCTCGTCCTCTCGTGGAAGGTGGCCTTCCTGGTAGCCATCACATCGGCTAGGAGGGTCTGTGAGATTAGGGCACCGACCTTGGAACCCCCTTACATAGTTTTCTATAAGGACAAGGTACGACTGAGACCCCATCCAGCCTTCCTGCCTAAGATGGTCTCACAATTCCACTATAACCAAGACATCTTCCTCCCTGTGTTCTTTCTTAAACCGCAGAGGTCAGAGGAGGAGCGGAGACGGCACTCCCTGGATGTCAGATGGGCCCTGGCCTACTGCATCGACAGGATGAGGCTGTTCTGGAAGTCGACACAGCTCTTCATCACTGTGGCGGACCAGATGAAGGGATCCTGTCTCCACCCAGTGCTTCTCCAAGTGGATCACCACCTGCATCAGGTGCTGCTATGAGCAGGTGAATGTACCACTCCCGAGCTATTTTACTGCACTCAACCAAAGCCCAGGCGTTGGCCTTCCTGGAAAAGGTGCCCCTGAAGGATCTCTGCAAGGCTGCCACCTGGTCATCAGTGCATACCTTCACGTCCCACTACGCCATCGTCCAGCAGGCGAGAGAGGATGCAGGATTCGGCAGAGCCGTGCTGAGAGCAGCTCACAGTTAACTCCTACCCGCCTCCAAGGTACAGCTTTGTAATCACCTATAGCAGAATGGATATGAGCAACACATCTCGAAGAACAACAGTTACTGATAAGTAACCTTGTTTTCTTCTTCAAGTGCTTGCTCATATCCATTCCACACCCGCTGTCGGAGTTGGCAGAAAGAAGGGACTGAAGGGCTGTAGGGCCAGTGGTGCCTTATGTGCCTCGGCGTGAGGGTGGTACTCCAAGGGGTGCCTAAGCCGACCCTACGGGATTTGTTGAGGGGGAAAATACGTTCCGGGGACCAGTGCATGGTGGCAAGTGCACACCTATAATGGCCTATAGTGGAATGGAGATGAGTAACATCTCGAAGAACAACAGTTACTGGTAAGTAACCTTGTTTTTTAAAGTTACATATGTACACAATTGCATGACATGCCCAGTGTACCGAAAACATACCAAACCTTTCAAAACAGTGCATTCAAGCTGAGCATGTCATGAAAATAAAGAGCTCAATCTTTTGCAGAGAATCCAAACCACAGCTCTATGCAGATCCATAAAACTGCAGTGTTTGCTGCTGTGCCTGAAGAGTGCATTAATTAATGCAAATCAGATGACAAAAAGTGAGTTGTGTTACACTCGTACAGTAAACATGACCTTAAAAAACACTCAAAGAACTTACCTGTTCCACATTGTATCCATGCTTTTCCTTTGCTATTGCAATATATTCATCCACTGTAAGAAAGCAATGCTCAAATGAATTTTTCTAAAATTAGACTATAAAAAGTTAGCCACTTAAATGTAGCAAAGCAGACGAGTGGTTGGTGATAACTGATGTCAGTTTTGATTACAAGTTTCTATCCTTCCTCCCTACCCTTCATACATTGCCTGTTTTCACAGGGCCTGATCCTGCAAAAGGTTATATGCATGTGCTTAACTTTACACAATGCTATTCTGAAAGTGTGTAAAACTGAAACAGGGCAGGGACTATTTTCCTATATGTACAGATATTTGTCAATTTTAACAATTATTAAGTTAGCTACCAGAGATTTGTTGATCGAGTGATCTTTCACATATCTTACTACTGGGGGCTTTCAAAGAAAGGAGAATTGGGAGATTTCAAAAGAGAACTGAAAACATTCATTTTTCAAACATAGTTAACTGAAAGTTTAATAGATCTTAAAAAAAAAAAAAAACCACACTACCCAGCCACAGATCCATAATCTCATAGGTCCTTTGGTTTTTAGCCTTAGTTTTCCTTGATTTAGACAAGCAGATTTATCTTTCTTTCCCTTGATTTATCAGCATTATATTTAGCCACCCTTCAGAGTCCATTGTCAATAGAAGTGTATATATGAAAGTCTGACCATTGCCTCACCAACAGTAAATTTGTGACTTAACTGTTACACTCTACTTATGCCATGCCAGTGCTTGGACCAAGTATCTGTCACTGACTGTAAATATTCCCCATCATTAAGTGACCCACCCTCAGAACTGTAGAGCAAGGAGACCTTGTAATTCCTTGTAACTGGAAGATAACAGATTCAACACTTATAAAAGAAAGTTTGTTATTCACACCACACACAGGTAGACTGTGGAGTTTCTTGTCACACAACATGGAAGACAAGAGTTTACCAGGATTTAAAAGGATCATAAATGTATATGTATAACAAAAATATCTAGAGTAACAGCTGTAAATATTAAAAAAAACCATAACACCAGAGATCTGGAAAGGATATAAATGCTCAAGATTTTGGAAACATACCAACCTGTTACTACTGTGATCAGGAGGAAACCTTCCCTGGGATCATATTATCTCATATCTCATGCCTAGTGCAGGGTTTCTTCCTCTAAAGCACATATGACTAGAGGCAAGATAGACTGCTGGTCAGATCCAGTAAGATAATTTCTATTATCTTCTTCGGTGATGTGACAGGATAAGCACTACTTTTCCAGGAAGAGGGCAACAGGTATCTATGCCTACATAATGTCTTCCCCTTAAACTAGCCCACACTGCATTTCCTTCACACTAACACATCTAAGCAGACTTCCATAGCAACACCTTTTCTCTTGGAAGTGTACCATGAAAATTTCTCAAGATTAGATTTTTTGCCCTACTATTAATAGATGTTGTAGAGGCCAGCAGTAACAATGGATGCATTTCCAGAGGTCTGAACGTTTGATTAGACACCAAAACCCTCTTCCCAATCACAGGATCATAGAAACATTCTTCCTTTCCTTTACCAAAATACCCTGAATGAGAAGTGATGAAAAAAATCAGTTTTGTTGTTTCATCCACAGGATAATTTCGGCAACCTTCCCACACTGCAAAAGGAATTACGTGCTAAAAATTAGAAGTAGACAAATCTACATCAGAAGCACTTAATCAGTTCAAGTTAATATAGTATAATTTCCTTGCGAGAAGAGAACTTACACTTGGCATCTGGAATACTATGGTATGGAGACCACACAAGCATCCCTCCATTGTCTTTATCAGTATATTTTGTAGCACCTGTAAGAAAAAATGTCTTTTAGTGTTATTAATATGACCTAGAGAATAGTGTATTCACAGTTATTTCCTTTCATGTGTATAAGGCAACTAGCACAACTGAAGTGACCTAACTGCCCATCACAATTGGATACGACTCTAATTACCAGAATTTGACAATTAAAGCTGCTTGCCAGAGTTGGAATGGAGTTTAGTGATCATTTTGGGCTAGTTTGTAGATTAGTTGAGGTGGTAAGAGTAAGTGCATCAGTTTTCTTGACATGGATCTCACTACCACAATCCGATGTTGTAATATGCTCTTGGTTGGCCTTCTTTAAAAGAGGCTAAAATACTTGCTGAACATAGCTGCTAGATGATGGATGCTGCTTGACCCTTACAGCAAGAAAAGAGCTATACTGACTGCTGTATTCTTACAGAGAGTAAATAAAACCATATATGACATAAACCTCAATTACCACCTTTCTCACTAAGTCTCTGCCCAGCAGTTAGAATAGACACTCCCTGGCTCACTGTCAGTCCCTGGATATACACAGAACCAGATTTCTTTCAAGGAACTGTCTTCCTGAGAGTCCAGACTTACCACCATCCCTCCTTACTAGCTACTGAGCTATTTATTTAAGCTACCTTTTGATGCCCCCACACATCCTAAAGATTCCTTTCTTTGTTTTTGCATTATCTCTAGCTAGTTGACAAATGATCATTTAGAGGCTAAGTGAGCTTAATGTTTTCTGGATGTGTACTACATTCAGTCAGTTCTCTTCCTCTAGATTTGTAGCACTACGTATTTGGTACCATCTTTATGAACCTAAAATAAACTACAGGAATCCTCTGCATATAAATATTTGTAAGCAAATAACCCAAATACATTATAAAAGTGTGTGGTAAACCTAGTTTGTACAGAAGCCATACATCAACATCAATTACAGATGTTATATCAAAACGCAACAAACAAGTTTCATTTTAAATATAACATTCATTATTTAAAAAAAAATCAGTTCCTTACAACCATTTTCTACTTTGTTTGTAAGGTCTTGTCTATACTAGAAAAATAAGTCAACATCTATTATGTCAACTTTCAGCCACCAGTAGCTGATGTCCACAGTGCTCTCCTTGGGTTGGTGGAGTGTTTCCTTACCAGGAGTACTTCCACCGACCTAAGGGGCAGTGTGAGGGGAGCTGAGACACCCATCTTTCAGCTCCCTGTTTGGAGCCCACAGCCTCGGGGAGTGTTAGAATCACAGAATATTAGAGTTGGAAGGGACTTTAGGAGGTCATCTAGTCCAACCCCCTGGTAAAAGCAGGACTATCCTCAGCTAAATCATCACGGCGAGGGTTTTGTCAAGCCTCAGCTTATAAACCTCTAAAGATGGAGATGCCACCTCCCTAGGTAACCCATTTCAATGCTTCACCACTCTCCTAGTGAAAAGCTTTTTCCTACTGTCCAACCTAGACCTCCCTCACTGCAACTTGAGACCACTGCTCCTTGTTCTGTCATCTGCCACCACTGAAAACAGCCTAGCTCCATCCTTCCTGGAACCCCCTTTCAGGTAGTTAAAGGTGCTATCAAATCCCCCCTCATTCTTCTCTTCTGCAGACTAAATAGGCCTAGTTCTTTCAGCCTCTCCTCGTAAGTCTTGTGCTCCAGCCCCCTAATCATTTTTGTTGCCCTCCACTGGACTCTCTCCAACTTGTCCACATCCTTTTTGTAGTGGGGGGGCCCAAAACTGGACACAATACTCCAAATGCGGCCTCACTAATGCCGAATAGAGGGGAATCCTCACTTCCTGCGATCTGCTGGCAGTGCTCTTACTAATGCAGCCCAATATGCCATTAGCCTTCTTGGCAATCAGGGCACACTACTGACTCATATCCAACTTCTTATCCACTGTAACCCCCAGATCCTTTTCTGCAGGACTGCTGCCTAGCTCGTCGGTCCCCAGTCTGTAGCTGTGCATGGGATTCTTCCGTCCTCAGTGCAACACTCTGCACTTGTCCTTGTTGAACCTCATCAGATTTCTTTTGGCCCAATCCTCCAATTTGTTTAGGTCCTTCTGTATCCTATCCCTACCTGTATCTACCACTCCCCCTACCTTAGTGTCATCTGCAAACTTGCTGAGGGTGCAATCTACCCCCTCTTCCAGATCATTAATGAAGATGTTGAACAAAACCAGCCCCAGGACTGACCCCTGGGGCACTCCACTTGTGACTGGCTGCCAGCTAGACATGGAGCCATTGATCACTACTCGTTGAGCCCTTTGCTTTAGCCAATTCTCTATCCATTTTGGAGTCCATTCATCCAACCCATACTTTTTTAACTTGCTGATAAGAATGCTGTGGGAGACCATATCAAAAGCTTTGCTAAAGTCAAGGTATATCACGTCCACCGTTTTCCCCTCATCCACAGAACCAGTCACCTCTTCATAGAAAGCGATCAGGTTGGTCAGGCATGACTTTTCCTTGAGGACCTGCGCCATGATTTTTCCAGGGATTGAGGTGAGGCTGATGGGCCTAGAGTTCCCTGCATCCTCTTTCTTCCCTTTCTTGAACACGGGCACTATATTTGGCTTTTTCCAGTCATCTGGGACCTCCCCTTGTTGCCACGAGCTTTCAAAGATAATAGCCAATGGCTCTGAAATCACATCAGCTAACTCATAGACTCATAGGTCAGAAGGGACCAATATGATCATCTAGTCTGACCTCCCGCACAAGGCATGCCACAAAACCCTACCCATACACATTTATAACAACCCCAAACCCATG